>JANKKI010000204.1:0-618754 GCA_025175665.1 Cinchona pubescens
CTCTTATACACATCTAGATGTGTATAAGAGAATTCCAAGTGTACATAGATTAATTCATTTTCATTTTAATGAGAAAATCAATTTTTACCCATTTTGAACTCTTGATGGGTTATTTGAATTTGACCCATTTTTAATTTAGTGGAATTTTAATTGATAGAAAAAAAACTCCACCAAATAATATATTTTGTACTTCTCGTGACTGGACCGGACCCTTTTAAAGGGTTTCCAACATATCCAGAATAGAATCATGTCACACATAGTTCTAGCATTAAAACTTAAGTTTTGTTTTAATATCAATTATGTTTTATACACATCTATTCCCAATTAAATATCAATTGGCCCTCAATTATTTTATTTAATCGTTTGTGACGGATATTATGAGTTTTAATATTATTAAATTCTGTAAATGGCAACACATCTAGATCCAAGGCCATTTAATTAATTTAGTGCCTTCAATGGCAATTTTCAAACTCTAAGGTCAATAAAAAGTGCCAATTAAATAATTTAATGCCTTAAATGACAATTTTCGGGCTCTGAAGCCAATTAATTAATGTAGTGCCTTAAATGGCAATTTTCAAGATCTACGGCAAAATAATTTAATTTAATGCCTTAAATGGCAATTTTCGGACACTAAGGCCAATTAATTAATTTAATGCCTTAAATGGCAATTTTTGGACTCTAAGGCCAATCAATTAATTTAATGTCTTAAAAAACTGCTTTTTAGGCCCAATGACCAAATAATTTAATTTAATGCCTTAAATGGCAATTTTTGGGCTTTAAGGCCATTTAATTAATTTAGTGCCTTCAATGGCAATTTTTGGGTTCTAAACAAATTTTTGACAAGAGAGTTGTGTTCGGCATGAATGCGTTTCGAGACCAGTTAACTTACTTTCCTAAGGCGGTTTGTTTAATTTTGCGTGAACTAAAACCAATTAATTAGATTTAATGTACAAAAAATCCATAAGAGTACCAACAAGTTAATTTAACAATATATATATAAAAAATTCAAATACAATTTAATAATGTATATATATATATAATAATATATATACATACACGATTAGTTAGGCACATACATGTACATAAATGTATACATTTGTTACACATCTGATCCAACCGAACATGTCTCTAAATTTCGAATTGAAATTTCGATTCAATTTAAATTCTTTTGTTAGAGAAAATATGGATAATTACCACTAGTTTCCTTCTACTCATGGAAACTCACTATATCTTGATCTTCTCTTTATGACTAAAGAGAAGCATTATCACGTAAATATCCTGACCTTCTTTTTATAAATAAGAAATCAGTCATTTTAACGTGACTTAAATAGAGAGAAATTGACATAAAAAAAAAAAAAAAAAAAAAAAGAATAAAAATTAATATTAAGGAAGAATAACTATAGCCTGTTAAAGAGACAGCTTCGATATATGGTATACTTGTTTGATCTCCCTAGTTTTTCTTGTTTGCATTTTACTGTCGTTGTGTGCTTGATAATTGCATGTATATTTTTTTCTCTATTTCCTGATAATTTTCTCTCCTCTCTTCCTTTTTTTTTTCATTCTCATGGCTTCTGTGCTGTCCTTTTATATAGACCCTCGTAGTCGCTACTAAAAACATGTGAATTTACACTTTTTCCAAAAAATTGTTGGTGGGATGATGGGTATTGACCGTCTCTTATACACATCTAGATAATACTTGGGAGACAGGAATATTCTGACCATGAGATAGTGAGTTAATGGCTCCCACCATTCCTTGTGTACTCTTGGCTATTTGATGGCTTTTATGGACATAGTCATGTCAAGGGTTATTGAAATGGTCAATTTGACCACTTCGATGAATCTGGCAACAAATTGTTATTATTTCGAGTAAAGAACCAAGTAATCAAGAAATGGCTTGATATTTAACGTGATGATGGAGTGGGCAAATAATGACCACTCCAGTCACGTTAATTATATATATTTTAATTTTTTTAATTAATTAATTTTCTTTTGGTTGATAAACTTGCTACTGTTTTAATTTTGTGCATGGTTACAACAATTTATTAGTTGATCACTTCAACTCCCATTTTATTTACTTGGAAAAAGTTAATTGTGGCGAGACAAATTTGAACCGTAAAAAAATTTATGTTTAATAGTTGCCCCCTCAAGCATTGTTCATGGAAATGATTTTGACATGAATAAGGCTAGATATATTATCTTTATTTTATTTTTTTTGAAAATCATCGTTGACCTTTGCGCCCACTTTTATTTGATCCACTCATATTTGACTTTTGACTTTTGACTTTTGAGCCCTTTTAGTCGTACTTGTGGTTTTGGGACACAAAATAACCGGCTTAAATTCAACGGCTCCAAAGTCAAGTGTCGTGATCAACTAACTAAAAGTTCTAGAAGGCCAAAGCCAAATACCTGTCTAGATATACACATCTAGACAGTGTATCTCTTATACAGTCTAGATGTGTACTCCATTTAAGGGCTCAAAATGTAATTAAGAATTTAATATCTAGAATCTGTCACACAAAAGCATTAAATTAATTATAACCCGTGTGATGATTCTATAAGACATTAAATTAATATATTAGATGTGTATAAGAGACAGTTTATGGGTAAATATACTTTAAGGCCCACTATTAATAAGTAGAATTTGAGGCCCGTCTAGGTAGAACGGGCCTCAAATTAATAAATTAATCCTTAAGGCCCATTATGCACATTTAAGGCCCGTTTTTGGTTTTGGGGCCTATTATTAAATGAATTAACGCTTAAGGCCCTTTATTAATTTTTTGGATCCTAAGGCCCACTTGAATTTGTGGGTTGCTTGATTTTGAGCATTCAAACCACTATATTGTTATATTATGTTAATTAATTGGCCTTAGTCTGTCTCTTATACACATCTGTCTCTGTATAAGAGATCTAGATGTGTATAAGAGACAGATACCAATGTAATATTAATGACAGTCACTGGGTTAAGGAAGACAAAATAAGATTTGGGAAACTTATGCTCGACCCCAAGGATGAGAATAAGGTTATCAAGGACAAAGTAAGATTTGGGAAACTTATATTCGACCCCAAGGATGAGAATGAGGTTATCAAGGTGAAAAGACAGCATTGCTAGACCCTTGCTCCAAAGCAAATTACACCACTATCCTTGAACAAGCTGGCTCTTACGGTGCAATAGTAGTTGCACGCTATCCTTATAGCATTTGTGCCAATGTATTGAGAGCTTTTTGGACTTTGGTCTCCCTTGACCAATACTTTGTATTTTGCTGGAGGGGAGATGGGTATTTCACTTCAAACATGAAGATAATATGTGGGCTACCAATCATTGGTATGCCTCACGAGGAGTTTATTCCCTCGAATCATCAACTGCAAGTGACAGATGAAGAAGGAAAGAGATTGTATCCTACGACTGTTTCCAAACTCTTGTTCATTCACACATAAATGTGTGTTCTATTCAACGAGAGTAAAGTGTCGTGGTCAAAGTGGATTGACTACTTTCATCGAGGTTGGATTATTTTGGAGCTTCGGGTAAGATAACATCACATGCGTCGAAACAGACGAAAAGATTTCCTCGTTACCTCTCCAAGCTTCGGGAAAGCAACTTTGGTAGTTTTTATCGCTCTTTGGCTTAGAGTTAGCAAAATTTGCTTATTTCGCATGAATATTTTCCTCTTTTTTAATTACTTAATTAACCCATTTTTTTGTTTTAGGTTTCTTTTTCCAACAAGGAGTATGTTGAGACAGGTGGGTGACTTGGTGTTGACTGTTATAAGACCCGTTGTCAAAACAAAATCTCTCTTAGGTTGCTCTTGGTTTTGTGTATCGTAAGCTTGGTGAAATTCGTATGAAAAGAGGGTCCCACACAGAAATGCAGTTCCCCATTCATCTTCTAGTTGGGCAATTAGGGAGCATTTTCCGGTTGTATAACATTATAGGTCGGTTTGTGAATTCCCCCAAAATTATCCCTTTGTTAGCGAGATAATCTATATAATTAACGTGCTGAGAATATCACTATTTGCCCACTCCATACCCTGTCTCTTATACACATCTAGATGTGTATAAGAGACAGTCTCTAGAATGTTCAAGTGATATGGAATTTTGAAAGCGGCAGTCACACTTGATAATTTTGAATTTTTGTTGATCAATGCTCAAAATGGGAATAATTTGAGTAGTGCTACATTTTTTCAATGGGTGGTAAGCAACTGAAGATAAAATCCAAGAGACTCTCGTCCAGCAAATTTGATGAGAAAAATTTCAAGCTAACTCACTACTATATCCCCTGAAAGCTCTCCTGAAACTAAGTATACCACCTCTTTCACGGATCTTACTGACCAAACTGTAGGTGATTTTGTTATTAATGAACCAACAAGGGACTTTTGCCAACTGAAATCCATGTAGCCGAGAAAGAGAAAATCTAAGTCCTTGAAGACTTGAAGAAACAATTTCAAGCCATTTTTCCTTCTTTAGATTCCTTTATACAAGCAGACTAATAGTTATTTGAATAGTAGTTGCCTTTATTTTATTTCTTTTGTTCCCTTTTCGTTCATCTAGTTTTGCAATAGACTGCCTACATACCCACTTTATGCGGGATCAAGCTATTTGTAGTTCTAAAGTACTATTTACATTGTCACTTAGGCAAACAATCTTTTAATGAATTTCCCATTTACACAAGCATATACGTATTTTCCTTTAGAGTTTGAGAGTTCGTATCTTTTGGGAAAACTTTAGTGACAACATAAGAGCCTTCCCATTTGGCTACAAATTTTCCTCTTCATCTTTCTTATAAGACCTAAGTGTGTAAAAGCTCTCAAATATAAGTTCTTCCTTATATTCCTTTCACTTAATCTGGACGAAGGCTCTGTGTTTAAGATGTCAGTTCTTATGAAATCAAGATGTGAAGGAGTCAGCACTACTGGAAATGTCTCCCATACTGTATAAGAGACAGAAGTAACGGTCAATGACTGAGGTCAAAATGAAGATAATGACTACTTTGATCACAAGCTATACTTTTATCGCATCTTTTACTAGGGTCGGCCAATAATAGCCCAACCTTTTAATTTGAGAAGCAAGTTTAGGGCCACTTGGTATGCGCTCATGCTCTACCATGAGTTTCTTAAAGAGCATGAGCGGTCTCTTATTTTGAAAGACACCTTAAAAGGACCCCATCGAAAGATCTTTTGTATAAAGTGTTATTCAAGTAAGTAAACCTAAGGGCTCGACATCTTAAGTCAACTTTCCTTTTAGGATCGATCGGCAAAATCCCGTGGAAGAGAACAGAGTTTACAAAAAGTTGACGCCAATCAGAATCCTCTTCGATTTCAGGACTATTACCATATTTATATTTTCCTCTTCTTCGATCTTACTCGTGCTAACATTCCCGAACTATAATTTGTATATCTCTATGCTCGGGCATGGTCAAAGATCTGTTAGTTTGCCGAGCATCTCTGTTTTGTCATTTCGACCTTGGTATGTGGTTAATTTGTATGTCTTTGAATTGAGACATTAATTGTCTTGCTCTTTGATTTAAAGAAACTTCTTTTTCATTCTTGGCCTCGTATTGGTTATTTAGTTATTTAACAACTAACTGAGAGTCCCCGAATGCTTTAACACAATCAATGTGCATTTTAAGTGCAATTTCTAAACCAATGATTTATACCTCATATTTCGCCACATTGTTTGAGCAAAGAGATAGAAGAGAAAATGAATAAGGTAATAGTCCTCCGATAGTGGCACAAGCACAATTCTTGCCCTCGTTCCTTTGCTTCTTGATGCCCCATCATACTTGTTGGTTCATTAATAACAAAATGACCTACAGTTTGGTCAGTAAGATCCGTAATGTCAAATTCGTCAAGAGTAAAGACCATTTGATCAATCGTCCTGACAAAAAAGGTTTAGACATTAAATATCTCAATGGATCGACTCTTGCAATTAATGTCATGGCGAGATAGCAAATAATGCCTTAACTTTTGTCCGCAAAAATCGAAGCTAAAAAGTTTTCTCTAGATGTGTATAAGAGACAGGATTTTAGTCAGCCATTGTCAAAAGAGTTTTTTGGGCAAGTAGTGCCCTAGAGACCATTAAATGAAAGCCGTTGATCAATGACATTGCAACTCTTGAAAGGCTGTCTCTTATACACATCTAGTACATGGACTTCAAGGAAGATTGGCTTACATAAGAAGAACTTATATCACTTCCTGTCTCTTGGCTCTGTCTCTTATACACATCTAATAAAGATGTCAAATTGCTTTGATTTTTGTGGGATCGATTTCAATTCCTCGGTGTGTAACAATAAATCCAAGAAATTTCCAGAAGTCACCCCAAATGCATATTTTAAGGGTTTCATTTTCCATTGATGCTCTCGGAGTTTGTCAAAAAAATTTCTTAAATCATTCAAATGATTTTCTCTTTCTTTTGTCTTGACACCCAAATCATCAACATAACACTCAATGATGTTATGAAGGATGTTATTGAAAATGATTGTCATGGCTCTGTGTAACAGTAAATGCCTTTATAAGAGACAGCTTTACGAGCTCATGACTGAACCCTAGTGTAATTATCTGCCATTGGAAGTGGAAATTCATCTTTGGGACATGCATCATTAAGATCTCTAAAATCATTAAAGATGCATACTTGCCCATTATTCTTTTTCACTGGCACAATGTTTGGAAGCCAAGTCAGATACTGGACCTCATGAATGAAACCATCTTCTATCAATTAGTCCATCTCAGCTTCAATTTGTAAAATCAATTTAGGTCTGAATCTGCCGTTGTACTAATTTAATTGTGTTTGAAATTTATCGAACTGATATATGAGTCTATACACATCTAGATGTGTATAAGAGACATGACAAACACATGTCAATATTCATCTGAAATGGATACACATCATCAGATCTCCTATCGGAGAGAATAGCACTGACCAAACAATCAGCTATCCCCAGGAGAAGGATTTTGTCTCTCTTTTTTGGGACTTTCAGTCAAGTCTTCTTTGCAAGAGGTACAATTTACCTCCATGGCTGAATCAGCTTCTATTTCCTTCTTACTTTCCTTTTTCAAGGTCCATTTCTTGTTCCTTTTTAATTGGACTTGTTTTGGTTTTGAAGGCTTTTATAATCTTCGAAATATAGAGTGCTGAGAACTACATGTCTCAGATTCTTCTTCAACTTTAAGAAGCCCCTGAAGCCTTTTAAATACAGATATTTGAGGCTTACTTTCATTACGTTTCTCAGAGAACAGGGCTATTTCTTGATTGGTAAAAATCTCTGAATCTGAGGAAGAAGAAGTTGATTCCAAGGGTTTTGCAACCTTGAAAATTTGGAAGGTTGAGACTTGTTTTTCTAAGAGACAGTCTTCTGTGTTTAAAAGGCTTCTGGGTTTTAAACACAAAGACTCGAGGCTTACTCTCAATATGTTCAGATACCCAAGCAAAATCTGGCTTGATTGCTTAAATAACAGCATCTTTTACCATGCCCGAGCATAGAGACTGTCTCTTATACACATCTAGATGTGTATAAGATATAAGGTGGCAGAAAAGCCAAATTCTTCTTTTTTTTCTCCCTTTTGTTTATTTCTTTCATCTCGCGGGTTGGAGATGTAAAAATTAAGAGTCGATCCATTGACAAATATTTTCGGAATAATGTCTCTTATAAACAGGTCGATTATCATTATATCCCATTGGGAGTTCAATGTCATTGAAAGTGATACAAGCCATGCTTGAAGCACAAAACTCTTTTGACAATGGTACAAAAATCAGTCGCATAGAGATTAGGTGTCATCAAAGCTTGTACTAATGCCTTCCTTAGCTCCTTTGACATTTGTTAAGCATCATAGACACTTAGGAGAGTTGGAATGCGCTTGAGATGTGCTAAGACATCATATTTGACTTGCTGTTCATGGGGCGTATTTCGTAAGTGAGGCTTGACGAGGACTTTGGGATACCTCCTTAAGTCTTTAAACTTATTTTCACAAGTTTCAGGTGGAGGTTGTGCATCCTCTTCCTGAATTGTGGATTCTTTAGGAATGGATTTTTTTGAAGACGAGCCATTAGATTTCTTACTCTGTCACACTTTTTGTGGTGACGGTAATCGTCGACCTGTGCGCAAAGTGATTTCATTGGCTTCTAAGCTTGAAGACTCTTTTTCTTCAAAAATCACCATGCAGCACTGTTCGACAACCTCATTTTCTTCACCTTGTTTGTTTTTTAAGAATTTGGGAGAGATATATTTAGATTAGCGTAATGGGTACTCTTTCAGGTTGAATATATTCCTCCTCTATCGGCACTACTTTCTTTTGATTCTTCTCTTTTTTCTTGCCCTTCTTTCATTCTTTTTTCCTCAAAATTCTATTCCTGGGCAATAGACATGTAGAGAATCAAAGCTGTGAATCAAATTTTGGTTCTTTTGCTCACACAACTTATTCATTCTTCATCCTCTACACTTTCAATTTTCAAATTTGACTGTTACAACTTCCAGGAAAGGCTCATAAGATGAGCTCGAAAGTGTTAGGATTTATCTGGATTTCTTGGACAAGGCATGTCGATAAGTCGTCCTAACCACGAAGGTTATCGGGGCAGAATCAAGAAGACCTGCTTTATCTTCTGTCTCTTATACACATCTAGATGTGTATAAGAGACAGCTCCTTAGATCTGTTAGTAGTGGCGGGCGAATCATCTTCAAGCACAAGATCACTCTTATCAACCATTGATTGGATGATATTTTTAAGGACACAACATCCTTAATAAGAGACAGGCCTTGAGGGGGCAAAAGAAGGAGACTTTGGATCATCGATTTTCTTAACTTTGGTTGGTCTCTTTGGTTCGTGGCAATTCTATCGCTTTTTCTTTCATTAACTAGTTTAAGATGTATTCCACATCCTCATCTTGAAATGTGTTCTTTACATTCTTCATTTCCTTCAAAGTAGGCCTTCTTTGACTTTCTTTAACTTTTGAACTTGAATCAAGATTGCCATTACTATTTTTCTTGTTACTATTGACAAAAGTTGCCGTAGACTCGTCTTTCTTGACGGGTTTCTTACCTTCGCTTTTCTTTTCTTTCAAAGACTTATCTTTTAGAGCGCTTTTTTTTCTAGCTATTTGCTTTTCAACATTACTAGCTTTTGAGACAACCGCATCAAATGTTTGGGGTTCGGCAGTCCCAACGAAAGTTACTATCTCTAGCAACAAGTTGTTATAGCACATTTGGATAGCTGATTGTTTGGTCAGTTTTTCAGTTCATTGGAGCAGATTTAAATTTCTCCATCTTGTTATGAAGTCATTGACACTTCATTTGTCCTTTGATCTAAGTCAATTATAGAAACCTTCTTGTTTGAGCTCACAAATTGAGCAAGAAAGGCTTTTTGCATATCATCCCATGTAAGGATCGAGCCAAGTTGTAGTTGGGTATACCAACTAAAATGTACTTAGCTCACTTTTACGTAGCTTGTGGATCAATAAAGCATCTTTCTGATGCTTTATTGATCCACAAGCTACGTAAAAGTGAGCTAAATGTTCTGTCTCTTATACCATCTGATGTGTCTAGAGACATTTCTCAAAAGCAGGCTTATGCAAATCATAGGAAACTTACAAGAAAAAGACACTTAAATAGAATCCTCCTGTGTTAGGGTATCGTAAACCTGTCTCTTATACACATCTAGATGTGTATATTGACAGATTTGAGGCATCAGCTTGTGTTAGAGGTGCACTTGAATTCTGGACGTTTTCATGAGTTGGCACATGTTCTAGAGCCGATGTACTTGCTTGACTAGCTACTTAGGCAGCCAAGGCATCTATTTAAGTGTCTTTTTCAGTAAGTTTCCTTTGTAGTTCTTGCACTTGCTCTTCGAGATTGGTGGTACTAGTGACAAAGACTTGGCATTGTTATTTTGGATCACATCAAAAATCTGTAATTTCCGTGCAAGAACTACCTCACTAATTCCAAAGAAAAGTCAAATAGCCCAAAAGTGCTTGTGGTTTCCTAATAAATTAATCCTCTATATAGAGATCCCGAGTCTCAATTCGAAGAGGATAGATGTGTATAAGAGACAGATATCGTTGACTTCTCTTCAATGGGAAACTTGATCGAGAGTCGATGATTCTTCGATGGAGCTCAAAACATTATTTTTGCTCGAGATCGAGTCACTGAGAGCCATCATATGGTAATTCGATCTTCTCACTCGTGAGAAGTCTCGAATTTCATAATATGATAAAGACTTGCGACGGAAGGATCTTTATCTGTCTCTTATACACATCTAGATGTGTATCAGAACTAGAGGTAATTATCCATATTTTCTCTCAAACAAAAGAATTTAAATTGGACTTCTGAACAAACGTGCCATTACGGCTTTTGATTGATGGTAGTCTATCACAAATGATCCAAAAAGGATTGATTGGGCTGTGAGATCAACTTTCTCGATGTGTATAACGACAACATGATTTTTGCTAGTGTTGGCCATATTAGACTCTGGCGAAACCACCTTTGAATAGGGTTTGCACCTTCTATTGGATGTCATTTTGACTCGTTCAAAATGAGTGCTTGCATTCGGACAAGTTTTGTTTTGCCATTAGAGGACCTTATAATTAGAGTAATTGTTCGATACTCCTTGCATGATTTCATCTTCAGAGCATTTCCAACTTGCCCTGTAGCTTTAGGTGTGTCAGAGCACTCTTTTGCCCTTGCATACAAATCTAATTTATCCTCACATTTGACTGTGTCTAATAGACTAGCCCACTGTCTCATGGTCAAATCTATCTCATGTCTTATAAGAGACAGCGAATAGGCAAAATACGCTGACCCCAACGTAGTCACGGCAGATAAGGTGACCTTTCTTTGCCTCTCGAGCCTTTGTGGTCAAAGCAGGGCTTCCTCCTGCCGAGATAACCTTCGTGGTTAGGACGACCTTTTTTACCTCCCGGGCTTTGGTGGTCAAAGTGAATTTCTTTTTTACCTTAGTAACATTTGTTGTTGGGATGACCTTCTTTTGCCCCCTCAAGGCTTTGGTGGTCGGAGTGAAGTTCTTTTTGACCTGACGACTGTCTCTTATTTTCATCTAGATGTGTATAAGAGACAGGGTTTAATATGGCACCAAAAATTGTGATTCATAGTGGACTTTTGGAATGGAAATCAAACTCAATACTTGCTAGTTCTGTTAAATGTAAAAGGAGAATGGGTCCCACTTACTCTCGCCAAAAACCATGTTCGGCAAAATTTTAATACTTTCGTAGTAAATTAAATTCTCCCTCCATTACTTGATCTCACTCCTATGATTTGCCCGTGAGTTTTTATTAATGTGAGTCGACCCATTCAATATATTAAATCCTTAATTACATTTCCTAACTTTAGAGAAACACCTTTTGCTTCTAGTTGTCAATTAATTAATTTTACTTCCAATTAAATAAGCGAGAATAGGGGAAATTTGTATAATATTTATTTATGGGGTTGCACTCAAGTAATATACTTAAGCTATGTACTCGTTAACGGGATCAAAACTTACATAGTTCGTGTGAATAAAAATTCACTTGTATTTGGAGTATTTATTTTGATTTTAATGAGAAAATCATAACCCATTTTGAACTCTTGATGGGTTATTTGAATTTGACCTATTTTTAATTTAGTGAAATTTTAATTGATAGAAAAAAATTCCACCAAATAATATATGTTGTCATTCATGACATGTGTAATACCCTTTTAAATTCCTGACGTATCGATTAGAATCAAGTCACCGGTAGTTCTAGCATTAAGCAAGTACATCGGCTCTAGAACATGTGCCAACGTCCAGAATTATAGTGCACCTCTAGACACCTGTCTCTTATACACATCTAATAAAATTAATCATTTTGTGACGGATATTATTATCGTAGATGGCTAAGTGAGCGAAAGCTAGTAAATTTTAATATAATGCCTCAAATGACAATTTTTTGGTACTAAGACCAAATAATTCGATTTTGGTGACTCGATCTCGAGCAAAAATAATGTCTGTCTCTTATACACATCTAGATGTGTATATGGCAATTTGGGCTCTAAGGTCAATGAATTTCTTTGATGCCTTAAGTGGCAATTTTTGGGTTGTAAGGCCAATTAATTAATTTAATGTCTTTAAAAAGACAATTTTAGGCACTAAGGACAAATAATTTAATTTAATGCCTTAAATGGCAATTTTTTGGGCTCCAAGGCCATTTAATTAATTTATGCCTTTAATGGCAATTTGTGTATTCTAGACAGTTAACTGGTCTCGGTACGCTTTTGCGGGATAAACCCTTATAAGTCTATTAGTTAGGCACATGCATATACATAAATGCATACATTAGTTACCTATGCGACTGATCCAGTCGAACTCATGTCTCTAAATTTTGAATTAGATCTGTATAATTTAAAGGTCTTTTAATTCAGAGAAGATTGTGGATAATTATCTCTAGTTACAATCTACTCTGAGAAACTCATTATAAATTCTAATCTTATCTGTTCGTAACCATAGAGAGATCATTATTACGTAAATATCGACCTTCTTTTTATAAATAAAAAGTCAGTCATTTTAACGTGACTTAAACAGAGAAATCAAGCGAAGAAAAAAAATCTAGTTAGGTATATTAAGATCTGTCTCTTATAGCCTATTAAATTTTTTTTTTACCTTCGATATATGGTATGTCTGTTATGAACTCCCTAGTTTTTCCTATTTGTGTTTTACTATCATTGTGTGCCTAATGATTGCTGTATATTTTTTTTCTATCTATCTCCAATAGGTCAGCTCTTATCTCGTGACCATTTTTTCCATTCCCATGGCTTCTATGCTATCCCTTTATATAGACCCCGTAGTTCCAGCTGAAAACATGTGAGTTTGCACTTTCTCCACCTACTATTCGTGGGGATGATGGGTATTAGCCATTTAGTTGTTCCCATAATTTTTGGAGGCCTATAAGACATGAATGATATGACCATGACATAGTGGGTTAATGGCCCCCACCAATCTTGTGTAGTCTTGGCTATTTGATGGCTTTTATGGCCATAGTCACGTCAGGGGTTATTGAAGTGGTCAATTTGAGTGGTCATAAATACTCCAAATACAAGTGAAAATTATTTAATTGGACGTATTGGTTGATCACTTGACAACTTTCATTTTGTTTACTTGGAAAAAATTAATTTTGGGAAGACAAATTTGAACTGTAAAAAAATTTAAATTTAACAGAACTAGCAAGTATTGAGTTTATTTCCATTCTTATACACCACTATCTTCACCCAAGAGACTTCAAATTATTAGCAATCTATAAAATATTCATTATGAAAATCCCAACCAAACTCCAATACACAAAAAGGTGACAAATTGTTGCATCAAAACTTGTAAAAAAAATATCAATTTCAACAAGAGTGTAATTACCCACATTCACAATAGACCGCCTGATGATTTATCTGGAAATGACCACATCCCTGTTTATGGGAAATGAGGATAGGAATGGAAGGGGATGGGAGAGATGGAAGACGCCATTTGGAGAGAGAGATGGAAAGGGGGAAGAGGGAGAAATGAGAGGTGATGGGGAAGGATAGAAAGAATGGTAAGGGAAGAGGAGGAAGTGTGAGTAGGAGAGAATGGTGGGGACAACATCGACCAAGTGGGGGATGGAAATGGATCATTGAATAACACTAGAGTTTTATCTTTTGAATAAAATCATAATGAATAAAAATTGGGAAAAAATGTATGGGATAAGATTCAAACTTGTGTTCTTTGAAGTAGAGAAACATTAGTTTGGTTCATGGGATGACTTGGCATTGGATAACTAACCCGATAACATATCAATCTATGTTTGGTTTGGATTTTGAATATGAGACTAATTATCTCACTCAACTAATTTCATCTCCCATTCAGATGTATATAAGATATTACACATTTTATGAAGTTATTGATATTAATAATCTCATCAAATTGGACAAAGGTTGAAATGTCTAAATTACCTTTTAAATTAATATTTTCTTGTAATGGTTATTTTTTAACATTTAGAAGTTATCATTATAATTTTTTCTTTTAATATTTGGGTGAAAATACATAATTTTTTACATGATGTACACTTAATCTTTTATTTTTATTTTTTTTACTGAAGCAGCCTACATTTTTTATTTTATTTGTATATTTATTTTTGCAACACATATATTTTCATGTATAATAGAATGCTATTAATTGAAAGGAATGTGAAGACAAATCTTTCTAACATATGGATATATGTACTAGTCATTTTCAAGATTAGTTAAACATAGTACTATACTACTATTAATTTTATCTCCCTTTTGCTATTTTTATGTATGTATTGTAATGATTTTATTATTTTATACTATTTTTAAAAACATGATACTACACGATTTAAAACTATTTTATATGTGAAAATTTTAAAGTAAGACTAAGTGAGCAATAATAAGGGGGAACTTCAATAATGTAGTTATATTTTATCTACCATTATCAATTTAAAAAAGGATAAAAGTATATTACTAACAAAATATCCTGTCAATTAATAGTGTAGTGCTCTAAATCTAATCGAGTTATCATGAATATATTAGAACATTTTTATATTTAAACATATCTTGTAATATATTTTTATATTTAATTATTGACAAGTTTATATTTCATTCATGTATCTCTAGTAATAGACTTAGTTTGAATGAGTTCATTGAATGATATTAAAGATTTATTCACAAGAGTTATGAATATGAGACATTAAATCTTTGATTACATCATACCATAACTTATATTTACGATTCCTAGTAGAGGTACCCAATTGGGTACACTAAGATTAGTATATAGTAACAGATGTGATTTTCTCTTAGTTTACATGAGTTGTTCACAAGTAAGGATGATCGAATTTCATATCGTTTTGTATGAGTTGTGAGGATTGAGATGATAGATGATTGCTAAAACAATATGTTGAACTAGACCGTAACTCATTGTATCACTTGTGATTTTCACTTACTTGTCAATGATCCAATAATGTCATGACTGTGTGGATTGGTCCTTTGACTTAGGGTGTTACGAACACCTCATGCTTGAATATATAAGAGACATGGTGTATAATATTGTACACTTTTAGGGTATAATAAAGCATTAATAGAGCAGTTGCATATCTTAAGAATATATTACTCTTAAGTGAAAAATAAAGAGGGTGTCTCTGATATGATAATGGTGAGTTTCCTAATTAAGTATACGTGCTAAGATACACACAAATCATATAAGAGACAGTAGATCGGCCTGATATGGAAACCATGGCCGTGATCTAGATTGGACAGCAAAATAGAAGGATTTTACCACATGGTAAAATCATGATATAAATGTTTATGATGAATTCCTCTCATTCATAGCCTATTGATAATCACAAAATTTTGCTAGATGTCACTCATGGAATTCGAGGGCAATTTAGGAGTTAAGAGGTAATATCTCCAAAAAGATGTTTTAGGTTTTGATGTGGTTATAAGATAATGGACAAAACCCTCGACCATATTAGTCATTATCAACTTATTTGATAATCCCGATGTCATTAGAATCATGACCCTAGTTGGTCGCATACACAAGGGCATGATGATCAATTAACTTTAAACTAGTAGACCAAAGTGCATGAGTTGCACTGTGTGTATCATATTGTATAAGTCACATATGGGATGCATTAATTGCATCTTAAAAGTGACTTAGGCGAATTTTAGAGATGAGAAATATGAGGGTTGATTTAAAATAATTTAAAATTTAATAATAGAAGCAAAAACGTTTTTGTATACGAATTATTAAACTTGTACCTTTAGTTATTGTATTTAAGTCAAGTAGAGATTCGAGATTTGGATTTAAAATGTAACTAGTCACAAAAGCACACTCTAAGTGTATGTAATTTTGTGATGGTTTTAGAGAGGTTATTTCATAGTGGATTAAAGTTATTTGGTATGTGCAATTTTATACGGTTAATGAAGTTATTTGATAGCGTGCTAAGGAAGGTTATTTGGTGATAGATCAAGGGAAGTTAATTGTTAGTGGATTGAGAGAAATTAAGATAATTACACCAAAAATGCTCATGGATTATATAAAATTAGTCCTATTAGAACACCCGATATGTGTACAAAATTGTATAAAAATTTTCTAAAAAAGACCACAAACTAAATATTGAAAAAACATAAAAAATAAATTTAAATTAATAAAGGGTATTGAGAAGTTATTGAATTAAAGAGAAGTTGTAGAAGTTATACGCATGAGTTAGTTTTTTTTTTTTTTTTTTAAGAAAAATACACCAAAATACATATTATACCAAAAAATCTTCCATTATATAAAGTAGTAATTACGTGGGGAATGAATAACATATATGGGCTTATTTAATTATTTTAGATAGTCAATAGTCAATTTTTAATAACCAAAGATATAGAGTTAACTTGGAGAGAAAAATTAGCCTTTTCAGTTTAACAGTATTAAATCGTGTTGTCCTAAACCCTAATTTGCCTTATAAATACTCACTTAAACTCCCTACGTTGGAAAGAAAGAGTTTATTATACAACCTGAAAAAGGCGAGAAAATTTGTTCTCCCTCTCCTCACATAACTGCCCCTCTCCCTCTCTCCTCTTCTTGGTGCTTCTATGATTAGGTCAAAAAAATAAATTCTTTCTCTTGCTAGTTTATTTAATTTGGAATCTTCGCTAGCACAGGATATTAACAATTATTAGAGAAGAGACACATCTTGATCAAGTACTCGTATGGACTACTAGAGACTCATACGTTTGGCGTTCTTCTACAATCTAGAATTGTTGTTAGTTTACTGAAAATTTTGATTTTTGAAGTAAAGATCTCTTCTTGACCTTTGGAGTCACTTTCTAACAATAAAGTTTCATAAGGTGATCCATGAATAAATGAAGGTTTTAGATTATTTATATAATTATTTCTGCATGTTTAATTTTTAACTATCTGATTTCCGTAGTAACTTCGTCCTTCAAATTATTCTAAGCAAACTAAACACAGGATTAATTGGGAAGCATCCAAGATTATTCATTAAGAAATAAGTTATGGTAGGATTATTCACAAGACCACTCGGCACTCTGACTTTGTATTGCTTTGGTGTGTTTTGATTTGGCTTAGACTAACTATAATAGTTAACTACAAAGTTAATGAACCGTATGAATCAGATGGTCGGACAATAAAATCGAGAACGCATTTGGATCCTATTTCCCTCTATTTGTTTGTTCATTTACCTATATCCACCGGCAGAGCCACATTCACGTGTAGGTGAGCAATTGCCCCTTCCCCCATCAACTTTGTGAAATTACAAAATAGTCATGGATAGGTTTTAAGAATTTTAATTTTGTCTTATGATGATTGCATCCTTATAGTTTGTAAAATTTCTCTTTTTCTTTACATTGACCCAAGTTGAAGTTTTTTTTTTTTTTTTTAAAAGAAGATTTATAGTGGATTTCTACTTACTCCTATAGTGGGTGGAACCGTAACTTTCAACGTAGAATGAACTAGACTTCATTGTCAGTTGAAGTTAAATGAAAATTAAAAAAACTATCACATATTCAAAAGAATAAGTGTCACGTAAAAGTATTAAAGAATAACTCTGACAACAAATGAGAGCATGAAATTGACTGATTATGAGGATGTGAAGATGGAGGCAGTGGATTATTAAAAAAAGAAATCCTTTTCTGTGATTTCTCTGAGTCAACTGAGTTACCTGACACAGAAAAGGATTCATCTGATTATCATGCCTGTGGTAAGCGAAGAGTAAATGCTACTTTACAAAAAGAAATAACAAATGAAAGAGCAAAAGCTGCTAGATTCTCTATGAAGAAAGGTACAATTTCCCATCCGGATGGATAGACAGTGGAGTGATTTAAGCAAAACTGGGAGATTATTGAGGACTTCCTAAATGGTACAGACATTGTTTCTTGCATTGTCGTATTCCTTAGGGCTTGAATAGTACAATCTTTAACTCCTGTTCCTAAAATCACAAATCCAACAGGTATGAGAAAATATAAACCTAGAGACTGCTGCAACATTAATTATAAGTATTTTTCTAAAGATCTCACTAAGAGATTAAAGGTTGTATTAGGTGGAATTATTTCTCGTTCTCAAATTGCCTTTTTTTAAATTAACGATGGATTGCTTTTTTAAAATTAACGATGGAGTATAACAGATAATGTCTTAATTAGGGGATGCATGAACTGGTTAGAAATTTTCATAGAAGTTAGGAGAGACTAGATTTGTATTAAATGTTGACATTATGAAAGCATATCACTTAGTAAAATGGGATTTTCAGTTTGAAGTGCTGAAAGCTATAAAGTTTCTTGAGAACTTTATAAATTGGGTAGTTACTTGTGTTACCATCGCTAAATTTTAACGTGAATGGCTCCCTAGGTTATTTTTCTAGTGAGATGGAGTTAAAGCAACGTGATCCTAAATTCTAAATTACCTTACCTATTTTTGGTAGTAATGGAGGTTTGTACTCAATTGCTAAAAAGAAATATCTCTTTGTATGGTTATGATTTTCATCCAAACTATTCTGGTATGGTTATGATTTTCATCCAAACTATTCTGATATAAGGTTATCTCACTTGTCTTTTGCTGATGATCTATTCTTGTTAGCTTCTCCAGCTGATAAATCTATTCAAACTATCAGATGCACTTTTGATGAATTATCTGCCATGTCTAGGCTGACTGAATAGGCTAAATTTACAACAATTTGAGTTATTGGCTACTTATGGAGGAATCTATGGTTGCAGAAATGGAAAAAATATTTGTTGTTCTTGTGGGAAAACTTCTTATAAAATATTTGGGGTGCCTTGGATTTCTACTAAATTATCATTACAGGATTGCTAACCGATTCTAGATAAAATGTCGAGACAAATTCAAAGCTTGTCTTCAAAGAAATTGTCATATGGGGAAAGATTGACATTTATAAAATCTATACTATACAGCTATATTGTATATTGGGGACTTTTGTGGTTCCAAAGTGTTTTTTAAAGAAGGTGGAGAGTGTTTTGCACTCATTTTTGTTATATGGTTTCGAGTTAAAGCATACAAAAACAGAGGCGAGTTAGAAAGAAATATGTTCCCCAATGAAATGTGGAAAGAATTTAAAGGCGTAGGTTAAGGCTATGAATATGAGGCATCTATGAGATATTTTTTATAAAAAGGATCCCTTGTGGATAAAATAGATATATACAGTATATGGTCTCTTATAGATGTTTGTGGAGCATTAATTTACTTGTGACTTGGTCATGGAACATAAGGAAAAATATGAAATTAAGAAGTTTTGCTTGGGAATTTATTAGTGTTATTGTCGGTAATGGAAGACAAACTTTTCTATGGTATGATGGCTAGCATAATCATGGCATCTTATTTAAGATATTCTTACCTTCTATCTTGCAGCTCTTTTCAAGCAAACATGAGGCAAAAATCTCTTTAATTATCAAGTATGGTGATTAGGATTAGCCTAAAGGTAGAATGTTGAGGGTTGAAGTTAATACACCGTATAAAGCTACGCCATCTCACTTTTTACGTAATGTTGACATGGAGGATTCTTTTATTTGGAAGATTGAACCCACAGGGTTGTTCTCTGTCAAGTCAGCTTTGAAGGTTTTATCTCGTGCTTCCCCTACCGTGAGTTGGTATAAGGTGGTTAGGGAAAGATATTATTTTTTATGGCACTCTTTTCTTCTTTGGCTGGGCTGTATAAGGATTGCTACTGCTGACAGATTAATATCCTGGGGGATGGATAGGATAGAGGAGATGCAACATGTTCATTATGTAAATTTGCAAACAAAAGTTTGTATCATTTGTTCTTTTGTTGTCCTTTTTCTTCTGCTGTGAGCGAGATGATTCAAAGCAAAATGTTGATTTTATAAGCTTGCTAGTACTTTTGATGTGGAGCTCCAGTGGATGATTGCAAATTGCAGCAATGTTAGTTTTCAAAGAGCTGTGAGAAGGATAGCATTTACAACTACAGTCTATCACATTTGGAGATGGAGAAACTCAAGCATATTTAGAAGAATCCTACGTCCTCCTTATTTAGTAATTTAGCCAGATTCTGAAGGATGTTAGGTGGATTATATCTAGTTGGAGAAATGTTGAGAGAAGTCATGAGAATTGTAGGTTATCTGTTGAGTTAGATATTCCTTTTTCTGTCTTCCCGTAGCCTAGTTTTCCTTTGTGATCTTTAGTTTTTGTTCCTGTATATTCTGGTCTCTGATGTGCTGAATACGGGATCCTCTCAATTGTTGGTGCTCATTTCTGACATCTCATTAACACAAAAGATTTATTTATAAAAAGTAAAAGTTTCAAAAATTTTGAAATTTAATACATAAAATGAACATATAATTTTTATTTTAAATTTATTTTTTAATTACATGTTTTAAAATATTGGAAGGTGCTTAATTTTGAAATCATTTATTCTACTCTAAAATTTTGATCCAAATAAAAGATTAAGACAATCACCGTGTCTTTATATTAATAAGTTTCAATTGAAATTGAAGTTTAATACATAAAATGAATATATAGTTTTTAGTGCATGTTCTATAAATATTGAACAATGCTCAATTTTAAAATAGTTTACTGTACTATAAATTTTTTATTATATTAAAAGTTAGGACAACAATTATATCATCTAACAACATATAAACTACAAGAAAACAATATTTTGGTGTAATGTCAAAATTAATCTAACTATATTAAAGTCAAAGGCTTAAAATATTTTGATATTAATGTCAAAATTAATAGACTTCTTTAATTGTTCTCATATATATCTATACAATATATAAAGGGAGAACACCACTTTGGTGGGTGGTCTCTCCCTTTGGTGCCTTTTTAATTTTAAAAGCTACTACTACAAATTAAAAAATCTATTTGTAACCACCACCATAAATATTGAAAACACAAAAAAAACTATCATATATAATATTGGAAAATTCTACAGTTCTTTTTGGAAACTATTCTCTTGTGATTTAAATATTTATATAGTACAATATCATATGCTTTAAAAAGTTATACTGTACAAGCTTTTAAAGTCAAGGAATAGTTTCTAAAAGGGACTGTAAAATTCTCTTATAATATTTTGGGTTTTAAATTAATTTAGAAACATTTTGGTAATTGCACAAATTATATAACGTTAATTTTTATAATTACAGTTCATGAACATAATTATTTTTTTATTACACACACATTGAGTGTGCCTTTTCCCGGTGGTGCTGTCTATAACAATCTTTTATTTCTTTATAGACACAATAGTAATTTTTACATATTTTTTTTCCAAAAAAAGGTGGTAAAATAATTACATGCTAGTCTTATTGACAAACTCTACGTGTGTGCGCAATTGTAGGAGAAGCTTAAAACATGAATTTAAATTAAATAAAGAGTTATGGAAAATTATTTAATTGGAAAGGAATTGTCAAAGTTATGGGTATGAGTTAGTTTTTTTTTTTTTCACCAAAAATATATGTTGCACAAAAGTCTTTTCCATTATATAAAGTAGTATAAAGTATTATAGTACTTTCAGATTTACACCTAAAATATATATTACACCAAAAAAGTCTCTTCTATTATATAAGTAGTACAGTAATAATAAAATAATAATAATTACACAAAAAAATGATAATTACACAAAAATGATCTTACATTATTAAAGTAGTAATAGTAACCGGTCCTATTAGCACACTCGATGTGTGTGATTGTATCAATATTTTCTAAAAAAGACCATAAAACTAATATACAAATTAAAAAATGGATTTGTAAAACAATGTGGTGACTTATATCCTGTCTCTGTTAGGAAGGAGTGAACACTTTACGTCTGTGCTATTTTACAAAAAAAATATGCATATAAATATATTTTTTATACATTAAGAGGGAATTTTTAGTCATTAACTAAATATGTGGGAGGTTTGTTTTTTTTGTTTTTTTAACTTGTTGGTAGTTTTTTTTTTTTTTAAATTTAAAATATTAATTTATTTAAAATTTTATTGAACACCAAAGGGAGAGGCCACCATAGTAATTGGAGACTCCCTCTTTATATACAGAAAGATGATAATAATTTTAAATTTAAAATAGATAAAAATGGAAAGTTATGAAAAGTTATTTATTACTAGTCCTATTTGCACACCTTATGTGTATGTAATATTGTATTTAAAATTAATTGAACAAATATAAATTGAAATAGGGGGGTTATGGGAAGTTATGAGAAGTTAAGAGTTGGTTAAACCGTTTTATAGAAAATTACGACAAAAACTATAATTACACTAAAATTGCTCTTCTGATATATAAATTAGAAACAATAATAATTAACTTAACTTCTCATAACTCCCCATCTTTTATTTATTTTATATTTTACTTTTTTATCTATTGTCTTAAATTTACACACACATAGTGTGTGCCATTTGCAGTTTTGCACTAGTTCTTGTAATTCTATAATTCCATGTATAATTATCTATAAAAGAAATTGTTTTTATTTTGCCGGTTACAAATATATAAATAATTCAAATTTAAGAATACAATGTGAACACATTTAGTCTTATTTCACTGATTAGTTTATTATATTAAAAAATAATAATTAATTCGGAAAAAAACTTCATGGTTGACATCTAGATGTCATATAAGAACGGGGTATCATTTTTTAAATTTTGACAAAATAAAATTATTTAATCAAACTATATAAACATTATTATTTTGTTTTGATTGTTAGCAAGGCATTTAGATAAAACATGATTTGAATAAGGAACTATTTTCATCAATTATTTAAAATGTTTTAATACACAAGTTGAACGACCTGTTTCAGCTTATACATGAAGGGAATCATTCTCCACCGGAAACGGATTACTTTTCCGATTCAAGCTCCAGTTCAATTTTAAAAACATTGGATGAATAATAATGGTTTTTTTTTTTTTTTGGAATTATAAGTTTATCCACCAGAAATTACAAAAGTATACCGTGTAATTTCACGGTGATACCCATATACCTGTCCAGTTATGCCTTCTCCGGTGGGCGAGGTTGTTGGAAAGTACTCTTTTGCCTAATAAAAAATTTATAGTACAGTAAACTATTTTAAAAATCCAAGGTCGACCTGGGTCCCACTTACCTTTACTCAATCGGTGCAAACTCTTTATAAAACTTAACGGCCATACTTCTCCAATTTACTGGACCCCACAAATCACATTCCAATCCAACGTCCCAGATCCACCTGCTTGTCTCCCACGCCACCTAATTACTCGCCTTCTCTACGCCAACGATTTTTTAATTTAGGGAAATCTGAGAACGAATCTGGCGTTTTAACAAACACCAATAATCTAATCCCTATTCTCTCACGTCTTTTCACCTATATAATTTATTATTTGTACACGAGCAGGAGAGAAACATAGTTTTGATTCTGAGAAAAATCCTAGACTATATATAAAATAAAAAAAAAGTCAAATTTTGAATAAGGATTTTTATTAAATTAAATCTAAAATAAATAGTGAGAATTTTAGTTGAAAACTACTAAAACTCTTTTTTTTAGTCTTCTTTTTCACTTCCTCACCAGTTCCTTCATCTCAGATTTTTTATCAAATTTTTTCAACTGCTAAAAAATCTAAATTGGGAAAAGGCATCTACTGCAAAAAACATTCACAGATGATGAAGAAGATGAATACTGAGATTCAGAAAAATGGTGGACTGTCCAATTCTTTCACAGATTTGTCTGCAGAAAAGGAAAGAGTTGAGGGTACAAATCCTTTTTTCTAAAGTAAAAAATGACAAATTTGCAGTTTCTGTTTTGTAAGATTTGTCTATTTATCAGATTATGTTTCTGGGTTTTTTTTTTCATTTTTTTTCATTTTTTGATTTAGTATAATGGGTTGATGATCGTTTCTCTTCTACTACATTTGGTAGTTTTTTTTCTTCGAATATGTGAAACTAGAGTAAAATAATGATCTTTGAATGATGATCGGCTTTTTTTAAGATCAATTTTGGGGGTGATGATTATTTTTTACCCCAAAAAAAAAAAAAACAATTCTTCTTGGGAATTTTAGATGATGATAGGGGAAAAATAAACATTTTTGTTTTATTGGATCAAGGAGCTAGTTGTTGTGTACTTTCCTTTGAATTATTAGATCATTATTTAACAGTTTGATTTATCTTTTATTGGTGGATATCGTAGAAGCTATGGGGGAGTTGAAAATTGAGGGTAGTGATACTGATAATGGAGGGTGCAGTAGCAGAGGCTGATTATCCGTATCGCCCCGGTGAACCTGATTGTATACACTATTTGAGAACTGGAACTTGTGCTTATGGAAGTAGATGCAGATTTAGTCATCCGCCTTATTCTGGACAAGTATTGAGTTTTGTTTAGTATTTCAATGTGCTTATGTTGTTCTACTGGACATGTGTTTCTGATGGTATTGAATTTTTGTGGTTAAATGAGGGTCAGGACTTCCAGAATTCTGGTGAGCTTCCAGAAAGAGATGGACAACCTGAGTGCAAGGTAAAACCATTTTGTCAATATGGAGATATGTTTCTCTGTAATGGGTGCATTAGTACAAAAAGTTTGAAACTTTTTGAGTTTTAATCCATATATTGGCCGCTGCCTGATTTTGGAGATTCTTTTTTCAATATGTTACTAAGTTCTCTATAGTTTGACAGTGGTAGTTCACACTCAATAGTTGGTTAGTTCAACACTGAAAATGCTTCACTTGTCCTGCTTTATATTCTCAGGGCTTCCCATTCATAGCTATCAATTTTAGACTGGTTGGGATTGCATTGAATTGATAATTATAAGGTTGGTTCAAGGCTCGTATTAATTGGAATAATCTGTTTAAGTAGAGTTGGATTGTAAATTGACATTATGTTAGACACTGCTTCAATGGACAATCATTTCGATCACGTGTATCATGGCAAGAGACGTATAAACTAGGATAGCATTGATGCATGTCATTGGGGTATTCTAACAGAGTGTTAGATTTGAATTTTTTGCATACGTGACCAATGGTTCATATTGTCAAAATCTAGAATATTTGTCATTTTATAAAGGAAGTGTTTCACTCTTTCAGAACATTTATGAAGAACTTCTCTCTCCTTGTCCTTTGAA
This sequence comes from Cinchona pubescens, assembly GCA_025175665.1. Classification (NCBI taxonomy): domain Eukaryota; kingdom Viridiplantae; phylum Streptophyta; class Magnoliopsida; order Gentianales; family Rubiaceae; genus Cinchona; species Cinchona pubescens. The sequence goes on from JANKKI010000204.1 coordinate 25,036, forward strand.
GTTATAGATTGGCATATACATTTTGCGACCATGCCTTCGTTTATTCCATCAATATTAGGAAGAATTTCGCAATTACCTTACTTTTTATTTGTTGTTATAACTCGTAATCTATGAATTAGGTTAACACATAATAAAAATACTAATAAAAATTGCTAAATAGAAATAAAAAATAGGCATTACCGAATTCGAAATGTTTTATATGCAAAATAGAATTTTATTATGCCAACATAAGAAGTAAGAGCCTTTTATTATCGTCTGTGAAAGCCTTAGAGTGATAGAAAGCTGCAGTATAGGCATAACTGGAGTAATTTTTCCTTGATGAATGTGTGTTTAAGAGGTAGATAAAAGAGATTTTGAGGTGGAGGACAGGTGCTTTTCATATGGAAATTGCAGAATTCGTCACTCCAATTTTAGAAGTGATGAAGATGCTGGTTAATACCTGAAAGATGCAGTTTATATTTTTGATTAGTCAAAGGTATAGTTGGAGACACACCAGACCTAGACAATCTATTGCTTTCTATTTTTATGAAGTGATGGCTAATTATTTATCCTTGACTTTATTTTATGAGAAGAAAACATGTAACTACGGCTTAAAAATGACGCCTTAAAAGATGGTTATGAAGCAATGAAGTGGTTTTGGCATAAAAATGAGTGCTTGATGTTTGTTTAAAAATCTTCTAGGTGTTCCAGTCCATATCATGTAAGTTAACAACATGTAGATTGTATAACACAGATGATGTTAAGTTATCGCGGTAGTTGGAATTGCTTGTGCTTAGTCTGACTGTTCATCTTATTCTGCAGTATTATCTATAAGACAGGTACCTGCAAATATGGATCAACTTGTAGATATCATCACCCACAGGATAGACATAGCCTAGGACAAGTCTTATTGAACATATGGGGCATACCTATGCGTAAGGTGCTTATTTATCTTTCTCATTCAGGTTCTTCCATCTTACTTTCGCTTAAGTTTAGGCAGCTTAAATGTAACAAACTGCTCTTTATAGTTCTAGTCCATATGGCTATTAGTCTTGTGGTAGAATTTTACATAATTGGATTTCACAGGATGAAAAACCATGTCCTTATTACATGCGAACCAATACATGTAAATAAGGAGTGATGTGCAAGTTCGATCACCCCCAACCTACATAAGACTATGGGAAATGGCTTACCTGTCATGGGCGCTGCTTATGGATCTCATGCCTTATCTTTCATGCCCACATCTGGTGTACCTTATGTTGGTGAAGTTTCGGAGGTTTCAATCCCAAACACGAATTATGTAACTAATGTATCTTTGCAAGTTCCCCAAACCTATATGCCTGTTCTTCTATCTCCTTCTCATGGTTGGAACACATATATGGTTAGTAAAGCTTTCTCAAGAAGTGGTTGAAGAATTATTGAATTGTTATGCTGTTATATGCTTTTTCACTGTTGAAGATATTGGTGGTATTTAAGTCATTTAGTTACAAGCAACCTATCAAACTTCATTTTGACTCTCTGATACACATTGATAAAAAAGACCACCAAAGTAGTGGTAATAGAATCTCCTGACCCATAGTTTCTAACCAGCACAGCATATGTATCAGTACAAAATTTGCAGCTTCCAGTTTGTTTACTGTTATAAGTTTTCTAGAATGTCTTTTTATTTGTAAAGGCGGATGACTAAATCCTGTCTGCTTATGAAATTTTGGTAAAGATCATATCTATAAGAAAATGTCGCTGTTTTGTTTTCTGTTTAGCCAACAGCATTGTCTACCATCTATTCACAATTTTACATGCTCAACCCAAAGAACCTTCAGCTTGCTGATACAGAACACAAGTTGTTTTCTTTTGCAGCTTTATAATTCAATCTTGATTTCAGACTTCTTGTCCATATCTTACTATTTCTGATTTTCCTCTTTGCTCTCATTGAATTGTCAGTAGAGTGTTGAATTTGTGTTTGTAAAATTGTCAATATGACAAAGAGATATGGTAAGTAAGCCACATTAGCATCATACCATAGTTACCAGATTCACGGTACTCTTTGGTATGTGGAACAGAAACGGGTATGTGGTACGCTACCTTGCAAAATTATGGTACGCAGGGGGTAGGCTTAGTTGCTTCGCTCTTTCGATACATGATACACTTGGTTAGTTTAGTTGGTACGTTCCAATATAAAATTTCATGTAAACTTAAATAGCAAAAAAGGAAAAAAAAAAAAGAAATCAGTATAAAAATTTTATGCCAATAGAAAATGTTAGAACTAATTCAAAAAACATTACATTTCCTTGCAAAACACAAACAATCGGGACTTGAGAGTAGTAGTAATCCATTGTGTGTTGTCATTTGTCAACCTCAGCCTCCCGTATTTCACACCAATTGCCTAATTAATATAGGAATAGTTGATCTCCTAATTACAATTTGTGGTAATATAGTAGTGAGAGATAGAGACATATATCATGTGTACATATTACAGAGATTTGTTATTAAAATATTACGCATCTTAATCGGTCAAATCTTTGGTGTATTGAGCTTAAAGAGGGTACGTCAGATTTAAGCGATCCGGTGCATGTACAGTGGTGTACCAAATCACAAAAATATCGTGAATCAGAACACGTGAATTGGTACGCGGTTCATGGGGTTAACTGGTGAATTTGGTAACTATGCATCGTACAAGATGATAAATATAAGTAGGTATGGACTAGATGTCTATTAATGGAATTATTCTCTATCTACGTATCTGTAGTTATATATCCTATAGTTTTTACTTAGAACTTCAGTTCCAGCGTACGTGGCATGTTTCTTGGAATTATTGTTAGGTGAACTTTTAAAGCAATTTTACTCTGAAAGCCTTGAATTGTGGCTTAAGGGAGCATGCTTGAGCACAAAGTTTCCCCTAATATGTCTATCTTTTTCTTCTTTTCCCTTTTCTTAAAGAATAAAAAAAGAAATAGCTCGCTTGTTTCTGTTTTGGGAACTCAATTTTTTTATTGCTAGAGTCATGATTCTTTCAAAGAAGAGTAGAAATAATACATTATTTCACGGAAAAGGTAGAACTCTTCCAATGATTATTGTTGTTTATTGCTTTTGCGTACCTAGAAACTGACATGACATGTTTATAAAATGCTGAATCTTAATGTGCTGATATTTACACTTAGGATGGATACTTGTGGTTTCAGTTGGACATTAATTTGTATAAAGCATGAATCAACTTTTAGTTTGCATATCCTTCATTTACGTTAATACAATAGTTAAAATTGATTCTTCTGGCCTCAAGCATTAGTAACAGCAAAGTCCCCACTGAGAAAGATTACGGTGTGCCTTTATGCATTGTGTTATAAACTGTTGTGTAGGTAGACAATCTTACTTGAGCTGTCCAATTATATTTGCTTGTAAGTTTCAGACCAAAAGTCTTTATTATTCTTGCTTTTTAGTCAACTAGACCTGTTTTTCTTGTTCTTATACTTCAAAAGAATTTCTCCATGGAGCTATCACAACTTTTTTTTATTTTTTTTCCTTTTTTCTTTGCTGTCGTTGGATAAAATTAATTTTCCAACTTCAGAGTCACTCAAGTTAGAGATTGGGATATTTGCTAACTTGGAGGGTTAGAGCTCTCTCTCTCTCTCAAAAACTTCATACTTGCTATTCGAGTTTTCAAGTTTTCAACTTTTACAGGAACAAGAAAAGGTTGTCTTAAAGTTTTTATTAATTGGAAATTATGACAAAATTTTAGATTGTGAACTTTCCGAAAGATATCATGGGAAGCAGCTTGAGTTTTATCTTGTCTTTAAAAAATGGCTCTTGTAGTGAGACAACCTAAAATTGGAAGTAGTGGAGGGAGTATTCAGATTCGCAAACTTGATAGTGGGATTTGCAGTTGTTGCTTTTTTATCTATTCTTTGATTCCTCCATCAATTTGTTTATCCGATATGTATTTTACCCCAGTTAGTGGGAATAGGGCTTGATTTGTTTGTTTGTTTGTAATATGCTATTTACAATCGATAAAGTCTGATGTTACTTGTCTTTTTGGCATCATTTCTTTCAGATATTAGCAATCAGGTATGACCCACTATATATAAACCAGGAGGTAGCTCTGTTGTGCTGATTTCTTTCAATTTTGCACTGCTAAGTTCATATTTTGTGTGGTAGCAGGCAACCATGGGTCAACCTTCTATTACCAATTCCCTTGGTGGTCTGGCTTCTAATGGTCAAATGCATAGGTTGTCGACATCACTTTCTAATCTTCCTGACAGAACTGATCAACCTGAATGCCGTGATTTTGTGAATACTGGAAGCTGCAAATATGGATTGGACTGTAAATACCATCACCCACGAAATAAGATTGCTCCACTACCATCAAATTCCTTAGGCCCGCTGGGTCTACCTCTTCGACCCGTAAGTATTGTTTACATTTAAACACTTGCATTTCTCTTTGGAAGAACATAGTTTCAATGGGACTGAAATACGAGTGTACACACAAATGATGTTATATTGACGAAGTGTCTAGACCAGTTGTGCAAGTTTAAAAGTGCTACTCCTTATATTCTATGATAATTCAATTTTGTTCTGGAACCCTTAATTTCACAATGAAAGGAAGTCCCTTGGCTTTTCCGTAACTTCACTTTCTCAGTGAATAATGATGTAAAACTAATTGCCTGATGACATTCTGTATGATGACCAGGAGCCTCTCTATTTGCTTAAAGTTATTGGTTTCATGTTTAGCTATTAGACATGTAAAATTTAGCTGTTCAGTGTCACTACAATCTCTTTACGGTCTGTAGCTTAATCTCATTTAGCTGTTTTATATGCTAGCTCAATTTCACTGTAAGTTGATAATTGTAGCCATTTCAGTTCATTAATCTTTAGTGAAGTAACAATCTCATTTAGAAATCCATTGAATGAAAGAACTTGATCCTTTTAGCATAATGCTAATGTAGAGCAAGCTTGCCATCTCCGTCTTATTGAAGCAATAAGTACATTGAAGATGCTTTGTACATTGAGTTAATTAAATGTTTGATTAAACTGATAAAGTTCTCATCAAGTTCATTGAAGATGTTTAGTGTGCTATTTAACTAGTTATATATATTGGTATGTATTTTTATCATGTGTGATTTGCAGGGTATTTTGATTCATACCCAACTCTATGGTTTCAAATGCAGGGTCAAGCTGTATGTTCCTATTACGGTCAATACGGACTTTGCAAATATGGTCCAATGTGTAAATTTGATCACCCTTTGGCAGGATATTTGTATAATCACAATTCCGGCATCCCTTCTTTGTTGTATGATCCATCTATCTTGCCATATCAGTGGAATTCATTGACTGTTCACTCAGTTGAGACACCTCCATCGAAGTCGTCTAAACTTCCTGACCTTGTAAAGAAAGCTGAAGTACCAAAGAAAGGAAAGAATTCTACTACTGGAAAGTTTGAAGATTTGCATATCAATACTCTACCAAATTCCTCCCAAAGATCTTTAGAAGTTCCTCAAGATGAATCTGATTGAAGTTGAACGCCAGGAAAAATACTACAGAACCAAGCTTTTTGAGTATCCCTATATTACTCCTGTCCTTTAACTTATTTCAGTTTTGCAAGAGGATAGCCAACTGTATTTTGTGAGTGGTGGATATTGTTGGAAGCGAAAACACACTGCCTTTTTATCTACTTAGTCGTGTTTCTGCTTTATAATTACGCAGCTAAAGTTAGGAGGATAAATGAGTCATTACCACCCACCCTCCTCCCCGGCGACACACATATATTAAAAAGTTCAAACGTCCACACACCAATAGACTCTGAAGCGTTATATAAAAGTGGGAGCACGTTGCATGTACACATTATTATTTTGATACTAATTTGGAAAAGAAAATTTTAATTATTTAACATTTTCTAAATTATATTTAAGTTGATTGGTGATCATTGTAAGTAATATTTTTTTCATAATAAAATAAATACTTAATTCAATATACTATTTTAGAATACAAGAATAATGGGTGAATAAAAATGTCAATAATTTAGAGGGCAATTAGAAAGAAAAAGTTCCTCAATTTTATAAAACTTTTGACTCTTCTTTCACATTAATATCGCTTAAGTTTTATTTTTATGCTTATACTGAGTAATAATCAAATATAAGCAATTTTTTCATATATTTATTTTTTATTGTATATTTGAAAATTAGGTAATGGCATATTTAGTTTGAGGAGATATATTTATGTAACTTCTTTCATATAAAGGTTAAATTTTTAATATATAGCCACGATGGTTTTTCTTATACATTTAGAAGTGAAAGATTAGTCATATAAATTTTTTACATTTTTGTCTATATAAAATATATAGAATTTATTGGCTTCTTAAAATTATCTTGAGTTGACTATGTGTTACGTGGGATTAGACAAATAAGTACCAAAAGTGTATTTAGATTTTTTAATCTTATGTGAATAACTTTAATAGTGTAGATGTGTATTTTCACAAAAAAAAAAGCTCCCAAACCATGATTTTGCGAGTGAAAAACTTTCTACTGTTTACCAGGTATTTCTTAGATTGACAATGAGGTGTAATTGTAGTAAAATTATGCTGTCCTTATGACGTAGGTTATGGGTTTAAGTCATTAAGAAATGGATGAAGATCACTGAAGATCTTCTCTCTATCTATACTATATTAAATTAGTTGATGTGATAAAAGAGTTGATGTGATTCATGAATGACTTAGGTCTAGCACCTTCGTCAGAAAGCTGTCTCTTATACACATATTATATATTTCCATTTTTAATTTTAATAATATAATTTTTATCTTATAAAATCTATAGAAATATAAGGAAAATATTATTCTCAAATTCCTATCTCTCTATTTAATTATTATAAGGAAGGAAATTAGACGTGATAGAGAATATTAAATATAACATTTACTGAATATTAGAAAATTTTATCTATTAAATGTATATTATGGAATAATACATATAGGATGCATTTTAGAAATCAAGCAATAATTTATTTTAGGTCTGTCTCTAGCATATAAAACAGCTAAATGAGATTAAGCCTGTCTGTCTCTTATACACATCTAGATGTGTATAAGAGACATAGAAATAAAACTAAATTTTTTAAACTTATTTTACAATTAATTTTATTTGAAGCGAATTTTCTCATAGAGAGAAAATTCGGGCCTAAATAAATTTATACACAAAAGATGTGTACACAAATAAAATTATTAAAAAATTAAATGAATATATAGTATAACAAATGAAGAAGTTTGATTTAGTTTTATATTTTCTTTCTTAAGTTACCCTCTCTATAAATTTTATTGACTTTAGATATATTCCTAACTTGAATGTCTTTTTTATAAAATTTTAAGTTATTTATATAAATACTCTTTGAAGAGTAAAAGAAGAAATAAAACCCACTATTAAGACGTCATATTAGGAAATAAACTTGATTGAAATAATTTTCTTTATGTAATAGAATATTAGGAATGAATTTTAGAAATTAAAGAAGAGTAGAATTTTTTTTTTTTTTTTTTTTGTGGGATGGGCTTTAGAAATCAAGCAATGATAAAAATATAAAATTTACTTGGAAAATAAATTTCAATATTTCACCTATACTTTTGGATCCTTAAAAAAATCTTAAAAAGTTACATATGAAATAAAAGCTAACTTTTTAAATTTTCATTTAGAATTAAATTTTGATTGAAGTAAATTTTCTCATAGAGTAGAATTTTAGGATAGATGTAGCAATTGAAGATGAATATAAAATAAAATTATCAAAAAATTAATGGAATAAAATTTCTAATTAATTAGAACTATGCATATAATTATTATCCAAAATATATAGGTTGAGGATACATTAATAAACTAGATAACATTTATATGCAATTAAAGAAACTAATAGTTTATTAACAATTATTGAAAGAAAAAGAAAAATTTGTTTGACAAATAAAGGAAAACAAGAAAATAAGGTTATTTAATTGCAAAGACTTAAATATTATTTTGGTCGTTCAAATTAAGCAAAAATCTCAATATCGCCTTTTAAATTGAAAATATCTCGATTTGACCCTTCAAATTGAAAAATATTCCAATATAGTTCTCCAAATTCAAAAAGTCTCAATTTGGTCATCAAAAATAAATAAAAAAATATCCCAACATGGCCCCCAAAATTGAACAATTATGAATTGGATCCTCCAAACTAAAAATCTATTATAATTTGCCATACATACTATATTTCGATACAAAAAAAGCCATTAATCTTTTAAAACCACACAATTTTAAAATATACTTCAATCTTAATGATTATTTTATTGTTAGAATAATATTTTTGTATAGAATATAGAGTCTCTATGTTCCACCTAGTATCCATTTCTTAATGATGGATTTTAAAAATCATACAAGCATGCGAATAAATTTTTTTTAGGATTAGGAATTCAATTAAATAAAAGGAGAAATTATCTTTAAACAAAAAAAAGTAAGACTTATCGCACATAAAACTTTTGAACTCTTTTGAGAGAATAATTACAACGTCTTTTTCTATTTTTGATACAAAAAAGGAAAAACAAAAAACAAAAGAACAAAGAAGATATAAAATTTCTTAAAAGCGTCAAAGTCATCTAAACTTGAATTAATAAAGGCATTATCCTTCATAGATATTGTCAATATCTTCACCTTCCTTCTGCCAGTGCCATTTATTTTGTCTCTAATATTGTTATCTGCACTTTGTAATAATGAAAGAGATTCTTGTCCAGAATATTGAAATAATTTGGCTTCTGTGGTGTACTAATAAACAAATATAATATAGAACTTATCTTTTTTATTATTGTTTAAATAATTGAATGATTAAGAAATGGGGTAAAAAAATGTACTCATCACCTATTTTAATTTTTTATAAAGGAACATAATCCTTATCTTATAATTCTTATTTTGTTTTTCAGTTCCCTTTTCATGCATTGAATAATTAGTGCATATTTAGTCTAAGTTACGATATTCTTATAATAAAAAATTAGTTCCTAAATTATATTAGATAAAATTCTTAATAAATAATTATTATCCTCCTACAAAAAATTATTATTATTATTTTTGAACCTCTAAATATCTAATGTTGAATATTAGTGACCATATAAATTATATACAAAAAAACTGGAATATCAAATTAGTTACTAATTATAATTTAACTAAAATGTACTTCGTCTAATGAAAATTAAACACTAAATGTTATTTTTGCATGTTTCTTATACACATCTCAAGTGATTGCCATCGCAACTATATATTATTGATCTTGTTCTATCAAATTAAATTTATAATATTAAATATCCATCTTTTAATTTACTACTATACAAATTGATAGTTTTAACATACTGAATCGGAAATCACTAAATTTCATGCCGTAAATTATAAAATGGCGGTAGACTATTTTTTACTTTTTTTCCTATTTTTATAATATAATTCCTATAATTGTGGAAGCTATACATTTAAGAGAGATTTTGTTTTCTAAATTAAAAATTGTTATATAATATTTGCACACGAATGGTTCCTTCATCAAGTTAGTTCCAAGAGAGATATAGGAATTCAAGAATAATCAAATACCTTAATGCACTTGATAAATCAAAAGTTGTTAGGATAGAATTTGGATAATTAAATAAAGGGTTTCAATAAAATCTATAAATTGTCAGTATTTTCAAGACTACACACTGCATTCTTTGATTATTAAACTTATAAAATGGATATAATAATAAACTCTAATATATTTTTTGTCGTATATTGTACTCCAATTTGATAATACTTTAAACTTTCCTATTTTTAAAATTAAATAGATTAGAATACTCATTGTAGAATGCTTCAATAATTCTCAATTGAGGAAGTGAATTATCTATTTTAAAAGTTGCAAGATCTAGATGTGTTATTCACAAGACATAATTATTTAGTTTTTATGAAATTGCTTGGACTATTAAACTAAACATTTTTTTTATAATATATTTCCAACAAAGTATATCTAAAGAAAATGCATAAAAATCACCTATGAAAAAATATTTTTCTAAACTCATATGAACTACAAAAGATAAACGTTGAAACAAAATTATATAAGCGAAAAATTAAGTGAACTAAAAAAATCAAACAGTTAGTATCTCCAACCATGCTTTACTTTTTAATTCATATCAATAAAAAATATAAATAATTAGTATTTCTAAATGTAGAAAGCACGTACTCCCATACTAGTTTCTTTTTTTTTTTTTAAATGTTCCTTAGATTTTTTTTTTTTTTTTGTTCCTTACATTTTTAAGTTTTACCTATAGTAAGTCAATTACACCAGTCATTACAGCATATTCATTAATCTATATAAAGAATCTATGACCAAGCCAACGATTTTTGCAGTCAAACAGAAAATTAAATGTTTAGGTACTCAATATTAATTACTTTTTAACTAACTTGTCAAAAACACTTATAGACTAAATCTCTTTAAACCTTTTATATAGAGAAAAATATTTTCTCCTATATTTTATCTTTTCTTGTTTTTTTTCCTTCTAATTTCGGAGATCCAGATACTTACATCATTTATTTACTATTTCAATAATTTGAAACTTATCAAAATAATAAGGTTCACCTTGTCTCTATAACTTGATTTTCGAATTCTTCTTTTTTAATGTTAAATTGGTAGAAAGCCATACACTTTTTCTTGACTTAAATATATTATCCTAATAATAATAAAAATTATATCAAAGATTTTCTAAATGTCATGGAAATGGAAAAAAAAATCATAATTTACAGTATACCCTATTTATTGAAAAAAAATAAACATTATATAATGGAGCTTTAAATAGGGTATACTGTTTTAATTTGAACAATAGTGTATTTGTACTCTATTGTTCATATTTTTTGTCCATCTGATATACATACCCTTGTCTAACCCTTACTCTGGAGATCTAGATCTAGATGTCTTTTTGTCAAATTAATTAAGTGAGAATTATTGTAAAGTGCCTAAAATTTTTATTAAAGTGTCAAAATCATTGGCCTTAACCAACTTCTATGCGAATCAAAATATCAAAGATAAACTCCGTCAAATTTGGAGTTTTTTTTTTTTTTTTTTAAAAATTCAGTAGTACAATCACTTATAGTGCCTACAACTTTCTTTTCTTTAGTGAAGTATGACCAATTAATATTTACTATTTCACAATGAACATAACTTCCCATATCTATATATATATATATATAAGTATATATATATATAGTATGTTAAAATATTGAAGAGGGGATTCTTATTTCATTGAAGAGATCCCAACGAAGGGATTTAGAATCTGATCGTGGCCAATCTGAGTCACAATGAATAAGACCAGAAACAGTAGATGGAACTGATGAAGGATCAAATTTAACATCTAAAACAGCTTGTGAACTTTCTAATTTTGCTAGAGCATCTGCCACTGTGTTAGCCTCGCGATATATATGCTAGATGGATTGATGTCCTTACTCAAGAAGCTGTTGAATATTTCTCTCCAAGGGATTATTGATGTTTTACCAGTAACCATGCGATACAAAGCTTCCGAGTCCGTCTCACTTGAATTTGACAAAGATCATACTGATGACAAGGTGATAACCCTTCCGAAAGAGTCAATGATTCAGCCTCCACATTTATTGCTACACCAATGTGTTAGCAAAAAACCCCATGATACAAAAAATATAAAAATTTCTAAAATCGTCTTCTTTTCAAAATTGTTCTTTTTATGCCTATTCCAAATTGCAATTCGGGCGGTGGAACTCGCATTCTCGAATGCGAGTTGATAGAACAAGATCAATAATATATAGTCTGTCTCTTATACACATCTAATCACGAGGTTAAAAAAAAAAAAAAATTATTCAGACCTCGCATTCTCAATTTGATTGACCTCGCATTCCCCGAATGCGAGGTCTGAATAATTTTTTTTTTTTTTTTTAACCTCGCATTTCAAAATAATTATTAATGAAATTTTATGTCAAATAGGGGAGGTTATGTCAAAATTTTATCAAAAATACGATAAATTAATAAATTTACGGGTTTACACATTTCATTTGCGTACTATTTCGTTAATGTTCTAGTTTATGATTTAAAGATAATGGTTTACTATTCCCAAAAATCGTACTATTTCGTTAATGTTATAGTTTATAATTTACGGTTTAGTATTTAAGTGATTTTATCTTACAGTCAAATCCTTCATTTTTCTATTTTTGTAATAGTGCACAATTTCCCTTCGCAATATACATAGTCAAATTTGCTAAATCCTAAAAAAAAAAAAAAAATTCATTACCTCGCATTTCAAAAATGAGAGGTTAAAAAAAAAAAAAAATTATTCAGACCTGACCTCGCAATCTCAGAATGCGAGGTCAATTTTTTTAAAAAAATTAAGAAGACCTCGTATTCGGTGAATGTGAGATCTTTCAAAAAATTTTTTTTTTTTTTTTCAAAAAATAAAATTTCTAGAACTACCGGCCCGGAATTGCAATTTAGAATAGGCATAAAAAAAGAACAATTTTGAAAAGAAGCACGATTTTAGAAATTATTCCAAAAAGAACCCACTGAATTTCTATTGATTCCCCGCAAACCTGCATTGCCAGGGTTGTCTAAAGTTGACCCATCCACGTTCAACTTGCAATAACCCTCTTGAGGTTTGATCTATCGAATCACAACAGGTTGCTTTGTCGTTGAACGCTTCAGCTGTAAACGTAAATCGTTTATCCGAGCAGTTGCATTATCCACTTCCAACGACTGTCCAAGTGTAAGCGAGTATAGAGTATCCTTTATTTGATGAATCAACCCACTTAACGAAGATTTTCTGCCTTCAAAGTGGAAGCTAGTTTCCTTACAATCCAAAGGTACCAGCATATGAGTGTAGGAAGAATAATCCTTACTTGGCCTTCGGAGGATGATGAGGAAAATATCCATCATGATTGTAACCGGTGAAGCACAGTGGATACTGGTGTGATTGGGATGCCATACTTTGTTGCAAAGAAATCCAGATTTGACAAGCCAATGGACAATTTGCAAAGCAATGATCAATCGTCTCGACAGATTCACAATTATACACAAATTTGTATAAGAGACAGGTATATAATTGGAACTGTCGATAAATCATCTAATTATTTATGATAGAGAATAAAATAAAAATATTATATTTTGTAACTGTTATGTATTTTCAAATCACACAAAGCGTGTGTTTTGCGCGTAACACTTCAAATTTATTGAAAATTTTATTTTCTAAAAAATAAATAAGTAATTAGTGAATTTTTATACAAGATTTATATGTTAAGTATTATCTTGCTCTCTTAATTTTAATTATACATATAATGTATTTTCTTATATATTTTTCAATATTGTTTGTTATTTGTTACAAAATTATATATAAATTTCATTTTTCTTAAAAATTAAACAATATTTTCTCTTTTATGAGAACAACGTATGATAATTGTATTTTTTTTTATATTTCTCTTCTAAGTGCCTAGATTATAATTTTCATATAGTGTCACTACCAATTAATTAAACAATTAAAGATTAAGATATTTTCCATAGTATTGAACCTTTTAAATATATGTGCATATTCTTTGTCATTACAAAAAAAGATAATATCATTATCAAGTAGAAACATTATATAGATGCTGTATTTTATACAATTATAGATTAGTATAAAAAATATTAATTATATAATCGAATGATAGATGGATAATAATTACAAAAAATGATTAATAAATATTTCAAAAAATAAGAAAGAAATTGAATCTAATTAAAATATAAAGAATATATAAATCAAGCAAAAATTATGTCTTTTGTATAGGATAACTAAACAAATCAACTATATATTATATAGATCCATATTATAAATATGTATTATTTAGTATATTAAATCATTATTAAAAATTGAAATAATAAATTGTTCTTTTGTCTTGCTATAATATGCAACAAATGTTAGATAAAACAATCCTTTATCTTACTTTATAATACATGAAATGTTAATGAAATTGTAATTCTAAGTATAACTAAAATTACATGCCATTACTTTAAATGAGATTTTATATATTTTTTGTATCACAATTAATTTTTGCTAACATATTATGTACAATATATATACAAATAGAGAATATATTATTATGTTATCTCTTAAAGTTATGATAATATTCACTTCAATACTTAATTAATGCTCGAAGGTCTTTATTCATCTTTAATGGCATAAAATGTAGTTAAGAGACAGATTCTATATATTCTTTATCAAAAGTTCTGGAATAAAATCACCATCAAATATCAAACATCATTTAATAAATGAAGCATGTCAAAATTCTTTTATTAATGAAAATATTTACTGGAGATTAAATAATATATAATAATACTTACAAAAATTATTAAATAAAATTTCAAAAAATAAGAAAAAATAAACCTAAATATAAAGAAAAAAGATATCAAACAAAAATTATGTTTCTTGTATAAGAAAACCAACAAATTAAACTAATATGTTATGTGTAATATGGATAGGTATCACATAGTATATTAAGATCATAATTAAAAAGTCAAAATAAAAATTTATTCTTTTATTTTATTTTGAAATGTACAGAAAATTAATGAAAAATCCTCTATATTACTTTAAATGCACACAACTTGAATGAAAAAATGGAAGTGGATAATGAATCTCTTATACACATGTAATTACTATAACAGAATTTAATTAATATTTTTAAATATATTGTGTAAATTAATTATGTAATCCACATAGAGAATATATTGGTATTTTTTATATTTCTTAACCTTATGATAATATTGATATTCTGACAATTTATATGTAGTATTCTTATGGGTCTTGTAATAATTATTCTAAACTATTTTAAGTATGAATCATACAATTGGTTTAACGGTTTTTTACCTTATCAATAGTTAGTCCAAACCAATATTTTTTTTGTTGTTGTAGCATATACTATAACAATCGGTATTGTAGTTTTCAAATTTGATATTTAAATTTCATTGTATACCTGTAACTATTTAGAGTATTGTCACAATCATTATTTCAGAATATTTTGGGTATATGCATTGTATCATGGATTGAACTTATTTTCTACCTCATCAATAGTTCATCTAAACTAATATTCTATAAAATGATGTTATCAAAGATAAAGATTTAGTAATAGAAATACTATTAAAGAGACAAAAAATTAACAAATACTTTTATCTCATTTAAAGATTGTAAGTTTTTTTTATTTTGTTCCTGAACTTTACTTTACATTGCTTGGCTAATTTTCTTTTCTTCATGTAGGACAGAAAAAACAAATCTAAATTAATCGTAATATAGACTTAAAAAAAAGGACCAATGTTATATTATATTCCATAATTTTTCACTTTATATAAATTTTAATTATTTATTTGTGTGATTATTAATTTTGTGATTTTTAAGTTAGAACATACTCAAAAATTCTATACTCATGGATATATCTCTCCTGTTAACCAAAATTTTAAGTTAAAGACGTCACTATAATCAAGAGTCGTGAAACCATTATAATTGACCGTCAGTTAAGAAAAGTTGTGTTTAAAAAATAATATCGGCTAGATTTGTCATCTTCTTCAATTAATCCCAGCCAAAAAGGCTAGCAAAAATGCCAAATTCAACTTCAATGCATCTTTTCATCAAATTATACATCAATTAAATATTCTATTTATGAAAAGTTTATTTATCAGACAAAAGTAAACAAAAAAAAAAAGAATATAATAAGGGTAAAATGGTCAACATATTCTAGTTGATATAACAGAAAGAACTTTATAGTCAAAAGATAATGTTAGGTATTAACCTATCAATGACACTAAAAAGGGGTGAAGTGTATACTAACTTCATATATATCACGCAGGGGGAGGATCTAATTAATTTTTCCAAACTGGACATACTTGAATGAACAATTAGAGAAAAGAAAATAATTATAGTGAATTTTGGAATTTTTATAATAGTTATAAAAGATTGTTTTTATTATGACTAAAAAGTAGAAACAATTTGAAAATACATAACAGTTACAAAATATAATATTTTTATTTTATTCTTTATCTAAATATAAATGATTTTCTACTCTTAGAATTATATACATTCTTATTATGTAGTTATGCCAAAATTTCGTAATAAGTTAAGGAGGAAATAATTTATTTTCTTAACATTTCATACATTTTAGAATAAGATAAATGATGTTTTCATGAACATTCGATTCATTTTAAAGTAAGACAAAAGAACAAATTATTATTTCAATTTTTTTCTCATAATGAAATTAGTATACTATATTATACCTATCCGTAATATAAAGAATATATTAGTTTAATCTCTTTAATTTCTTATACATAAGACATAATTTTTGTTTGTATTAATCTTTCTGTCAAGATCAGTAATTAATCATTATTGTAATTTCAAATTATTAATAGATTATGAATAATTTAATTAATTATGTTTTCTTATTGGTAATTAAAAATTATATGATTCATTTTTTTATTTTTTGAAATTTTAATTATAATAAATATTTTTATACAAATAAAAATCTTCCATCTTATTATGTATTTATTCCATAATAGGTGGTTGTATCCTAAAAAATAGGTAGAATAAATAATGAGTAATTTAATTATGTTTTCGTATTCGGAATTGGAAATTACACTTTGATTAAGAGTGGGTATTTTAGGCATTACAAAAAAAGTAGAGAAACACTTAAAATAGGTTTTCCTATTAGGTATTGGAAATTATATTTTATTAAGGGTGGGTATTTAGACATATTAAAGAAAACCTGCTAATACTGTTTCTTATACACATCTATTGGCCCTTAATAAAATTTCAATAAGAAAAGAATTAAATCATATGATAATTAAATCCCAATAAGAAAACATAATTAATTAAATTATGTATATCCTGTCTCTAATACACATCTAGAATACATATCTAGAGGGTATATATTTTTATACAAATAAAAATCTTCAATTTATTATGTATTTATGCCAAAATTTTAGGTTGTTTCCTAAAAAATAGGTAAAATAAATAATGAATAATTTAATTATGTTTTCCTATTCAGAATTGGAAATTATATTTCATTAAGGGTGGGTATTTTAGGCATTACAAACAAAAGTAGAGAAACACTTAAAATATATTTTCCTATAAGGTATTGGAAATTACATTTCATTAAGAGTAGACATTTTAGACATTACAAAAAAGAGAGAAACACTTATATATGTTTTTTATTGGGAATTATAATCATATTTCATTAAGGGCGGGTAATTTAGTCATCACAACAAAAGGGAAGAAACACCAGGAGGGGAGAAATAAAATTTGGGAGAAACAACTCGTGTATATATAATAGTGTATATATATATATCTCTTGTGTGTGTGTGTGTAAAATGTCACAAGTTCCTTAAGGACCAAGAGTTTAAATATTTTCAAGCACCAAAAGAGAATCAAAAAAAGCAAATACACATATATCTGTACGTACTACGTATGTAACTCAATTGTTTGCTTGTGATCATCACATGTCAAGTTTGTTAAAATCTAATTTTTTTTTTTTAATCTTCTATGACTACACGAACTGAAAATATATTTCAAACTAACATTAATTTTTCATTTGATTTCCACCCAAAACAATAGTTCTTTAGCTCCATAGAATTTTGTTGTCTTGCTACAACCAATATTTTCAAATGGATATTTCTATGTGTAGGTAGCAAAACTTTAATTTAACTGAATTCTCAACATAGCTATCTTAGAGTGGTAAATTAAATCAGACCATATCATAGTGATGTATACCTTAATATATATCTCTTTATTTCAAAAGTAATAAATAAATAAAGAGATAGTATTATAGATAATTAAATTCTTTATTTATTTGTATTAAATTCCTTATTTATTTGTATTATCATAGGAGATAATATTTTAGAAAAACTAGATTTCTTGTAATTTTATCTTTTTAAGGGATAAAGATGATATATAAGTAGTATAATTGCTTTATACTTCATGTTTCTTAGGAGAAAAGTTAGGAATAATATTATGTTAAACTACTCTAATCCGTCCAATCCTACATGTATAAATAAGGGGTCACCCCTAGGCATATAACCCACATATTCTGAGAATCTCTTTAGAAGTTGCAAGGGATCCCTAAATTCTCTATCAAGTCTTCAAATTCTCTCTTCAAGTCTTCCATACATCAAGATTTGAAGATCTTCATCAAGTGCTGTTCAAGTTTTCCATATCAAGAGTTGAAGAAGTCAAAGTTCAATTCGAGATCAAGTTGTTAAGTCCTCAAGTCAAAGCAGCTTGAACCAAACTATCAGGCCCTCGATCAATTCTATGTTCGAGATCTAACTATCAAACCCTCGATCAACTCCAAGTTCAAGATCATGCCATGAGACACTCGATCAACTTCAAGTTTGAGATTAAGCTATCAAGCCCTCGATCATTATCAAATTTCAAGATTAAGTTGTAAGGCCCTTCAATCAACAATTGAAGAGAAGAATCAGAGGAAATTCTAGAGATTGTAGCTCGTTCTTTTATGCTATCAATAAATTATATTTCTCATTATTTTTCTTATTTGTTAATTTCTACAGACTCAAATTTCTTTGTACACAATTTTGGCACGCTCAATGCGACGATCTCTGCCTGATAAGTTAAGCTCTTTAATATTTTGATCTTGAATATTCGCGACATTAAGAATGTGTTGCAAATATGCGTATGATCTTGAATATGGCATTGTTCATTCAAGTATGTCCAGTTTGGAAAAATTAATTAGATCCTCCCCATGCTGTCTCTTATACACATCTAGATGTGAATAAGTGTTTGTACAAGCAATCGTGTCCAAGGCGGCTTGTACAAATCTTCATGATGCATCAAGTAGTGATACCGTCTTCCTAAATTTTACAAATTGTTCGAGTGACTATGGCATTGTTGTAGTCATGGTAATTCAATTAATATCTCTTGAAGAACAAGTTGCTACATTGACTGAAGTTGTTGAAGGACTTGCGAAGGATATTCAAGATCAAAATATTAAATTGCTTAACTTATCAACCAGAATGGTGACAATAAAGAACAAGTCAAGCAGTGTCCAAATAGTTCGTGGGCTATAATGAAGGTGAAAACTCTTCAAAAACACAAACAAAGATGATGAAGATCTAGATTTCTCACAATTGGATGATTGATATGTCACGGTCATTAAAGGAATTTGTTGAGGGCACGATCACAAAAAAGTATGAATGGGGCAAAAAATCTCCGTTCACTTATGCAAAACCTTATACTCAAAGAATCAACAACATGAGGATGCCTTTCACATATCAACTCCCAAAACTCTAATACTTTGATGGCAAATAAAATCCCAAGTAGCACGTGGCACACTTTGTGAAACTTGCAATAATGTTAAAACTGATGGTGACCTTCTTGTCAAGTAGTTTGTCTAATCACTGGAAGACATATGCTTTCTATTAGTATATCGATTTAAAGCCTGACTCCATCGACAGCTGGAATCAACTCAAAGAACAATTTCTTGATTGCTTTTATAACACGCGCCGCATGATTAGCATGGTGAAACTGACTTCAACACATCAATAGAAGAATGAACCTATGATTGACTACATCACAAGGACGAGAAATCTTAATCTAAATTGCAAAGATTGACTTTGTGAAAGTTCTGCCATCAAGATGTGTATTCAAGGCATGCATTGGGATCTAGTGTAATATATATAAATTAAAAACCAATCTCTCTCCCCTACCCTCTAATAACTCGAACCCATGATCAATAACTTATAGGGGAAACGTCTAACTATCTAAATTGTACTTCTTTGTCATATTGAAGTTATTTCTACAAGAGATACCTCTCGAATCTTTCTACATATTGTCCACTCGTGCCCATGGGATGGAGTTGAGTATTTTCAACTAAAGGTTGCAAAATGCATAAATGGATTATCCATAGTTTTAGTTAAATGGATATAGATAAAATTCATCAAATCCATTTAAAACCATTTAATAAATGGATCTAAATGGATGGATTTAAATGGATAATGGATAAACCATTTATCCATTTAAAAACTATTTAAATTTGTATTTTCACACTTATACACATTTTCACACACACACACATACTTACACATATTTTCACATGCACTCTTATACACTTTCATACACACATACTTACACACATTTTCACACACACAAAAACTTACACACATTTTCTCACACACATACACATGCATAGACATACATACACACATACACACACTTATACACATTTTCATGCAGACACACGCTTACACACACTTATATGCATTTTTGCACACACACACCCCTTACCTACATTTTCACACACACACGTACTTACACACATTTTCATGTATACACACTTACACAGTTCACACATTTTCACACACATACAATTACACACACTTACATGCATTTATACATACTTTCACACATTTTCGCATACACACAAACACTTACATACATTTTCACACACACACAATTACACATACTTACACATATTTTTACATATTTTCACACACTTACACTTACATGCATTTACACACACTTTCACACATGCACACATACTTATACACATTTTCACACACTTTTAGACATTCACACACACACACACACTCTTATGCATGTTCACACACACACATTTTCATATAGACACACTTATACACACACTGTCACATATTTTACACACACCACACAATTACATACACTTACACATACTTTCACATATTTTCACAGACTTACACGTACACGTATTTACACATATTTTTACGCGCACACACAAATACTTACACTCATTTTCACACACTCACATACACAATTACGCACACATACTTTCACACATTTTCACACACTCATGCACACAATTACACACATATTTTCACACATTTTCATGTGTATACACTTGCACGCATTGTGAAAGCCTGTGTAAATTACACAAACACACTTACATTTTCACACGATTTCATACATTTTCACACACACACACTTATAGACATTTTCACACACTTACACAAATTTTCACACACACACACATACATTTTCACATACAAAAATTATACATATTTTCTCACACACATACACACTTACACATTTCCTGACACATACACACAACTTATATATAGTTTCACACACTTACAATCATACTTACACACATTTCCACACAGAAATACTTACACATATTTTTACACACACACCAATAGTATGAGTGTTACACACACACTTTCACACATTTTCACACTCATACACAATTACACAATTTCACACTAACACACACACACTTACACATATTTTCACACATACACACACATACGCATATTTGCACACATTTACACGCGCACACATTTACATACTTTACATATTTTCACACACATTTTCACACACTTACATATTTTCACAAATTTTCACACGCACACACATATACACTTACATGCAATTTCACACACACACACACTTACACATATTTTTGCACATACAAACATTTTTGCACACACACAAACACACACTTATATATATTTTTCACACACATTCTTACACACATTTTCATAAACACACGCACACTTACATGCATTTTCACACACGCACACACATACTTCACATATTTTCACACACTTACACATACACACATTTACTCACACTTATACATATTTTCACACTTTCACACACACTTTCATACATTTTTACACACACACCTTACACATATTTTTACACGCACGTATATACATTTACACCTACACATACTTATACAAATTTTCACACTTTCTCATATTTTTATGTGAAAATGTGTTCAAGTGTGTTTGTGTTTCAATGTGAGTGTGCAAATATATGAAAGTGTGTGTAGTGTATAAAAATATATGTAAGAGTGTGTGTGTGAAAATGTGTGAAGTGTGTTCTGTGTACGAAAATGTGTGTAAGTGTGTTGTGTGTGAGAAAAAATATGAAAGTATGTGTGTAAGTGTGTTTGAAAATATGTGAAAGCACGTGTGTAAGAAAATATGTATGAGTGTGTGAGTGTGAAAATTTGTTAAAATGTGTAAGTGAAAATGTGTAAATGTGCATGTGTTTGTGAAGATGTGTGTGTGTGCATGTGTGAAAATATGTGTAAGTATATGAAATGTGTGATTGTGTATGTGAAAGTGTGTTTGAAAATATGTGAAAGCACATCTGTGTGAGAAAATATGTGTAAGTGTGTGTGTGTGTGTGTGAAAATGTGTTAAAGACATGTACAAGTGAAAGTGTGTGTAAGTGTGTTTAAAAATATGTGTAGATGTGTGTGTGTAAAGCAGACTCTAGCTCCTCTATTGTTGGTTCAACTAGGAAACAAGCATTACCAGCAGGTGTATTAACTTAAGGAATACAATCTAGCATAGCACCAAGAGAATGAATACCTTCATCAGAGAGCAACTTTTCAAAGACCAACATCTTTTCTTTGTAAGGAAGGCAAATCTTCCAACAAAGTTCCATCATCATTTTTGATTCTTCTAATGCAAAGGTTATTCCTCTTAACCTGAAGTTGAGCATCAAAGAAATTACTATTATGTTCTCTCTCCTTTAACCATTTGATGCTAGATTTTTGCTTCCAAAATTGTCCTCCTTAACTAAACATCTCAACAAATTACCTTGAGACTTAAAAAGTTCTATCCGGGATTGACACATCTTGATGTTGCAAATTATCATCTCCATACTCAAGACATCATCCTTAGCATCCTTTATTCTTTGAAAAATGCATTTCTGAAATGTTGTTTGTTTCAAGTCTTCAAATCTACTTTTAACCTTTTCAACTTAGCAGAGAAGGATTGCAATGCATTATCTCTAATGCATTGCAATCCACTAATAGAAAAACCCGATGAAAATCTGGATGCTTGGCCTAAACATTCAAGAATCGAAAAGCCTAGGACTTGCAAAAGAATCACCAGTCATTGGAAGGTGAAAGGGAGTTGATCGAGCATGTTCTATTGACATGAGCAATGAAAGTGTCCGAAAAGACTCGAAATTTTTGTTTACATTAAAATTTGTCAAGCCTTTTCCAAACCAAACCAAAGATCTCCCGCTTCTCCGTGTAAACTTAGAACCAAGTGAAAGTGAATCTAATAGTGCACAAGCATTCAAACAATCCTTGAATTCCTGCATGTCATTAAGATTGGGCTGTCTATTACCCAAATATTCATCTGTGTCCAAGATGATATTGAAGTCTCCACACATGCCAAGGACTAGGATTAGAGGTTGCAACCTGTGTGTGTGAAAATGTGTGTAAGTATGTGTGTATGAAAGTGTATAAGCTGAACTCTTATGTAACATCAGAGGACCAGAAAACCTAAATGCCATGTATATAAGAGTTGAAATGAAAGTCAAAAAACCCTAATTTAGCAGATAAACCTACCACCTAGATATCTTCAACAATTAGTTCAAAAATATCTAGCAACTTGATTTTATTCATATGTACAGGCTTCTTTAATCTCCTAATAGAAGCCTTATTACCCACACCTCTAATATTTAGAAAAGGCAATCCATTAAGAAACTATTTTTGGGGGCAAATTGAGAGCCTTAAGAGCATTCGAGTGATCATGGTTGGAATAGACAACTATACTTCTTTGGGATTTTTCTTTCTTTCATGCTTCTTGACTACCATGGTAAATTCCTTATTTTACTTAGATCAATTTAGGAACAGGTCTTTGCTCATTTTTGAAAGTGAGTGCAAATTATGAACATTATCCTTTTGTCTCAATTGTATAGCATGATCATCCATCATTGTTTCATAAGCTAATTTACAATAGGTAAATCAGTTATAATTTCTCCCCTGGATTCAAGAGGAACATTATCCACTGCATGAGACTTTACCTCCATGTCTTCTACCACAATAGCTTGTTGAATATCTTGAATGTTTGCAGGAAGGTACTTATCTTTTGGAATAGTAACAATCTATTGAGATTTTTGAGGATTTGGAAGAGCTAAATTATCTCTTGAAGTAGTTGGAAGATGAGTATTTACGGGTCCAGCTTTTGAGGAAGTTCCTTCTGGAACTTGAACTTGTACCTATTTTAAATTTGAATCACTTGATTTATCTCTAACAACCCTCTTACACTTTGGATTTGAAACGTGCGTGTAAAAATATGTGTAAGGTGTGTGTGTAAAAATGTATGAAAGTGTGTGTGACAGTGTGTCAACTATCTATACACATGTAGACTTGTAAATGTACAGTGTAAGTGCTTCTCTTATACACATCTAGACTTACCCATTATCCCCACTCTTCAAGTACAAATGTGTAGGTTAAATCAGACAATAAATTTGCCTCCACACACACCTTAACCAAACTACATCTTAGATAAAGTGGATGTGTCCAAATCAATCTTGAATGGACGATCAAGAGCTTTTGCAAGTGTCTCTTATAAATGTTTATTGAAAAAAGAGACAGACTTTGATTCTCTAAATGTAATCTAGATTCTAGTTCTCAATTTTAAGGCTCTCTCTGCTGAAACAAGGGATGCCATTTGAAAACTTGTATGTGGAAACCATTGATAAACTGAGTAGACTTCAACCAGAAATGTAGGAAATCTTCCTCCAAAGTGAAATGAATGAGAACATGCTAGTAATCTAACAACCCAATCTTAAATCTCCCAAAAAACCAATTGTTAGAAAAATCTTTCGCATGACCACCATGTTAGGATTACCTCTAGTAAACTTGGACACAAAGCAAATTTAAGAAGCTTAGCAACATCAGGATGTGATAAGAGACATTATGGAGAACAAAATTCATTTCTGGATGCTTTGGGATTGCAAAGGTTTTAGAGGAATCTAAATCCATTAGCAATAAGCTTCTTAGCTAGCAAAGCATCCAGAAATGATGGTTTTGGCATGTTTCAGAAGAAGTTGAGGGGCATCTATGGCCACCAAAGAACAAAGAGCAAGAAATAAAAGAGAGAGAAATTCTAGAGAGATTAACAGAAATTAGGTATGAGAGTTGGAAAGTTATGTTAATCTCTAGAACATCTATTGAAAATAAAAAAATGTCTTAGACCAAAGGAAACACACATCTTTCACTTGTACAACTGTCTAGATATACACATCTAGATGTGTATAAACAATCTACTAGCTGTAGTTGTAGTTAATAGAGGTCTCTTAGGATGATCTAGATGTGAGATGATTTATTTGCAACAAAAAAATTAATGATCTTTGCCTTATTCAAACTTTGTCGTGTTTTTTTATCATTAATTATGCATTTCAGACCATTTCTTAAATTCTTCATTATGATGGCCCCAGAGTGGCACTTTTAAAACAAAAAGTGACAAATAACAATATTATTCCTAATACACTTCGTATACTTTGGTAAAACTTTCGATAAAGTACCTAGTCCATCCCTTCAATAGGATTATTTTATATCATTTCAATGTAGTAGAAGTTTTGCATTGGTCATTTACAGGGGTGGACGCAAAAGTTGGACTACAGGCAAGATTATATTGACATAGTTTTAGAGAGACTACTTTATAATTTTTCTAAAATATTAGGAGAGTAAAACATAATTTTTATGTGAGTGCAATTAAATTTAAAAAAAAAAAATCTAAAAGGAAAGAATATAATTTCAAATATTTTGGGAGACAAGTCTATATAAACGTATATTTAAAGAATACTTCTATAGTTTCTGAAAATTTTAGGGGGACAAAATCTAGTTTTCATAAGAGTGTAATAAAACATTTATAAAATCTCAAGATAACAAGACAATTTTCAAATTCTTGGGGTAAAGGGGGAAGGTGGAAGGGGGAAGAAGGCGACTACCCTTTCCCACTCCTTGTATAGTTGTCGATGGTCATTTGGTAAAAATGAAGAAAAAGAGAGTTATTATGAGTGAATTCCATCCTTTCTTTTGTTCAAATAAATGATATATGCTCTTTAATTCTTCTTATTTTATTTCCCAAAGAAGTAAAGATAGCCAATATTTTTAAATTCGAACTTAAGTTAGTTTAGTTGATTGAAATAACCGACCATGACATTGTGTGGGTAGTTGTTATAGTAACGAAATATGAAAATCTTGTCCAAACTGAAAAAAAAAAATGTGATCTAAGTAGAGATATTTCTAAATTTCCTTCAAAATAAACTAAGAATAAAACCAAAATTGAAATATAAACCACATCTTCTTTTGATATAGATCATTCTGATGCACCCCATGGGAAATCATTTTGAATTTTCTTCTCATTTCCCATAAAATCTATTTCAAAATTCTATCAATCAATACCACCTTCTCTGAACTTCATTTCCACCTTATGATTTCTCTTACAAATCTCGAGTTTTTATTTTTTCTTCTTTTGAATAGTTGATTACTCTTGTATAAGATACTCAAACATGGCCATAATAAACAAAACTACAACATCTGTAGCACTAATAGAATTGGTAGTTTCTAGTGTTCTAGAGGTATGAGACAACAATGGAGAAACCATGAGAACAGGAAATTGTCAAGAGCCTTGAGGCTTATAGGCTGAGAAAGCTAAGTACAAAGAAATACTATCTAGTAAAACCCCAATGGCCTATACTCCATAATCCCTCAGCTTCTTTGCCATCAAACCCTAATCATTCCTTTCCTTCAGAATGCCTCTCTAATCCTTTAATAAATTGTTTGCAGTAAGTTTATAAGTGGTGCTTTTGATTTTTGGTGGTAGTGATAGTGGTGGTTTTTGTTGATATATGGTGGTAATGTTTTTTTTTTTTTTTTAACTTTTCAAATATTTTTTTATTAATTTATATTATTTCATTTTTTTATATATTCTTCAAAAAATAAATTAAAAGTTTTAGGCAAAAAAAAATTGGTAATTGTGTTAATTGAGTCGGTACAACCAGTAAAATTGAGAACTAAAAACTTGGGGTTTGATTTTATGAGCATTAGAGATAATTATCTCTTCATTTCAGCAAATATGTTCATATGTGAAGTTATAAAGTGCCATGATAGCTTCATTCAAAGTGTTGAAGCTCTTCCTCTTCAATTTGTAATTAGTAATTATGCCAATTGAGTCGTTCAACTAGTAAACTTGAGAACTAAAAATTCTATTACTTCATTGTTGCATGATTTACACACTCAAGCACACGTATTGTTAAGAGTAATAAAGTGATAAGTAGAGTTCTTTCCCACGAGAAATACGCTTGACAAAAGTGCTGCTAAATACCAGAATGACACACAGAATGTTCTATTTAGACGCACAATAATGTAATTGATACTAAAAGTAACTAACTAACAAACTAAGCAATTAGAGTAAAGTTAAAATGATTAAATGTCTAGGGTTTACTCTTCCTTTACCAATCCAATTGAATGCTAATTCGGTTCATTGTTCAATCAAGTACTCATGTTGTTTACTAATCTAGGGGTTTGGAGATAATTGCAAGTTTGGTTAAGACACATTGCAAAGCTATTAATCATGACTAGTCCACTATATGTCTATGTGGATTAAAGCCCTGACTAATACATTGATGCAACCCTAATTGACTACGTAAGATGAGCAGGTATATTTCTATCAGTCTTCAACCTATGGGCGGCTATTCCAAACAAAAACTATTTGATCCCTTTCTAACTCTAAGTATCCTCTGCCAATTCAAAATAGGGTTTACAATTCACTACTACAGGGTGATCATTCATCTATAAGCATTAAGCTCAATTCAAATAAGCAAACAAACATAAGCAATCAAATAGAATAATTAAAATCTTAACAAACAATCTTCATGGTAAAATTGGAATAAAATCCTAGGTATGAAATTAATGCATCATAAAAGTCATAAACATATCAAGGTAATGTTTTACATTCATTCTAGAGTAAATAATCACAAACGACAGAGAAAGAGAAGAAAAACTAGTTGTAGTGGCGTTATTTGTCCACCGCCTTGATGATTCTCCTTCTCCGGAAGATTGATCAACTCCTGATGTTCCTATGGCTTCTCCCTACTCTAACTTACATTAACTTATGAATCTATGATGAAGAATAGAAAGATCTTGGTCTAAGGTCATCAATCTTAAGCCTTCTCTTGGATTCTTCTTGAAAAATAATTAAAAACCTAGTCTAATTTACAGGCCCCAAGAGAGAGACTGAACTAGAATGTATTTTTTAGGTCTTAGATCCTTATAACTAATTTATAGGTTTTAAGAGTCATAAAGTGTAGGGCTCTAAATAAGTTTCGAAACACACTATTACGGGACCAAAATGGATACCCGGAATCCTAGAAACACTCAAAATCGTGAGACAGCGTGTTGTTGTCACTGTGTGGCCGTGGTTCAGAGTTTGTGGGTATTTTGATAGCCACCAGTGGCCGGGCATGGCTCAGACCTCCCAAGTGCACTTGCACCTCTGACTTAGCCACCAGCTCACTGTTTTGCTCCATTTTGCTTTGTTTTCGTTCCGTTTGACCTTCGATTGATCCCAAGACTATAAAAATACATTAAAACACATAAATAAGTACAATAAAACATTGAGAACACACAAAATAAATATTTTAGTATGAAAACACTAAAATGATCAAAATACCTCTAGTTACAAAACAAGACACCTCGACTACCGAAAAAAGCTCATCAAAAAATGCATGTAAATAAGTCTCTTTTGGAGAGTTAACATTCACTTGTGGTATGAGTTTATGAACACATGGAGATAATTATATCTTTATTTTAGAAAATATGTTCATATGTGAAGTTATAGAGTACAATGAGAGCAGTATTCAAAATATTGGAAGCTCTTCCTCTTCATTTTGTTGGTAGTTATATCATCACTAAGCTTTATAAGATGTATGTTAATGCACATATAGATGTGTCCTTCCATCTTCTTAGAAAATGTAAGTTACATAATCGTAAATAAAACTAAAAACATCTTCTAGTGGAAGTAAGTTACATGACATTATAAAGCTTATCCATCTAGATATTATAATAGTATAAATAGACAAGGCTCTACTAGTTTAAGGCATGACAAAAATTAGAAATCTGAGAAACACTGGGAAAGATGTTTAGAAGTATTCTCTTATCTTCGTTAACTTCTCATAAGAATTTTTAGCTGGGATATTTACATTATAAAAATTACCCATTTTCTAATTGAGTGATTATACATGATAAAATCTACTGCGAATTAAGTTTTGGATGAAAGTATTTATTTTCTTATCCGAAAAGATATCAAATAAATTGCAACAAAAACATTGCTATCATTGCAACAAAAGTAAAATTCACCACTTATAATGACAAAAGAGTAACTTATAAATATCACTAACACATTATGAAATTTGGGTGTGCCTAGTAATCGTATGAATCTAGAAAAAAGTTATTTCATGTTAAATATATATATATATATATATATGTGTGTGTATAAAAAAGTTCTTTCATGTCATATATATATATATTTGTATGCCCATATTTTTGAGGCATGAAAACTAAGAAATATGCTCCTAATGAGTATTAGAGATTGTCTACGTAATTTGGTGAATTAATTCTCACTAAATAAAGAGAAATAAAGTTTTTTTTCTCTTAAAACCCAAGAACTTCTAAACAAATTTTTGAAAAATTTTTGTTGCATAATAAGAGCTCAAATATTATGTAGTCATGTTCTATGTCAAAGTATCATTCCAACTGAATATCATATGCCTTCAATGGATGCCTGGAATGAGATATAGCTAATTTTGAAATTTTTGAGCATATGAACCTGTCTCTTATACACATTAGATTTAGTAGCTGAGGGATTATGGAAGCACATAATTTTGGACTTATACACATAAGATATGTATAAGTACAATATGTCGTAAAAATCATATTAATACAAATGGAGAAAATACGAAATGGATGAGTTTCTCTTTACTACCCATAAATTTAGTGTAAATTTAGTGGAACAATAATATTATTATTATTTTTAGACAATTTAGTTAACAAGATATGACTGGTAGCTGAGCAAACTTTCGATCTTGCAATTTATATGTATAATAAATTATTAATTTAGTGATATTTCAAGTAATACCTACGCATTGTCTGTCAACTTAATATTCTCAAAAAGATTCATTAACATCTATTCTTGAGTTTCATGACCAATCTACTCTTCTTTGTTTTAGTATAACACTTGCATCTTTTCCAATCTTTCTACCTGGACTTTTCTAATTATTTCACGTGAACTTTTTCATAGTCATTCTGCATTCATTTTTGTTCATCTTTATCTTTATATATGATTCCTATATATCTCTTTATAACGTCTTATGACCATTTGGCGATTCCTGGGTTTCATTTTAGTTTTGGGGTAATAAGTGACTTGAAGTAAATTTGAGGGACCAAAGTGCAATTTTGTGAAGCTTATCTTCTCATGTTTAGTTCCAGTCTTTCCTCGAAATATATCTTCTCATAGTTATCTTGAAGTTTTGAAAGGCGTGAAGCTTAAATCTTGAAACACGTGAAGCATATCTTCAAGCCTTAAAATGCGTGAACCTTATCCCTAAGTCTTGAAACACGTAAACCTTTGATAACTCTAGGAAACTAAAGTTATATGTACCCTAAACTTGATGGTTTTATTACTAGTTTCGAACATGTTTAGTGTTTTCATGTGTATTTTTGTCTATTTTGCTTTTGTGTGTTGGAATGTATTAGAATGTGTTAGTAATTGTTTATTAAGTGTTTTAGTACTTATTTAAGTAGCTTAATTAGCATATTTTGTTAGGTTCTTGTGTTTAGAGTTGTGTTGTGACTTTAACCTACCTTCGTTGAGAGTTAGGTTTTCATTCGTTCTTTATTTGTGTTTCATTTTTTGGCCTATTTTTTTGAGAATTTTTTTAATATATTTTGGAGTTATATTCACCGTTTATTGTAGCTAATAATGTTCTCCTATGTGTTAGGGTCCCATGTATACTAATGGCCCAAAATAGAATCGATGAAAATTTTCAAGCAAAACCATGAAGCCCTCCAAAAGTCGAGTTTGCTCCAGCTGCCTCGATGTCAGAGGAGCAAAATCGACTTTGTTCGGGGCTCATTTTTGCTGCACAATTATCCACATCTAGCAGTATTTATACCCCAAATTTTAAGGCTCATTTGAGGCTTAACTTAACTAGTAGATGTAGTATAAGTTAGAGAGTAATTTTCTTCCTTTTCTTTCTCATTTGGGGAGGGTTTTCCTAGATTAAAGTAGATTAGAATATCTCTTTCTTGTAATTTTATTTTCCTAGTTGAAGATTGAATCTTTTTAGTGGTAGGTACTTTGTTTATGTCAAAACTCCTTTAGTTAAGCTTTAAATTTATGTTCCTTTAGTTAATTAGTTTAACTGCTTTAATCTAGTTGCTTCCTTTACTTGATTTCTTAGTGTAATTGTTAGATTAATTCATGGGTTTTCTTAAAAAATTGCTTTATTAGTGGTAACGTCTAGTTTAGATTGGTTAATTAGGTTAGATTAGTTTATAGGCTTTTAGTTTAATTGCTTTCTTTGTTTGTGTCTTAGTTTTATTAGTAGATTAGCTAATGGGATTTCCTTAATCATGTTTCCTTAGTGTTAATTTGTAGTTTAGATTAGTTTATTGCTTCTAAAAGTGCTTTCTTTTTACATACTTCCTTTAATTACTTTATTTACTTGCTTTCTTAGTAGTAATCACTAGATTAGTTATTGGGTTTTTGTTAAATACGCTTTCTTAGAGTTAATTAGTATATGCATATAAGATTAGTTAATAATTTCCTTAAAACACTTTCCTTTTCACTTTCTTTCTCTAATTGCTTTCTTAAACATGCTTTATTAGTGTTAATCTTTACTTTTATGCAATAGATAGTCTTTAAATTTCTCTATTAGTTTCTTTAACTTTATTTTTAGTTAAAACTCTTCTCTTAATCATCCGTTTCAACTTGTAATCTAACCAAATAATTGGTAATTTTTGACCTATCCTTGAGGGTACGATCCCTACTTCCCTTTACTACTAGTTGACAATAACCAAATAATTGGTAATTTTTGACCTATCCTTGAGGGTACGATCCCTACTTCCCTTTACTACTAGTTGACAATCATATATTTGTGGGATGCCACCTAGTTAGTAGTACGATTTAAGTATTTTATAAATTTATAACTAGTTAAGGCATCAAGTTTTTTGCACCATTGCCGGGGATTGATTTTCGGTAATATCGATATAATTTGGTTGTTAGACAGTAGAAATCTTTATCTCCACTGGATTATAGTTGTTTCACCCATTTGGAAAACCAAAAAGATTTTCATTTTGTAGCCGTGACTTATTTTCAAAAATCCCAAAAGATTTTTTTTTTTTTTTATGTGATGAAGGTTTAGAATGAGCTAGTAATCTTAAACTTTCACAATACAAATGTTTGTATTGTTTTAGATCCTTTACTTGTTTTGATTTGTGTTGTTGGTTGTTTAAGATCATGGAAGGACCTAATTAGAGCTATTCATACCAAGAAAATTATCATTGTTATGGTAATGGAGGTATGCTCAATGAGCGTGATTCTTGCTATGGTTACTCTCCTTACCCCTTAGATTACCAAGAAGGACGGTCTAACCATCAATACCCTTATGAGAGTTGCCAAGATTATCGAAAGGGATGGTCTGCCATTCATTTCCTTATGAGAGCTATCAAGAAAATTCTTACTCTTTCCCTCCTCTACAAGAGCCTTCATATGATCAAATGGAGTCATATTTTCTTCACCAAACCACTCAAGAACCAGTGAAGAGGCAAGAAGAATGGACATGTGGAGGCAAATTCAAGAATTTTGGGAAGACATTGCCAATGGTCGACAAGACATGGGTAGAAATCGAGCAGAACTTGCTCAACTTCGAGAATCCACCAAGAGGTTACCAGACCAACTAGTCCAAATTTAGGGATGATAAATGGTGCAGAGCAAGAAATTCCAACACCTCTATCAATAGGTGAAGAACTGGTTCAAGAAGACAACAAAAGTGAATATATCGTGGAAGAAATTGGATGTGAAGAACCTCTCAAACTTGAATTCACAACAACCAGGTCACTTACCACTAAAAAAGTTCAATGAGTGCGAGTTTAAAGGATAGATATGTATAACTGTCTAATATAACCTTGATTGTATAGAAAGAACAGCTTAGGAAAAGGGAGATGAATAGAGGACACATTCTAGATGGGACTGGGAAGCATCAACTACCAATGTCGAAGTTCAATACCTTGTGGACTTTAGATGTGCTCAACAATGGAACAAATTAGCACACCAAGGACTATAATATCCTTGGCAAGCCTCTTTGGTGTTGAGGGAGTATTTCCTTTCCTTTTATTTATTATACTTTCTTTTAGTTTACTTGTTTTATTTTAAGTAAACGGTTGGTAATAAAGACTTGTAGCCTTGTGATTAGTTTAAATTACGTTTTGATGTTGGTGATTAATTTTGGACTTTCTTGCACAAATTTGGTTGTAATGACAAAGTTGATGGTAATGTAAAACTTCTACTTTGTGATTGATATATACTTTATAGGTTGAGCTTGGATTTAGTTTTTGTCATTAGATTGTGGAAATTCGACTTGATGGTAAACTTAATGGGCTAAACGTTTGAGCTACTTTGAGGAGTTTATGTAAATGTTTGATATGTATGAGGAGTAGTCTTTGTTGTTAAAAACTTTTGGAGACCAATTGTTTGCAAAAATAAGTTTGGGGGATGAGTTGGGCATATACTTATTTGTATTTTTCTTTTTCTTTAAATTGTGGTGCCCGTGAAGTCCTACACACCTAGATTTAGTATTAATTTTGATTGGTTGAAAAAGGTAGATCAACTTATGGGACTTTTGTGCTTAATTAGAAATGGCATTTACATAATCGACTTGAAATTACTCATTGCTTAGCCTTGATTAGTGTTGTTCTTAATGTTAATGAATTCCATGATGTTGGCTATAACTTTTTGTCTCCAAGTTCAACTTGTGCTTAATTGAATTCTTTTACTTGGCTATTATATTGTCTATCATCTATTTTAGTATTTTGGTTGTCCAAGTGTAATTCAAAATCATTGCATAGTATTTTGTTTTTATGGTTTCTAATAGTATTATTATGTGTTTGTTCTATTTTGGGTAAGTAGTAAGATGAGTTGTACTCATCACTTGAATAAAATAATATGTTTGGGAATGTGTATTAACTTGTGTTTGAGTGGTTTCTTTTTAAAAGTAAATATTTGTGTTGTCAATTTTGGATGGAAAATTGATTGATTATGGTCTTGATGTTGACAAAATGACTTACAATGTCATTTGATTGAGTTATTTAAACTAGGCCCTCCATGGCTTTTGGTGTGTGTTGAGTAGTTCTTTTGCGACAAAAGAGTTTCAAAAGCCATATATTACTATGTTAAAAAAGTTAGGGATTCACATTTTTATAGTAGTTTATTTGAAACATTATTTAAATTGAAATCAATAATTTGCTTTAACAAAATCAATTCATCTTTTGGAAAAAGTTGGTTTAAATGGAATAGAAGTGATTTAAGTCATTTTGTGTATTTGTATTGGGAGTTTTCTTCTAACATGTGAGTGATTAGTTTGAATAAGATCTTGGGTACGTTTTACTCCTCTTCCTTGGTTTAAGGCAGCGAAAACAAAACAAAACAAAACAAAAAACAAACAAACTTTGCTTTTAGGAATAAGGCGAGTACGGGATTTTGGCATGTACCCGTGTTGTTTCTCCAAAATATGCCATTAGAATAGTAATAAGGCTAGTACAGGATTCTAGCATGTACTCCTAGTTGTTTCTTCGAAATGGCTATTAGGATTGTTTTAGTTTTTAGTATACCAAAAAGTTGAGGAGGAAATGTTTGTAATACTCATAATTGATATTATACTATTCACTCTTTGATGGAGTATATTCCCAATTGTGTGATATGTGCATATTAGGTAGACTCCTAATGATCTTCTATTTCCATGTGGCCTTGTCGAGATGGTTGAAAAATGTTTTAATCCTTTTAATTTGAACAAAACTATGATTTGGATGAATGGAACTAATCTTGTTGATGATGGTTAATACGTGGTTATTGGAAATCTTGTGTTTGAACTCGTTTTCTTTGGAAAAGTTCAAAAACTTGGAGCAACTAGTTAAAATAATTCAATTGTCATATGGTATTTGAAGTCCCTTGAGAGGTCTCCTAATTATTCAAAGTACATTCGTTATTCAACTTTTATGTTGTCTTCTTGGTGGTGTCTAGTGTGTTATTTCTTGTGTTTTGTATCTTGTGTTTTGTGTTGTTCGTTTTGTTGTTGTTCTTTTTCTTGTCTTTGATTTTTCTCGGGATGAGCAAAAGCTTAGATTTGGAGGTGTGATAACTCAAGAAAACTAGAGTTTTATGTTTCCTAAACTTGATGGATTTGCTACTAGTTTCGAGCATTTTTAGTGTTTTCGTGTGTGTTTTTGTCTATTTTACTTTTATGTACTAGAATCTGTTAGTACATATCTAGATGTGTTTTAATTAGCATATTTTATTAGGTTCTTCTACTTAGAGTTGTGTTGTGTCTTTAACCTAACTTCAGTTGGAGTTAGGTTTTTGTTCGTCTTTGTTTGTCTTTTATTTTTTGGCCTATTTTTTTGAGAATTTTATTTATATATTTAGGAGATATTTTAAGTGTTTATTATAACTAATAATGTTCTCCTATGTGTAAGGGTCGCATGAAAAAAAATGACACATCAATCAGACATCGAATGAAGATTTTTAAAGAAAAACTGTGAAGTACTGCAAAAGTTGCAACTTAATTTTGCGATTACTTCACCAAATTTGATGTCGTGACACCGAGGCGGTTGGAGCAAAAATGACTTTGTTCGGGACTGATTTTTGCTGCACAATTCTCCCATTATCGTAGTACTATTTATACTCCTTTTAAGTCTCATTTGGGGCATAACTTAACTAGTAGGAGTAGCTTAGATTAGAGAGCAATTTTCTTCATTTTCCTCCGCATTTGGGGAAGGTTTTCTTAGATTAGAGTAGATTAGAATATCTCTTTCTTGTAATTTTATTTTTCGACTTGAATATTGAATCTTTTTTGTGGTAGGTACTTTTTTTTTATGTTAAAAGTCCTTTAGTTAAGCTTTAAGTTCTTTTTTCCTTCAGTTAATTAATTTAATTGCTTTAATCTAATTGCTTCCTTTACTTGTTTTCTTATTGTGATTATTAGATTAGATCACGGGTTTCCTTAAAAAATGCTTTCTTAGTGGTAACTTCTAATTTAGATTGGTTAATTAGGTTAGATTAGTTTATGGGTTTTTAGTTTAATTCTGAGACAATCTAATTTCTTTATTTGTTTTCTTAGTTTAATTAGTATAAGCTAAAGGACTTTCCTTAAACAATTTTTCTTAGTGTTAATTTGTAGTTTAGCTTAGTTTATTGCTTTGTAAAAGTGTTTTCTTTTTACATGCTTCCTTTAATTGCTTTATTTACTAGCTTCCTTAATAGTAATTGCTAGATTAGTTAATGGATTTTCGTTAAATATGCTTTCTTAGTGTTAATTATTAGATTAAATAGTTAATAATTTCCTTAAAATATTTTCCTTTTCACTTGCTTTCTCTAATTGCTTTCTTAAACATGCTTTCTTAGTATTAATCTTTATTTTTATGCAATAAATATCCTTGAAATTAATTTATTAGTTTCTTTAATTTAGTTTTAATTAAAACTCTTCTCTTAATCAACCACTTTAACTTGTAATCTAACCAAATATTGGAAATTATCGACCAATTCTTGAGGGTATGATCCCTAGTTCCCTTTACTACTAATTGGCAGCCATATACTCTTACGGGATATCACCTCGTTAGCAATAAGATTTAGATGTTTTATAAATCTATAACTAAGTGTGTAAGGCACCGACCTTATCTTTTATGCCTTGAAATACGTGATTCTTATCTTTAATCTTTGAAAATTATGAAGTTTATCCTCTCGTGCTTTGTTACCAAGCTTATCTTGTTTTGTTAATTATTAACACTTGAAAATGTGAAATTTATCTTTAAGCATTAAAAGAAGTGAAGCTTATATTTAAGAAAATATATTGATTATCCTCAATTGAGCAAGCACCTCCCTACCTATTTATATCGTACAAATCATTTTCAAACTAGTTTTTCTCTAAAAAAATTTCTACAACTTATTTTGCTTCAATTATCAACTTTAGGAAAGCATTGAAGATTTCAAAGCTAAATTGATAGCAAAGAAGTATTTCAAGACTGATTTCTAGCTTGAAAGGTATGTTTTACATAAATTATTACATGTTTTTGGTAGTACAGTTTTCAAGTTATTTAAAATAAATCACTTTCATTTCAAGTCTCTTGAACACGGTTCTAGAACTGTCTCTTATACACATCTAGATTCCTATTAAGAAATTGTTTCCTATCTTGTCTAGCCTTGATTTATGATTAAAATCACTTCTTAAATATGATTTGGGGGTTCTTAGAATTTGAGCTGGCAGCTTGGACGAATTTTATACTTGGTGTTTAAGCCTAGAATTTTGGAGTTTAATCACACTTTCACTTACCTATAACTTTTACAACTTAATCCTACATGTTTTAATACTTTTTTTTGAACATGTGGAGTGATTTTGAATACTTAAATTGAGCTGCTTCATGGCTGGACTGGAATGACCAGCTAGCATATTCAAAGTCACCGATTAGCTTGTTCATGTTGACGATCTGGCTTAATCATTCAAAATTACTTCTATACGTCTGGTTTTTGCTTGCTTTTGAATCCTATATTGTACCTCAAGGTCTGCACATTTGAATGGTGTTACTCTCCCCATCAAGAATGAAGAAGATAAGGTTTTTGACCATCGGAAATTAGGGTACTAATAAGAATTGAATCTTCTCTTATAAGCGGTATTTGAACTTTGTTATTGATTGTATGTTATATAGTTTAATGTGCAGCTGTTAAATGTGTTAAAATATGGTAAGTATGATCGATTTATAAAGGTTTACATGATACTTATGCAAAGTGATTTAAATGCCTTGTATGATATGAAATTTCTTGTTTATTGATTGCTCACAAAGAGATATTCTAATCTACTCTAGCTGGCTATTGAAGCTATACTGTGATGGTGCTATATTGAGAGGTTTTCCTATATGTTTGGCCTATGTGCCAATGTATATTATTAGAATTTATTTTGCCATTGAATGGTTTGTTCGTGGCTTTAAACCTACCTTGTCCTTAGTTAATCTTAAGAATACTTATGTTTGTATAAAGAATGTTTCATCCTCATTTGGATCTTATACACATCTAGATGTGTATAAGAGACAGAGATCTTATTGAGTATAAGAGTGTCAAAGATTTAGCACATATCGAGTCCTGCACGCTTGGGTTACGCCCAAAAACCAGTATGTCATAATCTAAGACTTTGATGTGTGATATTTAGTGGCATCAGAGCGTAGGTTATATGATCCCATGTCTAGGTCTAAGTTGAATTGTTATGAGTGTTGTATTGGGGACTTGGACTCGCAAGTAACTCAAGGTTTGGACCTGATCAACTGAAATTGGGAGTTACTTTGATTCCTTGTTTTTAATGCCTAGGTGGAGAGTGGTTGAAGTGTATTCAATGTGTAATTTGGTGGTTAGTACGTGGTTAGGAATTGACATGTGAATAACCTATTTTTCTTTGAAATGCACAGGTTCATGGAAACCAAGGCAAGTAACAGAAGTGAGTAATTACATTAGAAAAAAAAGACACAAGGGTATGGGGTGTTTACTGGTTATCAATAGGTGGGGAGCCAGATGAGAATGATTCGCTATTGGGGAGACAGGTTGAAGTAAGGGATCTTTAAGAAAGGGGCTCTTCTAGTAGTACATGTAGAAATGTTCAAGGACAAACTGAGTCAAAGGTTGAGATTCCCGTCTATCAATTGTTTTAGATACCAATAGATCAACCTTTGATGGAAGATCACATCTTGACGAAACAAGAAGTGGCTAGAAGAAAGGCAAGAAATTTTGATAATACTACGAGTTCTTGAAGAACTTAAAATTGGGTAGTGAAATCATATCTAACCAGAGATACAGCCATATGATGGAGTGGGATTCTTCATCTACTTTCGTATGCTGGACTGGTTACTTGGGAATTCTTCAATCAAGCTTTCTTGGGTCACTTTTACTTCATGTCACTTTGGACAAGAAAGATAAGGGAAGTTAGTTCAATAAATGGGGTCATTGCTGGAATACTATGTATCTTCCATTTTGGGGACCAGCGTATGTATTTGTGATGCCTCCAATTTACAAGGTAGTGCAACTATCATTGCTATTGGTGCCTCATGTCCACAGTTTCAAAACATAACCACAACTAGTGAGGCTCCAACCGCCCTTATATGTTGTCGACCCTCCTTGTGTCATAATAAAGAAAGGATCCTTATAACACTATAAAGAAATATCCTTTTTATGGCATATCTATAGAGACACTATTTTAAAAATGCGTCAAAAGATTACTGATAAGGTACCTGTGAATGAATTCCACATCAAATTTGGGAATTAAATATTAAACGACAACATTAAAGAGATTATTTGCGAAAAAAGGGCAAAACATGAAAATAATAGTGCTAGTTGTACCCGGTAAAATGCAGTATACAAAAATCTCTCCGAATCCCTTTTGCGCCAAACGTCTAAAACTATCTTTCTCTCACATCTCTTCCCTTACCTCCCCTTTCCCCCAATTCCTAAACACTCCATTTCTTTCACGATTCAAGAGTTCAAATAGGTAAATCTTGTTCTTTTATTTTCATTACTATTTTACTGTCCCTTTTGTTTTCAATGTTTTACTTAAATCACACTTGTTCTGTTTTCAATGTTATTTAAAATCTCAGGTCTCTTGTTTAGATTTTTTCTTGGGTTTTGTGTTGATCCAAGACTTTTTAGCACCATCCATTGGTTTGGCTTCTCTAAATTTAGAGGTATGATTATATAGCTTTGAAGATTCTGTTATGGTTTAATTTTTGGTAATAAAATTTTAAATACAATTTTGAATGCATGAATCATGATCAGTGTTTTTACTATTTTCGTTCCTTTTGCTTTTCAATATTTTCCTAAAATGTTAATGATGGTTTATTATTTGGTTAGTTTCTTATTTGAATGCTTAGATTTTCTTGAAACTATATGGCTTTGTCCATGAATCATGTGCGGTTCTATATGTGTTCCTTTGGTTTATTTTTTTTAAGAACAAATTTTAACTCTCATATATAATAGAAAAAAAATAAATTTGTTCAAGTGTTGTATTTTTTTTTTACAAAAGACAATTATTATTTTAAGAATATATATATATATATATATATATATATATTTTTGCAAGTATGAATGATTTTAATTTTATTTACTTGGTAAGTTGATTAATATTGATGTGAGGATGTTTTGATTATGTATAACGGTAAATGGTAGTTTTTATCTACTTGTATTTTTTTGTAGCCTTTCTTATTCCAAGTCTTCATTTAATTGTTAGTGTTGTATTTGATTTTGTTGAGGGTATTCTTTTTAACTGAGATGTTATGAATTGTTCTCTAGGTGTTTGATTAAAGTTCCAAGTAAAACCTTATATTATCTACAATCCCAAAGCTTACTGTTTTTTCCCTGTTTGGTTGATAAATTTTTTTT
This sequence comes from Cinchona pubescens, assembly GCA_025175665.1. Taxonomy (NCBI): domain Eukaryota; kingdom Viridiplantae; phylum Streptophyta; class Magnoliopsida; order Gentianales; family Rubiaceae; genus Cinchona; species Cinchona pubescens. The sequence continues at coordinate 65,470 of JANKKI010000204.1, forward strand.
TTCAAAGAGTTCTTGACAAGAATATTCTAGGCTTAGGCTATAGCCTCTGTTTGATACTTTGATTATACATGTAATATGGACTTGAAGATTCCATACCTATCTTTCTAGTAATTTGTGATGCGTTTCTTAGAGATCTCTTTGCCGTCTTTATAAGCATCTCTCCCATTTCCAATATTTCCATACTTGTGTCTATATGCGTAATTTGTTGCTATGGGAATCTAATTGAGTTGAATTTCTTTGGGTCAACTTAGATAATCAATTCCACCAAGTCCTTCCTAAACTGAAACTAATACTACTTTTCAAAGGATAATCAAGACAAACAAAATATTCCTAAAGTCCTCCTTAAGTAGAATAGTTTATTGTCTGTCTCAGGTGCACTAGATTTCTATAAAATAAAATAAGACTACATTCAGAACTAGAACACTACAACATAAATGAGATTCAGCAACTAGTAATATTGACTACTAAATTTTTCACCCACTCTTGCACTCAATTGCCTTATCTTGCTTGACTTTCTGTATTTAGTGCAATTTCCAACTCCTAAAAACTGTATAACCAAGAGAAGAGGGTAAAACTTGTATTTTGTATTATGATTATATTCAGACTAACAAATATAACTAATTGATCTAAGTTTATAGGAATTTATGCCTTATCACGTCAGGGAAACAATGTATTATTGGATGAAAATTAAGTGATTATGTTGACAATCTTGAAATTCTTGAATACACAGCTGTGAATGCAATATTTTTAATGTAGTACTAGTCTACAGCTATTCTTTCTTGAGTTGGAAAAGTACTAAGTAACAAGTAAGATCAACATTATTCAACTATGATCTTTTAGCAGCCAATGAGGTATTCGCAAACGTAAATCATTGGTATCTAAATCCAATTGATATTATTTGTCTTGACATCCAATCCTTAAGTTTTGCCAAGGAAATTAGTCAAAATGGAAAAAAAAAACGTGAAGGTCGTATGGAGATTAAATAATGCCTATTTGCATTTGTTTGTCATTTATATAGATTGTCATCTCACCTCTTCCTCTAATCGCTGAAACTTTTCTCGTAAAAAAAATATCTAGGTTATCATACTTTAGTACTCAATCCTTTGCTTTAATAAATTCTAGCTATTTTTTGTCAGTTAAAATTTTAATTGAATTCATTTATGGACTATTGACCACTTAACCAGTAGAAATTGGTGTAGTAATTTTTGATGTTTAAACAACTCATTTCAGCTATGTGATTGTAGAATAAAATATTAGAAAATTCTACCATCCTCTAGAAATCACTCCATTGTACTTTAAAAACTTATACAAGATAAGCAAGTTGCTACTAAAACTTATATTCTACATTTCTTTCAAATACATACGTGATAGTTGCTTAACCGATTGTACTTTAATAAAGATACACAATAACTGATTATATGCATGTGCCAACCAATTACAATTGAGAGTATCTTTTTCTCTCTAAATTTGATTCTTACTATTATATTACTTTGATCAAAAGTCATAACTTTTGCCTTTAAAATGGAATTAAGTAATATAAACATATTGTGCATATTCTTCTCAGAAAATTAATTTGGATTGATCTAAAATTAGTATAGCACAATAATACTAGAATTTCAGGGATTAGATTATTCCATATAAGTTCAATAGACACAGTAAAAATTAAAAATTATAAAACTATTTAAGAACTTAAAATAAACTTCATTTGATTAATTGTAATATATACTTGCTTTCATGGGATAAATAAAAAAAAATTATTAGAAATAGGTGAAATGAGAAATCTTTTATTTTTCAATTCAAGCCATCAAGACTGGACCTTCAATGTAATTATTATAATCCTATTAGTGTGCTAACTAGTGTCAATTTGTATGACCAAGTTAACTAGATGCTAGATGCTAGATGCTAAAGTCAATTACTATTGCTAGACCTGTTTGACATGCAAAAACTAATCTGCATGAAAATGTCTCATACATCTATCTCTGTTTTATATTTTGTCAAAGTGAAATATTTATGTAGGGTTGATATTTGGATTAAACACTATAAAATAAGAGATATCAGTGGAACATATCTATTTTTCCTTTCTAAAATAGCACTTGTGCCACGAATTTTGAAAAAAAAAAAGTAAAATAAATTCTTGGGTCTCTTAAAACATTTATCGACCTTGTTGTTGATACACAACTCAAAAATTATAGTTGAAAAATTTTAAATTTTTGGGCTGTCACTAAACACATGCAGATAATTTTCAGACAAGACTTATTATAAGAACTAGAGGAATAAGGCTTGGTTTGTTTTTGTATTTTCATTAGCTGTTAACTTAAAAACAGATCAAAATACATATTCTTCCCCAACTTAAGGTTAAATTTTTTTCTTAGTGAAATTACCTTTTACTATGTTTGTATACTATGTTTTGTTAGCTTTTAGATTTTCTCATATGGTCAAATACATTTATTTAAAGCTAGATCTTTGGACTAAAATTGTACGTAGGATATTTATGGCTATTTGAATAGTTGCTATTGAAAATCTTTTTCTTTTATTGAAATTGGTCTATTTGTCTTATTTAATTTCTTTTGTGATTGACTTTATAAGTCTTGTCTAAGAAATGCACTAGATCCTGTTGTTAAAATACAGAGTTATATATAAAGGTTTTGTTAATATTGCTTTCTTACTATTATTTCTCTCATGTTGCAATTTATTTTGTCAGGTACATATTGATTTATTCTGCTTCCTGACATAGTTTGTTCAATAAATATCTAATACATAATAACATGGATAAGAGTTGGATGCAAAAGGATAGATGAAGTGATGAATTTGGAAAGGGATTAAAAGCATTTTTAGATTATGCATATAAGTATTCAACTGTAAATGGAATGATTGCATGTCCATGTTCAGAGTGCAAATGTGGAGTATGTGTCCCTAGAAAAGAAGCCAATGGTAGCTCACGGAGAATTTTTATATTCAGCTCAATCGATATCTAGTTCTAATGATGTTGCTCGTGATGTATTTGTTGTTCTTGATAACATGCATGATCTAGTTCATGATGCATTAGGAGTACCTCAACATGATTCTACTTTGGGTGGTACAACAGAATTTGATTGTGATATCTAAGGCAGAAGTAGAAAAATTAACCATATTAATTGATGATTCTCAACAAGAACTCTACCCAGGGTGTAATCAAGAACAACAAATGCATTTCGACACCCTGGGTAAAACTTTTGATATGCTTCTTGATTTGTTGAGAGAAGCATTTCTTGAAGCCATGGTTAATTTGCCTAAATCTTATTATGAAGCTGAGAAGTTGATGAAAGAATTAGGACTTGGTTACAAAAGGTATGATGATGGTCCCAATGATTGTACGTTGCATTGGGGGCTAGATGCAACAAAAACTAGTTGTGAAATATGCAAAGTACATAGATGGGTTACATCAGAAAATGATCCCACTGGTGAAAAAGAAAAATCTCATGTAAGGTTTTTTGGCATTTTCCACTTAAGCCTAGGTTACAACGTTTGTTCATGTCTTCTAAAACTGCAGCCTATATGAGATGTAATTCGGAGGGTCGTACTAAGGATGGTTGTATGAGACACCCAACTGATTTTTCAGCTTGGAAAACTTTTGACTATCAACATTCAGTTGGATTCAGACATCCATTCTAAAATATGAGTGTCTCTCATAGTACATGGCCAGTAATTTTGGTTCTTTATAATTTACCACCCTGGATGTGTATGAAACAACCATATTTTATGTTATCACTTTGCATACCAGGTCCATCTGCTCCACGTAATGATACTGATGTGTATTTACTACCACTCATAAAGGAACTGAAAGAATTATGGGAGGTAGGGTGAATACCTATGATGGGTCAAGTAAACGAAACTTTGAACTATGTGTGGCGCTATTGTGGACCATAAGTGATTTCCTGGTTATGCAATTCTGTCAGGTTGGAGCATTGAAGGAGAATTTGCTTGTATTCTTCATATCGTCAACATACACTTTCAAAATGGCTAAAGCATGGTAGAAAATATTGTTATATGGGCCACAGAAAATTTTTGGAATTGAATCATCCTTTTTGAAAAAGTAGTCAATCTTATGATGCAACTGAAGAATTTGGAAGACCACTTGGGCAACTACTGGGGTCTATAATTTCTGTTGAGCTGGAGAAGTTTCAAATTAAATTTGGAAAATTAGTTGATAATAATCCAAAATTTCCGTTCAACTAGAAAAAGCGAAGTATTTTCTTTGATCTACCTTATTAGAAAGATAATATGATTCGACATAATCTTGATATAATGCATATTGAGAAGAATACTTGTGGTAGTATTCTTATTAACATTGTTAAATTTGGATGGGAAAACTAAAGATACTCTTAAGCCACATCTTGATTTGCTTGATATGGGTATAAGGTCAGAGCTTCATCCAATTGAGAAAGAAAATGGTAGAGTTTATTTGCCTTCATCTTTATTTGCAATGCAAAAGAAGGAGAAAGAAAGTTTCTTCAAGGTACTAAAAAAAGTGAAAGTGCTAGATGGATATGCGGCTAACATATCTAGATGTGTTCAACTGAAGCCACCTAAATTTTTTGGACTTAAGAGCCATGATAATCATATTTTAATGCAGTGATGGTTGCCAATAACTTTGAGAAAAAGTTTATTTATGATTTAAATGTACTTTATTTTTTTAAAATAATATAAATTCTTTGTATTTACTAATTGGAATATGTATGTGGTTTAACTGAACTATAAAATGATATTATATGTATTGCAAGGTAATTGGGCACCTTAAAGTCTTACATTCAAAACAGAAGTCGACCAGAAGGTTGCATAGCTGAAGAATGCATGGCAGAAGGATGCTTAACCTTTTGTCATTATACTTGGCAGACTATGTTGAAACGAAATTTAATCGGACAAGTAGAAATGAAGATGTAGGAGCGAAAGTACTATTGCTGGGTTCGATGTATTCTCAATGCCAGGTCGTCTGTTAGGAAAAGGAGTTCCCACTAAATTTAGTAGTGACGTTTTGAGAAAAGCACATCAATACGTACTATTCAAGTGTGACTATATCAAGGACTATGTCAAGTAAGTAATTAATATTTGTAATAGAATAATTATATCAATGCAGCATTTTGGTATAATTCTCATTAAAATTGCTATTTCCAGCCAGCACAATACATTGGTCCAATAAAAAAATTGCCGAGCTAGAAAACATGTCATTGAACGCCTTCATAGTGAGAATTTTGGATCTTGGTTTTCCAATCAAGTAAGTTCACAAAGAATTAAAATTTCTTTCTATTTCTTTGATGTACTAGTTGTTACTAATATTTGGTACATAATATAGGCGGAACAAATTCAAGCCTATGAGGGAGATAAAATCTCACGAGAATTGAAACATCTTGCTAGGGGTCAAAATGTTATTGGGATACAGTACAAAAATAAGTTTCTTGTTAATGGTTTCGATTTCATACAAAAGAGCTGGAGCTTAAAAGAAAAATCCAAAATAGTGGAGTTTTGATTAGTGCAACTGCATCAAGTTTCTCAAGTGCAAAGGATCAAAATCTGATTTTGAGTGCAATGGATTACTATGGGATTTTGACAAACATCATTGAGTTAGATTATGGAGGAGATCGAAGGGTTATCCTATTTGAATGTGATTGGGTCTCCAAAGGAAAAAGGTTAAAGCAAGATGATGATGGGTTCTTATTGGCCAACTTTGTGAATGTGAAGGCACAATGAGCCTTATGTGCTTGCATCCCAAGTGTCACAGGTATTTTATATAGAAGACCCTCTCAAAATGGGTGGCATATGGTCATTACCACGTCACCTAGAACATAGTACAAGGTGGATCATATGGGTGATGTTGAGATGTACTTGCAAAGCACAACTTGAAATTTAGTGTGTTGGATGATGACAATGGAGATGTTAACTTAGTTCGTGATGGATGTGCCGGAAGTTGAAGTTGTCTCAAACCATGAGTAGATTGTTTTGATTCCAATAAAATTATAAAAATTTTATATTTTGAGTGCACTGTTTTTGTTTCGAAACATAACATATAATGTTGATTTTTTCAATATTTGTCTTGTTACTGGTAACTAATGTAGTTTACAATAGAATTGGACATTTGAATTGTTGTTATTATTATTGTTATCTCGTATATAATATACTGAATAGTAGTTTATAACTAGTTTTTGGATATTATGCGACTAAAATTTGAATTTTCAAGGATGGCTAGGACTAGGAGAAAAGATATAATAGCTCATGACCTTGCCTGTCTCTTGAACACATCTAGAAGAGCATGAAGCAAACCAGTCTCTTATAGAACAAGAGCATCATTATACAGGTGTGACAATCTATTTATACTTCTATGTACATTTGTTAGATAGCATACAAATATTTCTTCTGATTTATTTTCTTGTGATTTTTTAGATGACGAGAAAAAAAACTATATTTTAATTGTTTTTTTTTTTTTATAGTTTTGATTCTAATAAAACTATAAAAATTTTGTATTTTGAGTGAACTGTTTTTTATTTCGAAGTATATCCTATAATGTTAATTTTTTCAACATTTGTCTTCTTACTTGTGACAAATGTAGTTTAGTATAGAAATGGACATTTGAATTGTTGTTATTATTATTGTTATCTCATATATAATATACTAAATAGTAGTTTATAACTAGTTTTTGGATATTTTGAAACTAAAATTTGAATTTTCAGGGACGGCTAGGACTAGGAAAAGAAGATATATTAGCCATGAACTTGTTGATGAACCATGTGAAGAGCAAGAAGAAATCCAATCTCTCATTAAACAAGAGCATCATTATACAGGTGAGACAATCTATTTATACTTCTATGTACATTTGTTTCCCCTAGCATACAAATATTTCTTGTGATTTGTTTTCACAATAAAAAGATAGATGATGAGAATACTGGTGCTGCAGTAGCGAAGACAACCTCTGTCCTACCAACCTATGTGATGAAAGTTTGGGGTCGACCTAGTTCTTTTGGTTGAAACAAAGTTAGATTTAACTAGCGTAATAAACTAGTTGAAAGAAATAAATACGTCCTGACTAAATTCTTAGGTATAATATCAAGAAATGGCATATATTGTCCTAGTAATGTGGAAGATTGGCACCAAATAGGAACTTCTCGTAAAAAAGAGATGTTAAAAGTAGTGAAGGTAATTATATTATTTTTTTTATACTTGTCTAGTAATTCATTAGTTATTCAAATAATAACTTTGGATTATAATAATTTAAAGTACTTTTCAGGAAAAATTATCGTCCCTCCTGGTTCACAAATTTGGTTTTTACGTGCTTTAGGCAAGTATTGGAGAAATTGGAAGAAAAGTTTGAAAGCGAAATATTATAATCCAGATGAAACTATTCAAGCTCAAATCACTAATATTACTGCTGAATGTGTAATGGAAGATCAATATAAATGACTTGTGGCTCATTGGAAGAAGGATGACACGAAGATAGAATTACATATTTAATTGTGTTCTCATTTTTCAGTTGATTAAATTATATTAAAGTCATTTCTAACCATTTTCTATGAAGTTTAGAAAGTTAGTGAAAGGAATAAAAAAGCAGGGGCAATGAAGACTATGAATCATAACATGGGGAAGAATTCATTTGATCAAATTCGAGCTCGTGAGGTTAATAATTATAACTTTTTCAGTGAACTTTTTTTCCTATGCTATTAATACAATTTGTTCAAAGAAGAATTTTTTATTTTTACAGAAGAAAATGTTGGGTCGTAATCCATCACGAGTTGATATGTGTAAACATTGTTACAGTAAGAAAAATGGGGAACCATCCAACAGTGCTATAACAAGTAAAATGGTAAGAAAGTTTTATTTTTTTATTTAAGAAGGGAGTTAATATATGCAACTCACTGAATGATTTAGACATTATGCTTTATTGTTTTTATTTGTCTGTTGATGGTTGTGAACTTTATAGTTATCTATATTTTATGTTTTTATTTGAAAAAATTGAAAATTTGTTTGTCTTGCTTGCTATGTAGAATGAAATGGACGAAGAAGTCAGCAAACTTCCTCACACTAGATGATTGTGTTGGTCCTTAAAGAGCTGCATTTGCCAAAGTAGTTAGGAAAGATAAACATGGACAAGCTCAAATATGGTTTAGGTGCCTCCCCAAGTGACCTATGGGGTGATGTACCTAGTAGAAGTGCATGCCGCCATATGGTTTTACAGCATAACCACAAAGTAGCAGAGATGAATGAAAAATTTTCTCAACAAGATGAACAAATTAAAAATCAAGCAAGGGAATTTGAGGAGTTGAAAGCTTATGTGCTACAACAAAAAGGTAATGGCTCATCGAATGAATCAAGCATTCATTCAAGATCACCAAACAAAAACCCAACATCCAGTTTTCATACTACTTCTTAGCGGTAAGTTTTTTTTCCCTTCATGTACTTGTTGAGTCTTATTTTACAAAATCTTAAATCTTTTTGCTGGGCTGGCTCTTAACTTTTCTTGTTTGGCTTGTTCCTTCTAAAATGCTTCTTTTTTTTCGGGAGGAAAAACAGTACCTATCCATTACTGCAAAAATTACATCCCTCTGAAGGTTCTAGAAAAGGCATATTCACAAATAATATTTTGAACATTATATTGATAATGCTTTTTAATACCTATATCTGGATTCAGTAGCGGTACTTCAACTTATCGTAAAGAACGAGGCGGCAATTCTGCTTCATGCAGCATCATGCTTTCCTAACTGGTTGAGTGGGCGGAATTTTTATCCCATCCACTATAATAAATTGTCATATCAAGGATTTATCTACTCACTACAAATATAAGCTCACGCTCTAATAACTCAGTCCCAACTGTCTCGGGTTCTTCTAAAAGTCTTCTTTTGTGAATGCGATTTCTTGTTGTCAAGACGTTTCTGCTCCCCAATAGCAGCAAACTTAGTAATTTTCTTCATTGTCTCCTCTGATGGAGGTGGTGGAAGACGTGTGATGCCTCATCAATAGTAGCTTGACAATTCTTTATTAGTCTCTTGAATACTTGTAATTTCGCTAAACCATATAATGTTGCCCTTTGGGCACGAGTCCTTCAAAACGAAATTACAAGTTCCCAATCTTTGTTGATCCTATTCTTTTCTATTTGAATGATTCCCTAACCCCTCTTTTATCCCAGTTTTAATTCCCTACTTCCTCTTTTCTGCAGTTTTAGAATTTCTAATAATGTTTGATTCCACTAAAACTTGTTGAATAATTGTTGAAAGTCTTATTCTAATGCATTTAAAGTCTTGAATGGCAATAATTATATATTTCAATGGATTTGGACTGTCATAGAAAGCTTGGAAGCTAATAGTTATTCATTCAATTTTATTGTGTCTTGGAATGAAATTTGGGAAAATAACAAAATATAGAAGAGACCCCGTTGAATTTTTATTTTTTTGTAAAAAAAAGCTTGTAGTAGTTTTGATTCAATAGCTTTGGTTTTTCAATTTCAGGAAGGTGATTGGATTTCACTTTTTAGTCTATTTGAAGGCACGAAAGTTGTGACAATTGGACGCCTTCAAGGAATTGATTAATCCAAAATTGTTGGAGGCTAGCCATTAGGTTTGCATTGGTGTGAGGTGCTGGTACAAATATGCAGTTGAATGTGAGGAGCAGTTGATTAGGCCTTTTGGGATTTTTCAAACAATTGGTGATTCACTTGGTGCACCGATTGCGTGGCCAACTAAACTGGTATGTTTGTTTACTTGTAACATTGGAATTACTATTAATAGCATACATTATTTAGTGTAGTACCATATCCATAAACTGATTTTATTATGTAGATGTAATTATTTTATAGGTAAAGATTCATGAAGAAATACATGATAAAACTAGAAATTAGGACAGAGTGCTGCTGCATGGTCTTCATACAAATCTTGATTATGTATTGCTTTGCAATTATTTCGAGTCTTTCACTCAATAAGTTGATATTACAAATGTTTTCGTATGTTATTGCAGTTCATTCAAGGCTACTAAAGCTTAAGAAATAAAAATAGCAACTTTGCTACTCTAAATATATCTTTTGTTCAACGTTTAGCGGATTATTATCCTTTTATTGTTACAAAGATTTTTTGGGTTTTTACACAACTATATATCTATATTTATGAAATTTCTTAGTTGTAATCACTTGATTATTACAGAATTTTATTAATTATTGTTCAATGGAGAAAAGTAGGTTCAGGTCATTAGAAGAAATATGCTTCCAAGATTAAATTGTGATGGCAGACCATTTCTCCCTACTCTATAAAAAGAAATAAAAATAGAAAAATCTGTCTCTTAAAAGTCTAACATCTGTTAAGGTACCTGCAATGTTAGCAAAAGTAAATATGTTGACAATTTCTAATTCCATAAATATCCTCTTTAGAGGCACTCAAGAGTGCCTCCATAAGATACTATAAAGGCGTTTACGAGCAACTTAAAATGAATATATGATAGCATGGCTTAGTGCCTCAAATAAATAATAAACCACGACAACATATAGTGCCTTTAAAAGTATATAACAATACATTTTTCACGTGCCTTAAAATAAACACAATGAAATGGCTCTTTCGGATGCCTCTAAAAGTTGATGTTATGGCATTTCTATGAGTCTAGTATGCCCTCTAATTATGGCACATGGAAGTGCCTTTAAAGTTTTCGTGACATAGGTTTTGCATGGCACAGTAATTGGGTGCCTTAATAGGCTAAATGCCTCAATAGAAGTTTTGTCAAGGCATTTTAGTGTGCCATTAAAAGTACTTATTCTTGTAGTGTACATGCTTCCTGACTAGTTGGGAGATCACCTAGTGTTCCCCAATCTGCATTTTGTCATCGGTACCATAAAGAGGAATGTAGATGGAGACTTAAAGCATGCCATGCTTGCGGCAATTTTGAGCTGTGAATTAGAGATTGTCCATTGGTTAGTTTATCATGGAACAAGATTTAGGAGAGGAAACCGATAGTGGTGCTCAGGGGACAAATGAGCCATTAGACTAAGTGATGACACATTATTTGGTCTTTGATTATGATTTACTAGCTTGATTCTTATTAAATGTTGGTTGCATTAGTACAACAAAATCAGCAGAGTGACCGAAATCAATGGTACTAGTTTTACAGGCATAGAAGGTACAAAAAATGAAGTTGTTTTGATCAAGGTAAACCATATCAACAAGGAAGATCTTCAATTAGGGGATGTTGTAGTGGTAAGGGACTTATCGGATGTGCCTCTTCAATAGTTATCATTACCAAAGAGAAGAATAGAGTTTGGAATTAGTGTACAAACAAGGATAATACCCATATGAAAAGTTTCTTGTAGAACGATCTCAGTAGAATTCAAGGAATTGAAGACACAGCTACAAGATTTGTTTAACAAGAACTTCATTCGGGCTAGTGTTCTGGACGGTCTATTATCGGTTATGAAGAAAATGAATAGGAGCTTAGATTCTATGTTGATTACAGGATGCCAAATAGAGTCATTATCAAGCACATCTTTATCGTTCCTTGCCAGAATGGAAAACAAGTTTGATTAGTTGAAGAACACGAGTGTTCGTTAAAATAGATTTAGGGCATAGGTACTAGACCAAAATGCAAATTGAAGACATCTTAAAGGTTGCGACCTGATCATTGTTGGCTACTGCAAGTTTCATACCATTTGGGATGATTAATATAGCTGTAATTGTTGTGGACCTGACGGATAAAGTGCTCAGCCCATATCTAGATAGATTGGAGACAATATTATAGGGTGACATGCTGGCATATTAACCAATTGCAAAGGTTCATTAATAAAGATATGGCATTTCCGGAGCATGCCATTTTAGAGATTGATAGTTAGAAGATCTTGGAAAGAGAGAGACAACTACTACTGGACTTAAAACTAATTAAGTGTGGTAAAGGTTGATGGCTGTTTGGATCCAACAAGATGTTTTGAGGAACTTGCAGGTAGGTTCCCCATGATAATAGTTCCATTGACTGGGTTTATTCAGAGGATGATTGAGGTAGATGTGTATAAGAAAACTATGAGGTCAGTTTTGTGAGTTAAAGAATGGATTCGGTATACAATAGTATCAACATTGTTACCCGGATTGGGAAGTTTGTGATTTATAGTGATGCTTCTAAAAAGTGTTTTGGGTTATGTATTCATGTAGAATGGCAGGATTGTGATTCATGCCTCGAGAAAGTCAATGACTATCAACGAAATTACTCCATTTATAAGAGCAGCTATAGTATTTACCTTGAAGAACCAAATGCACTAGCCCCACAGGGAGTCAAGTCGAGCCCGTGGAAGATAAAATATAGTAAGATGAGTAGGTATCAAGAGGACATTATCAAAAGAATGCTGATGATGAAGCAAGAGGAAAAGCTCAAGTCAGTCCAAATCCATATGAGTACTACATTATAATGGAGGTTATATACATCTTATATGTGTATTATAGACAATGCACGACTTGAGTATTGGTTCACAGAGCATTTTGGGTTAAGACATAATAGTATGGTTATGGTATACAGATAGATAAACAACCAAATTATTTGGGATTTGGACATCGAGTAATCAGATATTCAAATTTTAATCATGATTACGGGGAAGAAATTTCAGGTTTCAGAAGTTTTGTGACATATTATGGGAACGGGTTCGTTGTCACCAGTATGGGTTTCAATGAATTTTCAAAATGACTTGAAAACTTGGAAGGTACTGCCCAATGGCTAGCCTTTCTTGCTCAATAAAATATGAATAAAGTTGAGGCTGAAATTTCTCTTAAGGAGGGGAGAGTGTAATACCCACACATTTTTTGTCATGCAATGATATTTCCAAAAAAAATTCATTAATGTCTATTCTTGAGTTTCATAACCAATTTACTCTTCTTTATTTTAGTATAACACTTGGACCTTTTACAATCTTTCCACCTGGACTTTTCCAATTATTCCACATGAACTCTTTCCTACTATTCTGCATTCGTTTATGTTCATCTTTATCTTTATATATGGTTCCTAGATTTCTCTTTATAACGTCTCNAAGCATGAAGAGACAGCTATATGTCATCTAATATCATCAAAATGCTTTTCTGCCATTATATGTGATCCTTATCTATAATCTTTAAAAATTATGAAGTTTATCCTCTAGTGCTTTGTTATCAAGCCTATCTTGTTTTGTTAGTTGTTAAAGCTTGAAAAATGTGAACTTTATCTTTAAGCATTAAAGACGTGAAACTTATATTTAATCCTTGAAAAATGTATTGTTTATCCTCAAACTTTAAGCAAGCACCTCCCTACCTCTTTATATCCTACAAACATTTCCATTTTCAAACTAGTTTCTCTCTCATATTTTTTCTACAACTTCTTTTACTTCAAATTTCAACTTTAGGCAAGAATTCAAGATTTCAAAGCTTAATTGATAGCGAAGAAGTATTTCAAGATTGATTTTCCAGCTTTAAAGGAATGTTTTACATAAATTATTACATGGTGTTGGTAGCAGAGATTTCAAGTTATTTCAAAAAACTCAAACTTGTTCAAATCTTGTTGTTTGTGATTTAACCTTGTCACCAAATGTGTTTTTGAACTATCGAGCCTTGAATTATGGTTCTAAACCACTTCAAAACACTTGAAATGAAAGATTTGAATGAGGGTTTCAAAGCCATCCCATGAATTGAAAATGCTTGAATCTTGTTGTTAACCATTGATTCTTGTTTCCAAATTGTTTCCTACTTTGTCTAGCCTTGATTTATGATTAAAATCACTTCTTAAACATGATTTGAGGGTTCTTAGATTTTGGGCTGGCAGCTTGGACGAATTTTATATGCTTGGTGTTATAGTCTAGAATTTTTAGTTTAATCATACTTTCACTTGCCTAGAACTTTTACAACTTAATCCTACATGTTTTAACACTTGTTTCTAAACATTTGAAGTGATTTTGAATCCTTATATTGAGCTGCTTTATGGCTGGACTGGAATGACCAGCTAGCATATTCGAAGTCACCTATTAGCTTGTTCATGTTCACGAGTTAGCTTAATCATCCAAAATTTATCTCTGGTTTTTGCTTGCTTTTGAATCCTATATGGTATCTCAAGGTCTATACATTTGAATGGTGTTACTCTCCCTTGGTCATAGGTGAAGAAGATAAGGTTTTTGACCATTGGAAGTTTGGGTACCACCATGAAGTGAATCTTCAAAGTAAGTGGTACTTGAACCTTAGTATTGATTGTATGTCATATAGTTTAATGTGCAGCTGTTAAATGTGTTAAAACAAGGTAAGTATGATCGATTTATAAAGGATTACATGATACTTATGCAAAGTGATTTAAGAGTAAATGCCTTATATGATACACAATGGCTTGTGATGTTGATTGCTCACTGAAAGCTAAGCGAATCACTTTAGTGGACTGGTTTTATTTTGTCATATACTAGGGTACTCACTTTGCTTACTGATACACTGGTAGTGCCAAACACTGCTTATGTCTAGTCTATTCAGGTGGATAATAGATAGACATGGATCTAGCAATCGGAAGACTACTGTGAACTATGAGCTTACAGAATTTGTTGTACATATTTTGGTTATTGCTTATATTGTTCACATTGAACACTATATTAACTATATATTTACATTTAGTAACTTGGTTTAAATGCTATTTGTTGAGCATTATTTTTCTCATATCATGTTGCTTATATTATTTTGAAGTTTGTCTATACATGCTGGTCTCCCTATGCTGGGAGGGAACTTTGGTGCGGACTCTAGCTAGCTACTGAAGCTAGAGTATGATGGTGGTATAGTGAGAGGTTTTCTCGTATATTTGGCCTGCGTGCCATTGAAATATCTTATTAGAATTTATTTTTCCATTGAATAGTTTCTTCGTGGCTTTAAACCTACCTTGTCCTTAGTTAATGTGAAGAATATTTATGTTTGTATAAAGAATGTTTCATCCTGGATTTGCTATATATTATGGTTGGTTTGCTGGTTTGAGAAGTTCTTTTTGAGATTATGATTGTTAGTTGTTTTTGATATCGAGCCTTGCATGCTTGGGTTAAGCCCGAGGTGTGGCATGTCATTGTCCTAGTTTTGGAGCGTGATATTTAGTTGCAACTAATTATGTAAAAAGTGCTAGCATTCATTTATGCTTCTGTCAATTTGTAGGTTGTTGAATGATGTCTGGCACAAAAACTATTGTGGTTGAATTGGACAAGGGTGAAAATTCGAACGTGACCGTTTTTGATATATGACATCAAAAGGTTTAGGTTCTAGAATAACAAGAATGTTTTGAACTCTTATTTATCATTATTATTGAACTTGAGCACGAAGATACTCTACGACATAGGAAAAGATCAAGTGGCTTATGAAGCTTCAAAATAGAAAAATAGTATATCTTGCATTATGTTATTGAATAATATGTAAAATGATCTTTGGATTAAGTATGAAAAAGATATGAGATTGCTTATGGATTATGTGACGCTTTGAAAGCAAAATTTAGAATTATGACTGTTGAGAAACTCCGGAGATTTGACTATAAGTTTTGACACATATGTCAAAAAGCAGCATCGTATGATTAAGAAACATTTGCAAAAATGTCAAACAAATTATTGAATTGAAAATTGTAGGTTCTATCTCGATTGATAAACAAGAAGTTCAGGCTATCATTAGATCACTTCCCCAAAGTTGGGCAAAATGTGATTGAATGAATCATAATAATGGTACCAAAATTTTTGATGATATTAGATGTCATATAGTGCTGTTAAATGAGCGTCTTAAGGCAACCAAATCATATGGGCAAGTTTATATTTCCAAATCTGTTAAGGAAGTGAGTTGAATTCTAAAGGGAAGAAATTAAGAAGTTCTTCAAGAAAGCAAACCTTGAATTCAAGAAAATCAAAACGAGTTCTCACAAAAGAGGCAAGTAGGGAGGTCAAAAGACGGATAAGATAAAGTTATCATGCTCTTTTGTGGTAAATTGAGCCATTTTGATCGTGAATACTTTGTGTCTGAAAAGGTATTGCTCAATTTCTATAAAAGTTATAGTTTTATTTACAACTCCTTTTTATTAACTCAATCTTATCCTCTGTGGATCTTGAATTTTTGAGAAACGGACCATGTATATGGGGATCAAGAAATGTTTGTAGAATTTCAGCGAATTCTAGCTGGTACAAATTGATATACGTAGGAAATAATTCTAGAATTGAAACAGAAGGCATTAGAACATGCAAATTAGAGTTACATGATGTACGTACTCTATGTAGTATATGCACCAAGTATATAACCAAATTCAACTTTTGATACTATTCTTCTTTGTTTCAAATATTCTTGAATGTCTTATGATACTTACTTGTTATTTCTAAATCCACTGAGTTTGTTGTTATTGTATATGTAATGAATGGATTTATTGTATTCAAAATAGTACATTATGAAAGGATTGATGATTGTTTTTGAAAACATCCCCAAGCAATAATTTGGTAGATGCGAATATATGGTATGTTAGACATGGTCATATTGATCAAGAACAGATGAAAGTGCTAGTTAAAGAACTTTTGAATTTTACATTAAAAGTAGATCTGCATGTGCGTGAACATTGCCTAACAGAAAAATAACAAGAAAATTGTTTGGAAAAGGAAATCATGCAGATTTTCTAATGCAATTATGCGAAGAATACCATTTGATCTCTTATACACATCTAGAATACCATTATCCAATTTGATCTCTTATCACTACTAGCTAATTTAGTTTCTTATCTTTCAAATAGTCTTGTAATCTATAAGACTTAACATATTCACACTAAAACTCTTTTAAAATTACAAGTTTATTCCTGAATTTTGTGATCTTCTCTTATTTAGTCCCACTAAACATAATTTATACTGAGTTTGACTCAATAGTAAAAGAAAATGTAAAAATAAGGAAATATAATAAGAGACAGGTTCAAGTGTTTTATATAAGATTTTTACAGAAGCTTGTTTTCAGAGTTTAGTGCTTATGTAAAAATTTCATTCCAAAATGTTTAAAATCAGTATAAGTTTTGCTTATGTTAGATTGAAGTTTTCAAGTAATGCTTGCAAAATTTTAAAATATAAGTTGCACTAGCAAAAATTATATTTTTGGTAGAAAGAAAAATCTTCTAGAAGCCGCAATGAAAAAATTTTAATTTAACAAAACCTAAATTTTCATTATGTCGAAAAATTTGATGATTTTTGGATTTCATTTGGTAATACTTCAATTTTTAATGTTTTCACATCAATAGTACACTTTCCGAAAGTGGTATTTTGTTTGTATTAACCATTAATTTTTTATAGTAAATATTACGTATGGTAATAAAACTTTCGTAAAAAGGTAATTTTTTATTATTCTTCTTTTTATTTTTATATATTTATTTCACGTTTGAGGCAAAATTTTTTGGAAGTATTCAAACCTATAAAAACAACCATAAAACACATAAACAAGTTCATAGAAACATAAAAACACCTAAAATAACATTTGACATTAAAACCCTAAAATTACTAAAATATCCCTACTTATTAAAGACAAAGTCTTGGAAGCTTCGCTAAGATTCTTCCTAAGTTGCTGGTTGAAAGAAGTGATATCATTTATTAGCATGGCTATTTTCGAAGGCAAGAAATACTTTGCATGAATGTTTGAGCCAATTTTTTCCAAGAAGTAAATGACCCCTGCTTGGAACTCTATAACCATAGCTTTATTCCTCAATGAGAAAGGAAAAAGGCTCAACTTAAAAGCATTCGAGGATACACCATTTTCTTTGAAAGTGGTACGCACTCCATCAAAGTTGATACACATCTAGAAACTTCCTATACAGCCTTGAAAACATTGCATGTTGCAATAACATAGATATGCCAAGACCAGATTTGATCTCAAAATTATTAGCATGTAATGGAAGTGGTACAATGCTTGATTGACCCAGAGGTTGGTTGTGTGTAGTCTCCTAAGTGAACTAACACAACTTTGGTGACATCTTTTGCAAATGTTTCATAATGATGTTTCGATCACCTTTTTGACATAATTTTTTCGCAGTATTATTGGCTCTTTAGGAACTCTCTCATTTTCCATGCTTGATTTTACCTGATGTTGCTGTTGTTGTGTTAGTTTCTGTAAATACCTGAGTGTTTTCGATCTCTAGATCAAACTCAGTGAGAACTTGACCAGATCTATGTATAAACTTATGAACCAAACAGAAACGATTATGCACACTAGGATTTATCTATAAGTAGGAATAGAGTAAATAGATAAGAAATGTTATTTAACCTACAATACATTTTGTCAATATCTTCATGTGGTTCCATCTTGAAGGACTCATACTTGGCAACAAACAACAGACTCTAACAACAATGCCAAAAACTTTGGATCATGATATAATATCTTTATCCTACTTTTCATTAACTAGAAATTAATGCATATAATAGATTCAATTCTTAACTAAAAATCAATTTCAACAATAACCCTAATTTCTCTATGAAACCCTAAAATGAAAGCAAAGAGATTCTCACTAATTTAAACTAGAAATCAAGTAAAAATTATATCTACTTGAAGCTAATGATTAACCCACTACAATTATCTAATAAAATTTAAACATGCAAGGAAATTAAAACTAGATCTAAAAGATGATTAAAGAGAATTTTTCATTAAAAAGGAAACTTGAAAGTTAAGCTATTCTAATCTATCCTAAAAATTACTAACTACCTACTTACTCTATTCCTACTTACATACTTCTCTATTGCATCTATAAAGTAGTTTAAATAGTGAAGTATTACACAAGGCAAAATCAGAAATTGGTTGCTAGAATATTACAAAATTGCCCTTACAACTTAAGCTAACAGTGAGTCCATATTGCGATATGGAGTTTGCTGTCAAGATCGCGATATGGCCTGCTAAATGACTTGACCTATTCCTGAGTCCAGATCATGATATGGAGGAATCCAGATCGCTATCTAGACTCTCATCTCACCAAGCCTTCTTTCTTCTATAATTGCATTTTGGTCCTTGAACTTTATTCATTCTAGCTTCTAACCTCTAATTTTGACTTACATAATATCAACCCAATTAAGCAATTAATTTAGCTAAAATTTTAATAAAAACTTATCATATTTAACAAGAACAAAAATATAAACACATATGGAAGAAATTAACTAAAACCTTCAATCAATTAACCAAAGTTCAAAATTTAAACTATCAAATGACATAATTTAGAGTAAAATAACTCTAGTTACTAGAGTTATCACTGATGTTTTCCAAACCTTATTTTGATGATGACATAAGCACTAAACTCTGAAAACAAGCTTTGCAGGTCTGTTACTTTTTTTGCTGGAAACAGGGTGTTCGGACGCAGTACACCGTCCGAACTAGGTCAAGTTTCTGACGCATTTCACCGTCCGAACTAAGAGGTAGAAAGCAAGTTTCTTAATGCTTCTCTACGGTCACATACAACTGTCCGAACGAAGTTTCTTTCGGACGAACACGACCGTCCGAGGCTCTATTTGGACGATGGAATGGACGCATGCACAGCCGTCCGAACGATGTCCTTCACCTACTACACGGAGATCGGACGCTGTGTCGGACGCATCATACTTATCTCGGACGTTCGAACCTCAACGGCTAGTTTTTTGTGCATTTATTATTTAGCCGTTAGGGAGTAGTTACAACCACCATTTATTGCTCCTATAAATACATGCTCTATCATTCTGTAAAAATCATCTAAAACATTGAATACAAGACTTAGAAAAGAGCAATTTGAGTACAAATTGGCTATAGTGCAATATTGTATTCGTGTGCAGCTTAGAGTACAATTCAATTTTGAGTGGAGTGATAATCTTGTACAAAAGTGAGGTTGTGAGCAAAATTATTGGCTTAACTAAAAGAACAGTTTTAGTGTGAGCAAGAATTTCCCTACTTTGTAAAGATTATTGGCTCACCAAGTGTGTGAAGCATTCTAGTGAATTAATACTTCAAGCTTGTTGGCTTGGAAGTATTGGTTGTTTAATTTCCTCTCTTTCTTACTTCACAGCTTCATTGATTCTATTATATTAATTGTGTGTTAAAAAATCTCAATAAGTTTAATCTTTCTAAAAGTATTTTTAGAAACCTAATTCACCCCCCCTTTTAGGTTGCTTTGGGACCAACAATTGGTATCACAGCTTGGTCTCATTTTATTGCTTAAATTGCTTTTGAGAAAAGAACTATTATGGCAAAGAGCAATGCTCTATTTTTTGGGGGTCAATCCGTTACTAGGCTCCATATGTTCAATGGGGCAAATTTTATTAGTTGGAGAGATAGAATGAAAATATTTTTGCAATCTATTGATATTGACTTTTGGTATGTTGTTAATGAAGGTCCCTTTGAAGCTACTATCATTGATGATCACACATTAATAGAAGAAGAGAAAAGACAAGGGATGAGCTCACTCCACAAGACAAGGAAAACTTGACTTTAAATGCAAAAGCCATGAATGTGCTATATAGCCTTGGATGCTAATGAATCAACTCGTGTCAAGGGTTGCATTTCCGCTAAAGAAATTTGGATAAATTGAAGGAAATCCATGAAGGGAGCGACGATGTTCGTGAGCAAAAGAAATCCTTACTTGTTGCCAAGTATGAGTCCTTCAAGATGGAACCACATGAAGATATTGACAAAATGTATTGTAGGTTAAATAACATCATTAAGGATCTTGAAGCCTTGGGTAAGGAGTATTCTTTGGGTGAAAAGAATAGAAAAATCCTAAATGCTCTATCCAAAGAATGGGATGCCAAAACAATCGCTATAGAGGAAGCCAAGAATTTAAATTCAATGCCTATTGAATCGCTAATCAACTCTCTTTCATCTTATGAATTGAAGTTGAAGGCCAAAGTGGTGGATGATGAAGAAGCAAGAACCAAGAAGGAGCATTGCTCTAAAGATCTCTCAAGAAGAGGATGAAAATGGCTCTATCAATCTAGAAGATGAAAATCTTGATGAAGGAGATCTTGCACTCATCACCAAAGGATTTCTTCAACATTACATCAACAAACGGAGAATGAGAAGAGCTGGAGCTACAAATTCAAATAATTTCGAAGGAAAGACTAAGCTAGAAATGAAGAAGCAAAATGAAAAGTGCTTTGAATGCGGTCAACTCGGACACTTTGCAAATGAGTGTGCTTCCAAGAAAAAGAAGGAAGGAAGAAAGCCTCGACTCAATAACTTTCAAATCACATGGGATGATTGCAATTCCGAAGGAGAAGTTGAAGAAGAAATGGAGTCGGCACAAATGGTCTTTATGGCCATTGGAGATGATGAGGTAAATTCTTACTATGACTCCAATAATGAAAATGATGAAAATGATCTTGAAGCTTTCATTTTAAAATTGCATGATAGCTTAAAGGAATCATATACTAGAAATAAGGAGTTAGTGAAGAAATCAAATGATCTATTGAATGCCAACTCTAAACTTGTGAATGAAAATAATAGGCTATCACAAGAAAATAGTGACTTGAAGAAAAGAATGCATGCGAGATCAAAGGTCAAGGAAGAACAAGCCTCCTTGAAAAAAAGATTGGATGATTTGAATGTTCTCTTGACTAGAAAGAGAGAAAATGTTGTTGATTTGAAAAGAAATAGAAATGTATTAACCAACAAAAATTTTATCATGTTTAGAAGGGATGACTTATGTTTTGTAAAACCAAAATCCTCTTTATATGGAAATAAAAATATTATTTGTAAATATTGCCAACAACATGGACATGTCAAGAAATGTGTTATGTCAAGAAAAATGAGAAACTTGGAATGAAAGCCGCATGGATTAATAGCAATTTCACTAACTCAAATGGACCCAAGAAAATGTGGGTACCAAAAGTTATCAATTGATCTATTGTGTAGGTACTTAACATCACCAACAATCAAGCTTAAGTGGTTCATAGATAGCGGATGTTCAAGGCACATGACGGGCGATGCTTCTCTCTTCACAAATCTCAAATCCAAAAACAGTGGAAAAGTAACATTTGGAGATAACAATAAAGCAAAATCAATCAGCATTGGTGATGTAGGTAAAAATGGTGAAACCTTGATAAAGAATGTGCTTCTTGTTGATAATTTGAACTACAATTTATTAAGTGTAAGTCAACTTTGTGATAAAAATTTATGTGTTTTTACCAAGCATGAACTGTCTTTCACCTGAATAGCTGTCTCTTATACACATCTAATGGGCATAGGCACAACATGTTTATGTGATTCACCTTGATAAAATTAGCAATAGCAGTGTAAAATGTCTTGCCGCTTCCATAGATGATCCTTGGCTTTGGCACAGAAGATTTTGTCATTTTAATATGGATTTAATTGAAAAACTTGCTAAGAAGGATTTGGTAAGAAATTTGCCAAAACTAAAGTTTTGAAAAATAAAATTTGGTTTATGCAAGCCAATTTGGTAAACAAGTTAAAGTTTCTTTTAAACCAAAGAATTTTGTGTCCACTCATAAACCTTTAGAATTGTTGCATTTAGACTTGTTTGGACCTACTCAACATGCTAGTCTTGGTGGTTGTAAATATGCCTTTGTTATTGTAGATGACACTGAGTTTATTAAGATCCATTTTAAACAAAACTCCTAATGAAATCCTTTTTTGTAAAAAACTCATTGTGAGCTATTTTAAAGTCTTTGGTTGCAAATGTTTTGTATTAAAAATCAAAGAAAATCTTGGTAAATTTGACAAAAAATCGGATGAAGGGATCTTTCTAGGATATTCTAGTGACAAGAAAGCATACCGAGTATACAATAGAAGAACGCTCTTGATTGAAGAAGTTGTACATGTTACATTTGATGAAGCTAATGATGTTATTTCAAAGAAGTTATGTGAAGATGAAGATGTAGGTATTCAAAAGGAGCTCGAGAAGCTCACTATCCATGAAGATCATCAAGAGATCACATCAAGCAATGATGTCAACAACCATCAAGTAGATGATGAAGAAGAAAAGAACGAGGATTCTCCAAAAGATCTTCCAAAAGCTTGGAGATTCATCTCTAGTCACCCTCAAGATTTGATCATAGGTGATCTATCCGATGGGGTAAATACTCGTTCTCATAAATCTTTGAATAGTAATTGTGCATTACTTTCTCTCATTGAACCTAAACATGTAGATGTTGCTTTAAATGATGAATCTTGGGTCATTGCCATGCAAGATGAACTTAGTCAATTTGAGAAAAATAACGTATGGACCTTAGTTGAAAGACCATGTTCTCATCCCGTAATTGGAACAAAATGGGTTTTTTAGAAACAAATTAAATGATAAAGGTGAAATCATAAGGAACAAAACTAGACTTGTTGCAAAAGGTTATGCTCAAGAAGAAAGTATTGACTTTGATGAAACCTTTGCACCCGTGGCTAGATTAGAATCCATTCGCATGTTTCTCGCATTTGCATGTTTCAATGATTTCAAATTATTTCAAATGGATGTCAAAAGTGCATTTTTAAATGGTTTTATTGATCAAGAAGTTTTCGTTGAACAACCTCCGGGCTTTGAAAATAAAAATTTTCCAAATCATGTTTTTAAACTCTCTAAAGCTTTATATGGTTTGAAACAAGCACATATCCAAGAGCTTGGTATGAAAGATTAAGTGGTTTCTTGATTGAAAATGGATTTAAAAGAGGTCTAGTTGACATCACTCTTTTTACCAAAACAAATTCCAATGGTTTGTTAATTGTTCAAATTTATGTTGATGATATTATTTTTGGAGCAACTAATGAAAGGTTGTGCAAGGATTTTTCACATTTAATGTAAAAAGAGTTTGAGATGAGTATGATGGGAAAGTTACAATTTTTCCTTGGACTACAAGTTCACCAAACAAAGGAAGGAACGTTTATTACACAAATCAAGTACACAAAGGAGCTACTCAAACGATTTGGAATGGAAGATTGCAAACTAGTTGGTACGCCTATGTGCACTTCAACCAAACTTGATAAAGATGAAGGAGGTAATAGTGTTGATGAAAAACACTATAGAGGTATGATCGGAAGCCTACTTTACTTAACAAACAGCGACCGGATATTATGTTTCTTTGTGTGTTTATGTGCTAGATTTCAATCTTGCCCTTTAAAGAATCGCACTTGATAGCTGTAAAAACATTTTTAGATATTTGAAGGGTACTATGAATTTTGGTCTGTGGTATCCAAAATCCTCTACATTTGATTTAATTAGTTATTCTGACGCTGACTTTCCACTGGTGTAAAATTGATACAAAAAGTACCAGTGGTATGTGTCATTTTCTGGGTAATTGTCTTGTGTCTTGGTTTAGCAAAAAATAAAATTCTATTTCTATTTTTACGGCTGAAGCCGAATACATTGCTGCTGAAAATTGTTGTGCTCAACTTCTGTGGATGAAACATACTCTAAAAGATTTTGGTGTTGTTTTTGATTGTGTGCCTATAAGGTATGACAACACTAGTGCAATTAATCTCACAAAAAATCCTGTATTGCACCCTAGGACCAAACGCATTGATGTTAAGCACCATTTTATTACAGATCTTGTTTGTAAAAAGGAAATATGTGTTGATTTTGTGTCTACTTTAGATCAACTGGCTGACATTTTTACAAAACCGTTTTGGTTTAAAAGAATATCGGATGCACTAGCTCATGGATCGGCCGTCCGTTTATCAGCTTTCGGACGCATACCAATCGTTCGGACGTCCGAACGGTCTCTCTGCTCGATTAAAATCGTCCACTTTCTCCCTTTTCAGACTCACCACGGTCTCTCTGGTCGATTAAAACCGTCCACTTTCTCCCTTTTCGGACTCACCCTAACCACCGAAACCCTCTTTGGCGAAATGTTTCTCCTAAAAAATTCCTCCAACTTCTTCCTTCTCTCCACAAATTGTTTGGAAAATTGAAGTTGAGTCATTCCCAAAGTATTCATCACCATTATTGCACCTAATTTCACCCATCTATCATCTAGATTTCATCAAATTTCCAGCAACTTTCCACTCTGCAATGTGTATCAAGAGACATCTGTCACTTATTCACTAATCATAGTTTAAATCCCATGGAGGTTTTTCAACAAGAACTCGTGGACGTAAATCAAAAGGGAATTCACTAATCGTGTACGATCAGTATGCTAATCCTCAAGCTTCATCTAAATCCAACCTTACCAAAATACATCGATGCCAAGGTATCCGGATCTGTCATCTTATACACAGCAGATGTGTATAAGAGACATCTAGATGTTCAGAGTCTTTTCAATGAATTTAACCTTTCCATTGTCAATCGTGTTTTGAAAAACAAAATTGGGGTCACTTAGTTCATACCAGACTTACCCGTTTATCATGACATGGTGCTTCAATTCACAACCAATCTTAGGAAAGGCCCCACTATTCGCACATTAGTTTCTCGTGTAAACAACACAAATCTCTTGAAATTTTCTCCAACATCATCAATACTATTTTTGAATGTGAAGTCTCAAATGCGAATGAATTTTCTTATTTCTTTTCTTTAGATAAATGGCCCGCTCTTGATAATCGCTTTGACATTGATGAGGTCAGAGCAATTTTTAACATCAATTTCAAACAGGCCTCGGAAGCCAAAACTACATTGCTCACTCTTGAACTGAATATTCTGTACACTCTTGTCACAAATTTACTGCTACCAACAGATGGGCATTGCACTGAGCCCGGGTAGAGTGCAGCTTTACCTATATTATTGTGTTTTCAAAGGAATTCCTCTTGACTTTGGGTATCTCTTCTGCTCCCTGTGGGAACTCTTTCTTCGATACCCGAACGAAACATTCCTTTCGCTTGAGTTTATCTGATACCTACCTGTCTCTTGATACACATCAGATGCAGAAACAAATAATTTCCTCCCTATTTCAACAAATCTTATATTGAGCGAAAAGGCCTCCGTTATTTTAATGATCAATGATTGTTAACTAAGGCAGCCTTTGATATTGAATGTTCAAAATCCCAGGCCTCTACCTCTGTTTTAGCACCTCACATTTCTCCTCCTCCTCAAACATCTCCACCAGTCCATGATCCACGTCCATCTTCCTCCGAACCTTCACTTTCTCAAATCTATGACCTTCTCAATTCTTTGAGCACTCAAGAACAAAAATATAAACACATATGGAAGAAATTAACTAAAACCTTCAATTAATTAACCAAAGTTCAAAATGTAAACTATCAAATGACATAATTTAGATTAAAATAACTCTAGTTACTAGAGTTATCATTGATGTTTTCCAAACCTTATTTTGATGATGACATAAGCACTAAACTCTGAAAACAAGCTTTGCACACGACCGTCCGAGGCTCTGTTTGGACGATGGAACGGACGCTTGCATAGCCGTCCGAACTATGTCCTTCACCTACTGCAGGGAGATCGGACACTGTGTCGGACGCACATACTTATCTCGGACGTTCGAAACCTCAACGGCTAGTTTTTTGTGCATTTATTATTTAGCCGTTAGGAAGTAGTTACAACCACCATTTATTGATCCTATAAATACATGCTCTATCATTCTGTAAAAATCATCTAATTTTATTACCCTGTCAAACTTATACACAAGAATATTTGTATAAGACACATTGACTAATGTGCTATATTGTATTAGTGTGTAGCTTAGAGTACAATTCAATTTTGAGTGGAGTGATAATCATGTACGAAAGTGAGGTTGTGAGTAAAATTGTTGGCTTAACTATAAAGAGTTTTAGTGTGAGCAAGAATTTCCCTACTTTGTAAAGATTATTGGCTTACCAAGTGTGTGAAGCATTCTAGTGAATTAATACTTCAAGCTTGTTGGCTTGGAAGTATTGGTTTTTTAATTTCCTCTCTTTCTTACTTCATAGCTTCATTGATTCTATTATATTAATTGTTAGTTGAAAAATCTCAATAAGTTTAATCTTTCTAAAAGTACTTTTAGAAATCTAATTCACCCCCCCTTTTAGGTTGGTTTGGGACCAACAATCACTACTGTAGATTGTGATAGACTATCATAGATTGTGACAGGCCAAGGCGCTCTCCGAGTTTTATTAAACCTTCTTTTGAGCGAAAAGGGCATAATTTAAAAATTAAGATTGCTTTTAATATTTTTCATAACTCTTGGAATTTGGTTTAAATTGATAATTTGTAATTGAGCCAAGGTTGAATTTTGATTCGATTTTGTTACAATTTTGTGATTCATTAGCTTGGATTGTTGGAGTTTGATTTGATAATTGTGGAATCGGTGTTTGGATTAAATGTTCTACTTTGATAAATTTTAAAATGAGAAAGAAAAGAAAGCAAGCCGAGGCCCCATCTTATGATAATAATGTTTTTGTTTCTCTAGAGGGTAAGGAACTACATGATAAACTCTAGAAAAGGCTAATCCTATCTATGAGTGAGGTTTTGGCTTGTTCTCGATAGAAGATAATGAAGAAGTAGATGCTAGGCATCGTAAGATTCTAAAAACTATTTGAATTAGGGGATGGCATGATTTTTATAAAATTCCTACTCCTGTAGGCAATCAAAACATGGTGTGTGAGTTCATTGGCAACAACATTAACATTTCTAGTGCACATGTAGTTAAGGTTAGTAATACCCCTGTTAGTTTTAAGAAGAAGGTTATAAATCAAATTAATCACTTACCTACTTTGCCTGACAACCAGTTTAGTACATTCGTGGATGGTGAGATAGATTATGATGAGGATGCGAATGTAATAACTTATGGTTTGGGGGCATGGGAAATGGAGCACAGTGCTAGGAAGTGGATTAGATTGAGATACCTTTGTTCAAAAACATGTGTATGAATGCAGTTTATCGGTGCTCGGTTTATTCCTAGCACACATACCATTGAAGTTATTTTAGAGAAGGCTTTGTTAATTTTTGCTAGTACGGAAGGACTCACCATTGATGTTGGGTAGGAAACTCAACAAGAGATCTTGAGGAATAGGAGTTGCAAGTCTATTGAATTAATTTTTTGTAACTTGATTACTCAGCTACGGATTTTGAACATTCAATATCAAAGGCTCAATAGAAATGGAATGCTCAAAAGCTAATAGACAACAAATGTCAATAGTCGTGCAATACCGAGACTTAGTGGGAGCTCCTTTGTTATCACAGCCAATGCTTTGAGGACATAAGACAGAACATGGACTTCTTGGCTTGGCAACTCAGTCAGTTGGGGAACTTTGACGTGTGATGATGGCCACAGATGACCCCACTACCTAAATGGCATTATGGTTTGCCGGACAAGGTCGAGAGAGAGGACCTTAATTAGTAATGGGGATTATGAAGCTATTTCATCAGGGACTTGATTGGCATTCCAATTTCCAACTTTAGTGGGGAGTTTCCCTTTTTTGTTTTTAATTTTTTATGTTTTTTTAGTTGTGTGATTATTTAGTGATTAAAAAACCAACAATTTTACTTCACAACCAACAAGCTTCGTACATATTAATCCACTAAAATTGAATTGAACACTAAGATTATAATCAATTACACACACTACTTTTCTTGGAGGTTTTAAGCTACCATTGTTTCTTGTCTTATACACTCAGATGTGTATAATAGATTTTGAATGAGGTAGAACTTTCTTGTTCATATGTAGGTTATTGCATAGCAATTATGTGGTTCCATAAGAGACAGATTATGGGCTCTACAAGGAAAGGACAAGGCATGGCAATAAAAAAGAAAAAAAAAGAAAAGAAGAGCTGAATAAAGGTGGTCAAAAGGATTTATGAAAGGTTGTGTTGCTGTTTGACTTAAATGATCTTAATAGCTCTTTAATGCCTTGCCGTTGCATTAGATTTTTTTACTTATTATTATAATGTTCTTTTGATCTTTTTCTCTTATTGTATTGAGGGTTATAAAATTTTGATCTCAAAATTTTTCAAATTGGTTGTGGGAAGACAATGTATTTTGTGTGATGTGACCTATATTAGTTAATTTGAGTTCTTAGCTTTATATTTGAGAAAGTCCAGTTGACACGTATTTGAGTGATGTTCTTAATGTGTAATAGTGTGTTGTGTAATTCATTGGGTTGGTTGGATTTCAAATTGGGTCGCCTCATGAGCCAATTGATTCAATCCAAATTTAGTGTCACCATTCCTTGTTCATGTCTAGTCGTATTTGTTTTTCCATGTTTGTCTAGTATTGGTTGTCTTTGTCCTAGTTTGTTCGGGACTAACACAATGCTAAGTTGAGGGAAATTGATAACTCTATATTTAGAGTTATTTCTATGCTTCAATGGGTGTATTTTTTAATAAATTAGTCCCAATTATTTGGTATTTTGTGTTGTTAAGTGGTGTTATTAGTT
This sequence comes from Cinchona pubescens, assembly GCA_025175665.1. Taxonomy (NCBI): domain Eukaryota; kingdom Viridiplantae; phylum Streptophyta; class Magnoliopsida; order Gentianales; family Rubiaceae; genus Cinchona; species Cinchona pubescens. Next base: position 94,682 of record JANKKI010000204.1, read on the forward strand.
TATAAGCTTTTGTGTTAGTTTGGTAGTTAATTGTGTGTTTAATAGGTTTAGATGTCTATTTATTATGTTACTTTTGTGGACGACAATGAAGGGCAAGATAGTCTTTTGAAAAATATTAATTGGAGGTTGGAGCATGGAATGGAAAGCAGCAGAATGTGGAACCAAAGAGTCAAGTGCAGATGCGCTTGACACAAGGAAGACCAAGTGCTGATTGAGCCTGGATCAGAAGGATAATCACAAACTATTACATTCGCATCCTCATCATAATCTATCTCACCATCCACGAATGTATCTAGACTGGTCATGGGCTATTACAATGTTCTATTATATAGGAGATTGTAAATTTCAATTTGGGGTGCCAAACTCATAGATTTTATTCTTGTGTTTTATTAATAATTTCTAGATAAAATTACTCCATACTTCTCTTTATTTTACCGCATTATTTGCATTAGATTAAGAATTATTCAATTCAAGTTTAGATTATTCTCAAGTAATTTTTTGGTAATTTTGTTCTTTAATTATGCTTATTGAATTTCTATTGCTTTACTTTTATTTTCCAATTCAATTATGAGTCACTGAAATTCATTTAATTATTGTTTATTTGCTTAAATCAAGAATCACTAAATTTATGAGGGTTCGGGCACAGGTGATGCAACTTCTCATAAGTTAATCAAACCGATGGTCAATTGGAAGATTATATTACATGGGTAATAATTAACACAACTCGATAATTTTAGAAAGTAATTAACTCTGTTATAAGTTTTGTTAGGTTGGCCGAGGTGAAATGTTCCATCAATCCTCCGCCATAGACCCGTATTAATTGTTAGATAAATCTAATTCCAGACCAAGCCGGCGGGATTAGTTAGTTAGTTCGTAATAATTTCATATGGAAAGAACTCAAATATATTAATCGAAGACATAGATGCCTTTACCCCTAGTAATAGATTTGATAGGGTTTAATTGCCGAATATTTCAAGATTGAATTGACAAATGGGGATTGAAATTCCATGTAACAAAATTAGACCAATTGATGAAATTTGATTAACCGTGGAAATTGCTAGGTTAGTATTTGACCCTCTTTTCTATTATTTTAAGAACCCTTTTACTACTTTGCATTGTTTTTCTATATTTAAATTTCTATTATTTATTTTTTGCATTTAAATTCCAACAAACGATCCTTGTACTTGACCACCTTAGATTAAGAATTTCTAAAGAACTATTATTTATCTTTAATTAATCTCGTTTCGAATGTGTAGATTTTTATAAAAATTTGCATAGACTCTTTGTACTTGGCTACTTAGTTTTTTTGGAAACGATCCTTATTCACTCTACTATATTGATACCATGAACTTGTAGGTATTAGTGGAAAGTCATGAAAAAGGTTAATCGACTTTACACCACACTAGCTAGTCACCACAATTACGAGATTCTCTTCTTGAAATTGGTTACCATTGTAATTGGTACTTAAAAAATTTTCCTCTTGGACATTACAATGGTGACTGGAACGCAGCTTAACTTACAGTGTCCAACTTTTGTTGGACACCATTGTCATCATTACTTAGAATTTTTTTTTGAATTTTGGCAGCAGGACACCGTGATAGCTGAGGTGTAGTTAAACTTCCAGTAAGCAATTTTTTCTAGTCACCACAGTTACCAGAATGATTACCGTGGTGACTGGCACCAGGAAATTTTTTCTCATTTTTCAGCTTTTTACCGACTTTCTCCAATGACCTCTCATTTAGCTACAATCATCAAGACATCATTTTAGAGGTCATTTCCAGTTTCAATTTCATTAAAACACCAAAAACATGACATTTACCTAAATTAAACATAATTCTTAACTAATTAAACCTAATTAAAACATAATTAACTAGGCAAACATAAAAGCAATTTAAGACATATATAAGGGACGAAATTTGGGTTGCCTCCCAAAAGCGCTTGTTTAGAGTCATTAACTTGACTATAGCAATAAGGTGGTCAAGTAGTGGCAAAATGAATGGTTTTCGTTCTTCCTCTATTGCTCATTCATAGTAATGCTTCAAGCGATGCCCATTCACTTAGAAATTTACTTCTTTTCCTTTCAATTCCACAGGCCATATGGTAACACTTGTACTATCTCAAATTGCCCATTCCTCTTTGACTTGAGCTTTTCAAAAGTAGTTTGTAACCAGAGATATAGAGGAACACCAAGTCTTCGAAATTGAAATCTTTTTTCAATATGTGCTAGTCATGCCATGCCTTGTCCTTTCCTTGTAGAGCCCATAATTCTCATAAGCCCATTCTCTTTATAGCTAATAAAGTTCATTGATGTCTAAAAGCCTCTTTTCACTTGCAACTTTTCAATGAAATTTGAGACTCTTGATTTTCCAAATATGCCTTGTGTTTTAACTCCACCGAAAGGTTACATGGTTTACCGTATACCATTCTATAGGGGACATCCCTATAGGTGTCTTGTAGGCTATTCTATAAGCCCATAGAGCATCATCCAACTTACTTGACCAATCCTTTCTTGAGGAATTCATGGTTTTCTATAATATTCTCTTCAATTCCCGATTAGACACTTCTATTTGGATGGATGTTTGGGGATGGTATGCAAAAAAGTTTTTGTGCCTCACACCATACTTAGATAAAATAGACACAAAAAATGAATTCTTGAAGTGAGTTCCTTGATAACCTTAAGAAATTAGGGATATTTCTATTATTTTCAGTCATCGCCTTCAACAAAAACAAACGGATATTTACATGGACATGTTGATCGTGCATTTCCATCTCCTATGTTAAACTTGAATTGTATAAGCATTGTCAGTGGCTAAATAAAGGGAAATCAAGTGCTATCAGTGCTTGATTTGACTGGATCAAGGGCCTACGTTGTAATACCCATGATTTTTTTTTTTGCTTTAATAATTTAATTTAAAAAACCTAAGCCTAGTGGAAGATAATAAATCTTGTAAGAATTCTAATTGGGGAAATAACTAGATTAGTAATATCATAATTCCAATACAATTGCTTGTTAATACATATTTGCTTGTAACGATTTGATACACATGTGTGTGTTTGTGTTTGTGTGTGTATATATATATCTATATTATATGGTAGAGTAGCTGATTTCTTTATTATGTAAAACAAACCTTGGAGAGAATTACTTCTATCTATTAGTATTCTTTTTGTTTGGCCTTAAATTATTTATTTAGGTATTTAATATTTTAGAAAAAATAGACATTTAATTATTCTGAATATTAGTTAATTATTTTACTAGATTATTAGCCTAGAATACTACTAAAGTAAATTTAGGATTAATCAGAAGTGGTTATGGATTTTCTTTCTCTACTAGATAAATACCTAAATAATTCTTAGGTTAAACAAAAAGAATACTAAAAGTTTACTATTTACTAAAATTTAAATTCTAAAAATAAGAATATTAGATTCATTGACTTTGGAACATTTTAATAGAAAAAGTGAGAATTAGATCTTTTCACCGCGGAAATTGCTGGATGATGCAGATTGCTGCCTTGCTTGTGGTCGGTTCGTGACCACCGTTGAGTGTTGGCTGATGTGAAGAAAGAACGGACACCTGTCGTCGAAGATGAGAAGTAGAGCTGTACACATCCCATTGTACATGGATTTTCTCAACTTTAGAACTGTATTATAAAGTTACAATAGTGACTTGAAAGTACCTTTTTAGTACAAGAAAAATAGATGATACGGTATTAAATATTATTCTTATGAATATTATGAGAAATATAGACTAATGGAAGTTGAATATTCAAGGATTTTTTATAGGATAATTTAATGATGAACATGTACTAACTGTTGAAAACATGAATCTTTGATAGGAAATACTGTAAAGGAGCAATTACATGAATGTGGTTCTTTAGCACACCAAGATAGGTAGTGTGTACACTCTAATTTTTGAATTGTTTTACAAACTTTTATATCTCTTATAGAATTGCCTAAACACCTATATGTCTTTAAATGCTCTAGATGTGACATGAAATAGTTGGTAGGGGTTATAGTCCTGATATATTATGATACCCTTATATACTAGTATACTGATATCTTGGTAAATGATATACGATAGGTCAAGTGGTACCTAGGAAACCTTTTGACCATATTTTCTTGCAGAGTCAATCACTAGTCTGTAGCACTTAGAGCGATTATTAGCTATATTGTTTGAGCCTCTTTAAATTACACATGATTTTTAAATGATTTGTGAAGTGTCATAGATTATCTTAAAAGTACATGTTACATGATTTGATATAGATAAATGATACATGAATTTCAAATTGCAAGTATCTGAATCATGTGATTACATGTAATGAAAATGAGATATGATTCGTAAAGATCATTTTGATAAAAGGTATCCCCTGTTAGCTATATATGTATTAAACGCAGTTACACTGAAATATATACCTGTCTCTTAAACACATCTAGATGGGTAAGAGACAACACATCTTATACACATCTAGATGTGTATAATAGATAGACTATAGGACACAAACTTAACCACATTCAAAAAAACTCCTGTCTCTTATACAATCTTATTTAGTATAAGAGATTTTACTACATTTAATAGATGTTAAGTAGTTCGTAAGTTGGAATAATTTGAACCTACATGCTCGTAACATGATGACCTAATTTAGTAGTCTTGCAGTTTAGAATTTATTAATTAATTAGTTATTGCATTATCTTGGTTGTCATTTGTGAATAGATGTTTCCGCTATCATTATTAGTATCTGAGTTTGCCACTTTATGATTCTTGCTCGTATTCATGGGAGTACATTTCACAGGTACAACAAATGACTTTATGGTATTAGAGCTTAGGTTATGACCTCTATAGTGTGTCTTAGGTTGGATACTTAAGATACCAGATTGTGTAGTTTAGAAACAATGAGATGTATACAAAGTATCGAACTTAGGATACTAAATGATTTTGGTGTAATGAAGGTACCTAAAGATTTTGAGTGAAGTTAAGTAAAGGAGGTGACCAAGTAACAAAACAAAAGTAAGAAGAAAGGAAATAAAGAAACCTCGGAATATCTATAGCCAAAGAGATTAAGATTTGGAACTATAATATTGGACGAAAATTAAGTTGAGCAACTAAAGCTACATAAGAATTAAAGTACAAAACCTATTAGATCATATTAATAAGGACTAGACTTGGACATGGACGACTACCCAATAAGATGTGAGAAAAAGAAAAAGAGCACACAATTGAAGTTATGAACAGCCAAAGCAATATAAATATTATGTCTCTTTTTAGTACGAGTATTTTGAACTCTCATAGTCAAAGAATGTGTTTATACCATAATTTGAATTTTGGATTTGGAATACTATGTCTGGAAATTATTCGTAATGTTGTTGTTGTTGGACTAGAAATTTACATTGCTATATATGTGAGTACATTTTTTCCTTGTGGTTTGTATAAGTAGGAAAACTAACACTTGATTTTTGTTATAGGAAAATGCCACTGCAAACTAGGTCCAGAAATGATTGTGTTATCATTTCTGGACCTGTCTCTTATACACATCTAGATGTGTATAAGTGAGTGGATTTGGAAGTGCTAATCGTGGGTTGGGAATGAAAAATAACCAAGCTCTTGTGATTGTCCCTACCGAATTTATTGTTCCTATAAATACAATAGCACAAGCTATCCAAGGACAAACCAAGGTCAAACCCAAGTACCAACGAGCCATATGTAAAATGGTATACACATTTACTATGAACATATGAAGAAGGTGCTTATACACATCTAGATGTGTATAAGAGACAGACCATATACCAATAAGTTCACTACATTAGAGTGATTCATACTCAATACCATGTCAAATGAGGAACTCAAAATGGTAAAGTTTACTTGAGGACTCACAAGCGAAATTGAAGCGGGCATGGTCCAAGGATATGGTAAGAGTTGCACAAGGAGGTTATAACATTCAAATGCTGGTCCAACCAATCATGCGTTTGAGGGCTAAGAAGTTGCAACAAGCCATATTGGCTAAGTGAACCAACAAGCTTTGTTCTTCAACAATAGGGGCCAAGAGGTCATTAGGGTTCAAGGGTTGAATACTAACAATGTTTTGGAAGCTCAAAATGTTCAAAAGTTTGGTTTTGATGTCCATGTTGTGACATCAAATTCCATGTCACGACTTCAACTCTGAACTTCTGCATATAGTCAACATCAATCTTGTCTCGATATCGTGACACCAAATTCCATGTAGCGACATTAACTCGCTGGATCTTAAACGATGTTTTCTTTTCGTTTTCCTTTTCATGTGTTGTTAGGTTTTTATTTTAGGTATTTGTTCAAGTTTCCTTAAGCCTATAAATAGGTCAATACATTATAATTTTGACAACACCTTTGATCATTGATTAATAGAATTTGTGAGAGAATTTTCTTCGCTTTGTCTTCCAAAGACTTGTGGTCTTTTGCAAGTGTGACTCTTGTAATTGCCACCTAGAATACTATCGGTTCTTGTCTCTTTATAGACAATGGGTCGGTATAAGTAGCACGGATCATATAGCCCTAATACCACATCTAGATCTATCCCCGGGGTTCACATCAGAAGTGGTATTACCAGCTTTAGGTTCCCTAAAAACATGTTTGTGTTCTTGTACCTTCTTGTTTGTTTTCTCATTATTTGTTTTGTTTGTTCTTGTTCTCTTCTATCCTTGTCCTTCTTTTGTCCTTTGTTCTTGTTATGTCTTGTTCTTGTGTTTAATTTGTAGCATTATTTTCATATTTTGAGATGTATATTGTTATGACTTAATTGTTTGTGTTGTTAAAAAAATCAAACCCTAGCTAATTAGGGGTTTGTATAAGTTCTTCTTGTTCTTTAAGTTTCGTGATTTGAGCAAGTTTATTTGTGTCCTTGTTTAATTTGCGTGCAATAAATTTTGTGAAAATCAAGAAAAAATTTGCAAAGTGGAAAACCCTAGTAAATAAGGGTTTAAAGGTTCTTATTGCACCAAAAGATTGTTGATATTCCTTGTTTATACATACTTGCACAAGTAATTCTTTATCTTGGGGATAACATAACTATATTGAACCATTTCTTCACTTGGTTTGCGGTCATATTCGTCTTGAATCCTTTGATACAAGGATTTTTGTGTTAAAGTGTGCATTATCTCTAACTATCTTCTTAGACTTTGTGACCCTTAATTTGTTGACCCTCTTATATTTTGGCTTGCTAAAAGTGCATTTTTCTTTCTTTGTTAAAACCAACCTGCCATTACTTTATGCTTTCTTTGATTCCACTGTCTATAAAATACTGATTGTATTCAATAGTAGTGATTATACACGTCGTTCTTGCTTTGTACTATAAAGTCTACGAAAGAAAGACTTTGTGGAGAATTATAAGAGAGAAAAAAGGCAAGAGTGGTGAGTGCGTTAGAGGGAAAAAGCATTGAATATAATTTTTATTCCCTTTCTAGTCTAATTTAGTAAGAATTTTAGCGAAGGGAGATTTGAGACACATCAGCAAACTAGTTGAGTTGAGCCTCATGCTCATAGAGTTTGACAAAATCGCGAGTACGTATCCTAATTACCATTCTAATTACTTGGTCACCTCCTTTACCTGTCTCTTATACACATCTAGATGTGTATACTCGGCGACATGTGCATGATGGTGGTAAGGTTGACGATGATCTGGTAACATTAAATTGACTATCCCTACATTTCAAGGTAACCTCGATCCTAATATTTGATCTCGAATGGGAAAAGAAGGTAGAAGTTATTTTTGATAGCCATAATTATACTAATAGCAAAAAGACTCAATTAACAATTGCATCATTCAGTGACTATCCCTTAGAATGGTGGGATCAATTTATAACTAGTAGGAATAGATGTGGAGAGCCATCTATTAGTGATTGGGCATCTTTAAGATTTGCATTTCTCTAAAGATTTGTACTTAAGATGTTTATAATAGATGTGTATCAATAATTACAAATGTTAAAGCAAGGTGGTAAATCTGTAGAGGAGTATCATCAAGAACTCCAAAGGTGTCTAATGAGAGCAAATATCATCAAAGATCATGAGATCACTATGGATAGATTTTTGTGTGATCTTAATAGAGAAATTGCTAATATTGATGAATTGCATCATTACATTACGTTGCAGGATATGGTTGAAAAGTTCATAAAGATAGAAAGGAAACTTAAGAATATAGTAAATCTAAATTTGAGTCTAGTTTCAAATGATGATTCTTATTGGTACTACTATATCATTGTCACTCCACTGTTGCTTTAGGTGATACCAATAGGGGTGAATTACCATAAGAATCCTAATAGCAATCTTTTACAAATCTAGATGTGTATAAGAGATTTTTCAATTAATAATTCATATAATAGAATCAATGAAATAGTCTTGCAAGAAAGAGAGAAATTAAATAGCCAATTTTTCTCTTTCTTGCTTCACTTGAGATGTGCAAATCTCTAGATACACATCTAGATGTGTATAAGAGTCAAAATTACACATTGTAGGAAATTCATCCCCAAGCAACTTTACAAAAGATGAGTCCTCTTTTACTTCACAATCTCACTTTCGTACAAGATTATGACTCCACTCAAAATTGAATTGCCCTCTAAACTGTATAACTAATACAATTTAAGCTCCTATAGCCAATTTGTCTCTAAAATTGCTCTTTTCTAAGGCTTGTATTCAATGTATTAGATGATTTTTATAGAATATCGAGCAGTTATTTATAGGAGCAATAAATGGTGGTTGCAACTACTTTCTAACGGCTAAATAATAAATGCACAAAAATTAGCCGTTGGGGTTTGGACGTCCGAGATAAGTAGGATGAGTCCGACCACGTGTCACGATCTCCATGCAGTTGGTGAAGAACATCGTTCGGATGGCCGTGACCATGTCTCTTGCTCCATCTCCGATGGAACAAGAGATACAGCCCTAACTACTAACGACAAAATCAAGAAAAAGAGACATGGTCCATATTCGCTGTGTCTGTCTCTCTTATACACATCTAGATCGGACGGTGGGATGCGTCAGAAGCTTGACATAGTTCGGACGGTACAATGCGTCCGAACACCTGTCTTCACAAAAAAGTAATGACACTGCAAAACTTGTTTATAGAGTTAAGTGCTTATGTCATCATCAATATAAGGTTTGGAAAACATCATAATCAGCTTCAAATTAGACCAACTAGTAATAAAACTAATGAATCTGAAAATAAAGTGGTTAAATCATACGTGATACAACCCATAGGATTATTTAGTTAAAAGAACATCTTCTACAACCTCACCACGCACTAGGGATATAAGATGTTATTGTTGTTTGGGTGCAAGTCATTATAACAAGGATTGTCTCAACAAGCGATCACTCTTTCTACAAGGAAACGAGGTGGTGAGTGAAGGAAGTGATCAAGAGGATGATTCAATGACAGAGTTAGAAGGTCCTAGTGATGATGAGGATAAGCAAGTTGATCTTTCCAACAGACCCATCTTGGTGATATTCAGAGCATTGCATGGATAACCGAAGGAAGACCAAGGGAAAGATACAACGTAAGAATATTTTCTTTACTAAATGTGTTGTCCAAATCGTGCATGTTGTTTGATTGTAGATGGTGATAGTTGTGTCATTGTCATTAGTAAGTTGATGGTTGTCAAATTGAGCTTGCCTTGTCAAAAGCATCCGCATGCATATAATTTGCAATGGCTTAATGAATGTATAAAGTAAAGATTGACTAAGCCAGCTGTGATTTCATTTTACATGCAAAGAAATTAAAGAACAAGGTAGAATTTAACTTTTAAAGGACAAACAAGCAATAATTTACCACACTAATTCACTATAATCTATCTAACTTTCGCAAGTATACGGAGTTGATAGTGGTATAGGATGAGTGGGTATCGTCCCACAAGGATTGTTGGAAGGAAATTACCAAGATTTATGGATATTTGTGTAGTTAAGTGAAATCAAACAATGGATGATGGAACTACTAGTAAAAACCATGATTAAATGAAAATGACAAAAACTTAATTTAATGCTAGATTAACTAAAAAGAAAGTAAGTGAAAATTACCAATTACAATATTAAGAAACTAATTACATTTACTCTAGAAAAATCAAGTAAAGGAAGGCACTTAATTCTAACCTAATTAACGAGATTAAAACTAAAATTGAAAGCAAGAAAATTACCCAATTAAAAGGACTACAATTAAGAAACCTTGAAGACTAAAAGCAATCATTTCTAAACTAGAAATTGAAAAGAGTTAAACTAGAAATCTAAGTATTTTTGGATTTTTGATAGAAAAAAAAGAAAGCCCACTAGTAATTAACTAGAAATTAATGCATGAAATTGAGAATTCTTAACTAGAAATGCAAGAAATTATCAAGAACCCTAATTTACCTAAGAAACCCTAAATTGCAAGTAAAGAAATTCTTACTAAATTAGACTAGAAAGGGAATAAAAATTATATCTACGCGAAGCTTGTGATTAACCCACTACGATTATCTAATCAAATCTATTCGAATTTGGCAAGAAATTAAAAGGATATCTAAGAGACAATTAAAGAGAAACCTATTAAAGAAGTAAACTTGGAGTTCAGATATCCTAAACTATCCTAAAATCTACTAACTATCTACTACTAATCCTACTTTCTATTAATCAATAGTACACATCTAGATGTGTATAAGAGACAGGTTACCTATAACAGTTGTTGGTGAAATCTTACCAGTGTTCCTTTCTATCTTTATGATCCCACCATTCAATCATATCACTGCGAATTCAACTAATTAAGCTTTAGACCCTTTGTCGCAATCATAATATTAAGAGATTGAGATCGCGATCTCGACTCTCTTCTCAACATTCTTCATTTCTTCCATTTTTACAATTTGGTCCTTTGAGGTTTGTTCATTCTAGCTTCCAACCTCTAATTTTGACCTGCATAATATTAACACCATGAAGCAATCAATTAACTAGAAATTTAATAAAAACTTATCATATTTAATCAAGAACGGAAATACAAACACATATGAAAGAAATTAACTAAAATCTTTAATTACTTACCCAAAATTCAGGATTTAAACTATCAAAATGCCATAATTTAGAGGAAAATAACTCTAGTTTACTAGAGTTATCAGAGATTTTGTGTGATGTTGTTCCCATGCAAGCTAGTTACTTATTGCTAGGAAGACCATGCAAGCTACTAATTTGCCTGTGTTTTACTCATTTTAAAGAAACAGGGTTTGCGTAACTGATGTTGGACTCGATTCCATTATACAGACGTCTAATAGGTCCAACAGGCAGAATGTTGTGGACCTTCTACATGTCTAACGTACTCTACAAAAGACAACCATTTATTTCTCCTATAAATAACTGCTCTGATATTCTAGATCATTCCAAATAGACCCGCTTATAGAGCTGGGACATAGAAAATGAAGGAAATTCAATGGCAAGTAGAAAGTGTATGGCTGAATACACTTACAACCTGTCTCTTAGTCCATGTCTTGTGCCGTATTCTAGTGCCAAAGCTGATAGAACATTGTGTATGTGAGTCAATTATCGTGCGGTAAACCGCATTACGGTAAAGTATCACCATTCTATTCCTCGGCTAGATGACATGTTAGATAAGTTGTATGGTGCTAAGTTTTGACTAAAATTGATTTGAAAAGTGGATATCATCAAATTTGCATGAAAAAATGAGATGAATGGAAAACTACATATAAGACCGAATATGGACTTTGTGAGTAGTTAGCCATGCTTTTCGGTCTAAAGAAATGCACCAAGTACTTTCATGAGGTTGATTAGTCATGTTTTGCATAAGTTTATAGGGGAATTTGTTGTTGTGTATTTTAATGATATTTTGATATGTAGCAAATCCCTGGATGAACATCTTGTACATGTACGCTTAGTACTTAAGATCTTAAGAAAAGAACAACTTTATGCTAACCATAAGAAGTGTTCGTTTTGCTTGAATAAATTGTTTTTCTTGATTTTGTTGTTAGTGTTAGGGGAATTGAAGTTGATAGAGAAAATATCAAGGCCGTTGGTGGTTGGCCAACCCCTACTAACATTCATGAAGTGAGAACTTTTCATGGTACAGCAAGTTAGAGGGAACATCTAGATGTGTATAAGAGACAGCAATTAGAGGGAAAGCTTGCTCATGAACAAAGTGGGCTTTAAAGGGATGAAGCACAAGAATACGCTTTCCAAACTTTAAAAGTTAAGTTGTCTACTACTCTTCATCCTCTTGCTAGATTTTTCCAAAACTTTTTGCTCTGAATATCACCAATTTGCGGTATTGTTCCTAACTGTACCACATAACATCTAGATGTGTATAAGAGACAGTAATAATTGAAAACTGGAGATTGGGTCTGGGTATACTTTCGTAAAGAAACTTTCCAAGGTTTCAAAGGAAGCCGAAGTTGGAATGAGAAGATGATCCTTTCAGTGCAAGAGAAGATTAATGACAATGCCTACAAGATCGATCTTCTTGGTGAGTTTAATGTGAGTGATCTTTCTCCATTTGATTTTGATGTAGGCGTCGATTCGAGGACGAATCCTTTGAAGGAGAGGGAAAAGATGCGGACACGATCCAAGCATGTGGTGGATTGTTGTGCAAGGAGGTTATAACATTCAAATGCCACTTGGACCAATCATGCGTTCGAGGGCTAAGAAGTTGCAACAAGCCATGTTGAGCTTCGTCAAAGAGATTGTGGACCAACAAGCTTTGTATCTTCAACAATGGGGACCAAGAAGTCATTAGGGCTCAAGGATTAATTTCAGTCATGTTTTGGAATTTTAAAATGTTCAAAAATGTGATTCTAATGTCCATGTCGTGACCTCAACTCTAAACTTTCGTATACGGTCAACATCAAGCTTGTCTCGATGTCGCGACACCAAATTCCATGTCGCAACATCAGCTCATTGGATCTTAAACGATGTTTTCCATTTGTTTTAGATTTTCATGTTTTGATAGGGTTTTGTTTCAGGTATTTGTTCACAGGTTTCCTTAAGCCTATAAATAGGTCAATACACTGTAATTTTGAAAACACCTTTGATCATTGATTAATACAATTTGTGAGAGACTTTTCTCTATTTTTTCTTCCAAAGACTTGTCTCCTTTTGATTGCTTCACACGTGTAGATGCCACAAAGAATACTATTGGTTCTTTTTTTTGTTATAGGTAACGGGTCGGTAGCTCGTACAGTTGAGAATAGGTACTTTAGGTTCTTGGTTTGCTAACCAAAGGGTCTAAATCTGTTAAGTAGGAATTATCTTGTGTTTTCATATGATTCGGGTTCCAAAAACACATTATTGGTGTTCGGTATCGTGTTTTTATCCTCAGGGTTTGCCCTAGAAATGTAGACAAGGATTTTGAGTGCTACTGCTTTTAATTTTGATGATATATTTAATACATGTGTGAAAACAGTATATAGAGACAGACTCCAAATAGAACAATGTTCTATCAGGCTTTGGCACTATTGTGGAAGCAACAGCACATGGACTCATACTCTCCCACACCTGTCTCTTATAGTACATAAGAGAAAGCGTGGAACACAACCGCCGTTACAGGGTAGGAATAATGTGAATGAGAATATAGTTGAGTGTGTCCATTGCTCATAGACACCACTTTGTTAAATGCCGACTAAAGTTGGGAGCTTGTTTTTGAGTGGTGAAATTGCACATCAAATGAGGGAATGTCCAAGAAATATGAGGAATAGAGGAGAAAAGATAGTCGAACTGATAGCAGCCAATCCCAAAGCCAATGCTAGAGTGTATGCTATGATTGAATTTGAGACTAGTGGCTTGAAGGACATGGCAATAGCTACGCTAATATTAAACTTTATGCCTACATATATGATCTCTTGGACTTGGACATTGTTTTAATGCTCTTTGGACTTTGATATGAATCATTTGGATACATATTTCTAATAAGTTTGTTAATACCTTTTACATTTTGACCGAATAGCCGAATAAACCTTATTGAGTACGGCTAATATTTCCTATAGTATTATATAGGTTGACAACTGATAACTACATCAAAGAATGAACATATACAAAACTTGAACATTAGAGTATTATCCTTTGGATGGCAAGCGTGCAATTATTAATATGTTTGGTGAATAGAGTAGTAATTCACTTTTGGATTGATCGACTAAATGATCAATAAGATTAGAGTTTGTCATGATGTTAAGTGAGTAAGTTTCGAGGATGAAACTTTTATAAAAGAGGCAGAATGTAATATCGTCAAATTTTCTTTTTTTGCTTTAATTATTTGATTTAAAAGACCTAAGTCTAGTGGAAGATAAAAGTTTACAAGAGTTCTAAGGGAGGAAATAACTAGAATTGTAGTATCTTAATTTCCATACAATTGCTTGTTAACACATATCTGCAAGTAATGATTTGAGTGTGTGTGTGAGTATACACATATATTATTGGGTAAATTAGCTGATTTCTTTCTTTTGTAATACAAACCTTAGAGAGAATTTCAACTATCTTAGAGGTTAGTATTCTTTTTGTTTAGCCTTAATTATTTATTTTCGTGTTTAACATTTTGGAAAATAGACATTTAATTATTTTGAATATTAGTTAATTACTTTATCTGAATATTAGCCTGGAATGTTGTTAATTCTTAGTAAATTAGGATTAATCGGTAGTGGTTAGATAGATTTTCTTTCTCTAAAGAAAAAATAAAACTATTCATATCTGATATAGATCCGAAAAGCCTGAAAATGTGTCAAGATGAGGAGATGAAAGATGGAGCAAGCATGGATTCACTCTTGCCAAGATTGGAGTACATTCATGGTATTTTGATCGAGTTGGATTGGACTATCTTGAATTCATTATTACATGATGCCCAATTCTTCAAAGTAAAGCACAAGTGGAGATCCTTTAAGTGCAAGAAGACCGAATTTCCTTTCAAGTTTATTTTAGTTTGGTCTTTATTATGTAAAGCACAATAGTAGTTTAAGTTTATGTAAATTGGGTTGGTTTTAAGTTGGGGTTTTAGTTGGGTTTAAGTCAGGTTTAGTTGTTTATTTAATTCTTAGTTTTAGGCTCATTAATTAGCCTTAATAAGGCCCATTTAGCCCAAATCTTGGGGCCACTTATGGCTAAACCCTAGAACTACTTTTTTATTATATGAATCAACTTCCTGAACATTACTGTAAACAATGGGTCAATTCTCACTTTAAATCTTGTTACGAGTTTGGTTCTTGTCTTGTTATAGACGAAGGGTTGAATTCTTGCTTGATTCTTGTGTGTTTTTTATTGTTCTTGTTTGTGTGTTTGCTGTCCAAATTCTTGTGACCAACTTTGGAGTCGATCCTTGGGGTATTGGTGCCATCTTGAATTGTTGGGTTCCGTGGCATCAAGTCGATTGCGCACGGGGTTCGCATCAATATCTTTTCTTGAAGATTAGAAGTTTACTATTTACTAAAATAAGTTTTTGGAACCCGAATCATATGAACTGGCAAGATAATTGGAACAATTAAAAACGAGAATCGAATATGCTCGCCAGGAAATAGTCGAGCGATGCGAGATCTTGGCCTTGTCTATGGTCGATTGTGACCGTGTTGAGTGCCGATTGATATGGAGGGATAACGGATAGCTGTCATCAAAGGCCGAGAGCAACTAAGGCTTGGCCATGCTGAGGAGAGAAAAGGCCAATGGTAAGTGGTTGGTCACCGCGTTATTTTCGAACAAATGAGAAGAGATCCTGAGAGAGAGAGAATTGAAGGAGAAAGGAGGGGAAAAAAGTTGTAGCAGGAGGGAAGAAGAATCGGAAGGAAGAAGATGAAGTTCGAGGGAAAGTTTATGAAATTCCATCATAACCCCAAAAGTTACATAGGACTTTTACAAAAGCCCAAAGAAATTTTTATGGAGGCAGATTAAGCCCTTCTGAGTTTCCGAAATTATACACAATCCTATGTGTATAATTAAAATGACATTTATCATTCCAAAGAATAGTAATCTAGAATTACATAAGGATCCCGGTAGTTTGTTTATATCTCACATAGACATGTGAAAGTTTTTGTAAATGTCAAAAGGATCCCTAAAGGTTCAATGCAGTTAATGAATGACCCCTCAAACATTCTATAAAGTACCTAACGGCCCCAACGACTTTAAAAATTGACTAGAATATCTTCAAGTGTCTTAAGAGTCTTTTAAAAGCCCCAATTGATTTATAAAGTTACCAAAATGTTTTGTTTATTTGGAGTGGAGTCCAAGAAGTTTTTCGAATATTATAAATGAGTTTTCTCAATCATACTGCATTGAACCTTTAGGGATCCTAGTGACTTCAAAAAATCTTTTTACTACAAGAAAACTATATAATACTATAGGAAATATTATCTTATGAATCTTAGGACAAATATAGACTAATGGGGTCATTTGCTGTCTCTTATACACATCTAGATGTGTATAAGAGACAGTAAGTATACCGTAGGAACACTTCCCTGAGTACCCTATTCTCTACTATTATCTAGATAACAAGTACAAGTAACATCGTTGTTTAGCATACTACGGTAAATTGATGCTTACCCTTTTATTTATAAATTGTTTTACAAACTTGTATACTTTTTAAATGGATTTTTAAACTTGCACATCTTCCAAATTAATTTATGAAATAATTATTTGAGTATGAAAATCTAAATCATGTATGACTATTTGAATTGCTTGATTTTTAAGTTATAGAAATGTGATATATGCATGATTTTGGATCTGTATGAAGTGCAAACCCTCCTTCCATTGATTTAGACCACGACTCCAAGAGCACATCAATGTTGAACAAGTCCTCCATCCATGGAGAGGAGCTTTTCCACTGGAAGGGCCGGAAAATCCACAAATTGAATACTACATTAATGAACAAAGGCTTTAAATACATATGATAAGTCTTGTGATTCCTAGGAAACCTCTTGAAAATCTTTTCTATTAGGGTCAATCACTATGTTGAATACTTAGAGCCAATGAAACACTTAATGTATTGTTTGAACCTCCATAAATTGTACATGATTTGTAAATGATTTGTAAAGTGTCATAGATTACCTAAAAAGTACATGTTACATGATTTGAAATAGATAAATGATATGAATTTCGAAAAGCAAGTTTAATCACTTGATTACATGAAATGAAAAAAATGTACAATTTGAAAGACAATTTTGATAAAAGGCATAAGCGTGTTATGGTACGACCAATTTACATAAACTTAATGTATATGTATGTAACTACATGATCTAAAGACCATACGTGCTATAAACTTGAAAGGAAATGTCGGTC
Organism: Cinchona pubescens; assembly: GCA_025175665.1. NCBI lineage: Eukaryota > Viridiplantae > Streptophyta > Magnoliopsida > Gentianales > Rubiaceae > Cinchona > Cinchona pubescens. The sequence continues at coordinate 111,912 of JANKKI010000204.1, forward strand.
TTCTAGGGCTGTCTCTTATACACACTAGATGTGTATAAGAAGACAGCTTTTGCTATATCTGTAAAACAATACTCCCATGAATACAAGGCATCAATCTAAATCCAAAAGGATTGTACTAGATTTAGTAGATGTTAAACATTCGTAAGCTAGAATAATTTGACCTTGCATGTTGTAACATTATGACTTGATTTAGTAGTTTTGGTTGCTGGATTTATGATTGATGCCTTGTATTCATGGGAGTATTGTTTTACAGATATAGCAAAAGACATGTGTCTAACAAGTTCAGGTCAGGGGTGCGACATACGTGATTAGAGATCTAGATGTCTATTTTGGGCCCGTTTTAGTATGTTTCAAACCCCTACACTTTGTAACTCGGTTAGAATAAATGTCATCATTATACAACATCTAGATAAAACAATACTCTTTCATAATTTTGGGGGGACTGCAAAACCTGTTCTGATACACAACTTCCTGTTTTCAAGAAGAGTTAAAAAGGAGGTTCAAGATTGACAATCTTGGACCAAGAACTTATGATTCTTCATTACAGAAGCTTTCTTAAACCTTTTTAGATCTTTATTATTCTATTTAATTCCATTTTTATAACTTTTTAATTATTCGTCTTCAATCAATGATTTCTTATTCATTTCTTAAATTATTGTTTAGACTAGTTTACTTGTTTCCAATATTTTCTTCTGTATAATTCCTTCCATGTTATAGACTAATCAACCATTAGTTATTTAATTTGATAGGACCCAATCGACGAAATTCGGGAGTGGGCTGATAATTGGGAATTTAACTTCCATATATTATAATTAGACCAATTAATTGAACGAATAAATCAAAATTGGCAATTGCCTAGTCTTAATATCAATTGAGTTCAAGTAATTAGTAAATGTGTATAAGAGACAGGTATATGATGACGCAAGCCTTAGCTGCGAAAATGTCTCTTATACACATCTAGATGTGTATGGCCTTTTCTCTCCCTATAGTCTTATACACATCAAGATGTGTAGGAAGAGACCACGTACACTTGTGAGGCGTTATCTAGTTAATAGTAGAGTTAGGTGTTTATAAATTTTATAACTAGATATTTTGTGTATCATTCCTCTATCACATATTATGGCTTTAGGTGCCCCATTCTGATAACAAAGATGTTCTTCCTCATGAAGTTTACAATAACCTTTGCTATGATGCAAAGTTAATCAAAGAAAGTACATTAAACGTAATCCACCACCACCAAGATATACTTGTTATTGTAGGAGATTGGAAAAGGTCCCATAAAGTGAATTCCCAAACATTGAACAATATTATTGAGTGGCATCTTATTCCTCTTTGACAAGTTCCTTACTCATTGATATTCATCGCATTGCAAGACAACGTCCCTTGCATCCTTAAATAGACTTGAGCAAGCTTTAAGAATCCACATTGCAAAACCCTAGCCGTTGTTCTTTGTGATCTATTATGTCTTCCCATCGGTGATAAGTGGCAATGATGAAGAATGTTTACCACTTCTTCTTTTGGGAACACTTCCTAATGGTTTTATCCTTGTACCGATGGTCTAGGAAAGGATCCTTCCAAAAGAAATATTTGTCCTTCAAAAGAAACTTTTCCCTTTATTTTGCATCCATAGTTGAAGGGATCACCTTGGCTACAAGAGAGTTAACAATATCGGTATACCAAGTTGTAGACTCTTCAACCTTCAAAAATTGTTCTTCCAGAATTGCTTCTTGTATGGGTAAATCTTCTTGGCTTCTTCCTATTGGTCCTTCAATCCTTGAGAGGTGGTCAACGACGGTATTCTCACTTCCATTTTTATCAACCACTTCCCAATTGAACTCCTATAACAGTAAAATCTATCTAATAAGTCTAGGTTGAGCATCATTTCTTGAAAAACAAGTATTTTAGAGCTGAATGATTGGTATGCACAATCACTTTGCTCCCAATAAAGATATGCCTTAAACTTATCAATGGGAAAAATAATAGCAAGGAGTTCTTTCTTGGAAGTCGAATAGTTCACTTGGGCCCCTCTCAATGTATGACTAGCATAGTAGACAACATACAAGACCTTGCTTATCGTTTGACACAAAACTGATCCTACGGTATACACATCTAGATGTGTATCAAGAGACATGGTAAATCCCAATTGGGAGCAACTGAAACAAGATCGGTGATCAAAGCATTTTTCAACACATTAAAAGCATGTAAACAATTATTATCAAAGACAAATGGAACATCCTTTTGCAATAAGGCATAAAGAGGTTTGGAAACACGAGAAATTGCTAATAAATCTCTGATGAAAAGACGGCATGACCAAAGAAGCTCCTAACTCTATTAACATTACATGGGGGAGGTAATTTCTCTATTGCCTCAACTTTGGACTTATCCAGTTCTATTCCTTTGGAAGAGTCCTTGTGTCCTAAAGAAGAACTATCCCTTCATTCACCTAAAATGACATTTTTCCCAATTTGAAACAAGGTTAGTCTCTGCACACCTCTCAAGCACAAGTGATAAATTATGCAAGCATGCATCAAATGAATTCTTGAAAACACTAAAGTCATCCATGAAAATTTCAATAAACTTTTCAATCATATCATGGAAGATTGCAAACATACACCATTGAAATGGGCTTGGAGTATTGCATAACCAAAAGGTATATGCCAGTAGGCAAACATTCTATAAGGACAAGTGAATGTGGTTTTGCCTTGGTCCTCTAGGGCTATGAAAATTTGAAAGTACCCCGAGTATGCATCTAAAAAATGGTGAAATGCATGCTTCAAAAGACTTTCCAACATTTGATCAATGAAAGGGATAGGGAAATGATCATTTTTTATGGCTTTATTAAGTTTTCAAAAATCAATACAAATTTACCACTTGGTTATCATTTCAAAAAGGTATCAATTCATTTCTAGAAGGCACAACTTGGGTTGGACTAACACATTCATTATTACTTACGGGATAGATAATCTTGGCATAAAGGAGTTTCGAAACTTCTTTCCTAACTACCTCCTTCAAAATAGGATTCCAACTTCTTTGAGGTTGCCTACAAGTTTTGAAATCTTCATTCAAAATAATTTTGTTCATGCAAATGGTTGGGCTTATCCTCTTAATGTCACTATTGTTCCAAGCAAGAGCCTTTCGGTGTTTTCTCTACACAACAAGTAACTTGGATAGCTCTTCACTAGAATTCTAAGCACTAACAATCATGGGGAACATTTCATTTTCCCCAATAAGGCATAGCAAAGGTGAGAGCGTAGAAGTTTGAACTCAACCTTGGGGGTTCATTGATGGGAAACCCTCATTTACCTTTACTTTCTTTGATGAACTCTTCTCTTTCTAATGATAGAACTTCCTCTTTCATACTCATGTCAGCTTGGATGTCACTGTCATCATCACATTCTTTATTGTCTTGCGGAAGTTCCATCTTCAATGTAGAGGTTCGTTCAAGTTGCCCCTACAAAAATGTTCAACAAGTTCATCAATCATGTCCTCTCACATGACGTCATCATATACTGAAGGAAACTGAAGAGAATTATCATTGATTCTCAATTGGAGTTTTTCTTCTTGCACATCAATTAGAGCTCTTCTAGTCACCAAGAATGGTCTTCCAAGAATAATTAGCATGTTATCATCTTCATCAATTTCAAGATCAATAAAATCGGCTAGTAAGAACACTTTCCTCACTTTCGTTATGATGTCTTCAATTATCTCAGCGTGTTGCTTGATACTTCGATATGCTAATTGAAGGGACACATTTGTCGCTTTCAAACCTCTCCCAACCAAATTCTTACATAAGGAAAAGAGCATTAAATTGATGGAAGCCCCAAGATTACACAATGCCTTCTTTAAGCCAACTTCCGAATTTCACAAGGAATAGCAAATGAACCTGGATCTTTCAATTTTGGTGGGAGTTTCTTTTGAATTATTATGCTATAAATAACCTCTTAGTCAAACACAAGATCTCATCCCCCATTAGTTTTCTTTTACTAGTTAGCATTTGCATCATAAATTTAGCATAGATAGACATATTATCCAATGCCTCAACGAATGGGATATTAATCTCAATCTTCTTGAACATCTCTAAGAATTTCTTGAATATCTTTTCTATGCTCTCATCCTTTGGCCCTCATGGAAATGGAATTTGAATCTTCTTTAGGCTATAAAAGATGTCTTTGAAGACATCAACTCTTTCAAAAGGTCTCTTGGTATTTCTAGATGCTCATCAAGAGACAGGTAAGGAATTGAAAAGAGGATTCACCTTCTTCTTCATCTTTGGATGATTTTTCAAGAAATTTCAAAGGTGATTGCTCACTCTCAACCACTTGGTTGTTCAATTCCTTACTATTTCTAAGAATTATTACTTGAACATGTTGTCGTGGGTTTGGAGTAGTGTCACTTGGAAGTGATCCCATTGGTCTCTCATTCACTTGTCTTTCCACTTGCGGTGGGACCCAATTCGGTTTCCAAGTTCCTTGTTGAAGGTCTTTGATTCCTCACAAATGTGTCACGTTCTCTCCTAAGAGTTTCATTTTTTGTCCTCAAATTCTCAAACTCTCTCATATTTTCCTTCTTTCTTCTTAAGGCTTCGAGTTCGCTTCTCATTTTCGTAAAGTTGAGTTTGTATATCATTTCCCTCCCAATTGAAGTTTTGAGCAACATTCTATTGTGCACGGGTTGTAGTGTGTATAGGATGTTGATATGAGGAACTTTGTTGATTGTTTTGGTAAGGGGAATTGGGTTGAGGGTGTTGGAAATTGGCTTGAGGATTTCTTTGGTGTGGTGTAATGACCCTAAGAAATAAGGATTATTCCTACTACTTTTTGTATTTTTGCATTAGTTATCTTGATTTTGGATAGCTCTAGGACTGTTTTCGTGCATCTCAGGTTCTTGAATGTTAATAGATGCATTTAGTGAATATTTTGTATACATTTTATTTTATTTAAATTATATTTATGTAACTTATGTGTGTTTAGGGTTGTATTTAGATTGTTTACCTAATTCTTCCTGAAATTAGAGGTCTTTGTGTCTTCTTGTTTGTCTTTTGTTTGTAGTCAATGTTTAAGTGTTATTTTTGAGTTAAATTATAGATATTAATGTGCAATTTTTGTTCCACAGTCTTGTAGGAACAAAGTCAATCGGATGTCGGACGAGAATTTTAGAAGCAATTGTGCAAAACCAGACGAAGTTTAAGGCATACTTTATACTCTTTTACGCGATGCAAACTCCAGATTCTCTCGATGCAACTATCAATCACAATGTAGTTGGTTCAATGTGTATAAGTGATTTTGATGATTTATAGAGTATTGGGTCTCTATTTTGGGCCCGTAATAGTGCGTTTTGAAACTTATTCAAAGTCTTACACTTTGTAACTCTTAGAAACTATAAATAAGAAACTTTAAGACCTCGAGAACAAGTTTTTTTTCAGCTTCATTCGAAGGCTACAAGATTAGACAGGTTTTCTTTATTTTTCAAATAAACCTTCTTAGATCTTTATTATGCTATTTAATTTCAGTTTTATTGCTCTTTAATTGTTCACTTTCAATCACCGTTTCTTTAATTACTTTCAATGTTTAGATTTTATGTTTATGCTCTCAATTATGTTCTAATGTGTTGTGGATTAAGGTTGGATGATGCCAATTCTATTGGAAAATAATTAATTTGGTCATCAATTGAAATAATCATAATAATTGTGTAATAATTGGCACAAACCAACAATTTTAGAGAGCAGCTAACTCGAAACTCCTTTATGCCAAGATTACCTCTATTCCGTTAATTGATCCTTCATCATAGACCCATATTGATTGTTAAATTAATCTAATTTGAATTAAGGTAGCGGATTAGTTAATTTTTTCACAATATAGTTCCCAATAATTCCATACAGATAGAACTCAAATTTATTAATCTAGCCAGATATAGAGGCATCTTTCCCTAGATCATTAATTTGATACGATTTAATCATTGAAGGTTTTGGGGTTGAATTGATAAAAGAAAATTGAACTTCCATGCATTTTTTGAAAAGACCAATTAACTGATTGAATTAATCTATATCAAGAATTTTACTTTGAAGTCTTTAAGTCTAGTTCATTTAACTCTCTCACCTATTTTAGATTCTTCAAATAACGTTCAAACCAATCAGTTAATTGTTAATCAAATCCTTATGGGTTCGACCCATACTTCTGCTATATATAAATTTGTGATGTGTTATATAGTTAATAGTAGAGTTTGGTGATTATAAATTTTGTAACTAGATATTTTACTTATCAAGTTTTTAACGCCGTTGCTAGGGATTGGGTCTTTGGCAATGTCGGCATAATTTGGCAAGAATACTACTTTGAAGTGTAATTTTTGTTTTATTTGTGCTAGTGTCTGTATGTAAAAGAATATTTCAAACAATTAAGACCAAAAACTTTTGAATATACACACACATTAGATGTGTATAACTTAACAGCATAGAAGAACAAATAAGTAAATTTTGTGCTAATACAATTTCTTTTAATAGTTTATATTGTGATTCTTTTGCAGGTAACCATGCTAACTAGAAATATGCATACCAATATGATCCTGTGCTTGTGATGAACAAATAGGGTGGTCCGACCATCCAAATTCTTTCTCAACCTACCAAGAATGCCTTTATTCTTTTCCAACATACCAAGCCATGTATGGAGGAGTTAACGAGGAATTTCGAGCACGAAGACAAATCTATAAAGAGATTTCCTAACCAGCTTGCCAAACTTGCAAATCAGTTGGTGGGTAAAGTTCGAGGGACTTCTACACTAATCACAAATGAGCGAGAGGATGGTCACCTTGAGGGTAACTTTGAGATGACCGAGTCATGGAGCATAAGCAATAAAGAACCAAACAATTGATTGTATCATCCTATTATCACCTAAAACCTATTATCCGGTGTGTTGATAAAGTTGGCTCGAGTAGTGGAAGATGCAGGGTATCTACTAAAAGGTATTAGGTGATATGGTGACTAACTATGCCAGAATTTCATCTGTCCTTAGGAATTTTGGATGTACTACACAATTTAGACAGTTGAGCAAGGACTACAACATTCTTGGCAAGACTCCTTGGCTTTACTAGCGGAGATCTTCTTTTAATTTTGCTTTTATTTATGTTTTAATTATTTATGTGCTTTAGTTTAAGAATCTGGTGGGGTAATAAAGGTTTGAAGCCTCGTGACTACTTAATTTTATGTGTTTTGTGTTGTCTATTGCTAGTTATTATGCTTGGATAATATGTGTTTAGCTCAAGACAAAAATAAGGTATTTTATGCTTATTTGATGAAATTGAGATTGTCATAAATTTTAGTTGAACTTTGACCTAAGTTTTGTTTTTTGATTGTGGAATTACTAGTTTTTGGTACATTCTCGTTGTCAGGTATTTGAGTAGTTTGATGCGAATTATATTGATGCTTGGTTTGATCTTCCAATTTTCTTGGTTATTGAATCCTTTTTGAAAATTAAATGTGCAAAACCTAAGTTGGGAGTATGAATTAGGCATTTGTGACCTTTGTTTTGTGATAAACCCCGTTAATCTTTGTTAATGGCCTTTTATTTTTAATTGTTGAATGTCGTGAAGTCCAATGACTTCTAATTATATTTATTGTGTTAGTTGGAAAAAGGAAAATAAGTTCCTAGATTTTATGTTTTGGTTAAGTCTTGTGTTCCTATGAGTTAAATCATATGATATATAAGGTTTTCAGTGTATTTTGTGAGTAAGTTTGCATGATTTAAAGTGAAACTCATGTTTTAAGTTGAATTTTAATCATCTGATTGTTTTCACATTCATCTTTTATGCTTATTATTCCTCATCTCATAGAGTTTTAATTATCCCAATATGTTAGAAGTGGTTAACTAGTGTTATCAAAAATCTAAATCCAATGTATAGCTGTTGTAACACCAGTTAACCACTTCTAACATCTGTCTCTTATACACATCTAGATGTGTATAAGAGACAGGACAGACATCATTTGTTTAACAACTACCAGTTATTGTGGTTTGTGATTACTGTTTTGTGATGTTATGGTAGAATGGCACATTATTATTTGGCTTGATGTTAATTGTCATTGATATTATAACCTAGTGTTTTTCGACTACTTAGTCATATGCATCATTAATTTTCTTGAATGGGTGAAACTAGGATTTATATGACATTCTGCTTTCTTTTAATGCAAATTTTTGGAGTCATTGATATTAGAAAGGAGTTGCATGAAATGTTCTTGTTGACAATACCTATCTGCAAATTGTGGAGATTATTTTCCTATGATTTATTAATGGAAATGATTTGCATGAAATAGACCTTTGCTCGCTCAAATGTGTGTCCATTAATAAAAACCAAAAAAAAGGAAAATTTTTTGGTGCATAGTGCATTAATCCATGGCTAGTTCCTTGTGTGCTCCAATGAGCTTGAAAAGGAAAAAAATGGCTTGGTTTACGTAAAGTGTGTAAGCATGGTAAATGGAAATGAAAAGGCAGCTTGCATGAAAATGTGTCTTGCATTTGCCAAAAAAAATGAACCAAAAAAAGGTGGTCATAAAGAATTGATATAAAGTTGTGTTTGATGGTTTCGGGCTAAATGTGTGTCATTTCCATGATCAAGGTTTTAAGGTTCTACTGATCTTTTTATATTGTATTGATGGTTATAGGTTTGTAATCTCAAGAATTTTCTAGATGAGCCAAATTCCTATACAAAAACCTATTTTTCAAATACCTGTCTCTTATACACATCTAGATGTTTATAAGAGACATGGGCTTTATCAAGAAATAGCACAAAATTGTAATGATTAAAAAAATAAGAAAAATCAGTAAAAAAGATTACAAATCTATGGTAACCTGTCTCTTATACACATCTAGATGTGTATAATCTCATACATCAATGCAAATATTAATAAAATAATTATTGCAAGACTATCCAATGTGATTTATGGATACTAATGCAATAATATAATTAAGTATGAATTGATGTATAAGAATATAACAATTGTACAAATTAAGTTAAAAACAAAGCTAATTATAATAATTATCAATAAATATATTTTTAGTTGAATAACTAAATTTATATTTTCACTGATGCATGGATTAATTATAATTAGCATGACTTAACCAATCCTAAAGTGCTGACTCTCTACCTTTTTTGAATTCATTAAGCGTATTCATGAATTTGGATAACTAATTTTTGACCAAATTCAAAACTAACCAAATTTATTAGCTGAATTGAATTCGAAATCGATTACAACTTCAATTAACCAAATACTTGCACACCTCCAGCTTAACAGGGCTAGAATGTATAAGAGATTCTGGCATAGTTATCACCATGAAAAGGCAACTTACGTGAAAATGCGTCTTGCATGCCATCGTCGAAGAAAAAAAGAAAAGAAAATGAACCAAATAAAAGGTCATCAATTAATGAAAATTTACATTTATGGTTTCGAGCTAAATGGTTTTAATGGTTTTTGGTACTCGACCATTGTGTGTAATTTTCGTGATCAACATTTAAAAAGTTCTACCGATATTTCTCCCTTGTATTGATGGTTACAGGGTTTATAATCTCGAGAATTTTCAAGTTGGTTGTGAGAAGTCGAGATGCTTTACGTAATGTGGCCCATATTGGTCGACTTCTTGAATTTTTTTTCTTAGAAAGTCTACTTGATATTATTCCTTATGGTGGTTTTCGATGTGTATACTTGTGTAACATATATTTTGTGTGGTTGGTCAGATTTTGAGCTAGGTATACGAGACAGATGTGTATTCAATCCAGTAGTTAGAGAGTCATGTTTAAACAATCATATCCCTGTCTCTTATACACTGGTATCCTGTATTGTAAGAGACAGTTCATAGGGATTTCTAGTGCATAAATGTCCACTCATCTTCATTGACATCGAATGAAGATTTTATAGGCAAAACTACAAAATTGTGTGAAGCTGTCAAGGGACACTCGTTGACTACGAGTGGATAAGGAAAACACTAGCAGACTATGAATAAGGGACAAAAGTATTCTCATAGTCTGTGACTATCAATCAGAGAATGTGGTTGGTTCACCATCTCGATGCAATTTTGACATTTTTTAGATTTCTGATTGTCCATTTTAGGCCCGTAATAGTGCGTTTCAAAAGTTATCTGGAGCCCACACTTTGCAACTCTTAAAAACTATAAATAAGGGTCTTTTGGACCTTAAAACAAGTTTTTCTTTCAGCTTCCCTTTGGGGACTGCAAGATTAGACTAGATTCTTCCAAGCTTTTCTTATTTTAAGAGGGTGTATAAGAGAGTGGTTCACGATTGACAACTTGGATCAAGAACTTGCGATTCTTTATTAGAGAAGCTTTCTCAAACCTTGTTAGACTTTTATTATGCTATTTAATTTCAGTTTTACTACTCTTTAATTGTTCACATTCAATCACCACTTTCTTTAATTGTAAATTAAAGTCTTCATTACGACACTAAAATTGCTGTCTTTCAATATTTTCTTTTGTGTTTATACTCTCAATTAATTTCTAATCACCTTGTCGTGGATTGAGGTTGGATGATTCCAATTCTGATGGTAATGATTAATTTGATCATCAATTAGAATAATCACAATAATTGGGTAATCATTGGCAAATCAACAATTTTAGAGAGTAGCTAACTCTAGATTTAGTTAGGTTGGCCATGGTGATACGATCCTATTGATCTTCCATCGTAGACCCGTGTTGATTGTTAGATTAATCTAATTCGAGACCAAGGTGGAAGGATGCTTGGTTGTTCACATAATTGATTTGCTCCATTCCTCCCAAGGATCCTTCACAATACCCATTTAGATGGTTATCGGAATAAAAATTACACACTAATGGCAATTGTGGAAGCGATGATAGGGCATTCACTGCAATTCCTCTTCCAACATTCTCCAGTGTTCTTGTTAGATTGGTCATCATATTCACCATCATACAATTTTGTGCTAACAAGGCATCATTCTGATTCAATTAGAGCACACCTCCTTGCGCTTGAGGTTGAGGTGCTTGACGCAAATTGCATATTTAGTTGGGCATTGGGTTGAGCCACTCAACCATATTGGTAATAGTTCGATGCCATTGTGTTTACAGAGCTTTTAAGCCTCATCGGTATTTTGAAAGATCGGAGCCTCCTACCAAAGCATCAACAATGGACTTTATTTCTTGATAAAGCCTGTTATAAAGGTTTGCACTTGTAGCCACAACAAAATTGGATGATGAAAAGCTTGTTATAAAGGTTTGTACTTGTAGCCACAATGGATTTGCATGATGAGGATACTTTGGAAGAAGCTCGTTGAACTGATCCCATGTTTCACTCAATCCTTCCCCCACATCTTGCTTAAATGAAGTGATTTATTTTCTTAATCTAGCATCCTTGAAAGTGGGAAATGTTACTAGGAATTCTGGGCCAAGACCATTCCAAGTGATAAAAGTGCCTTGTTCATGAGATTGGAGCCTCTATTTTGCTCGCTCTCTTAAGGAAAAAGTGAATACTCTTATTTGTACACTATTGGGGTACATATATACCATTAAATTTGAAGATATCAAGAACCTCCTCAAAATTCATAAGGTGAGTGTATGGGTCCTCATTTAGCCCTCTCCTGAACACGGCATGTGATTGGAGCATTTGGATTAACCCTGGCTTGACCTCAAAACTATTTGCTTGGTTTGGCATCCTAGCAATACTCGAATTTGCACCTTCAAAATTAGGTATGTAATAGTCTCGAAGAGGTATTCCATTAGTATGTAACCCATGACCATTATTGCCAACCTCCCATTACTATTACCACCTATTACATATTCCCAACTACTCTCTATTAAGCATTGTTACATTGTTTTGAGGGCTCACCATTTAAAATTGTTCTTGCTCTTCTTGTAATTTTTTATCTTTCCAAATCGTTGTTAAGGTTTTCTCTATCTCCAAATCCAATGGTAGTAATGATTTCTCTCCAAGAACCATAAACTACAAGACAACACTAATCATAAAGTCAAGTTCAAATGATGAAGTACCAAAAGAAACATTAAAAATTACGCAATCAACAAGTAATAAAGAACTCTATCAATCACTTAACCTTCACCCACACTCTCATATGTATACGAGGTAAGAGTGTACAGAGCAATGAGTGAGTATCGTTCCCAAAAGTATTGAGGATGCCAAGTACTAGACTTAACAGACCATTGTCTTTTTTTGGCAAATAGATTAGTTCTTTTACTTCGCAGGGAACGAAACAAATCAAGATTCAGAACATAATGTAACCTGTCTTAAATATACACATCTAGATGTGTCTGTCTCTTAGTACACATTTTAATCTAGTTAGGTTAATTTTTATTAACACTAATTACTACACTGAGAGCCTAATTTCATCCGTTGAAGCTATTAAAACTAGTCCAGAAAGCATGTAAACAAATAGTCTAAGAAAGCAATTAAATGCTAATTTAAGGAAGCAAATAGAATCTTACTCTAATAAAGACAGGCTAAATGCTAATTTAAGGAAAGCAATTAAAAATTATACTAGGAAAACTTGAAGAAAACATTAGGACTGATTTTAGCTAAGAAAGCATTAACTACACTAGAGAATTAAGAAATCTTCATGTTTTAATAATTTAAGAGATTTTAAGAAATGAAAATAAATTTAGAGTAAGACTAAGGATTGTTGATTGAAGAATAAATTTTAATGAAAGCCTACTAATTTCTAATAGATTAAAGATAGGAATTTAAAGATTAAACTAGAAAATCATCAAGGTAACAAGAACACTAAGAACTTCTTCTAATGAAAAACTAGAATCTAAGTACTTTAGTTGCAAGAATTTTAGATGGAAAATTGGTAAATTTTATGTCAACTTGAATTAATAAAAAGCCCACCAAATTAAAAGTAAAAATATTTAAGCTCTGGAAGAAATTAAAGACGTAATCTTGTGATTAAATAAAAAGACTTGTATTTAAAGACTAAAAAAACTTTAAAGTACACTACAATTAAGATTGCACTACAACTAAACTACCTATAGCTAAAACTATGTATTTTTATGGTACAAGATAGGGTTGTTTGAAAATCTAACGGTCAATCCATTGAGTATTTTAAAAGACCACGGTTGGACTGATTTCTTCCTTAGGATTTTTCACCGCAATGTTCATCTTAGAATGAACACCGCAATCACTTTAGTTACCAAGTAAAGTTGAAGACCTTTACTTCCATAATCTAGTCATTGTCAGTGATCTGTCTCTTATACACATCGAATGGCTTTATACCGCGATTGTAAGATTTCTTCATTGATTTTTGTCGCCGCAATGTTGACATTCCATCAGCCATGGACTTTGGTCTTCAATTTCTTTCCAATTGCAGGAAGACCAAAGTTTGCTCCTTCCATTCCTCAAGTTTCTACACAATTACAAGTAATTCCTCTTACAAATACATCAAGAATCACTAAGTAAATATGCACCTAAAACCACTAAAATGTCAATTAAGCCTATTCTAAAGCATAAATACTATCAAAATCCCTAATATGACTCTAAGACCATTAAAGCTACTAATATACATAAAATTCAAGTAAAAACACATAAGAACACTTAAAATGTGACTAACATAATCAAAATTGCATGATTTTTAGAGGCAAAATAATTCTAATTACTAGAGTTATTTGACACTAAGGATAAAATATCAATTAGGTCAGCTTTTTAGCTCAAACGATCGAAGAATTTGTCTAAATCATTTCCTAGGCCCAAAATCTATTCATACTTTGTAAGTAATAAATCACACACAATTTCAACGAATGTCACAAGCAAAATAAATATCGCAAGACAATCATGATTAACACTCATTAAAAATTAGTTTAGTTTCACACCCTCACTCAAGGGAATATATTTTAAGTGTATAGTGGTAACTCCTTCATGATTCAAAGGGATCACAATCAATGTGTTTATGTTGTATGTGAAATGTCATAAAGGATGTCATCCTGTCTCTTATACACATCTAGATGCAGTAAGATCCTCAAGATTAATAAAAATCAAATGATTTTTTTTTTTTTGTGTTTTTGAAAAAAATTTCTCAAAGAAAACCATAAATTTTAACACAAAATGCCACCAAAGTTGAACACAAATAAAAGCAACACTCCCAAAATAACACATAACATATAATCACAATCATACCACCAAAAATACAAACACATCCCCAATTTAAAACGAAATATTGTCCCCAATATTTCACACCAAAATTATCATAAAAATACTATCATAATGAAGACAAATGACAAAACAACACTAGGCTCCTGATTTATTGTGGCTTCATTAATCTTCCTCTTCATCCAATATACTCGTTGACTCTTCATCAGCTCCATCACTCAATTCATCCTCATTTTGCTTATCTTCCTAATAAGTGGGTATGGCCGACAGAGCTAGAGCTTCTATAATATCAATATTTGAAACTTCACCAATGTCTTGGACTGATTGTCCCATAGCCTTCATATGTTGATATTGATGATCCATTATCATTAAAGTTTCATCAAGCGACCCTCCACACTTTGATTGGCAGTTTAAGGCTTATTTGAACTTTATGCCTTTGCTTTACGATTGATTAGAACATGGTTGCATCCTTTTGAGTGCTCGATTATCAATCGGGTTCTTTGTAGCTGTCCTTTTGTCTACATTTTCATCTCCATGAGCTCTTGCATCAAAACATAATTGAGAGTTTAAGTAAGGAAAACAAAGTCTCTTACTTTTGGTCTAGCTGTATAAATTTTTTTTGCATGAATTACATGACCAATATCAAGACTGCTTTTCCCTTTTAGCAAGCAATATAGCAACACAATTCTATTTTTAGTTACATTTGTTGTATGCTAACCCAGAAATATTGAAGTGTTGATAAAATTATACCAAACTATGGAAATTGGGGACAAAAATTTCATTGGAAAAGAATTTGTTTTTGTTTGCTCCCATAGCATTCTTAGCTACATGCCAAGATACAGTAACACTACTAAAAAGAAATTTAGAATTTTTATTAAATCCGGATCATATTGCCTTTGGTACTTAGTGTATCAATCTCTATCAACGGATGAAATACCAAAATAATCAGTCAACTCTTGAATACAAGGAACTATCTGCCTTCTACACCAAAATGTACCCATTAATAGGTTCAAGCACATTTCCATAGAATTGTCTAACTATTTGTTCAATGGCAAACTCATGTTGCATACAAAGTTTCGTCCAACCTTTCTTTTCAATCATAGTTTCTACTTCATTTAAGAGGTTATTATGTTTCCAAGCAACATCAAGTTTCTTTAAACCATCTTTCAAGAATTAACTTCTTATTAATGAAATTTTCTTAAATTTTTTAATAAGCTTTATCCAAAGGGAATTGATTTTTGTTATACTTTTGCTTAGAACTACTAGATTTAGATGAATTCTTCTCTTTAGATGCTTGATTAGAATAAAATTAATAAGCTCAATTAATCTTGAATATGTAAAGAACAAGATAAAGAACACCAATTAACTCAAATAAAGAAAAATCAAGTTCTTCTTATGCAAATTTAAGCTCACAATCCCTAGAAAACTTGAACTCTAACCAAGCAATTTCACCAATCAAAGCACAATTAAAGGCAATAATCAAAATTTAATAACACTAAAAGGATAGAAGTAACCAAACTAGATGCTTGGAACTCCTTGCAACTGAAGAGAGTTGCAAGAAGAATCCTCCAAGAATACCTTTCTTGATGTTCTTGTTAAAAACTCCCTTCTTCTTTAATGTGCTGAAAATTACAACAAAAAAAAAGGGAGTTCTACGAATCTCTTGTGAAATTTATACAAGACTACATGTATAAATCAAGTGGATTTTGTGTTAGGAAGGGTTTAGAAGAGTTTGGGAGATTTTGGAGTGTTTTGAAGTTGGAAGAGGCACATAAGCTGGCTTAAATGGGCTGGAAATTGCAACCCTAGACCCTTAATTTTGGCAGCCAAAGTGCAGCTAAGAGCTTGAGGGCAAAGCTGCACACAGCCATTAGTGGCAAGCGCAACTGCTATACGTGGCTAAGCTCTCCCAGGCATAGCCACGCCTGGGCTGCTTGGCCCACGCTTGATTTTTCGTCTTTTGATTGATAATTTTCCATCCTTATGCAACTTTTGAGTCCTGATGTCATCTCCAAACTTATATTTTAACAACTAGAAGGTTGAAAGGAATATTACTTCCTTTAAACCTACAATGGTAAAAGTACAGTATAGACGTTAACCTGAAGCTGCTGCCAAAAATATGCATCCCAAGTGTGTTAAGCGCTTCATTTTATGTCTATAGCTAGATGTAACTAAGGACGATTATGTAATTGAGCTCTTCAAATCTCACTTGCGGATGCCATCAACTTTATTCCTTATGCCACCTTTGAAACAAGTGAAATGCTCATGCGGATATCTTCTTATTTGCATCATATAAAATGAGATTTCCCACTCGTGTTCTTTTATAACTGCTCTTCCGTGTTCTACACAAATTAATGCTCAAGCATTGGCTAGAAATAGTCTCCCAAGATTAGTGAGCTATTGTTGGAGCCGTTTTTCTCCAAATCTACTATTACAAAGTCCATTGGAAATATAAACTTCTCTATTCAAACAAACACATTCTCTATCATTCCTTGCGTATTCCTCATGCTTCTATCTGCTACTTGAATGGGCTATCAATCTAATAAGTAATTGCTAAACAGGCTTCCCTACAAAGAGATAAAAGCATTATATTTATACAGGCTCCTAAATTATAGAGAGCTCTATCAATTAAGCATCACTAATTTTACAAGGTATAGTAAAACACTTCGATCTTCCTTTGGTTTGGGAGGAGTAGTTTCCTGAGGATTATTTTGCTACACTTTTCATGAGATCTTCAATTTCTTTATCATTGCAATCCTTACAGGGCTTCTTGGAATCCTTTTTCTATTAACATTCACCTCATCATCTATCTTGGAGTTCTTTTTTGTTCTCATGTGTTCGATGTAGTTGTGGTCTCCTCAGCTTTGTCATCTATATTTCTATTAAGAGACTTCTTAAATACACCATCTGACTTTCTTTGTTAAAACTTCACCTCTTTGTCATTCCTTGGTATTGTGTTGACTACTAAACATTCCACATCTTGGTCAAACATTTTTGTAGAATTAAAAACATTGAATTCCACCTCCTCGTCATTCACTCCCATGGTAAATTCGCCCTTTTGCACTTCAAAAGGTTTCTACCTGTAGCTAAGAATGGTCTACCAACAATTATGGGAATATTTAAATCTTCCTCAAAGTCAAAGACAGTAAAATTAGCAAGAAATATAAACTTATCTATTTTTACCAATGGCAATCACGTCTTCAATGATTGCCTTTAGATGTTCCAATGAGTGATCCGCAGGCTGAAACGTCACCTTTGTTGGTTTAACTTCTCCTATATTTAATTTCCTGAAAATTGAAACTGGCATTAGATTTATACTAGCACCAAGATCACATAAACCCTTACATATGAATTGTGTTCCAATTGTGCATGGCATAGTAAAGCTTGTGGATCCATTGGCTTAGGTTGTAGCTTGTGTAGAAAGTCTGCACCCTTCCACTAAGGTATTGTACTTAAAATTAGCTAACCTCTTCTTTCAAGACAATATATCCTTCATGAACTTCACATCACTAGGCACCTATTCCAATGCCTCAACAAATGAGATATTTATGTAGTTGGATACATAGTTGGTTTTCTCATGCACAACTCTAATTCCAGTTACATAAGATCCATATCTCTTATGATTATCTACATACAAATCACAGAAATTTCATTAGAATTAACTAAATTGACAGAATTTGAATTTATACCCTTAATTTTTGTTTTGTAAGGATCACTAATTGGCTTGCTATTGAATGTGTTTGAGCTATTAGTGCATCCATCATCCCTATTTGATGAACTCCTCTCCTTCTAGTAATAATAGTTGACCTCTGATAAAATTGCTCTCCATCTTCTCTGACAAGTCATATGCTTCTTCAAGAATTCTATACATGAATGCTCTTCCACTTGTGCTGTCCATTGTATTCTGAGTGGTTGAAAAGAGTCCATTATAAAATGCCCGAATCTCCATCAATAAAAGTAATCCATGATGTGGGCATCTTCTCAATAACTCTTTATATCTCTCCCAAGCCTCATGAAGTATTTCCATTTCATTTTTCCAATACATGAAGCTTAGAAATCTAAGCTTCACCTTCAAGTACTTCACTCAGAACTTGAGCTTAAAACTTCATGTGCTAAGTCATTCCAAGTAGTGGTAGAACCTAGTGGTCGAGAAATTAACCAAGACTTGGCCTTATCCCTCAGTGAGAATGAGAAATCTTAGCCAGCCTGTAGGTACAGCAAATTCCCTGAGAGACCTTGGTTCAACTTAGATTTGATGTTACTTGAATGATTGGATTTATAGGATTTTCACTGTTAGCCATGTCTAAGATTGGTTAGAAGCCTCTCATTGCCTCCCTTATCGAATAGCTTATAGTATGTTAAGTTTCTAGGTTTAAAGGAAGTAATATTCCTTTCAACCTTCTAGGCATACAACTAGTAAAAACCTACAAAACAATCATAAAAAAGAAATAAAATAAAATAAAAAGAAAATCATTTAAACTAAAGTAATATGCTTAATCTGATATTGGCAAAATATTACAATATCAAGACAAAGTCCTCGGCAACAGTGCCAAAAACTTATCCTCAGAGTCTAGTATACACTCAAATTTGCATATGGAAGTATACAGATCAAACAAGTAATATAATGTAAATAGAGATCGTTCTCTTGAGGACTATGCTCAACAAGTTGGCAATTACTAGAATGATACATGCAAAACTCTATCTAAACAATGAAATAAAAGAACAATAATGAAAACAAAGAATTAAGAGACTAAATAACTAGACACGAATTCAATGGATACTAAAACTAGGATTTACTCATCATTTCTAATCTAATTAATTATTTTGATTTAACATTCCTTCAATTTCATAGTTTACTTTCTAATCTAGGGTTCCTTTTGCAATTGCAAGTTTCAACTAGAACTCAAGCAAATCTTTTAACTTTGACCAGTCCACTATAATGCTATGTGGATTGAAGTTCCAATTAGTACATAAATGTGACCCTAATCAACTACCTAAGATGAATAGGTATATCTCTATTTGTACCGACAAAATGGTTTAACCTTTGGGCAATTGTTCCAAACAAATAAGGCTATTTGAACCCATCCTAATCATAAGTTGCCTCAAATATACTTTTACATAAGATTTACAAATCACTCTAGAGTGTGCCCCATCATCTAGAGGCAATATGAACAATTCAAATAAGTAAATAAACATATGACAATAAAAGGAATATATAAAATCTCATCAATCAATTTTCATGGTAAAATCTGAACAAAACCCTAGTTAAGGGTTCAGTGCATAATCATAAACATAAATACATCAAAAGATTATTTCACAATCATCATCGAGTACATCGATTCACAAAAGAGAAAAAACAACTACATACTATGCTTAGCCGTGTTCTTTACTCCTTTACCTTGATGAATCTTCTCTTAGAAGTTGATCTTCAATCCTCTTGATGATTTCCTCTACGGAGACTACTTTATACTATTTAAACTCCTTTACATTACCATTATGTTATGATATTCTCAAACCTTAAGGCACATATTTATAGTGCTCAATAGGGTTTTACAAGTTTGTAGGTAAAACTCATTTGCTAAAATATTTGTATAATTCCTGTGATTTGAGATTTAACAATTGAATGTATGTACAATACACACTTATAAACATGAATATCATATATAAACATATAAAGCCCAATAGAATCGTTTCCTAAAAAAATAGTAGAATTTTTCTTAATTTTAACTTATTATACTTTTACTAGTGCCAAAGAGTCCTTTCAATTTCCCTTTGTTATCTATTTTATTCCTTGTTTCCTAGATACTAATGCTGCTAATTTTTAATTTGAATAGGTAGAATTTTAGCCATTTGGGTAATATAAGCACTTGCCAAAAACCTCAATCTCGTGCCTCTTTCAAAGTTTTTCACACCCTCTAGTAAATATTTAATATATTTAAACTACCAAAATTCTTTAGAATTATCATATCATATCAATAATTTTGTTTTAATAAGTAGATCAACATACTTTAAAAACAAATATATTCAAAATTGTTTTGTTACTCAATTTGTCTCGTAATATTTGTGATATAAAATGGATCAAAATCAGCACAAAAATTTAAAAGTTAATTAAACAAAATTATTAATATATTTATTTTCAGATTTTATGTATTGCAAAGATATACAATAAAGCATATTATGAATAGTTGTGATTTTCAAAATATAATTTAAAATTTTGTTTTGTAAAGTGTATTAGAAGGAAGTATCTCTCCAATTAATGGAGAAGAGAGCTTAGTCCCTATCTCCACCACATATTTACACGCCCTAACACCTTCCAAGAACCTCAAAAACCAGTGACCATCAAAGCTTGTTGGACCGGGCAACATTTTTATGAGGCATGCGATGAATCAAAAATTTCCTCCTAACTTGAACATATGTGGTGGAGAATATAGTTGACTAGGCCCTGTCTCTTTTATGGTTTTGTGCTCATAACAACACACCACTTACACCTGTCTCTTAACACATCTAGATGTATATAAATTTTGAATTATAAAATTTGAATGATGAATTCTTATTACTAAAACGGTTAAGATGCTGAATTTTTAAATATAGAAAATAAATTTTTGACTGCTTTGAATTTTAATGTTGAATTTATTAATACTGTTTGATAAATATATTTAACTGAATGCCTAATAAGTCAAATTATACAATTGTGTTCTTCCTTTAATTTATTACTTAAATATGTAAAATATTTATTTTTTAGTTTAGTTAATTAAAAAAGATTATTGACAATGAACAAGTAAGAGATAATTTTTCTAAGAAATTAATTGCATAAAAGAATAAAAGTATACAAAATAATATAATGTGCAATGCATAGTGTTATTAAAAAATTAAAATGAATTATTATCTAAAAAATAATAGTAGCTCCAAAAGAATATCATAACCAGATTTGATTTCTTATACACAAACAGAAGCAATCTTTTAGCACAACCAACTGGAAAGTAAAAAGTTCAACATCTAGATGTGTATAAGAGACAGGTCTAAATACATAGATATCAAGTTCCTAGTTGTTAAATATAAAGTTTAGAGTGGTAAAAATAAATCTTAATTGAAAATAATAAATGCAATATTTTTATGGGTAAATTGAGAGATTACAACCATAAGGAGGAATTGAAGTTATAGAAAGCTTCAACAGAGATATGCACCGATACATAGAGTGCCGTAACATATTGTAACCGTGATTTTTAGAGAGATGATGTGTATAGGAATAGGATATTAATTTAAGCTATGCTTATACACATCTAGCATTAAGTTAGGTCTCTAATACTAAAAATTTGTTATACTATTTCAGCAATGCTTAAAATTTTGAGCAGATATTGATTTTTTTATCAAACACAATAAAAACAAAAAATCTCTTAATGAATTCATTTTAAGCATAGGGGTGTGTTCGTTTAGATTGAAAATATTTTCGGACTATAGGAAATTCTATTGTTCCAGTACTAAACACTGGAAAATATTTTTCGGTATAAAATATTTTCTAATTTTATTTCCTTTGGCTGAAAATAACTTATGAAATTTTTAGCGTAAGTTATTTTCTTAATAATTTAAGAGTGACATTAATTCTCAAATACTTACTTTTAAGATGTGTATTTTGTTCATTATGTATATTTTATTATTACATTCTACTATCATTTAATTTTGAACAAAATCAATCTTTTATTAACCACACATACTTGAATGGTATTTATTACCATTGTTATAAGTTTTTTTTAACTTGTATTCATAAAATAAAAGATAAAACCGTTAAAAAATTTTATTTCAAAATATTTTTATTTTGTCAACCAAACACCAAAAAATTGTATGAAAAATAGACATTTTCATGTAAAATGTTTTCCAATAATATTTTCTCCAAGAAAATATTTTCAATCCAAACGAACACAAGTTGTGTTATCAAACACATCCTAAATCTCCCCTAATAATCAAGAAATGCCTAATTATCACACCCAATCTCTCTTGGCTCATGCTCTACTCTATGTATTTTATGAGAGAATATAACTCCTGTCTCATAAAAGTTAATTGGTTTTCCCATAAAAATTGATGTGATTTTGAATATCTGGATGTGATTTTTGAGCCTATGGATTTGATTCTTGAATATTGTGGTTATTGATCTTCCAAATTGCTATGTATGTATTTTATAAAATAGGATTCTCACCTTTTCGATGATGGGATATCAAGAAAAGTAACATACGTAGAATTTAGAGACCATAACCTATATATAGAGATACTTTCCTTATTTCCCAAGTTTTGCCCATCATAAAAATAGGAAATAAGATTTTAGGATATCTACACATAAAAACCCATACTAATTAGATGATTTAGGCATATTTATCTTAAACCATATTAGATCACTTTATATTGGGCCAATTAAACATGATACCACATATTACACAATTAATATATATGTAAATGTCCAAAACCCAACATTCTCTCACTTGGACTACATATATGTTATTGCATAAAACCTTATGAGTTCAAAACCTTTAGCCATCATGACCATAGTCATCCCCGAACAATCTCATCCATTGTAATCATATCAATATAGGATCAAGACAATTTTTGTTACATTAATCGTAACTAAACCCATTTTTGGTCACGTACATTAACACAACCAAATGACATAGATCAAGTATGGTTGTGTAGCATGGAAATTACATGCAATGTGATTTTAAACATGCCTATTTCCAACAAGTCCAACTTTATTCTTTAGATAGATCAAACTGAAATTGAATTCAGAGTGAAACATAAACTGAATACTTTATATCTGAAACCGAATTCTTTATTTCTGCAAAAAATATTCATAAACATAAGTTGTCTCTTAAAAGATAAAAGTATATAAACTGAAAACAAACTCCCACTAATCCTGAATATTCTCAAAAGACATAACATCCATATGAGCAATGTGATCATGATAGACCTTGGGTGGTAATCCTTTAGTAAGTGGATCCCCAATCATGAAATTCGTGCCAATATACTCTATAAAAATCTGACCACTCTAAACTTTATATTTAACAACTAGGAACTTGATATCTACACATGTATTTAGACTTTGTTGAGCTCCTATTATTGTTAGAATATAAAACTGTTGATTGTCACAAAATAACTTAAAGTGGTCTTTCAATACCATCCATAAATCCCAACCTTGTGACAAAATTTCACAACCATATTCCATGATTGGATGCCTCATAACAAGCTAAAATTCAGCTGCCATGGTTATACAGCATCCTTATCTGTTTCTACTTTCCAAAAGATAGCTCCACCAGCAAGCAAATTAATATAGCCCGAAGTGGATTTATGACTGTCCTGGCATCCAGCAAAATCATAGATGTGAATAAGAGACATTGATCTCTAATTTATCTCTTCTCCTATATGTAGATGTGTAGTGAGACAGGTATTCATTTGTGCTTGAGTCTTGTTCTGCTATCCAATGAACCATTCTGGGTTGCTTAAATATTTGCCTAATATCCCAACAATATAAGCAATATCGGACGCGTACAAATTTGAGCATACACATCTAGATGTGTATAAGAGACAGAAATTAGTGTGAGCAAGAGTGATCCTCATTTGTGTACATTCTTGTTGGGATGCTGAGGCAGAATTTATCTACCTTAGCAACAGGGGTATCTCCTAGTTTGCTATCTTGCATGCCAAATCTCTTAAGTACCTTCTCGATATAGTTCTTTTGTGATAATCCAAGAATACCCCGAGAGCGATCTCAATGAATCTGAATTCCTAATACAAAAGAGGTGTCCCCAAGATTTTTCATCGCAAATTTTTGTGATAGAAATCTCTTGGTTTCATGTAATAAGCCTATATCATTACTGGCAAGCAGTATGTCATCGACATATAAAACCATATAAGCTGTACTTATCACAAGTGTACAATTGTGAATATATACAGTAAATCTGGTTTAATATGTCATGACAAAGTTACCTGTCAAGATGAGACATTTGGGATGCTGAAAGATTAAAAAATGATAATACACATCAAGATGTGAATGAGTAAAACCTTTGCGACAAGACGTGTATTATAGACTCTCCGCATTATCCTTCAAAGTCCTTTTGGTTTTAAATATCCATTTGCAATCAATAGGGTTCGCACCTTCGGGTAGTGTGGCGAGTTCCCAAACGTCATTGTCTTTCATGGACTTAATTTCCTCATTCATAGAATCAATACATTTGTGAGAATTAGCATTATGCATGGCTTGATGAAAGTTGATTGGATCATCTTCCACCAATCCAATGCCATCCTCATGTTCTTGGAGAAATACGATGTAATAATCTAAAATCGCACTTCTCCTTTCTCTAGTGGATCTCTTTAATGGCATTTGTTCTTGAGGTTGTTGAGTAATATGTGGTATCCTCATATAATTGGCCATTTCCCGTCTCAAAGAAGGATCCGGATGTGAGATCATAAAAATTGTATGCCCAATACCGTTCAGAGTAACCAAAATAATAGGTATTGACCATTTTCGGGTCCAATTTCTTTTCATTTGGCTTATAAGGCCTTGCCTCAGGTGGACAACCCCAAATATGTAAATGTTTTATACTAGATTTTTTGCCAGTCCATAGTTCATAGGGGGTATTGGTTGTTGCCTTAGTTAGAACGTTATTAAGTTGTATAAACATTGTCTTTAGTGCCTCTCCCTATAGTGAATACGGTAAAATTATATGACTAATCATACTTCTCTCCACCATATAAAATTATATGACTAATCATACTTCTCACCATATCCTTTAAAGTTCTGTTTTGTCTCTCAACAACACCATTCATGCTAGGAGATCTCGGCATGGTGAACTGTGGGACGATTCCACACTCCTCTAGAAATTTAGCAAAAGGTTCTAGACGTTATTCACCTGATCCATCATATTTGTCATAGTATTCACCACTACGGTCAGATCTAACAGCCTCAATTCTTTTACCAAGTTGGTTCTCAACTTTAGATTTTAAAGACTTTAGCATGTCTAGTGACCGAGACTTCTCATGAATTAGATAAAGGTAGCCATAACGAGAAAAATCGTCTATGAATCTAATAAAATATTGTTGACCATTCCAAGAAGCCATAGGGAACGACCCGCTAATGTCCGTATGTATTACTTCTAATACATCTGAAGATATATTGGCACCTAATTTCTTTATGTTTGTTTGTTTCTCCTTAATACACTTAACGCAAATTTGAAAGTCTGACAAATCAAGATGGAATCAAAAATTCTATCTGACACAAGTCTTTCAATTCTTTGTTTAGATATATGACCTAAACACTTATGCCATAGTGAAGCAGAATTCTCATTGATTAATTTGCGTTTAGTAACACGTGAGCTTATATGCAAGGTTTCATTATAAGAAACAATAGTTTCGATTAAATAAAGGTTATCATGAGAAGACAAAAAACCAGTCCCAATAATATTTAAATTCAGAAAAAGACTTACTGACTATTTTGTAATGAACAAAAGTAAGAAGATTTGTCCAAAGCAGAAATAGTCTTTTAAATTCCATTAAGTTGTCGGTACAACATATTGGTCCCAAAGGGCAATTAAGGTGAATTAGGATTTCTAAAACAAACCTTTTGATGTGCTTAAAAGGAAATGCAAACTTTATGCACCAAATAAAGACTTAAGCACAAATGAATACAATAGATATTCAAAAATTTAAGCTTAAAGAAACAAATAAGAAGATTGAGATTAAAAGTATCAGAACCAAACTCCCAAGCTTCTCAAGCTTGGAGCTTAGAACCACAAAGAGCTTCTTACAAGGTAACTACCAAGTTCTCAACTTGAAGTTTAGCCACTAAAAGTCTCTTCAAAGTAGGTGAGACAATAACCTCTTGTACACAAATGAGGATCACTCTTGCTGAGACAGATAAAAATCTTGGCTTAACTATTACAGATCACAACCTCCTTTGCTCACACTAATTTCCTTTAGTTTTTATATGTCGATGGGGTATTCTTGGATTATAACGAAATTAATACTGTCTCTTATACACATCTAGATGTTATAAGAGACAGGTAACTAGAAAAGTCTTTAGAGAAAAGAGGGTTATTACAATAGTGTAGGTAATTTTGTGAAAAGAGCTTAGTAGTGTCTGTCTCTTATACACATCTTTAATGTAGAAGTACCTTTTCTTTAATTCGGACCCTGTCTCTTATACACATCTAGATGTGTATAAGAGACAGGCACAGAGCCTTAAGAAATTTTATTTCTTGGACATTTTGACCTTGACTTACGTCCAATGATGTATCGAACATGCGTCTGATCGAAGCAAAGTCCTCTGGAAATATGATCGGACGCTGTTCTTCGTTCGAGACTACTTCAAATTCTTTGTGTTGGACGATTATCATCGTCCGAAGCTCTATTTTTCGGACAGTCATTTGCGTCTGTGGAGTCTTCTGTATAAGAGACAGGATCATATTACATGATAGAACCTACCTATTCAATTGGACAAGTAATTTTTAGCCACTGCTCATATTATATGATCAAAACATGATTAACATAACTGTGGTTCAACACAACATATGTCTCTTTGAAATCCAAATAATAACCAGTTTTAATAATAACCTAAAAGTTTCTATTGCTTCAACTTTAATGGTTTACACCCACCCACATAGATGAATCTTTCAGCATCATTCGACTCTCGGCAATTCGAGTAACCACGCATAGACACACTTATGTGAGTAGTAGCACAAGTCTATTCACCAAGTGTGTCTAGGTATTAAATCGAAATTAACCTCAGAACAAACCAAAGCAAGAAGCGTACCTTTCTTTGCACGCCAAGCATGATATTTGGTACAGTCCTTCTTCATGTGTCCAGGATTCTTACAAAAGTAACAACCAAATTTCTCAGTTTGTTTCTTTTGCTGTTGTTTTTTTTTTTTTTAAGTGGACTACCCTTAGCTTCTTTATCCTTTTTCCGTTTCTTGTTTTTGTCCTTAAAGGTACTTACCAAGTGAGCACTTTCAATCTTTTCTTACTTCAACCTTTCCTCTTCTTGCACACAATGAGAAATTAGCTCATTTATAGACCATTTATCCTTTTGGCAGTTATAACTGACCTTGAATTTATTGAATTATGCAGAAGAGAAATCAAAACCAATTGCACGAGCAAGTCCTCGAGACAAAGACTGTAACTTTAGTGCCTTAAATTACTTGAAACAAGATGAGACATCTCTAGGACGTACTCTCTTATATTTCCTTTTGCTTTATACCTCATTGAAATCAAGTTTGATAGAATTGTACTTGTTTCAGCCTTCTCGTTTTTCACAGAATGCTTTTCAATTTCTATAAGGAAATCCTTGGCAATTGCCTTTTGGACACATCGCCCCTGAAGGTTTCTGGAATTGCACGTTTCCTGATCATAAGACTCATGCGATTTGAACGATTCCAATTCTCGTAGTCCATTTTTTCCTCTATGGAACTATTATCTGTAAAAGGAGTGGGTGGTTCAATCCTTAGCGCAAGATCTAGATCCATGCAACCAAGAACGATCATTGCGTTCTCTTTCCATTCCTTAGAATTGATTCCATTCAACATAGTGATATAATTGATATTGGCAGATATCATAGAAGCAAATGTATTAACCAAAAATAGAACAAAACAACATATTCACATAAGCTCCAAATCTTAAATAATAAATTAAATTCAAATAATGGTTGGGCCCATCACAAGATACCTTGCACAACATTAATATTTAGTGTTTGGACAGAAATATTAACTTGTATATGGTACTCTTGGTGTAGTAATCAAATATTGACAATAAATCTGTCAAATAGTAAGTATATCTTTAGACCGACTTATTATTCATATGGAATACCAAATAATTGTCACATATTTATTACCACAGGTGTATATGTAATTCGGCCAAATATTAACATTCCTTTAGGCCGATAAATATCCGCATGAATTACATACTCATAATCATCTTAATATTACAAAGTAGATTGACCTACACAAGATTAATCAATGAGACATGTTGCTTCAATTAATAATTTTTTGAACATTAGACATCCTTAATTAATTTACCAAAAGTTGAATTTAATATTTTATTTATTTATTTATTATTATTTAAAAAAAATACCAAAAAATAAAATAATTAAATAATTAAAGAAATAAAAAATAAAAAAAAAAATCCTTAAACGACAAGTCATGAACACATGACTTGTCGTGAGGTTCATGACCTTATTGGTCATGAACAAAACCTTATGGCTATTAACTAAAAGTTCATGCCCGATCCTTCCTTCTTCTTTTTTTGTAATACCAAATTGATTCCAACGAGGAATCTTTCATCCTTAATTCCTTCGGGTCATGAACATCCAGTTCATGACCGCACCATAAGTCTTTTTTTTTTTTTAATTCTAATACTAAACAAATTCAAAAGAAAAATGTGAGCAAGAGCTGAATCCAACAATTAAATCCAAATAGATATAAAAGAAAATTATTGAACCCAAAACCTTAGATCCGTAATATAAGCACAATTATTCTTAAATACAAAAAATTAAATCACATAAAAATTTGTTGAATTCAAGAACTGAATCCATATGAAATCACATAATAAATTAAATAAAAAACTGATTTCTCAATGATTCAACATGAAATGCACTGATACCACTTGTTGGAATACCAAATTAACTTTATTATCATGACAACCAACGTTATCATGACCCGGTCCATAAGAATTGATGTGATTCTTGAGCCTACGGATTTGATTTTTGAATATTGTGGTTATTGATCTTCCAAATTACTATGTATGTACTTTAGAGAATATGATTCTCACTTTTCTGATGATGGGAAAGAGCTGTCTCTAACATACGTACAATTTGAGAACCATAACCTATATAGGGAGATACTTTCCTTTTTTCCTAAGTTTTGCCTATCATAAAAATAGGAATTAAGAATTTAGGGTATTTACACATAAAAGCCCATACTAATTAGATGACTTAGACTCATTTATCTTAAACTATATTACATCAATTTATATTAGGCCAATTAAATATGATAGTACATATTACACAATTAATATGTATGTAAATGTCCAAAACCCAATAGATTTCATGTGTGTTCTATCCCGAGTCAAAAAAATTTCCTTCCGGCTGGACCGGATGAAGTTAAGTGAACCCTCCTCTCTTATACACATCTAGATGTGTATAAGAGACAGATAGATGGGTGTTCTTTTTAAGTGACATAGAATTTATATCTCAATCTGGCGAATCTTAAATGGTTTTCTTCCTTTCCCGGATATTATTATGAATCTTGGTTTTCTATTGGTTTCTAAGTGTAAATTTTGTAACTCAATTGAAACACTTGATCACGTTTACTTTGATTGTCATTTTGGTATTTCTGTTTGGGATCACTTTGCACAGGTGTTCGGTCTACCTTGCAGCATCTCATGGGCCTTCTGCCGGCTTGTGATTCAACTCTGGAGAGCTGAATCACAAGCAAGGCCTGAGGTAATTGAATATTATTCAATTTCAGCTGTCCATGAAGTGCTGTTACTGGGCATTTGGAAGGCTCGTGATGATGCACAAAATGGTCGCCTAATTGAATAGTAATCACCTATCATATAATATGAGCAGTGGCTAAAA
Organism: Cinchona pubescens; assembly: GCA_025175665.1. Classification (NCBI taxonomy): domain Eukaryota; kingdom Viridiplantae; phylum Streptophyta; class Magnoliopsida; order Gentianales; family Rubiaceae; genus Cinchona; species Cinchona pubescens. The sequence continues at coordinate 141,625 of JANKKI010000204.1, forward strand.
ATGTGGCTGTCTCTTATACACATCTAGATGTGTATAAGAGACAGGAATAGGAAGTGCTAGATACGAGAAATATTTTAGTTCAAATTTTGCTTAATTTGTGTTAATTCTAGTCTTGATTTTCATGATTTAGTATTACATTAATTAATCTCTGTTAGTAGTTCATAGATTTTGTTGTTTTAGTAATTAATTTGGTGTGTTAAATATGGAGCTCTAAGGATCATTTATCTCACTTCCTATCCTGTTCTCTATCCTACTACTTAATGAAAGGTTGAGATTAATTCACTAAAAATTTTAATTATAATTAAAAGCAATCTTGACAGTTCATTTTATATTGAGATAAGGGTTGAGATAGAAAGTGAGATAAAAGATTTTGTGCCAGTAAAGAGTGACAATTATTTATTGTGTTTTATTTTTTGTGTCTAGGTCATGAAAAGGCAAAAAAGTCATTTGGCATCACATTGAAAGGTAGAATTTGATATGGAAGGGATTAAACTCCTCTCAAGTAATTAGAGAGAATTTTTCTCCGATACAACTTATAAAAATAATATTAAAAAATATTTTTTAAAAATCATATTTGTTCATAATATAATTTGTTACATATACTTGCTATATAAAAAATTTGAAAACAATTTTTTTAATTTTTTCCGTTTGATTAAATATTTCAATTTTTGTCTTAATTTTTACTGATTTTATACTGTTCAAATATTTCGTGAAAATTGAAGGATAAAACATTCTGAATAAATTTAGATGTGTATAAGAGACATGTTAAGATATTCATAAAAGAAATTATTGGTATAATTTAATAATTTTTATGAATTTTAATTGTTTAAATATAATAGATCATTGAAGGAAATTGAAGAAAAGTATATTTGAGAAGAAGCTAATTCTAGATAGAAGAACTCATCTAAGACAAGTGTGACAATTATGCTTGTGTTGAATAGACTCAATTTTTAGTGCTCCGAGCCAACCCGTGCGGCACTTAGGTTTTCATCCTAAGTCAGCCTTACTCACACTCACAATAATAGAAGAGAGAGAATTGAGAGAAAATATAACTCTGTATATTCAATTGCTCAACTTCTGAGGCGTGTTACAAATGAGGGGGTTGGCCCCTTTTTATACTTGTAGCTTGGAGGTCTAGAACCTTTCAAAGTAAATAAAAACCTACAAGGTTAGAGTACTATACAAAGAATATTCCTTCTAGAGGATATTCCAAATCTACATCATTCTAGAGAAGTCTAGAATGTTCCTTTATCCTCTGGGCCAATCATTAAACTTTTACTTTTATTTTGGGCCATATGCGAGACAGGACGTACAGGGCCTTGGGCGGACCGTGTCATTCTCCCCCACTTATTCTGGCAACGTCCTCGTTGGCTCTGCGATATTGAATGCGTCAATGCAGCTTCTTGAACCGCCAAAGGGCTTCGGCTCCCAACTTTGGGTGTTATCAGAAAATTTGTTAACACATCAATCGAAGGTAAAGCGAAGAGAAGTAGTCCCTTATGCACCTTCCGATATCTAAGTATGGAGTGCATCTTGACTAACACAAGGTCGCCTTCCTCAAACTCAAGGAATCGTCTCTTCTCATCAGCCCATTTTTTCATCTTCTTAGCAGCTTTTTGTAGGGATGCCCTGGCCAAATCTGCCTCCTCTTGCCATGTCTTGGCCAATTCGTATGCTGCAGGGTTACCACCTTTTTGTCCCGTCACGACGGTGCTAGGAGTGAGTGGTTGTTGTCCCATCACTATTTCAAAAGGACTTTTCCCTGTAGAACTGACTACCATTATGATGCAAGCCTGTCTCGACAGATTTTGGGAAGCCAACTATAAAATCCATTTAGACGCTTTCCCATGGTCTCTGGAATGGGCAACGGTTCCAGTAATCCTGCTGTTTTAGACTGTTCGATCTTGTCTTGTTGGCATACTAAGCTAGTTCGAAGACATAAGTCTCCAAGTCGTCTCTCATTCGAGGCCAATAGAATCCGTTCTGCATCAGCGCCAAGGTACGGTGCATCCCCGGGAGGCCCGCCCACTTTGAGTCGTGGCACTCTTCCATTAACTCCCGTCTTAAGTTCCCATAGTGCGGCACGTAGAGGCGTCGCCCTTTCGTGTAGAGCAACTCCTCCTTAACCCAAAACTCTGGACGAGTTTTCCCCACGCGAAAAGCCAACCACACCAAAGGAAAAGCCTAATTTCTCCAAACCAAAAGGTAAAGGAGGAGTTGCTCTACGGAGCAAGGGAAAGCCTCTACTATGTGGATATGCAGAAAATCCAAGGCAGAGTTTATTGCCATCTAGATGTGTATAAGAGACAGGACGGTGATGCTACAACTACACCCCGAGAGAACTCCTAATTTCTCCAAACCGAAAGGTAAGGAGCCTTTGAGAAATCGCAAGGCAAGTACGGTTCTTGGGTCATGGCTTCTTTTAGTTTTCAAAAGCTCCTTGGCACTCCTCATCCCATTCCCATGCTTTTCCTTTCTTTAGCAACTCCGTGAGAGCGTGGTGATGTTGGAGTAGCCGCACGAACTTTCGATAGTAGTTCGTCAATCCAAGGAATGATCGCAGATTCTGTCACCTTGGTAGGGGTTTCCACTCCACAATAGCTTGGATTTTGACACATCCATCCGAATCGGCCTTTCCCACAATGTGTCCAAGGAACGGCACCTCTTGCTCTGTGACGCGCATTTCTCCTTTTTCACGAAGAGTTGGTTCTCCTTAAGAACACTAAACACCTTTCTCAAGTGTTGGATGTGCTCTTCCAAGGTACGACTATAAATCACAATATCATCAAGGTATACTACCACAAATTTATCGAGAATCTCTCGAAGTACCTTGTTCAAATTCATAAAAGAAGGTTGCTGGGGCATTGGTCAAACCGAAAGGCATGACGAGGAACTCATAGGCACTGCGTATCGCGGGGTACTTGAATATACGAGTTATAGTTTTCTACTGCAATGCTCTACCTGCTATTATTGTGAATGTCTATTCTACACATCTTAGAAAACCATCTTATACCATCTAGTTGTGTTGAAGACTAAAAACAATGAGCCCGGGGTGAAGTGGTCTTCACCGTTAGTTTGTTCAAGGCCACCGTAGTCTACGCATCCTCGGGGACCCGTCGTGTTTCTTCGGAGCAGTATCGGGGTACCAAATGGAGACTTTGAGGGTCCGATATACCCGCATCCAGCAAATCCTTCACTCCATACTTAGGTATCATAAGGGACATAAGGGACTACTTCGAAGGTACGAGGGCCCGTCGCAGGTGGCTTGGTGCTAGGGATCAACTCGATCTCGTGGTCTACTTCTCTCTTAGGAGGCAATTCCTTCGGCAGCTCTGCGGGCATCACACTCTTGAACTCCTCCAGTACTGCCGCAACCACTTCGGGCTGTCTACAAGGAAAGTCTTAACTATCTGGGTTCAGAGCTCGCGATGTCAACTGGCTCACATCGTTTCAAACGGATGGGCAGAGAGGTACACAAACGGTATTGCAAGCCCCCAGACAGTCTATTTGAGGTACGACGGAAAGGTATTGTCCAAAAGCAAGGATAGTTGCTTATACACATCTAGATGTGTATAATACACAGGTCCATCTAGCTGCTGTATAAGAGACAGGTACATGGTCTTATGAGTTAAGGGTGAATCGAGGGTCGTTGTTCAGAGTTAGGTGTGTATAAGACGATTGCTCCATGGCTTATACACATTGCTTGCCAACCCATGGACAAGGAGGTCCCCGTCCATGGGTTGGCAAGGTTTTTGCGACTTCTTCACTTTGATGGTATTTAGGATCCGCAGCGAACCCAATTGCTTTTCCTCTGCTATCTCTTCTTCCATGGCCATGGCTGCTAATTTTGCTTTTGCAGGACACTCTCGCGCCATGTGTGGACCGTCGCAGAAAATGCACTTCATTGGTCGCTTGCCCTTGTCCTTTGGAATGAACGACTTTCCCTCGTTCTTGGAAGGGGACTTCTCCCATGCTCCCCCACCAAATTCTTTGTACCTCTCCTTCACAATCTCCTTACCCTTTGGTTTGGAGAAATTAGGCTTTTGTGTTAAGAGTGGGGTTGGCTTTTCCTGTGGCTTGAACTCCAAGAGAGACTCAGCCACCGACATTGCGTTGGATAGGATTATCCACATTCCTTCTTTCCAGCTCCAACCGTGTCCACGGCTTAAGTCCATCCATAAACTGGAAAAAGGCATCCTCCTCGCTCATACTTTGAATTTGCAGCATCAATTGGGAGAACTCTTTCACGTACTCCCTGACTTCACCCTTCATCTCTAGTCGGCGAAGTTTTGACGGCGTCCTCTCTGCAGACGGACTGGATCTTAAGCTACTTCTAGACTCGTATACAGAGACTGATCCCAAGTAGTATCTAGCAGTGCCACTAAGATTGTCACTCCTGCGCCGCCTGCCAAGGAAAGTATTCCTTCTGCAAAGCCTAAGGCTGTCTTTACCTTTGCTCATCGATCCAAATGAGAGACGACTTGGAGACTTATGGAACGAACTAGCATTAGTATCTGTCTCTTATACACATCTCCCTATGTCCATTGAACTCCTTGGGCTTTGGAGCGATCTGATCGGGGTGTAAGGACGGGTACTCTTATACACCTAGATGTGTTAAGAGACAGTCCTAAGAAATAGATTCAAGAGCTGTCTCTTATACACATCTAGATGTGTATAAGAGACAGGACTACCTGCATTTCTCCCTAAGGTCTTCGTCCCTGGACTCAACCCCGTCAATGCGTCATTGCATCCTCAATAGCGGCGCGGGTTTACGCCATGGCCAACTCGAGTTTCTCCACACGAGCAATGGCGGTGTCACATCTCTTGATGGTTCTCGCCCTTCTGTCCTTCTTTGTCTGAGGAATCTCCTCATGGGTCATGTACACATGAAGTTCCAGCCATAGTGTCTTCTTGCCAAGTACTTGCTACAAAACTCGCTCTGATACCACTTGTCACGGGCTCACTATTTTTAGTGCTCCCAACCCGTGCGGCACTTAGGTTTTCACCCTAAGTCAGACAACTCACACTCACAATAATAGAAGAGTTATTGATGATATGAGTGATTTATACTCGTACCTTGAAGACACATCTAGCACCTACCAAAGAAAATACAAATCTACAAGATTCTAGAGAATTCTATACAAAGAATATTCCTTCTAGAGGATATTCCAAATCTACATCATTCTAGAGAAGTCTAGAATGTTCCTTTATCCTCTGGGCCAATCATTTGGGTTTACTTTTATTTTGGGCCAAACCTCTTCGTTTAAATGGGCGGACCGTGTCACTTGCCTAATGTGACCCACAATACTACTATTACTCGCCTATGGCGAGTTGGCAAATAAAAGACCAAGTAGAAGTAGAAGTCAACTAGCATAGGACTCTTTGCATAGTTAAGCTGTCTCGAACTATTAAGCAATAGTTTAGTTAGTCAATTCCCAATTGCTCCCACTTAGGTCTTATTCCAAGGCATTAGAACTCAATTTATATATTATTTACTTGTGCACAATAATTATCAATTTTCAATTCAAGAATAGATTTCGATCTAACATTGAACAATTATTTCTCGAAGATAATCCAATGTTACTATTTACAGTTTTAATTATTCCAATGATGTTTTAGATAATCTTGTTCCTCTCTTCTTTATTTTAAGTTATATTCTTATTTAAATTTTTGCAATATTATTTTTAATAACAATCCTAGTTATACTTTAATAATGTGTTTTTGCTATTTAATTAATTCTTGTGTGTTGATTTCAATAATGATGCACTAAATTAATTAGAGTTAGATACAGACAAGGTAATTTTTTATGGATTAACTCGAGAAACCATTAACTGGATATATTATATATGTGGTAATATCTATCATCTTATAACAATTCGATGAATGTAGCTAACTCTTGCTTTGATATAGAAGTCGAACCCCTATCGCAGACCTATATTAATTATTAGACTAAATTAATTTGAAATCATGACTAACAGGATCAATTAGCTAGTTTTTTGAAAATTCCATAGAAAAAAAACTCAATTTAATTGAAATTATATCAAAGAAGAATCTATCTCCAAATAAATTAATTTGATAGGATCTAATTACGTAAAGAATTGGAATTGAATTGACAATTGAAAATTGAAATTCTATTTAATATAATTGTATCGATTGATTGTTAATTTGAATAATCTCGAGAAATTACTAGTTTAATACCTAACCCGTCTTTTAATAGTATTTAAAATTAATCCTTTTTAGTTTATCATTATTTAATAGCATAAATTTGATTCCTGTTTTAAAAAATCCAAAAACACCTATTTGCAATCGTCTAAATAGAATTATCGAACATTTTCAGTACCTGTCTACACAATTTTCACAGAACGATCCCTATTCACCCTACTATACTAATACCGTGTACTTGCCGAGATTAGTGAAAAATTGTAAATAGCTTAATGTGTATTTTCATACATCAAGTTTTTGGCATCGTTATTAGGGATTGTAGTCTTAGGCAATATTGAGATGTCATTGAGACAATTACTAATTTACTTCACCAAGAACAGTTTTACATCACCAATAACCACCACCACAGGTAGAGAACACTGCCACCAAGGTTGCGAATTGTCAAAAAAATAAATAAATAAATAAATAAAGCTATCAAATTCCATGTGAAAACTTGAATGCCATCACATCTATTCCAAAATCAATAGCCAAGAAAACATAGTAACCATGAAAAATCTATACAATGTAAATTGTAACACGATACATACCTCTTCTTCTACTAATTTCACATGTCACTTAAAAAGAACACCCATATATATTCTTCTACCAAATTCACATCCATCAAATGTTGCAAGCCAGAAACTTCAAATACAACAAAGACAAACACAAATTATAGGAAAATAAAATTGAAACCATAAAGAAAGAGAGGAGAAAAACATCAGACAATTCGAAGATGGTGGAGGTAGAGGAGGTAAGGAAGGGGAAGGCTGAGGTTGAGTTCCGGGGACTGGGTTCAAAGTGGAGGGGTGCAGGAAGCTGGGGAACAGGAAAGAGGGAAATGAGTTAGGGCTGGGTTTAGTGGGCTAGGTTTGAATATAGTATGTGTAGAGGCAAACAGGAAGGGGAAGCTGAAGGCACAAGAGTGGGCCAGGTTTGAAGACGATGGGAGGTGGAGAAAGAAAAGAAAGGAAAGAGGAATGGGAATCAGAGTTGTGTTCGTAGGAGGAGCTATGTTCGAAAGTGGTGGAATGGAGGAAAGATGGGAAGAGGAAAGGTTTGTAGGAAAAAGTCTGGGTTCATTGGGATGGGAGAGATGTTGCCGATGAAGGAATTAGGTTTGGGAACTAGTACGGGATTTTATTTGGGTTTTGAAAAATTTGGGAAATGAGAAGAAATAAGGGTAGTTAGGGGATTTTACTTGAACAAATTTGTGAAGAAGAATTATATTTCTTGTGTATGTACAATGATACAAGAAATTCTCTTAAATAGACTGCACTACGATACAAATAAGGAATGTCTTGCTAATCGAGACCTATGAGGCTTAAAACCTATAATTAAGTAAAGTAATATACACTTAACAAATCTATACAACTAAATATATTCTTAACATACGTCACAAAAGTTAAATATGTTAATATCCTCCCGCAAACTCAATGCGATAGAATGCAAACCAACTTGAGTTTGGAACATAGAGCATGAAAACGGCCGAGTAGATGCCTTCTATAAGACCTAAGTAGATTGGCCCAGAGCTGAAGAGACAGATTGCAACTGAAGAATACCACAAACCAGATGCTGTCGAACAAAATGACAATCATTTTTGATGTGTTTAGTACACTCATGGAAAACATCATTGTGAGAAATTTGAATAACATTCTGATTATCACAACAAAGAAGAGTAGCAGAAGAATGAGTAACTCCCATATCTTCAAGTAACCAACGAAGCTAGATAAATTGTTCAGTAGCATCAACCACAGCCCAATATTTAGCTTCAGTACTAGAACGAGCCCCTCGAAGAGATGAGAGAAGTACCAAGGAAGAAACAGAAGCCGGTAATAGATCGTCTGTCCATTGGATTGCAGGCCAACCCCAGCATACAGAGTATGCATGTAGGTCAAGTAAAGAGAGGGAAGAAAAATGAAGACCATGAAATGGGGTACCCTTGATATATCACAAAATGCGAAGAACAGTAGAATAATGAGTTTTCACGGGGTTGCCATAAACTGACTAAATACATAAACATCATAGGCAATGTCAGGTCGAGTGATAGTAAGATAGACTAGACTACCCATGGTGACGATATAAAGTAGGATCAGACAGAGGAGATTCATCAGTGAGAGTAAAACGAGAATTAGCTTCAATAGGATTTGAGGCAATGGTATTATATGTTAGGTCAACACAAGCAAGAAGATCAGAAGCATACTTAGCTTAAGTAAGGAAGTAAACATCAGAGTTGGAAGAAACCTCAAGACCAAGGAAATAACTGAAGATACCCAAATCCTTCATCTTAAAATACTAATGAAGATGACTTTGAGATCAATTATGCCAGCAATATGCCATTGTCGGTTATAATCATGTCATCCATATACAATAATAAGAGAATAGTACCATGATCAAATACTCAACGAAAAAGAGCCGAATCATAATTTCCAGAAGTAAATCCAAGTTGACAAATGGTGCAACTAAACTTGGAGAACCAAGCTCGAGGAGCTTGTTTGAGACCAAAGAGAGCTTGACAAAATTTGCAGACTTTGTTCAGCAAATGAGAATAACCCAAAGCTGATTTCATGTAGACATTTTCAGTAAGATCACCATTAAGAAAAGCATTATTGACATCCATCTAGAAAATGGACCATCGGCGAGCAAGAGCAACAGCAAGTAAATTGCGAACTAAAGTAAGACGTGTAATAGGAGCAAAGGTTTCATCATAATCGATGCCATATTCCTAAGAAAATCCTCTTGCAACTAAACGAGCTTTGTATCGCTCAATACCATCTGAGTGAGTCTTAATTTTATAGACCCATTTACAACGAACAGCAAATTTCCCAGGAGGTAGGTTTACCTAGACCCATCTGTGCATTTTATCAAGTACTTGCAACTCATCTAACATAGCATGTTGCCAAACTGGATTAGAACTGGCTTCTCAGTAAGAAATGGGTTCTTATAAGGATAAGACAATAAAAAAATAGTGAAAGTTACGAAGTCAGTAAGGAATTTATCTTATACGATTAGACCAACGAAGAGCGTGTGGAGATGATTGAGGCAATTCTGGAGACATGGCTGGGGCAAGGTCATGGTCAGGAGCACAATCTTGAGAGCCATGGAAGTGAACAAAAGGAGATTCAGAAATGGAGTCAATTGGTAAATCTACAGCATGCTCATCAAGAAAAAGATCAAACGATGGATTAGTAAAGAAGGGTTGAGAAGAAGTAAGGGAAAGACGATACTTGGACATGGAATAGAACATTTTATGCTCCCAAAAGACGACATGGCGAGATATGTCAAACCTCGCGAGGTTTCACATATCTTGTTCATGTATCTGGCTCTCTTATACACATCCTGATGTGTATAAACCTTGCCCCAGAAGAATGTATATGAGAATTCTAACTTGCTATGCTTGTGTGGTCCTGTCTCTTATACACATCTAGATGTGTATAAGAGACATCAGGAAGCTGATTTAAAAAGACGTTCATAGGGGGTCTAATTATTAATTGCAGATGAAGGAACCACTGTTAATAGTCCTGTAAAAGTAAGTGTTGCTCACTCCAAAATCTCTTAGAACAAGAAGATAAGATTAGTAAAGCATGGGTAGTGTCGAGTATATGCCTATGTTTACGTTCAGCACAACCATTCTATTGAGAGATACCTGGATAAGATCAATGAACAACTGTACCTTTTTGATGAAGAAAGTCTAAAAAGGACTTTTCTTTATATTCCATGGCATTGTCTATATGAAAAACTTTGATGATACTAGAGAATTGAGTTTTAATCAAAGTGACAAAATCACGATAAAATTTAAATTAGCCAGATTTATGAGCCATAAGATAAATCCACATGTATCGTGAATAGTCATCAACAAACAAAAATAACAAAATAGTTTGAACCACCCATAATGGGTATAGGGGAAGGTCCCCAAATATTAGAGTGGACAATATCAAATGGTGCAATAGCATCAGAATCACTTTTATTAAAAGGTAAAGCATGATGTTTTGCAAGTTTACAAGAAACACAATCAAAATGTTCATCTTTAACAAGACCCAGACTACCCTGAGAAAATAAAATTCTTCCCATCTTTTAATAAATGCAGACCAAGATGCCTGATGCTCCAATTGATATGGTGATGTCTGTTATAAGACAACAAAACAAGATGAAGAAAATAAATGAGAAGGAAGCCAAATCTGAATCAACTCAAATAGATGACCAACTTTATGGACTGTCCCAAGAATGATTCTCTAGGGATCCTGCACAGAACATCCAAACAGCGTAAAAAAGAGATGCAAGCCCAAATCACATAGTTGGCCAATAGATACAAGATTAAGTTTGAATTTGGGAATAGGAAAAGTATCAGCTGGAATAGAAATATTTGATGTAGAGAGATCTGTTGCCTATGTGACTAACAAGCATAGTAGAACCATCAGCTGTATGAATAGGTGAGAAACAAGAATTTTCAGACTGAGAAGAAAAAATATGAGAATTGGAGGTCATGTGATTACTACAAACAGAATCAAAATTCCAAGAAGAAGTACCTGGAGTGATGGAAAGGGCAGTAGATGGAGCAGATTTAAGCAAAACCTATCTAAGCATTGATTCAACAGCAGTGAGGGTAATAACCGGAGAAGAATATTCAACAGGCACATCACCAACATCAGTAGTAGCTACAGCACGATATGGACCAAACTTAGGTGGGAAATGTACTGATTTTGTTTAAGTGTGATTGGGATTCTTGGGACAGTTGGATAGAAAATGACAAGGTCCTTTCTTGCGACAAATAGGACAAATTTGAATGGGACAATGGAAAAACCAATGACCAGGATCTTGATAATAATGACATTTCCTTGGTTAAGATGAACCTAAAAGAAGCTGGTATGGCGAGCAATTTCGGTGAAATGGTGTCAGGATTAGAACTTGCAGCCTTGAGAGAGTGAAGACGAGTTTCCTAAAAATAACCTCTCTAAAAGGTAGTCTCAAGAGGTAGGTAATGGAGATGTGTAGTAACGACAGCTGATAGGCTCAAAGTCATCATGAAGACACAACTAGAACAGCATAAGCGACAGATCTTGAAGAGCAGAGTACTTTGCTGCATCTAAGAAGTTTTAATACTACCAAGGCTTTTGGTCCAAATCGTGCTCTCAGAGACTACTAATCAAGCGATAAAGGAATGAACAGTCTGTCTTTATTACATTCATATGATATAAGGTAGTCAAAAGTTGATATTGACTCGTTGGACCCTTGATAGTGTATCGATGGGCAAGAAAATCCCAAATTCCTTGGTAGTATTAAAATGCCCAAATTGTTAACGTATGGAAGGAATAGTGGTGTTACGGATCCAAGCAATAACTTGATGATTCTTAATGTCCAAATTTTCAAGTCGATCATTGAATTTGACAATAATGTCGACTCTCCCACTAGTTGTGTTGATGCAACTGTAGATCCATTAACAGTATGCCACAATTTTTGACCTTTGAGGAAACTTTGCACATCTTGAGCCTATGAAACATAATTAGGTCAATCGAATGTAGTTGAAATAGGATGGGATACATCTGATTGAGCCATGGTAGTGAAATAACAATTGAAAGCCAAGAAATAAGTAATAAAGTAAGTGACATTGTAAAGAAAGTCTACCGTACGAGAAGAATCACAGAAAACCAAGTACACGGTACACTCAAAATGACCAATAATAGTAGGGAACCGGACTAAACCTGCAGAAAATCGGTCAAAAATAGTTTGAATCGGACAAATAGAAAATATTGACCAGTGAACCGAACCTAATCAACTCAAGACTGAACTAGAAATAGAAATCGTTGATATGTCTGGTGAGATGACATGTTAGCTAACGTGGCAAAAGTGATATGTCTGGCGACGTAATAGATGACGTGGTAGACGACGTGTCAGAACACGTGGCGTCGATGGCGTGGACAATATATAGGGTTAGATAAGTGACATGGTTGACACATTGGTGCTTACGTGGCAGATGATATGGCTAGGGACTTGCAAGCAAGAAAAAAAGTGTGTTTACGAAACATGCTTTTGGAGAAACTGAAGAAGATGATGTTTTCCAAACCTTATTTTGATGATTACATAAGCACTAAACTCTGAAAACAAACTTTGCAGGTCTGTTACTTTTTCTACTGGAAATACGGTGTTCGGACGCAGCGCACCGTTGGAACTATGTCAGGTTTCTTGGACGCATTTCACCATCCGAACTAACAGTCAGAAAGCACGTTTCGTAATGCTTCTCTACGGACGCATACAACTGTCCAAGCGAAGTTTCTTTCGGACGAACACGACCTTCCAAAACTCTGTTTTGACGATGGAGCGGACGCATGCACCACCGTCCGAACGATATCCTTCACCAACCACACGAAGATCGAGCTGTGTCGGACGCATCATACTTATCTCGGACGTCCAAACCTCAACGGCTAGTTTTTGTGTATTTATTATTTAGCCGTTAGGAAGTAGTTACAACCACCATTTCTGCTCTTATAAATACCTATTCTATTATTCTGTAAAGATCACCGAATACATTGAACACAAGCCTTATAAAAGAGAAATTTGAGTGCAAATTGGCTAAAGTGCTATATTTTATTAGTGTGTAGTTTAGAGTGCTATTCATTTTTTAGTGGTGTGATAATCCTGTATGAAAGTCAGATTGTGAGTAAAATTCTTGGCTCATCTTAAAGGTTTTTAGTGTGAGCAAGAATTTCCCTACTTTGTAAAGATTATTGGCTCACCAAGTGTGTGAAGCATTCTAATGGATTAATACTTCAAGCTTGTTAGCTTGGGAGTATTGGTTGTTTAATTTCCTCTCTTTCTTTCTCTACAGTTTCATTGATTCTATCTTCATTATATTAATTGTTAGTTAAAAATTTTCATTAAGTTTAATCTTTCTAAAAATATTTTTTAGAAAGCCTAATTCACCCCCTCTTAGATTGCTTTGGGACCAACAATTGGTATCAGAGCTTGGTCTCATTTTATTGCTTAATTTGCATTTGAGAAAAGAACTATTATGGCAACCAACAATGTTATTTTTTTTAGGGTCAATACGTTACTAGGCCCCCTATGTTCAATGGAGCAAATTTTATTAATTGGAGAGATAGAATGAAAATATTTTTACAATCTATTGATATTGACTTGTGGTGTTGTAAATGAAGGTCCCTTTGAAGCTACTATCATTGATGATCACACAAATAGTCTCTTAGACACAGACATTTGTATAAGAGACAAGTCCTCAGTGACAAGTGCAAAGGATTTTTGAATTTAATCAAATGAACATTTGCTATATAATGTCTTGGATGCTAATGAATCAACTCGCGTTAAGGGATGCATTTCCGCTAAAGAAATTTGGGATAAATTGATGGAAATCCATGAAGGGAGTGACGATGTTCGATTTAAAAGAAATCGTTACTTGTTGCCAAGTATGCTCAGTCCTTCTAGATGGAACCACATGAAACTATTGACAAAATGTATCGTAGGTTCAATGAAATCATTAAGGATCTTGAATCCTTGGGTAAGGAGTATTTTTTGGGTGAAAAGAATAGAAAAATCTTAAATGCTCTATCCAAAGAATGGGATGCCAAAACAATCGCTATAGAGGAAGCCAAGAATTTAAATTCAATGCCTATTGAATCACTAATCAACTCTCTTACCTCTTATGAATTGAAGTTGAAGGCCAAAGTGGTGGATGATGAAGCAGCAAGACCAAGAAGGAGCATTGCAGTAAAGACCTCTCAAGAAGTCTCCTGAAAATGGCTCCATCAATCTAGAAGACGAAAATCTTGATGAAGGAGATCTTGCACTCATTACCATCTTTCTCTTCTTAAACATTACATCAACATATAGAGAATGAGAAGAGGTGGAGCTACCAATTCAAATAATTTCAAAGGAAAGACTAAGCTAGAAATGAAGAAGCAAAATGCAAAGTGCTTTGTCTGGTACTCAACTCACACATTCTTAAGCCAATAAGAGATATGCATAAAAACGAACGAAGGAAGCCTCGTGGATGTGTATAATTCACAATCTTATAAGGAAAACACTTTTAGAAATTGCTTTCTTAAGTGAAAAGTGCTTTGAATGCCACTCATTTCAAACACTTCGGTTCTGTCTGTCCTTCCAAGAAAAAGTTAGGAAGGAAGAAAGTCTCGATTCAATAATTTTCAAATCACATGGGATGATTGCAACTCCGAAGGAGAAGTTATTCCTGTCTAAATGGAGTCATCATAGATGCCTTTAAGGACATTGGAGATGATGAGGTAAATTCTATCTATGACTCCAATGATGTCTCTTCTTGAAGCTTTCATTTTAAAATTGCATGATAGCTTAAAGGAATCACATGCTAGAAATAAGGAGTTAGTGAAGAAATCAAATGTTCTATTGAATGCTAACTCTAAACTTGTGAATGAAAATAATAGGCTATCACAAGAAAATAGTGAGTCTTGAAGAAAAGAATGCATGTGAGATCCAAGGTCAAGGAAGAACAAGCCTCCTTGAAGAAAAGATTGGATGATTTCTGGTCTCTTGACTAGAAAGAGTCCTAATGTTGTTGATTTGAAAACAAATAGAAATCTAGATGTTAAGAGTTTATGTCATCATGACATAAACACTCGAATTCTGTCTATAATGTTAGGTAGAATTTTGGACGCCTCAGTCGAGCTAGGTCAAAACTTCTCGGACGCATTGCATCGTCCGAATGAAGCGAGAAAGAAATGGGATCCTCGCTTCTCTTTTGGGCCGAACATGACCGTCAAGCCTCTGTCGGACGAAGGAACGGACACATGCACGGACGTCGAGCGAACCTCTTCAACAAGCGTAAGAAGATCGGGCGCTTTGGACGTCCGAAAGAAATAGCGCTTTGGCCAATTTGTACTCAAATTGCTCTTTTATGTGCATTTATTATTTAGCCGTTAGGAAGTAGTTGCAACCACTATTTACTCCTCTTGCTCTTATAAATTGCTGCTTTAAAAAAAAAGAAGAAAAGATCATCTAATACATTGAATACAAGCCTTAGAAAAGAGCAATTTGAGTGCAAATTGACTATAGTGCTTAGTTTGTATTAGTGTGCAGTTGTAAGTGTATGAAAGTGTACAGCGCAAATACAAACTAAGCACTATAGTCAATTTGCACTCAAATTGCTCTTTTCTAAGGCTTGTATTCAATGTATTAACTAACAATCTTTTCATATCTGTCTCTTATACACATCTAGATGTGTAATAAGAGACAGTTGCAATTACTTTCTAACACTAAATAATAAAAGAGAAAAAAAGCTTGAAGTATGGGGTTCAACCTTTAAGTCTAAGCTACAGAATGCGTCCGATACAGCGTCCGATCTCCATGCAGTTAGTGAAGAACATCGTTCGGACGGCCGTGCATGCGTACGTTCTATCATCCGAATGGAGCTTCGGACGGTCATGTTCATCCAAAAGAGACTTTGTTTAGACAGTTGTGTGTGTCCTGTTAGAGAAGCAGTAAGATCCTTGCTTTCTGCCTGTTGGTTCGGACGGTGGGATGCGTCCGAGATGCTTGACACTCTTATACACAACTCTGTCTCTCGGATGCTCTCTCTCGTCCAAAACCAAGTAACAGACCTGCAAAACTTGTTTATAGAGTTAAGTGCTTATGTCATCATCAATATAAGGTTTGGAAAACATCATAATCAGCTTCAAATTTGACCAACTAGTAATAAAACTAATGAATCTGAAAATAAAGTGGTTAAATCATACGTGATACAACCCATGGATTCTTTAGTTAAAAGAACATCTTCTACAACCTCACCATGCACTAGGGATATAAGATGTTATCGTTGTTTGGGTGCAAGTCATTATAACAAGGATTGTCTCAACAAGCGATCACTCTTTCTACAAGGAAACGAGGTGGTGAGTGAAGGAAGTGATCAAGAGGATGATTCAATGCCGGAGTTAGAAGGTCCTAGTGATGATGAGGATAAGCAAGTTGATCTTTCCAGAACATTCCCATCTTGGTGATATTCAGAGCATTGCATGGATAACCGAAGGAAGACCAAGAGGAGATACAACGTAAGAATATTTTCTTTACTAAATGTGTTGTCCAAAATCGTGCATGTTGTTTGATTGTAGATGGTGATAGTTGTGTCATTGTCATTAGTAAGTTGATGGTTGTCAAATTGAGCTTGCCTTGTCAAAAGCATCCGTATGCATATAATTTGCAATGGCTTAATGAATGTGGTAAAGTAAAGATGACTAAACAAGCTGTGATTTCCTTATCATTTGATGATATCCACGATCACCCATTGGTTGCTTCGTTAGGTAGAATTTAACTTTGAAAGGTCAAACAAGCAATACATTAACCACAATAATTCACTATACTCTATCTAACTTTTGCAAGTGTACGGAGTTGATAGTGGTATAGGATGAGTGGGTATCGTCCCACAAGGATTGTTGGAAGGAAATTACCAAGATTTACGGATATTTGTGTAGTTAAGCAAAATCAAATGTCAATGGATGATGGAACTACTAGTAAAAACCATGATTAAATGAAAATGACAAAAACTTAATTTTATGCTAGATTAACTAAAAAGCAAGTAAGTGAAAATTACCAATTACGATATTAAGAAACTAATTAATCTACTCTAGAAAAATCAAGTAAAGGAAGGTACTTAATTCTAACCTAATTAACCAAATTAAAACTAAAATTGAAAGCAAGAAAATTACCCAATTAAAAGGACTACAATTAAGAAACCTTGAAGACTAAAAGCAATCATTTCTAAACTAGAAATTGAAAAGAGTTAAACTAGAAATCTAAGTATTTTTGGATTTTTGATAGAAAAAAAAGAAAGCCCACTAGTAATTAACTAGAAATTAATGCATGAAATTGAGAATTCTTAACTAGAAATGCAAGAAATTATCAAGAACCCTAATTTACCTAAGAAACCCTAAATTGCAAGTAAAAAAATTCTTACTAAATTAGACTAGAAAGAGAATAAAAATTATATCTACGCCGAAGCTTGTGATTAACCCACTATGATTATCTAATCAAAATTCGAATTTGGCAAGAAATTAAAAGGATATCTAAGAGACAATTAAAGAGAAATTTCTATTAAAGAAGTAAACTTGGAGTTCAAGATATCCTAAACTATCCTAAAATCTACTATCTATCTACTACTAATTCTACTTTCTATTTCTTAAGTAGCTTAAATAGTGTAGTGCAACACAAGACAAAAATTAGGAGTTGTTGGCTGAAATTTTACCAAATCTGCCCTTACAATTTAACTCTCAGTGAGTCAAGATCGCGATATGGAACAATTGAGATTGCGATCTCGACTCTTATACATTAAGACAATTTCCCGAGTCGAGATCGCGATATGGAGAGATTGAGATCGCGATCTCGACTCTCTTCTCAACATTCTTCATTTCTTCCATTATTGCAATTTGGTCCTATGAGGTTTGTTCATTCTAGCTTCCAACCTCTAATTTTGACCTATATAATATTAACACCATGAAAGGCAATCAATTAACTAGAAATTTAATAAAAACTTATCATATTTAATCAAGAACGGAAATACAAACACATATGAAAGAAATTAACTAAAATCTTCAATTACTTACCCAAAATTCGGGATTTAAACTATCAAAATACCATAATTTAGAGGAAAATAACTCTAGTTTACTAGAGTTATCGAGATTTTGTGTGATGTTGTTCCCATGCAAGCTAGTTACTTATTGCTAGGAAGACCATGCAAGCTACTAATTTGCCTGTGTTTTACTCATTTTAAAGAAAATTATTTGGTGCAAACTGACCTTGAGCCGACCATGCTGAGATCTTTTATTTCTCTTTTGCAGGATTTTGTGGATGTTTTTCTTAAGGAGATTTACTTTACGTTGCCACCTATTAGGGGAATTGACATCCCTAGATGTGTATCGGGCAGTCATTCCAAATAGACTCGCTTATGTTACTTGTTCGCTGTCTCTTATACACATTCACTGATGTGTAGAAAGTTAATGCACTGTCTCTTATGTGCATCATGGGAGATGTATGACGGTCATGTCTTTGTGCGTATTCTATCAGCCAAAGCCTGATGGAACATTGTGTATGTGCGTCAATTATCGTGCGATAAACTGCATTACGGTAAAGTATCACCATCCTATTCCTCGGCTAGATGACATGTTAGATAAGTTGTATGGTGCTAAAGTTTTGACTAAAATTGATTTGAAAAGTGGATATCATCAAATTTGCATGAAAAAATGAGATGAATGGAAAACTACATATATGACCGAATATGGACTTTGTGAGTAGTTAGCCATGCTTTTCGGTCTAAGAAATGCACCAAGTACTTTCATGAGGTTGATTAATCATGTTTTGCATAAGTTCATAGGGGAATTTGTTGTTGTGTATTTTAATGATATTTTGATATGTAGCAAATCCCTAGATGAATATCTTGTACATGTATGCTTAGTACTTAAGATCTTAAGAAAAGAACAACTTTATGCTAACCATAAGAATTGTTCGTTTTGCTGTGAATAAAATTGTTTTTCTTGATTTTGTTGTTAGTGTTAGGGAATTGAAGTTGATAGAGAAAATATCAAGGCCGTTGGTGGTTGGCCAACCCCTACTAACATTCATCTCAGTGAGAAGTTTTCATGGTTTAGCAAGTTTTTATCACGCTTTACTTTTGGAGTAAGACCGTTCAACATCTGTCTTTCCCACACATGCAGATTTTTACAAAGACCCATGGGCTTTAAAAGGGATTAGCACAAGAATACGCTTTCCAAACTTTAAAAGTTAAGTTGTCTACTGCTCTTGTTTTACTTCTACTAGATTTTTTCAAAACTTTTGAAGTAGGATGTGATGCTTGTTGTATTGGTGTAGGTGTTGTGTTAATGCAAGACAAACATCCCCTTGTATATTTCAGTGAGAAGTTGAGTGGAGCCACGTTGAACTAATCTACCTATGATAAGGAGCTCTACACTTTGAAAAGTCTGAGATGATCAAATCTATTCATGAACCAGCGAGGCATATGCTCAAGAAGTAAGAATTTTTTTACTTGCAATTTAGGGTTTCTTAGGTAATACTTAGGGTTCTAGTTTAATCTTTTCTGGGTATACTTTCGTAAAGAAAGGATTCCAAACCAAAGGAAGCCGAAGTTGGATCCTTGAGAAGATGATCCTTTCCAAGTGCTTGAGAAGATTAATGACAATGCCTACAAGATCGATCTTCTTGGTGAGTTTAATGTGAGTGATCTTTCTCCATTTGATTTTGATGTAGGCGTCGAATCCTTTAAAGGAGAGGGAAAAGATGCGGACACGATCCAAGCATGTGGTGGAGTTGTGCAAGGAGGTTATAACATTCAAATGCCACTTGGACCAATCATGCGTTCGAGGGCTAAGAAGTTGCAACAATCCATGTTGAGCTTCGTCAAAGAGATTGTGGACCAACAAGCTTTGTTCTTCAACAATGGGGACCAAGAAGTCATTAGGGCTCAAGGATTAAAGACAGTCAATGTTTTGGAAGTTTAAAATGTTCAAAAACTGTGATTCTAATGTCCATGTCGTGACCTCAACTCTAAACTTTCGTATACGGTCAACATAAAGCTTGTCTCGATGTCGCGACACCAAATTCCATGTCGCAACATCAGCTCATTGGATCTTAAATGATGTTTTCCATTTGTTTTCCTTTTCATGTTTTGATAGGGTTTTGTTTTAGGTATTTGTTTAGGTTTCCTTAAGCCTATAAATAGGTCAATACATTGTAATTTTGAAAACACTTTGATCATTGATTAATACAATTTGTGAGAGAATTTTCTCTACTTTTTCTTCCAAAGACTTGTGGTCTTTTGCAACTGTGACTCCTGTAGTTGCCACAAAGAATACTATTGGTTCTTTTTTCATTATAGGTAATGGGTCGGTATCTCGTACAGTTGAGAACAGGTACTTTAGGTTCTTGGTTTGCTAACCAAAAGGTCTAAATCTTTTAAGTAGGAATTATCTTGTGTTTTCATATGATTCGGGTTCCACAAACACAATATTGGTGTGTCAGTATCGTGTTTTTATCCTCAGGGTTTGCACTAGAAATGCAGACAAGGATTTCGAGTGCTATTGCTTTTAATTTTGATGATATATTTAATACATGTGTGAAAGCAGAATGTAAAGATAGTTAGTCATTTTAGAGAACAAGGGATAGAAGCCCCAACCTATTGTGGAAGCAATAGCAAGAAAAACAACATGGCAGGTTAATTGGTTACAATACATAAGAGAAAGCAATACAACACAACCGCTATCAGTTTACAGGCTAGGAATAATCTGAATGAGAATATAGTTGAGTGTATCCATTGCTATAGACATCACTTTGTTAAATGCCGACTAAAGTTGGGAGCTTGTTTTTGAGTGGTGAAATTGCACATCAAATGAGGGAATGTCCAAGAAATATGAGGAATAGAGGAGAAAAGATAGTCGAACTGATAGCAGCCAATCCCAAAGACAATGCTAGAGTGTATGCTATGATTGAATTTGAGACTAGTGGCTTGAAGGACATGACAATAGCTACGCTCAGAAATATTAAACTTTATGCCTACATATATGATCTCTTGGACTTGGACATTGTTTTAATGCTCTTTGGACTTTGATATGAATCATTTGGATACATATTTCTAAGAAGTTTGTTAATACCTTTTACATTTTGACCCAATAGCCGAATCAACCTTATTGTACTCCTAGAATAGTAGTATCTTAATTTCCATACAATTGCTTGTTAATACATATCTGCAAGTAATGATTTGAGTGTGTGTGTGTGTATACACATATATTATTGGGTAAATTAGCTGATTTCTTTCTTTTGTAATGCAAACCTTAGAGAGAATTTCAGCTATCTTAGAGGTTGGTATTCTTTTTGTTTAGCCTTAATTATTTATTTTCGTGTTTAACATTTTGGAAAATAGACATTTAATTATTTTGAATATTAGTTAATTACTTTATCTGAATATTAGCCTAGAATGTTGTTAAAGTAAATTTAGGATTAATCGGTAGTGGTTAGATAGATTTTCTTTCTCTAAAGAAAAAATAAAACTATTCATATCTGATATGGATCCGAAAAGCCTGAAAATGTGTCAAGATGAGGAAATGAAAGATGGAGCAAGCATGGATTCACTCTTGCCAAGATTGGAGTACATTCGTGGTATTTTGATCGAGTTGGATTGGACTATCTTGAATTCATTATACTCTACATGATGCCCAATTCTTCAAAGTATAAGCACAAGTGGAGATCCTTTAAGTGCAAGAAGACTGAATTAGATTTCAATTTTATTTTAGTTTGGTCTTTATTATGTAAAGCACAATAGTAGTTTAAGTTTATGTAAATTGGGTTGGTTTTAAGTTGGGGTTTTAGTTGGGTTTAAGTCAGGTTTAGTTGTTTATTTAATTCTTAGTTTTAGGCTCATTAATTAGCCTTAATAAGGCCCATTTAGCCCAAATCTTGGGGCCACTTATGGATAAACCCTAGAACTACTTTTTTAGGAGTTTTTAAGCTAGTTTTTAGGATTTCTATGAGCCTATAAATAGGCCTCATCATATGGACGAATTTCAGCAGATTTTTATCAATAATATTCATCTTTTTCGTGAGGAAAAAGTTCTTTCTTAAGGGCTGTGTATTAAGAGACATCTAGAGGCATGCCAAGAGTCACACATAAATTCCTGTCTCTTATACACATCTAGATGTGTACGGGTCAATTCGATTCATATAGGCAACGGATCAATTCTCACTTTAAATCTTGTTACATTTAGATGTGTATGCAGTTACAGTGTTACCTAAAGAATCGCAATTGGTCTTGATGCCACGTGTTTTTTACAATTCTTGAAGGTGTGTTTGCTGTCCAAATTCGTGTGACCAACTTTGGAGTCGATCCTTGGGGTATTGGTGCCATCTTGAATTGTTGGGTTTCGTGGCATCAAGACAATTGCGCACGGGGTTCGCATCAATAGCTTTTCTTGAAGATCTAGAAGTTTACTATTTACTAAAATAAGATTTTTGAAAATATGAATATTAGATTAATTGTCTTTGGTAAAAAAATTGAGAATCAGATATGCTCACCAGGGAAATAGTCAGGCGATGCAGATCTTGGCCTTGTCTATGGTCAGATTCATGACCAGTGTTGAGTGCCAAGATCTGCATATGGAGGGATAACGGATAGCTATCATCGAGTGCCTGTCTCTTATACACATCTAGATGTGTATAAGAGACTCTTAGGGATTAGGGTTAAGACTACGCAATTGCCAATTTTGATTTATTCGTTCAATTTTGTTATGTTTGGGGCACCTAAAGCCATAATAAGTGATAAAAGTTGTAGCAAGAGGGAAGAAGAATCGGACGAAAGAAGATGAAGTTAGAGGGAAGGTTTATGAAATTCCATCATAACCCCAAAAGTTACATAGGACTTTTACAAAAGCCCAAAGAAATTTTTATGGAGGCAGATTAAGCCCTTCTGAGTTTCCGAAATTATATCTAAGCCCGGGTGATTTTTCAAATGACCCCATCAGTCCAAAATAGTAATCTAGAATTACATAAGGATCCCTGTAGTTTGTTTATATCTCACATAGACATGTGAAAGTTTTTGTAAATGTCAAAAAGATCCCTAAAGGTTCAATGCAATTAATGAATGACCCCTCAAACATTCTATAAAGTACCTAACGGCCCCAACGACTTTAAAAATTGACTAGAATATCTTCAAGTGTCTTAAGAGTCTTGTAAAAGCCACCAATTGATTTATAAAGTTACCAAAAATGTTTTGTTTATTTGGAGTGGTCTCTTATACACATCTAGAATATTATAAATGAGTTTTCTCAATCATATAAAAGTCATACAAAGTTATAACAGTGACTTCAAAGTATCTTTTTACTACAAGAAAACTATATAATACTATAGGAAATATTATTCTCATGAATCTTAGGACAAATATAGACTAATGGAAGTTCACTACTCAGGGAATTGTTATAGGATAATTTAAATAAATGATGAACATGTACTAAGTGTTGAAAAAATGAATCTTTGATAAGAAATACTGAAAAGGAACAAGTACAATAACATCGTTGTTTAGTATACTACGGTAAATGATGCTTACCCTTTTATTTATAAATTGTTTTACAAACTTGTATATTTTTTAAATGGATTTTTAAACTTGCACATCTTCCAAATTATTTTATGAAATAATTATTTGAGTATGAAAATCTAAATCATGTATGACTATTTGAATTGCTCAACACACACACTCAAATCAGGACAGCTATTAGGGTCAATCACTATGTTGAATACTTAGAGCCAATGAAAGAATGTATTGTTTGAACCTCCATAAATTGTACATGATTTGTAAATGATTTGTAAAGTGTCATAGATTACCTAAAAAGTACATGTTACATGATTTGAAATAGATAAATGATATGAATTTCGAAAAGCAAGTTGAATCACTTGATTACATGAAATGAAAAAAACGTACAATTTGAAAGACAATTTTGATAAAAGGCATAAGCGTGTTATGGTATGAGTCTTGTCTCTGTGAAATGTATATGTATGTAACTGCATGATCTTGCAGGGCATACGTGCTACCTACTGGGTGACTTGTCGCTCTCCCTATTCCTTATATTTTTATACAGATGATGAATACAAGTATGTTATCATAGAGGTGGAAGTTTAAACACACCTGGACAAAGAAGATTGTAAAGGTTGTTTAGTAGAAGGATTGTACTAGATTTAGTAGATGTTAAGTAGTTCATAAGCTAGAATAATTTGACCTTGCATGTTGTAACATTATGACTTGATTTAGTAGTTTTGGTTTGGATTTATGATTGATGCCTTGTATTCATGGGAGTATTGTTTTACGGATATAGCAAAAGACATGTGTCTAACAAGTTCAGGTCAGGGGTGCGACATACGTGATTAGAGATCTAGATGTCTATTTTGGGCCCATTTTAGTATGTTTCAAACCCCTACACTTTGTAACTCTTATAAACTATAAATAGGGATCTTTATAATCTCAAAACAAGTTCTCTAAGCATAATTCAGCTTCTCTTTGGGGGGACTTCAAGGTTACGTTAGGATTTTCTTTCCTTTTTTAAGAAGAGTTGAAAAGGAGGTTCAAGATTGACAATCTTGGACCAAGAACTTATGATTCTTCATTACAGATGCTTTCTTAAACCTTTTATACACATTTATTATTCTATTTAGAGACAGTTTTATAACTTTTTAATTATTCGTCTTCAATCAATGCTTTCTTATTCGATTTCTTAAATTATTGTTTAGACTAGTTTACTTGTTTCCAATATTTTCTTCTGTATAATTCCTTCCATTCATGTTCTAAATACTATAGATAAAAGTTGTATGATGCCGATTTCTTTAGGTAATGATTAACTTGATCATCAATTGAAATAATAATAAGAATTGGGTAATAAATTCTCAAATCAAGAATGTATCCAATTCTTATTTTGCTTCAATGTCTCTTATACACATGGAAGTTGTAATTAATAAACCCGTTTTAATGGTTAGATTAATTTAATCGTGACTTCCGTAAAGTGTGTGGATTAATTAATCTAGATCATGATAATTCCACATAAATAGTACTCAATTTTATTAATTGGAATCCAGACGAATCTACAATTAGTTGGTCTAAACATAATATACTCAATTAAGCTGATAGTGGGAGTGGGTGATAATTGGGAATTTAACTTCCATATATTATAATTAGACCAATTAATTGAACGAATAAATCAAAATTGGCAATTGCGTAGTCTTAACCCTAATCCATTATTGTCATTAGTTAAAGTCTGTAATTTTAGTTTAGCTTAATTAAGTCACTTCTGTTATCGATTCTTCAAATAGCATTTAAGCCAAAGAACCGGTACTTGCAAAACCAATCCTTGTGGGTTTGATCCCTACTTTACTATATACTATTTGACCCTGTACACTTGTGATGCGTTATCTAGTTAATAGTAGAGTTAGGTGTTTATAAATTTTATAACTAGATATTTTGTGTATCATTCCTCTATCACTTATTATGGCTTTAGGTGCCCCCATCTTGGGATGTGTATAAAACATAACAAAGATGTTCTTCCTCATGAAGTTTACAATAACGTTAGCATCATTGATAGGTAATGCAACGGTTTCAACACATTATAAATGTAATCCACCACCACCAAGATATACTTGTTATTGTAGGAGATTGGAAAAGGTCCCATAAAGTCAATTCCCAAACATTGAACACTTCATAAATTAGAATATTGTTGAGTGGCATCTCATTCCTCTTTGAAATGTTTCTTACTCATTGATATTCATTGCATTGCAAGACAACGTCCCTTGCATCCTTAAATAGACTTGAGCAAAAGAATCCACATTGCAAAACCCTAGCCGTTGTTCTTTGTGATCTATTATGTCTTCCCAAGTGGTGATAAGTGGCAATGATGAAGAATGTTTACCACTTCTTCTTTTGGGAACACTTCCTAATGGTTTGATCCTTGTACCGATGGTCTAGGAAAGGATCCTTCCAAAAGAAATATTTGTCCTTCAAAAGAAACTTTTCCCTTTATTTTGCATAACCATAGTTGAAGGGATCACCTTGGCTACAAGAGAGTTAACAATATCGGTATACCAAGTTGTAGACTCTTCAACCTTCAAAAATTGTTCTTCGAATTGCTTCTTGTATGGGTAAATCTTCTTGGCTTCTTCCTATTGGCCCTTCAATCCTTGAGAGGTGGTCAACGATGGTATTCTCACTTCCATTTTTATCAACCACTTCCCAATTGAACTCCTATAACAGTAAAATCTATCTAATAAGTCTAGGTTGAGCATCATTTCTTGAAAAACAAGTATTTTAGAGCTGAATGATTGGTATGCAAAATCACTTTGCTCCCAATAAAGATATGCCTTAAACTTATCAAAGGGAAAAATAATAGCAAGGAGTTCTTTCTTAGAAGTAGAATAGTTCACTTGGGGCCCTCTCAATGTATGACTAGCATAGTAGACAACATACAAGACCTTGCTTATCGTTTGACACAAAACTGATCCTACGGTATACTTACTCGTATTTCGAATCAATAACTCAAATGGTAAATCCCAATTGGGAGCAACTAAAACAAGATCGGTGATCAAAGCATTTTTCAACACATTAAAAGCATGTAAACAATTATTATCAAAGACAAATGGAACATCCTTTTGCAATAAGGCATAAAGAGGTTTGGAAACACGAGAAATTGCTAATAAATCTCTGATGAAAAGCCGGCATGACCAAAGAAGCTCCTAACTCTATTAACATTACATGGGGGAGGTAATTTCTCTATTGCCTCCACTTTGGACTTATCCAGTTCTATTCCTTTGGAAGAGTCCTTGTGTCCTAGAACTATCCCTTCATTCACCTAAAATGACATTTTTCCCAATTTGAAACAAGGTTAGTCTCTTCGCACCTCTCAAGCACAAGTGATAAATTATGCAAGCGTGCATCAAATGAATTCTTGAAAACGCTAAAGTCATCCATGAAAATTTCAATAAACTTTTCAATCATATCATGGAAGATTGCAAACATACACCATTGAAATGGGCTTGGATTAGTACTGCATAACCCAAAAGGTATATGCCAGTAGGCAAACATTCTATAAGGACAAGTGAATGTGGTTTTGCCTTGGCCCTCTAGGGCTATGAAAATTTGAACCTACCCCGAGTATGCATCTAAAAAATGGTGAAATACATGCTTCAAAAGACTTTCCAACATTTGATCAATGAAAGGGATAGGGAAATGATCCTTTTTTATGGCTTTATTAAGTTTTCAAAAATCAATACAAATTTACCACTTCGTTATCATTTCAAAAAGGTATCAATTCATTTCTAGAAGGCACAACTTGGGTTGGACTAACACATTCATTATTACTTATGGGATACATAATCATGGCATAAAGGAGTTTCGAAACTTCTTTCCTAACTACCTCCTTCAAAATAGGATTCAAACTTCTTTGAGGTTGCCTACTAGTTTTGAAATCATCATTCAAAATAATTTTGTTCATGCAAATGGTTGGGCTTATCCTCTTAATGTCACTATTGTTCCAAGCAAGAGCCTTTCCGGTGTTTTCTCTACACAACAAGTAACTTAGATAGCTCTTCACTAGAATTCTAAGCACTAACAATCATGGGGAACATTTCATTTTCCCCAATAAGGCATAGCAAAGGTGAGAGCGTAGAAGTTTGAACTCAACCTTGGGGGTTCATTGATGGGAAACCCTCATTTACCTTTACTTTCTTTGATGAACTCTTCTCTTTCTAATGATAGAACTTCCTCTTTCATACTCATGTCAGCTTGGATGTCACTTTCATCATCACATTCTTCATTGTCTTGCGGAAGTTCCATCTTCAATGGAGGTTCGTTCAAGTTGCCCCTACAAAAATGTTCAACAAGTTCATCAATCATGCCCTCTCACATGATGTCATCATATACTCTTATAATCAAGAGAATTATCATTGATTCTCAATTGGAGTTTTTCTTCTTGCACATCAATTAGTCACCAAGAATGGTCTTCCAAGAATAATTAGCATGTTGTCATCTTCATCCATTTCAAGATCACATAAAATTGGCTAGTAAGAACACTTTCCTCACTTTCGTTATGATGTCTTCAATTATCTCAGCGTGTTGCTTGATACTTCGATATGCTAATTGAAGGGACACATTTGTCGCTTTCAAACCTCTCCTAATCAAATTCTTATATAAGGAAAAGAGCATTAAATTGATGGAAGCCCCAAGATTACACAATGCCTTCTCTAAGCCAACTTCCGAATTTCACAAGGAATAGCAAATGAACCTAGATCTTTCAATTTTGGTGGGAGTTTCTTATTGACATCTAGATATGTATAAAGACAAAAATATCAAACACAAGATTTCTTCCCCCATTAGTTTTCTTTTTCTAGTTAGCATTTGCATCATAAATTTAGCATAGATCGACATATTATCCAATGCCTCAACGAATGGGATATTAATCTCAATCTTCTTCAACATCTCTAAGAATTTCTTGAATTTCTTTTCTATGCTCTCATCCTTTGGCCCTCATGAAAATGGAATTTGAATGTTTATTTAGGGCTCCAAAGGATGTCTTTGAATTCATCAACTCTTTCAAAAGGGACTTGGTATTTCTGTTGCTCATCAATCATCTCACCTTTCCCTTTTGAGGATTCACCTTCTTCTCCATCTTTGGATGATTTTTTCAAGTTCTTTCACCTCTTTGCTCACCTATTCAACCACTTGGTTGTTCAATTCCTTACTATTTCTAAGAATTATTACTTGAACATGTTGTCGTGGGTTTGGAGTAGTGTCACTTGGAAGTGATCCCATTGGTCTCTCATTCACTTGTCTTTCCACTTGACCCAATTCGGTTTCCAAGTTCCTTGTTGAAGCTCTTTGATTCCTCACAAATGCGTCACGTTCTCTCCTAAGAGTTTCATTTTCTCTGTGTATAAATTCTCAAACTCTCTCATATTTTCCTTCTTCCTTCTTAAGGCTTCGAGTTCGCTTCTCATTTTCGTAAAGTTGAGTTTGTATATCATTTCCCTCCCAATTGAAGTTTTGAGCAACATTCTATTGTACGAAATTGAGGGTGTTGGAAGTTGGCTTGAGGATTTCTTTGGTGTGGTGTAATGACCCTAAGAAAGAAGGATTATTCCTACTACTTTTTGTACAGTTTTTGCATTAGTTTCGGCATTTTTAGAGTTTGTGTTTGTTTTCGTGCATCTCAGCTTCTATGTGTTAATAGATGTTTAGTGTACTATTTTAGTATTTATTTTATTTTATTTAAATTATAAATATTATGTGAATTTAGGGTTGTATTTAGGTTGTTTACCTAATTCTTCCGAAATTAGAGGTCTAAGCAATGTCTTCTTATTTGTCTCTAGATTTGTATCAATGTTTAAGTGTTATTTTTGAGTTAAATTATAGATATTAATGTGTGTTTTTTGTTCCACAGTCTTGTAGGAACAAACAATACGTCAATCGGATGTCGGACGAGAATTTTAGAAGCAAAAATGCAATCAAGAACCACACGAAGCTGTTAGGGGCCACTCGCAAACTGTGAGCACGGTAGAAGCATTCTCTCAGTCTGCAACTATCAATCACAATCTGTAGTTGGTTCAATGCTGCTACGTGATTTTGATGATTTATAGAGTATTGGGTCTCTATTTTGGGCCTGTAATAGTGCGTTTTGAAACTTATTCAAAGTCTTACACTTTGTAACTCTTAGAAACTATAAATAAGAAACTTTAAGACCTCGAGAACAAGTTTTTTTTCAGCTTCATTCAAAGGCTACAAGATTAGACAGGTTTTCTTTCTTTTTTCAAGAAGGATTGAAGAGGAGGTTCAAGATTGATAACCTTGGACCAACAACTTGCAATTCTTCATTAAAGAAGCTTTCTTAAACCTTCTTAGATCTTTATTATGCTATTTAATTTCAGTTTTATTGCTCTTTAATTGTTCACTTTCAATCACCGCTTTCTTTAATTACTTTCAATGTTTTCTTTTATGTTTATGCTCTCAATTATGTTCCTAATATGTTGTGGATTAAGGTTGGATGATGCCAATTCTATTGGATAATAATTAATTTGGTCATCAATTGAAATAATCATAATAATTGGGTAATAGTTGGCACAAACCAACAATTTTAGAGAGCAGCTAACTCTAGATTTGGTTAGGTTGGCTGAAGTGATTCGGTTGATTGATCCTTCATCATAGACCCATATTGATTGTTAAATTAATCTAATTTGAGACTAAGGTAGCGGATTAGTTAATTAGTTCACAATATAGTTCCCAATAATTCCATACAGATAGAACTCAAATTTATTAATCTAGGATATAGAGGCATCTTTCCCTGGATCATTAATTTGATATGATTTAATCATTGAAGGTTTTGGGTTGAATTGATAAAAGAAAATTGAACTTCCATGCATTATAATTAGACCAATTAACTGATTGAATTAATCAAAATCAAGAATTTTAGTTTGAAGTCTTTAAGTCTAGTTCATTTAACTCTCTCTCCTATTGTCGATTCTTCCATCAAATAACGTTCAAACCAAATAACTAGTACTTGTTAAACAAATCCTTATGGGTTCGTCCCATACTTCTGCTATATACTATTTGACCCCATAAATTTGTGATGTGTTATATAGTTAATACTAGAGTTTGGTGATTATAAATTTTGTAACTAGATATTTTACTTATCAAGTTTTTAACGCCGTTGCTAGGGATTGGGTCTTTGGCAATGTCGGCATAATTTGGCAAGAATACTACTTTGAAGTGTAATTTTTGTTTTATTTGTGCTAGTGTCATTGTATGTTCCCAATATTTCAAAAAAAAAACCAAAAAATTTTCCTTTTTTTTGGTTTATCTTTCTATAATTGAAAAATCCAAAAAGATTTCTCTTTCTACTGGATAGTTTGGGCTAGCTACTAGTTTAAACTCTCCCATTTTCTTTTTTCTTGTGCTTTTGTGTCACTACTTGTTTTTGTGTTTTGTTTTTGTATTAGTCTTATAAGAACATGCAAGGATTGAATTAGACTTGATCAACATGTTGAGGATTTTATCATCCTTGTGATTATGGAGAAAGGACCATTGAGCATGGTTCTTATGTTTTTTTGTATGCATTTAAGATTGGTTATCATGATATGTTAATCCACTTATTAGCTATAGAAGAACAAATAAGTAAATTTCGTGCTAATACAATTTCTTTTAATAGTTTATATTGTGATTCTTTTGCAGTAACCATGCTAACTAGAATCAAAGAGCTTCAACAATATGATCCTGTGCTTGTGATGAACAAATAGGGTGGTCCGACCATCCAAATTCTTTCTCAACCTACCAAGAATGCCTTTATTCTTTTCCAACATACCAAGAGCCTAGATATGGACAAAATGAGCCCCTGAGATTCAATAACCATTATTGTCCAAATTTGAATAAAGCTACCATCTTTTTATATATTCGAGCTTGAAACGTGAATCAAGTAGACTATATACAGAAGATGAGCCTAGGTTTCAACCACCATCAACCCAAGAAGAAGATTATATTGTAAGATTGAAAGGATAAGATGATTGCCTGTATGGAGGAGCTAACGAGGACTTTCGAGCACGAAGACAAATCTATAAAGAGATTTCCTAACCAGCTTGCCAAACTTGGAAATCAGTTAGTGGGTAAAGTTCAAGGGACTTCTACACTAATCACAAATGAGCGAGAGGATGGTCACCTTGAGGGTAACTTTGAGATGACCGAGTCATGGAGCATAAGGAATGAAGAACCAAACAATTGATTGTATCATCCTATCACACAGTCCATAAAGGTATTATCCGGTGTGTTGATAAAGTTGGCTCGAGTAGTGGAAGATACAGATGTGTATAAGAGATTGTTTGGTTCTTCATTCCTTATGCAAGTATGACAGAATTTCATCTGTCCTTAGTAATTTTGGATGTACTACACAATTTAGACAGCTGAGCAAGGACTACAACATTCTTGGCAAGACTCCTTGACTTTAATAGGGGAGATCTTCTTTTAATTTTACTTTTATTTATGTTTTAATTATTTATGTGCTTTAGTTTAACAGAATCTGGTGGGGTAATAAAGGTTTGAAGCCTTGTGACTACTTAATTTTATGTGTTTTGTGTTGTCTATTGCTAGTTATTATGCTTGGATAATATGTGTTTAGCTCAAGACAAAAATAAGGTATTTTATGCTTATTTGATACAAATTGAGATTGTCATAAATTTTAGTTGAACTTTGACCTAAGTTTTGTTTTTTGATTGTGGAATTACTAGTTTTTGGTACATTCTCGTTGTCAGGTATTTGAGTAGTTTGATGCGAATTATGTTGATGCTTGGTTTGATCTTCCAATTTTCTTGGTTATTGAATCCTTTTTGAAAATTAATGTGCAAAAACTAAGTTGGGAGTATGAATTAGGCATTTGTGACCTTTGTTTGTGATAAACCCCGTTAATCTTTGTTAATGGCCTTTTATTTTTAATTGTTGAATGTCGTGTAGTCCAATGACTTCTAATTATATTTATTGTGTTAGTTGGAAAAAGGAAAATAAGTTCCTAGATTTTATGTTATTCGTTAAGTCCTGTGTTCCTATGAGTTAAATCATATGATATGTAAGGTTTTCAGTGTATTTTGTGAGTAATTTTGCATGATTTAAAGTGAAACTCATGTTTTAAGTTGAATTTTAATCATCTGATTGTTTTCGCATTCATCTTTTATGCATATTATTCCTCATCTCATAGAGTTTTAATTATCCCAATATGTTAGAAGTGGTTCACTAGTGTTATGTTCAGCTATATTTATGTGTTTATGTGTTGTTTTATATTTTAGGTTTAGTTTGTGTTTTGAAAAAAAAAACACAAAAAAAACTTCTAAAAATTCAAAAAGATTTTATATTTTGAGTGTGACTTTTTATTTTATTAGTTTTAAGGATATGATTGTTTAAAAGACTCTCTAACTATCAGACAATAGCCTTTAAGATTTATATACCCTCTTTGACTGAAATATTGTACAAGGCTAAACAAAAAGATTTTTTTTTCTTTTAGTTTAGTGAGGTTTTTGTATTTTGTGATTACTGGATTTTGTGATGTTATGGTAGAATGGCACATTATTATTTGGCTTGATGTTAATTGCCATTGATATTATAACCTAGTGTTTTTCAACTACTTAACCATATGCATCATTAATTTTCTTGAATGGGTGAAACTAGGATTTATATGACATTCTGCTTTCTTTTAATGCAAATTTTTGGAGTCATTGATATTAGAAAGGAGTTGCATGAAATGTTCTTGTTGACAATACCTATCTGCAAATTGTGGAGATTATTTTCCTATGATTTATCAATGGAAAGGATTTGAAATGAAATAGACCTTTGCTCGCTCATTTGTGTGTTAGTGCATGGCATGGCAGTGGGTTCTATTGCAGTTATTTGCGTCTTAATTGCAGCATAGTGCATTAATCCATGGCTAGTTCCTTGTGTGCTCCAATGAGCTTGAAAAGGAAAAAATGGCTTGGTTAACGTAAAGTGTGTAAGCATGGTAAATGGAAATGAAAAGGTAGCTTGCATGAAAATGTGTCTTGCATTCATTTACCAAAGAAAAAAAAATGAACCAAAAAAAGGTGGTCATAAAGAATTGATATAAAGTTGTGTTTGATGGTTTCGGGCTAAATGTGTGTCATTTCCATGATCAAGGTTTTAAGGTTCTACTGATATTTTTCTATTGTATTGTTGATTATAGGTTTGTAATCTCAAGAATTTTCTAGTTGAGCCAAAATCCTATACAAAAACCTATTTTTCAAGCAAATTTTTCTTTATTTTGTTTTATTTTTGCCATGTAATTTGATATGTTAAGTGAATTTTTATTGATAAATGATTAAAAAAAATAAGAAAAATCAGTAAAAAAAAAACATTTAACTCAATTGAATAATGAGCAATATAATTACGTACAATACTATAATGTCATGTAACTTGCAAGTATTAATAAAATAATTATTGCAAGACTATTTAATGTGATTTATGGATACTAATTTAATAATATAATTAAGTATGAATTGATGTATAAGAATATAACAATTGTACAAATTAAGTTAACTGAAACAAAGCTAATTATAATAATTGTCAATAAATATTTTTTAGTTGAATAATAAATTTATATTTTCACTGATGCAATTATTTATATATCAAAATATTTTAATGCTTATACTCTCTACCTTTTTTGAAGTCATTAAGCGCATTCATGAATTTGGATAACTAATTTTTGACCAAATTCAAAATTAACCAAATTTATTAGCTGAATTGAATTCGAAATCGATTACAACTTCGATTAACCAAATACTTGCACACCTCCAGCTTTACATGAAGTGCGTAAGTAGGGTAAACAAGTGAAAATGAAAAGGCAACTTGCGTGAAAATGCGTCTTGCATTCGCCGAAGAAAAAAAGAAAAGAAAATGAACCAAATAAAAGGTCATCATAAAGAATTGATGTAAATTTACATTTATGGTTTCGAGCTAAATGGTTTTAATGGTTTTTGGTACTCGACCGTTGTGTGTAATTTTCATGATCAACATTTTAAAGTTCTACCAATATTTCTCCATTGTATTGATGAGGTTACAGGTTTGTAATCTCGAGAATTTTCAAGTTGGTTGTGAGAAGTCGAGATGCTTTACGTAATGTGGCCCATATTGGTCGACTTCTTGAATTTTTTTTCTTAGAAAGTCTACTTGATATTATTCCTTATGGTGGTTTTCGATGTGTATACTTGTGTAACATATATTTTGTGTGGTTGGTCAGATTTCGAGCTAGGTTTACGAGACAATTGCTTCAATCCAGTTTTCGTGTTTCCATTCCTAGGTGGATGTGTTTTGTTTTAGTCCAAAGTTATTGTGTTCTGAATATTTATTTGTTTTTATTGTCTCTCGAAAAACACATTCGAGACCAATTATAACCCTAAGAAATTAGGGTTATTCCTACTCATTTTCATACAGTTTTTACAATTGTTTCGACATTTTTAGGGTTTATGTGTTTGCTTTCGTGCATTTCCATTTCATTGTGCTAATATATCTTTAGTGTAGTGTTTTATTGTATATTTAATATTATTTAAATTAAATATTTATATGCATATCTATTGTTAAAAAATGTGTGCATGTGTTTAGGATTGTGTTTAGGTTGTTTACCTAATTCCTCCCAGAATTAGAGGTCTTTGTGCATTCTTGTTTGTCTTTTGTTAATAGTTATTGTCAGTATTTAAGTGTTATTTTTGAGTTAATTATAAATATTAATGTGTGTTTTTGTTCTACAGTCGTGTATGAATAAACTGTACATCAATTGGATGTCGAATGAAGATTTTATAGGCAAAACTGCAAAATTGTGTGAAGCTGTCAAGGGACACTCATTGACTACGAGTGGATAAGGAAAACACTGGCAGACTATGAATGGGACAAAAGTATTCTCATAGTCTGTGACTATCAATCACAGAATGCGGTTGGTTCACCATCGCGATGCAATTTTGACATTTTTTAGATTTCTGATTGTCCATTTTAGGCCCGTAATAGTGCGTTTCGAAAGTTATCTGGAGCCCACACTTTGCAACTCTTAAAAACTATAAATAAGGGTCTTTTGGACCTTAAAACAAGTTTTTCTTTCAGCTTCCCTTTGGGGACTGCAAGATTAGACTAGATTTTCTTTCTTGTTTTAAGAGGGGTTTAAGAAATGGTTCACGATTGACAACTTGGATCAAGAACTTGCGATTCTTTATTAGAGAAGCTTTCTCAAACCTTCTTAGACTTTTATTATGCTATTTAATTTCAGTTTTACTGCTCTTTAATTGTTCACATTCAATCACCACTTTCTTTAATTGCTTTCTCAGATTAATGTTTACACTAATTTACATACTTTCAATATTTTCTTTTGTGTTTATACTCTCAATTAATTTCTAATTTGTCGTGGATTGAGGTTGGATGATTCCAATTCCGATGGTAATGATTAATTTGATCATCAAATAGAATAATCATAATAATTGGGTAATCATTGGCAAATCAACAATTTTAGAGAGTAGCTAACTCTAGATTTAGTTAGGTTGGCCATGGTGATACAGTCCATTGATCTTCCACCGTATGACCCGTGTTGATTGTTAGATTAATCTAATTCGAGACCTAGGTGGTAGGATGCTTGGTTGTTAACATAATTGATTTGCTCCATTCCTTCCAAGGATCCTTCACAATACCCATTTAGATGGTTATCGGAATAAAAATCACACACTAATGGCAATTGTGGAAGCGATGATAGGGCATTCACTGCAATTCCTCTTCCAACATTCTCCAGTGTTCTTGTTAGATTGGTCATCATATTCACCATCATACAATTTTGTGCTAACAAGGCATCATTCTGATTCAATTAGAGCACACCTCCTTGCGCTTTAGGTTGAGGTGCTTGAGGCAATTGCATATTTAGTTGAGCATTGGGTTGAGCCACTCAACCATATTGGTAATAGTTCGATGCCATAGTGTTTAAGAGCCTCTAAGCCTCATCTGGTATTTTGAAAGATCGGGAGCCTCCTGCCAAAGCATCAACAATGGACTTTATTTCTTGATAAAGCCTGTTATAAAAGGTTTGCACTCATTTGTAGCCACAACAAAATTGCATGATGAAAAGCTTGTTATAAAATGTTTGTACTTGTAGCCACAATGGATTTGCATGATGAGGATACTTTCGAAGAAGCTCATTGAACTGATCTCATGTTTCACTCAATCCTTCCCCCACATCTTGCTTAAATGAAGTGATTTATTTTCTTAATCTAGCACCCTTGAAAGTGGGAAATGTTACTAGGAATTTCGGGCCAAGACCACTCCAAGTGATAAAAGTGCCTTGTTCATGAGATTGGAGCCTCTATTTTGCTCGCTCTCTTAAGGAAAAAGTGAATACTCTTATTTGTACACTATTGGGGTACAACCATTAAATTTGAAGATATCAAGAACCTCCTCAAAATTCATAAGGCGAGTGTATGGGTCCTCATTTAGCCCTCTCCTGAACATGGCATGTGATTGGAACATTTGGATTAACCCTGGCTTGACCTCAAAACTATTTGCTTGGTTTGGCATCCTAGCAATACTTGAATTTGCACTGAGATCAAAATTAGGTATGTAATAGTCTCGAAGAGGTATTCCATTAGCATGTAACCCATGACCATTATTGCCAACCTCCCCATTTCTATTACCACCTATTACATATTCCCAACTACTCTCTATTAAGCATTCTTGCATTGTTTTGAGGGCTCACCATTTAAAATTGTTCTTGCTCTTCTTGTAATTTTTTATCTTTCCAAATCATTGTTAAGGTTTTCTCTATCTCCAAATCCAATGGTAGTAATGATTTCTCTCCAAGAACCATAAACTACAAGACAACACTAATAATAAAGTCAAGTTCAAATGATGAAGTACCAAAAGAAACATTAAAAAGAAAGCACTAATTAACATAAATTAAAAATAAACAACTAAAATAAAAAGAACGTCTAATCTAGAAAGGCCCACAAGTATCTAATATTGTCATTGCATAATAATTCCCGGCAACAACGGTAAAAACTTGTTACGTGGTTTTTGTGATGTGATTGAGTTCGACACAATCAACAAGTAATAAAGAACTCTATCAATCACTTAACCTTCACCCACACTCTCATATGTATACGAGGTAAGAGTGTACAGAGCAATGAGTGAGTATCGTTCTCACAAGTATTGAGGATGCCAAGTACTAGACTTAACAGACCATTGTCTTTTTTTGGCAAATAACCGAGTAGATTGTCAGCAGCTACAAGATCTAACTATGAAAGTAATTAATTAAGCACTAATTTAATCAATTAACTAAGAAAGCAAGTAAAAGAACTAATCTAGTTAAACAAATAAAAATTAACACTCATTACTAAACTAGAGAGCCTAATAGAACCATAAGAAGCCATTAAAACTAGTCCAGAAAGCATGTAAACAAATAGTCTAAGAAAGCAATTAAATGCTAATTTAAGGAAGAAAATAGAATTTTACTCTAATAAAGCAATTAAATGCTAATTTAAGGAAAGCAAGTAAAAATTATACTAGGAAAACTTGAAGAAAACATTAGGACTGATATTAGCTAAGAAAGCACATTAACTACACTAGAGAATTAAGAAATCTTCATGTTTTAATAATTTAAGAGATTTTAAGAAATGAAAATAAATATTAGAGTAAGTAGTCTATAAGAGATTGTTGTTAACACAAGAATAACTTATAAAAAATTTAAATTTCTAATAGATTAAAGACAGGAATTTAAAGATTAAACTAGAAAATCATCAAGATAACAAGAACACTAAGAACTTCTTCTAATGAAAAACTAGAATCTAAGTACTTTAGTTGCAAGAATTTTAGATGGAAAATTGGTAAATTTTATGTCAACTTGAATTAATAAAAAGCCCACCAAATTAAAAGTAAAAATATTTAAGCTTGGAAGAAATTAAAGACGTAATCTTGTCATTAAATAAAAAGACTTGTATTTAAAGAGAGATTTAAAGTCTAAAAAAACTTTAAAGTACACTACAATTAAGATTGCACTACAACTAAACTACCTATAGCTAAAACTATGTATTTTTATGGTACAAGATAGGGTTGTTTGAAAGTATTATCTAACAGTCAATCCATTGAGTATTTTCTAAGACCACATTGACTGATTTCTTCCTTAGGATTTTTCACTGTAGTGTTCATCTTAGGCTGACCAAGGTCTTCCTTTAGTTGGTAACCATGGTGATGAACTTTACTTCCATAATCTAGTCATTGCGGTGTTCATTCCTTGAAGTTTCGAATGGCTTGACACCTAGATTGTAAGATTTCTTCATTGATTTTTGTCGCCGCATTGTTGAAGCTCCATCAGCCATGGATTTTGGTCTTCAATTTCTTTCCAATTGCATCTTTGGTCCTTTTCTCCTTCCATTCCTCAAGTTTCTACACAATTACAAGTAATTCCTACAGATACACCAAGAATCACTAAGTAAATATGCACCTAAAACCACTAAAATGTCAATTAAGCCTATTTTAATGCATAAATACTATCAAAATCCCTAATATGACTCTAAGACCATCAAAGCTACTAATATACATAAAATTCAAGTAAAAACACATAAGAACATCTTAAAATGTGACTAACATAATCAAAATTGCATGATTTTTAGAGGCAAAATAATTCTAATTACTAGAGTTATTAGACACTAAGGATAAAATATCAATTAGGTTAGCTTTATAGCTCAAACGATCTGAAGAATTTGTCTAAATCATTTCCTTGGCCCAAAATCTATTCATACTTTGTAAGTAATAAATCACACACAATTTCAACGAATATCACAAGCAAAATAAACATCGCAAGACAATCATGATTAACACTCTTTAAAAATTAGTTTACTTTCACACCCTCACTCAAGGGAATATATTTTAAGTGTATAGTGGTAACTCCTTCATGATTCAAAGGGATCAAAAAGTACAGAAACATATATTCATTTTCAATCCAAATATTGTATCAAGACTAGTTCCACTTTATAACATTTTTAAACCTTTGACACGTATTACAAAAGTCAATGAACATAAACAAGACACTAAAATGAAAAATATTTTTGGTTTATCCCTTCCCAGTACTTACAGGCAAAGAGGGCTTAAAAATCCTAAAGGATGTCATCCGGTAGCTAGGAAATCTTTTATGCAGTGCATAAAATCTAGATGGTTATAAGAATCAGATTTTTTTTTTTTTGTGTTTTTGAAAAAAATTTCTCAAAGAAAACCATAAATTTTAACACAAAATGCCACCAAAGTTGAACACAAATAAAAGCAACACTCCCAAAATAACATATAACATATAATCACAATCATACCACCAAAAATACACACACATCCCCAATTTAAAACGAAATATTGTCCCCAATATTTCACACCAAAATTATCATAAAAATACTATCATAATGAAGACAAATGACAAAAACAACACTTTCCTGATTTATTGTGGCTTCATTAATCTTCCTCTTCATCCAGTATACTCGTTGACTCTTCATCAGCTCCATCACTCAATTCATCCTCCTTTTGCTTATCTTCCTCATAAGTGGGTATGGCCGACAAAGCTAGAGCTTCTATAATATCAATATTTGAAACTTCACCCAATGTCTTGGACTAATTGTCCCATAGCCTTCATATGTTGATATTGATGATCCATTATCGTTAAAGTTTCATCAAGCGACCCTCCACACTTTGATTGGCAGTTTAAGGCTTATTTGAACTTGATGCCTTTGCTTTACACGATTGATTAGAACATGGTTGCATCCTTTTGAGTGCTCGATTATCAATCGGGTTCTTTGTAGCTGTCCTTTTGTCTACATTTTCATCTCCATGAGCTCTTGCATCAAAACATAATTGAGAGTTTAAGTAAGGAAAACAAAGTCTCTTACTTTTTGGTCTAGCCGTATAAAATTTTTTTGCATGAATTACACGACCAATATCAATGTTTTTCCCTTTTAGCAAGCAATATAGCAACACAATTCTATTTTTAGTCACATTTGTTGTATGCTAACCCAGAAATATTGAAGTGTTGATAAAATTATACCAAACTATGGTAATTGGGGACAAAAATTTCATTGGAAAAGATTTTTTTTTTTTTTGCTCCCATTAGCATTCTTAGCTACATGCCAAGATACATTAACACTACTAAAAAGAAATTTAGACATTTTTATTAAATCCGGATCATATTGCCTTTGGTACTTAGTGTATCAATCTCTATCAACGGATGAAATACCAAAATAATCAGTCAACTCACGAATACAAGGAACTCTCTTGCTTCTAACCAAAATGTACCCATTAATAGGTTCAAGCACATTTCCATAGGATTGTCTAACAATTTGTTCAATGGCAAACTCATGTTGCATACAAAAGTTTTGTCCAACATTTCTTTTCAATCATAGTTTCTAATTCATTTAAGAGGTTATTATGTTTCCAAGCAACATCAAGTTTAAACCATCTTTCAAGAATTAACTTCCTATTAATGAAATTTTCTTAAATTTTTTCATAAGCTTTATCCAAAGGGAATTGATTTTTGTTATACTTTTGCTTAGAACTACTAGATTTAGATGAATTCTTCTCTTTAGATGCCATGATTTCAAATAAAATTAATAAGCTCAATTAATCTTGAATATGTAAAGAACAAGATAAAGAACACCAATTAACTCAAATAAAGAAAAATCAAGTTCTTCTTATGCAAATTTAAGCTCACAATCCCTAGAAAACTTGAACTCTAACCAAGCAATTTCACTAATCAAAGCACAATTAAAGGCAATAATCAAAATTTAATAACACTAAAAGGATAGAAGTAACCAAACTAGATGCTTGGAACTCCTTGCAACGGATAAGAGTTGCAAGAAGAATCCTGTCTCTTATACCTTTCTTGATGTGTATAAGAGACAAACTAAGCTTCTTCTTTAAGCTGTGCTGAAAACACTCAAAAAAAAGGGAGTTCTTTGTGAAATTTGTACAAGACTACATGTATAAAAAGTGGATTTTGTGAAGGAAGGGTTTAAAGAGTTTGGGAGATTTTGGAGTGTTTTGAAGTTGGAAGAGGCACATAAGGAGGCTTAAATGGGCTGGAAATTGCAACCCTAGACCCTTAATTTTGGCAGCCCAAAGTGCAGCTAAGAGCTTGAGGGCAAAGCTGCACACAGCCGTTAGTGGCAAGCGCAACTGCTATACGTGGCTAGGCTCTCCCAAGCATAGCCACTCTTGGGCATCTTGGGCCACGCTTGATTTTTCGTCTTTTCGTTGATAATTTTCCATCCTTATGCAATTTGAGTCCTGAATCATCTCCAAACTTATATTTTAACAACTAAACATCAAAAATTAGCTCAAAATTACAATGGTAAAAGTACACATATAAGAGACAGTAAAATTGGCTT
Source organism: Cinchona pubescens (assembly GCA_025175665.1). NCBI lineage: Eukaryota > Viridiplantae > Streptophyta > Magnoliopsida > Gentianales > Rubiaceae > Cinchona > Cinchona pubescens. The sequence continues at coordinate 183,256 of JANKKI010000204.1, forward strand.
AATTCAATTTTTATTTTGCTTGAATATCTTCTTGAAACATCTATAGCTAGATGTAACTAAGGGATTATGTAATTGAGCTCTTCAAATCGCACTTGCGGATGCCATCAACTTTATTCCTTATGCCACCTTTGAAACAAGTGAAATGCTCATGCGGATATCTTCTTATTTGCATCATATAAAATGAGATTTCCCACTCATGTTCTTTTATAACTGCTCTTCCGTGAGTTCTACACAAATTAATGCTCAAGCATTGGCTAGAAATAGTCTCCCTGAGCATTAATTTGTGTGGAACACGTAATCTCCGAATCTACTTATACACATCTCCATGTGGATAATAGACACTTCTCTATTCAAACAAACACATTCTCTATCATTCCTTGCGTATTCCTCATGCTTCTATCTGCTACTTGAATGGGCTTATCAATCTAATAAGTAATTGCTAAACAGGCTTCCCTACAAAGAGATAAAAACATTATATTTATACTGGCTCCTAAATTATAGAGAGCTCTATCAATTAAGCATCACTAATTTTAGAAGGTATAGTAAAACACTTCGATCTTCCTTTTTTGGGAGTAGTTTCCTGAGGATTATTTTGCTACACTTTTCATGAGATCTTCAATGTCTTTATCATTGCAATCCTTACAGGGCTTCTTGGAATCCTTTTTCTATTAACATTCACCTCATCATCTATCTTGGAGTTCTTTTTTGTTCTCATGTGTTCGATGTAGTTGTGGAACATTTCCTTAGCTTTGTCATCTATATTTCTATTAGCTTTCTTCTTAAATACACCATCTGACTTTCTTTGTTAAAACTTCACCTCTTTGTCATACACATCTATTGTGTTGACTACTAAACATTCCACATCTTGGTCAAACATTTTTGTAGAATTAAAAACATTGAATTCTACCTCCTCGTCATTCACTCCCATGGTAAATTCGCCCTTTTGCACTTCAAAAGGTGTCTACCTGTAACTAAGAATGGTCTACCAACAATTATGGGAATATTTAAATCTTCCTCAAAGTCAAAGACAGTAAAATTAGCAAGAAATATAAACTTATCTATTTTTACCAACACGTCTTCAATGATTGCCTTTAGATGTTCCAATGAGTGATCCGCAGGCTGAAGGGTCACCTTTGTTGGTTTCACTTCTCCTATATTTAAGGTGTGAGAATTATCACTGGCATTAGATTTATACTAGCACCAAGATCACATAAACCCTTACATATGAATTGTGTTCCAATTGTGCATGGCATAGTAAAGCTAGTGGATCCATTGGCCTAGGTTGTAGCTTCTGCTGTAGAACGGTACTGCACCCTTCTACTAAGGCAATATAGTCTTAAAATTAGCTAACCTCTTCTTTCAAGAAAATATATCCTTCATGAACTTCACATCACTAGGCACCTATTCCAATGCCTCAACAAATGAGATATTTATGTAATTGGATACATAGTTGGTTTTCTCATGCACAACTCTAATTCCAGTTACATAAGATCCATATGTGGATTGATTACCTACATACAAATCACAGGAAAACTCATTAGAATTAACTAAATTGACAGAATTTGAATTTATACCCTTAATTTGTTTTGTAAGGATCACTAATTGGCTTGCTATTGAATATGTTTGAGCTATTAGTGAATCCATCATCCCTATTCGATGAACTCCTCTCCTTCTAGTAATAATAGTTTACCTCTGATAAAATTGCTCTCCATCTTCTCTGACAAGTCATATGCTTCTTCAGGAATTCTATAGACAGCATGAATGCTCTTCCACTTGTGCTGCCCATTGTATTCTGAGTGGTTGAAAAGAGTCCATTATAAAATGCCCGAATCTCCATCAATAAAAGTAATCCATGATGTGGGCATCTTCTCAATAACTCTTTATATCCCTCCCAAGCCTCATGAAGTATTTCCATTTCATTTTTCCAATACATGAATAGCATTTCTAAGCTACACTGTCTCTGGCTGGTGGAAAGAATTTGATTAGAAACTTTTGTGCTAAGTCATTCTAGGTAGTGGTAGAACCTAGTGGTCGAGAAATTAACCAAGACTTGGCCTTATCCCTCAGTGAGAATGAGAAATCTTAGCCATATGGCATATTTTGAAACTCTATTATGTTGAAATGTGTCACAAATTTCTAAGAAGTTGAAGATGTGAATATTTGGGTCATCACTAAACATTCCACTAAACATAGTTGAAAATCGTATCATCTGAATGATCTGTGGCTTCAGTATGCTCAACTGAAGGCCATCTACTGCAGGTACTAGCAAATTCCCTGAGAGACCTTGGTTCAACTTAGATTTGATGTTACTTGAATGATTGGATTTATAGGATTTTCACTGTTAGCCATTTCTAAGATTAGTTAGAAGCCTCTCATTGCCTCCCTTATCAAATAGCTTATATGAGTTAAATTTCTAGGTTTAAAGGAAGTAATATTCCTTTCAACCTTCTAGGCATACAACTAGTAAAAACCTACAAAACAATCATAAAAAATAAATAAAATAAAATAAAAAGAAAATCATTTAAACTAAAGTAATATGCTTAATCTGATATTGGCAAAATATTACAATATCAAGACAAAGTCCTCGGCAACAGTGCCACTTCTTATATCCTCAGTCTAGCATACACTCAAATTTGCATATGGAAGTATACAGATCAAACAAGTAATATAATGTAAATAGAGATCGTTCTCTTGAGGACTATGCTCAACAAGTTGGCAATTACTAGAATGATACATGCAAAACTCTATCTAAACAATGAAATAAAAGAATCACAATAATGAAAACAAAGAATTAAGAGACTAAATAACTAGACACGAATTCAATGGATACTAAAACTAGGATTTACTCATCATATCTAATCTAATTAATTATTTTGATTTAACATTCCTTCAATTTCATAGTTTACTTTCTAATCTAGGGTTCCTTTTGCAATTGCAAGTTTCAACTAGAACTCAGGCAAATCTACTAACTTTGACCAGTCCACTATAATGCTATGTGGATTGAAGTTCCAATTAGTACATAAATGTGACCCTAATCAACTACCTAAGATGAATAGGTATATCTCTATTTGTACCGACAAAATGGTTTAACCTATGGGCAATTGTTCCAAACAAAGGCTATTTGAACCCATCCTAATCATAAGTTGCCTCTCTTGACTTTTACATAAGATTTACAAATTACTCTAGAGTGTGCCCCATCATCTAGAGGCAATATGAACAATTCAAATAAGTAAATAAACATATGACAATAAAAGGAATATATAAAATCTCACAAATGTCAATCAATTTTTAGGGTAAAATCTGAACAAAACCCTAGTTAAGGGTTTAGTGCATAATCATAAACATAAATGCATCAAAAGATTATTTCACAATCATCATCGAGTATATTGATTCACAAAAGAGAGAAAAAGGAAGAAATACTATGCTTAGCCGTGTTCTTTACTCCTTTACCTTGATGAATCTTCTCTTAGAAGTTGATCTTCAATCCTCTTGATGATTTCCTCTACGGCGACTACTTTATACTACTCTAAACTCCTTTACATTACCATTATGTTGTGATATTCTCACACCTTAAGGCACATATTTATAGTGCTCAACAGGGTTTTACAAGTTTGTAGGTAAAAAATGCCCCTAAGAAACCCTAAACACTTAACACACTTTTTTGCCCTTTTTGGCAGTAGCCTGTGGACTCTCAGGTGTAGCCGCACTTGACAAACAGAACCAGGGAGTGGCTGAACCCTTTAGGGCACATGCTTTCTCTCTTGGTTCACTGTTTTTGCTGCGACTATTTGTGCTTCATTTTCGTCCCGTTTGACCACCGAAGCACTTCAAACTTATAAAAACATCATAAAATACATAAATAACTGTATGTAAAGATAAAATCACGTAAAATAACATTTTGAGGATAATCCTAAAATTACTAAAATATCCCTACTTGTTAAACATAAAGTCTTTACCGATTAAAATCTAAGCTAAAATATTTGTAAATAACTCTCTTTTTGAGAGTTAACAATTGAATGTATGTACAATACAAACTTTTAAACATGAATATCATATATAAACATATAAAGCCCAATAGAATCGTTTCTTAAAAAAATAGTAGAATTTTTCTTAATTTTAACTTATTATACTTTTCTAGTGCCAAAGAGTCGTTTCAATTTCCCTTTGTTATCTATTTTATTCCTTGTTTCCTAGATACTAATGCTGCTAATTTTTAATTTCAATAGGCAGAATTTTAGCCATATTGTGGGCACATTTGGGTAATATAAGCACTTGCCAGAAACCTCAATCTCGTGCCTCCTTCAAAGTTTTTCACACCCTCTAGTAAATCATAATGTTATATTTATTAGTATTGGATTCTAATGGAATTAAGATCCCAAGCTCACTTCGCTATTTTTCTACAATCTCAATTTGCTAGAAAGTCTGATGATGAGTTGTGATTCTCTCCAATACCTTTCACTTCAATTTTTCTCAATGATTATTTATATTTAATATATTTAAACAACCAAAATTCTTTAAAATTATCATATCATATCAATAATTTTGTTTTAATAAGTAGATCAACATACTTTAAAAACAAATATATTAAAAATTGTTTTGTTACTCAATTTGTCCGTAATATTTGATAGTATAAAATGGATCAAAATCATCACAAAAATTTAAAAGTTAATTAAATAAAATTATTAATATATTTATTTTCAAATTTTATGTATTGCAAAGATATACAATAAAGCATATTATGAATAGTTGTGATTTTCAAAATATAATTTAAAATTTTGTTTTGAAGCTGATAAAGTGTATTGGAAGGAAGTTCTCTCCAATTAATGGAGAAGAGAGCTTAGTCCCTATCTCCACCACATATTTACACGCCCTAACACCTTCCAAGAGCCTGTCATACATTATGACCATCAAAGCTTGTTGGACCGGGCAACATTTTTATGAGGCATGCGATGAATCAAAAATCTCCTCCTAACTTCTGTCACTAAAAATCTGAATAACCAAAACTGAATTTTTTTTTGGTTTTCGTGCTCATAACAACACACCACTTACACCATAATCACAACCTATCCTAATATACTAAATTTTGAATTATAAAATTTGAATGATGAATTCTTATTACTAAAACGGTTAAGATGCTGAATTTTTAAACATAGATAATAAATTTTTGACTGTTTGAATTTTAATGTTGAATTTATTAATACTGTTTGATAAATATATTTAACTGAATGCCTAATAAGTCAAATTATACAATTGTGTTCTTCCTTTAATTTATTACTTAAATATGTAAAATATTTATATTTTTAGTTTAGTTAATTAAAAAAATTATTGACAATGAACAAGTAAGAGATAATTTTTCTAAGAAATTAATTGCATAAAAGAATAAAAGTATACAAAATAATATAATGTGCAATGCATAGTGTTATTAAAAAATTAAAATGAATTATTATCTAAAAAATAATAGTAGCTCCAAAAGAATATCATAACCAGATTTGATTTCTTGAACCAAACAGAAGCAATCTTTTAGCACAACCAACTGGAAAGTAAAAAGTTCAATATTTAGATAAGTAATATATCACAAGCCACTAGAAATTGATCTGTAAAATCCAATTTTATACCACCCATGCCTAATAAAAATAAATCTTAATTGAAAATAATAAATGCAATATTTTTATGGGTAAATTGAGAGATTACAACCGTAAGGAGGAATTGAAGTTATAGAAAGCTTCAACAGATATGCACCGATACATAGAGTCTGGTAACGTACTTGTAACCGTGATTTTTAGAGAGATGATGTGTATATCCCCAGGAATAGGATATAGGATATTTATGAGCTATAGGAGGCGAAAAAATTGGGGAGAAGGGGATCATTGCAACATACATGGGAGACAGAGGGGGAGTCTGGGAGGAAGAAGAAGTTTAGTTAAAGGAGGAAGGAGAATAGATAGGCACAATTTGGCACATGTGAGAAAAATTATTAAAATTTTTCTGATGAACATGTTTTGAGTTCAGCATTAAGTTAGGTCTCTAATACTAAAAATTTGTTATACTATTTCAGCAATGCTTAAAATTTTGAGCAGATAAGATTTTTTTATCAAACACAATAAAAACAAAAAAATCTCTTAATGAATTCATTTTAAGCATAGGGGTGTGTTCGTTTAGATTGAAAATATTTTCAGGAAAATATTTTTTTAGAAATTTTTTTAGTACTAAACACTAGAAAATATTTTTCGGTGTAAAATATTTTCTAATTTTCTTTCCTTTGGCTGAAAATAACTTATGAAATTTTTTAGCGTAAGTTATTTTCTTAATAATTTAAGAGTGAACATTAATCCTCAAATACTTACTTTTATAATTTCATTTGCTAAATTTATTTTCGTTTTCAATTCTTTTCCATTCGTTTTTCTCTTAATCATGGGCCCCACACTAATATAACTATCATTATGTATATTTTATTATTACATTTTACTATCATTTAATTTTGAACAAAATCAATCTTTTATTAACCACAATTACTTGAAAGGTATTTATTACCATTGTTATAAGTTTTTTTCAACTTGTATTCATAAAATTAAAGATAAAACCGTTAAAAATTTTTATTTCAAAATATTTTTATTTTGTCAACCAAACACCGAAAAATTGTATGAAAAATAGACATTTTCATGTAAAATGTTTTCCAATAATATTTTCTCCAAGAAAATATTTTCAATCCAAACGAACACAAGTTGTGTTATCAAACACATCCTAAATCTCCCCTAATAATCAAGAAATGCCTAATTATCACACCCAATCTCTCTTGGCTCATGCTCTACTCTTTCAATTCTTGCTGAACCATCTATCAGGTCAATTAAAAATCCATCTTCTTAAAAAAAAAAAAATTGTTCACTGAGGGCTCTGTTCTCAACTACATATTGAAAGCTACTTATCATTTTTTTTAATTGAAAAGTATATTTTAAAATAATTTTTGACAAAAGATAATTTTTTTTTTTTCATTTTTCATATTCTATAGAGCTCATGCGGACAATGCAACTTGTTCCAACCCAATTTGGGGGCGAATACAACATGCAAAGAATGTGTCACTTCAAAATATGCAAACGCAAGTTCGTACCAGGGAATCTTGCATTTGGAATAACAATTGGACCGGCAATGATGTGCTACCAGATATGAAGGATATTGTGTGACACTCTAACATCAAAATCAATCAAGTTTACTCAAATGAAGTAGGCTGGAAGCTGGATGATGTTTTAGCCGATTTTGTTGGAATACCAAATTAACTTTAATATCATGACAACCAACGTTATCATAATTCGGATCCTTCATATTTAATCATCAAAAATAAGTAAATTAAATATTATATGCGGAAGCGTACCTGAATCCATAAAAATTGATGTGATTTTGAATATCCGGATGTGATTTTGGAGCCTATGGATTTGATTCTTGAATATTGTGGTTATTGATCTTCCAAATTGCTATGTATGTAATTTATAAAATAGGAATCTCACCTTTTCGATGATGGGATATCAAGAAAAGTAACATACGTAGAATTTAGAGACCATAACCTATATATAGAGATACTTTTCTTATTTCCCAAGTTTTGCCCATCATAAAAATAGAAAATAAGATTGTAGGGTATCTACACATAAAAACCCATACTAATTAGATGATTTAGGCATATTTATCTTAAACCATATTAGATCACTTTATATTGGGCCAATTAAATATGATACCACATATTACACAATTAATATATATGTAAATGTCCAAAACCCAACATTCTCTCACTTGGACTACATATATGTTATTGCATAAAATCTTATGAGTTCAAAACCTTTAGCCATCATGCACCATAGTCATCCCCAAACAATCTCATCCATTAATCATATCAATATAGGATCAAGACAATTTTTGTTACATTAATCGTAACTAAACCCATTTTTGGTCACGTACATTAACACAACCAAATGACATAGATCAAGTATGGTTGTGTAGCATGGAAATTACATGCAATGTGATTTTAAACATGCCTATTTCCAACAAGTCCAACTTTATTCTTTATATAGATCAAACTGAAAATGAATTCAGAGTGAAACATAAACTGAATACTTTATATCTGAAACCGAATTCTTTATTTCTGCAAAAAATATTCATAAACATAAGATGTCTCTTAAAAAATAAAAGTATATAAACTGAAAACAAACTCCCACTAATCCTGAATATTCTCAAAAGACATAACATCCATATGAGCAATGTGCTCATGAGAGACCTTGGGTGGTAATCCTTTAGTAAGCGGATCCCCAATCATGAAATTCGTGTCAATATACTCTATTGAAATCTGACTACTCTAAACTTGGAATTATATTTAACAACTAGGAACTTGATATCTATGTATTTAGACTTCGTTGAGCTCCTATTATTGTTAGAATATAAAACTGTTGATTGTCACAAAATAACTTAAGTGGTCTTTCAATACCATCCACAAATCCCAACCTTGTGACAAAATTTCACAACCATATTCCATGATTGGATGCCTCATAACAAGCTATAAATTCAGCTGCCATGGTGGAAGGAGCTATGAGTGTTTGTTTAACACTTTTCCAAAAGATAGCTCCACCAGCAAGCAAATAAATATAGCCCGAAGTGGATTTATGACTGTCCTGGCATCCAGCAAAATCAGAGTTGGAATACCCAATGATCTCTAATTTATCTGTTCTCCTATATGTAAGTATGTAATTTTTTGTTCTCTGAAGATACTGCATGACCCTTTTGGCTGCTATCCAATGAACCATTCCTGGGTTGCTTAAATATTTGCCTAACATCCCAACAATATAAGCAATATCTGGACGCGTACAAATTTGAACATACATAATCAGACTTCCTATTGCTAAAGCATAGGGAATTTTCTGCATTTCCTTACTTTCAAAATCATTTTTAGGGCACTGAGCGAGGCAGAATTTATCTACCTTAGCAACAGGGGTATCTCCTAGTTTGCTATCTTGCATGCCAAATCTCTTAAGTACCTTCTCGATATAGTTCTTTTGTGATAATCCAAGAATACCCCGAGAGCGATCTCAATGAATCTGAATTCCTAATACAAAAGAGGTGTCCCCAAGATTTTTCATCGCAATTTTTTGTGATAGAAATCTCTTGGTTTCATGTAATAAGCCTATATCATTACTGGCAAGTAGTATGTCATCGACATATAAAACCAGAAAAATGTACTTATTCCCACTAAACTTGTGATATATACAATTATCAACCAAATTCATCTCAAAACCAAACAAGATGATAATTTGTGATACTATTGACGAGAAGTTTGCTTGAGCCCATAGATGGATTTCTTTAATTTACAGATCATATTCTTTGCATCTTTGAACTAACAAAGTTTTTCGGTTGCACCATATAAATGGTCTCATCAATGTCATCATTGACAAACGCAGTCTTTACATCCATTTGACGTAAGTCAAGGTCAAAATGTGCCACTAAAGCTATTATTATCTTGAAAGAGTCTTTCGATGATATTGGAGAGAAAGTCTTTTTATAATCAATGCCTTTATTTTGAGTAAAACCTTTGCGACAAGACGTGCCTTATATCTCTCCGCATTATCCTTCAAAGTCCTTTTGGTTTTAAATATCCATTTGCAATCAATAGGGTTTGCACCTTCGGGTAGTGTGGCGAGTTCCCAAACGTCATTGTCTTTCATGGACTTAATTTCCTCATTCATAGAATCAATCCATTTGTGAGAATTAGCATTATGCATGGCTTGATGAAAGTTGATTGGATCTTCTTCCACCAATCCAATGCCATCCTCATGTTCTTGGAGAAATACAATGTAATAATCTAAAATCGCACTTCTCCTTTCTCTATTGGATCTCTTTTTGCAATGGCATTTGTTCTTGAGGTTTTTGAGTTTGTTGAGTTTGTTTATGTTGTCCTTGATGGGGAAGATTTTCAATATTGTCTTGTGGTACTGGTATTGCTTCTTGAACAATGTTAGGAATAGAAGGTTGATCATTGTCAATAATAGTTGAAGGAAGCGAAATAGATTCCTCTTCTATGACAAAGTCTCTAACTTTATCTCTCCCCCAAACTCAATATCCTCAAAGAATTGGCCATTTCCCGTCTCAAAGAAGGATCCGGATGTGAGATCATAAAAATTGTATGCCCAATACCGTTCAGAGTAACCAAAAAAATAGGTACTGACCATTTTCGGGTCCAATTTCTTTTCATATGTCTTATAAGGCCTTGCCTCAGGTGGACAACCCCAAATATGGAAATGTTTTATACTAGAGTTTTTGCCAGTCCATAGCTCATAGGGGGTATTGGTTGTTGCCTTAGTTAGAATGTTATTAAGGATATAAGCTGCAGTCTTTAGTGCCTCTCCCTATATGTGAATACGGTAAAATTATATGACTAATCATACTTCTCACCATATCCTTTAAAGTTCTGTTTTGTCTCTCAACAACACCATTCATGCTAGGAGATCTCGGCATGGTGAACTGTGGGACGATTCCACACTCCTCTAGAAATTTAGCAAAAGGTTCTAGGCGTTATTCACCCGATCTGTCATATTTGTCATAGTATTCACCACTACGGTCAGATCTAACAGCCTCAATTCTTTTACCAAGTTTGTTCTCAACTTTAGATTTAAAAGACTTTAGCATGTCTAGTGACCGAGAAGCCATAACGAGAAAAATCGTCTATGAATCTAATAAAATATTGTTGACCATTCCAAGAAGCCATAGGGAACGGCCCGCTAATGTCCGTATGTATTACTTCTAATACATCCGTAGATATATTGGCACCTAATTTCTTTATGTTTGTTTGTTTCTCCTTAATACACTCAACGCAAATTTGAAAGTCTGACAAATCAAGGGGATCAAAAATTCTATCTGCACACAAGTCTTTCAATTCTTTGTTTAGATATATGACCTAAACACTTATGCCATAGTGAAGCAGAATTCTCATTGATTAATTTGCGTTTAGTAACACGTGAGCTTATATGCAAGGTTTCATTATAAGAAACAATAGTTTCGATTAAATAAAGGTTATCATGAGAAGACAAAAAACCAGTCCCAATAATATTTAAATTCAGAAAAAGACTAAACTGACTATTTTTAAATGAACAAAAGTAAGCAGATTTGTCCAAAGCAGAAATGGAAACCAAATTCCATCTAAAAGACAGTACAACATATTGGTCCCAAAGGGCAACCTAAGAGGAGGGTGAATTAGGTTATTTCTAAAACAAACCTTTTGATGTGCTTAAAAGGAAATGCAAACTGTATGCACCAAATAAAGACTTAAGCACAAATGAATACAATAGATATTCAAAAATTTAAGCTTAAAGAAACAAATAAGAAGATTGAGATTAAAAGTATCAAACCAAACTCCCAAGCTTCTCAAGCTTGGAGCTTAGAACCACAAAGAGCTTCTTACAAGGCAACTACCAAGTTCTCAACTTGAAGTTTAGCCACTAAAAGTCTCTTCAAAGTAGGTGAGACAATAACCTCTTGTACACAAATGAGGATCACTCTTGCTCACACTAATTTCCTTTAGTTGAGCCAAGATTTTTACACTCACAACCTTCCTTTGCTCACACTAATTTCCTTTAGTTGAGCCAAGATTTTTACACTCACAACCTCCCTTTGTTACAATTGTTATCTCTCCACTCTTACACTTGAACAACTCTTACACTACTAAGCTCTTTTCACAAAATTACCTGCACTATTACAATACTTGTACCCACTATTTCTCCCAAATAGCTCAAGAATTACTTGTAATCAATGTAGAAGTACCTTTTCTTTAATTCAGACTTAGGGGTATTTATAGTAGCCCAAAATCTGCTTCCAACAACTTTCCAACGGCTATTTTCTATTTACTGGAAAACTAGCAATTGGACAGACTTTCGAACGGCAGCTGCTAACTTCTGCGTCCGACGCTGCATCCGTTCTCTGAGGGTATTCATTCGGACGTCCAAGGATGCGTCCGAACATGCGTCTGATCGACACAAAGTCCTCTATAAGAAATATGATCGGACGCTGTTCTTCGTTCGAGACTACTTCAAATTCTTTGTGTTGGACGATTATCATCATCCGAAACTCTGTCTTTCGGACAGTCATTTGTGTCTGTGGAGTCTTCTGGTTGTTTTGTTCGGACGATCATTTGCATCTGAACCTACCTATTTTTTTGCACACTTGTTTCCAAACCATTAGTGCGATTTGGTAATCATCAAAACATGATTAACATAACTGTGGTTCAACACAACATATGTCTCTTTGAAATCCAAATAATAACCACTTTTTAATAATAACCTAAAAGTCTCTATTGCTTCAACTTTAACTGGTTTACACCCGCCCACATAGATGAATCTTTCAGCATCATTCGACTTTCGGCAATTCAGGTAACCCTGCATAGATCACACTTATGTGAGTAGTAGCACCGGAGTCTATCCACCAAGTTTGTCTAGGTACTGAAGCTAAATTAACCTCAGAACAAACCAAAGCAAGAAGCGTACCTTTCTTTGCACGCCAAGCATGATATTTGGTACAGTCATTCTTCATGTGTCCAGGATTCTTACAAAAGTAACAACCAAATTTCTCAGTTTGTTTCTTTTGTTTTTTTTTTTAAGTGGACTATCCTCAGCTTCTTTATCCTTTTTCCGTTTCTTGTTTTTGTCCTTAAAGGTACTTACCAAGTGAGCACTTTCAATCTTTTCTTACTTCAACCTTTCCTCTTCTTGCACATTTATAGCTCATTTATAGACCATTTATCCTTTTGGCAGTTATAACTGACCTTGAATTTATTGAATTATGTAGGAAGAGAAATCAAAACCAATTGCACAAGTAAGTCCTCAGACAGCATTAACTTTAGTGCGTTAAGTTTTGAAGCAAGATGAGACATCTCTAGGACAGAAGGTACTCTCTTATATTTCCTTTTGCTTTATACCTCATTGAAATCAAGTTTGATAGAATTGTACTTGTTTCAGCCTTCTCGTTTTTCACAGAATGCTTTTCAATTTCTATAAGGAAATCCTTGGCAATTGCCTTTTGGACACATCGCCCCTGAAGGTTTCTGGAATTGCACGTTTCCTGATCATAAGACTCATGCGATTTGAACGATCCCAATTCTCGTAGTCCATTTTTTCCTCTATGGAACTATTATCTGTAAAAGGAGTGGGTGGTTCAATCCTTAGCGCAAGATCTAGATCCATGCAACCAAGAACGATCATTGCGTTCTCTTTCCATTCCTTAGAATTGATTCTATTCAACATAGTGATATAATTGATATTGGCAGATATCATAGAAGCAAATGTATTAACCAAAAATAGAACAAAACAACATATTCACATAAGCTCCAAATCTTAAATAATAAATTAAATTCAAATAATGGTTGGGCCCATCACAAGATACCTTGCACAACATTGCTTAATATTTAGTGTTTGGACAGAAATATTAACTTGTATACGATACTCTTGGTGTAGTAATCAAATATTGACAATAAATCTGTCAAATAGTAAGTATATCTTTAGACCGACTTATTATTCATATGGAATACCAAATAATTGTCACATATTTATTACTACAGGTGTATATGTAATTCGGCCAAATATTAACATTCCTTTAGGCCGATAAATATCCGCATGAATTACATACTCATAATCATCTTAATATTACAAAGTAGATTGACCTACACAAGAGGGGCTATTTGATAGCATGTTGTGTCAATTAATAATTTTTTGAACATTAGACATCCTTAATTAATTTACCAAAAGTTGAATTTAATATTTTATTTATTTATTTATTATTATTTAAAAAAAATACCAAAAAATAAAATAATTAAATAATTAAAGAAATAAAAAAATCCTTAAACAACAAGTCATGAACGCATGACTTGTCGTGAGGTTCATGACCTTATTGGTCATGAACAAAACCTTATGGCTATTAACTAAAAGTTCATGCCCGATCCTTCCTTCTTCTTTTTTTGTAATACCAAATTGATTCCAACGAGGAATCTTTCATCCTTAATTCCTTCGGGTCATGAACATCCAGTTCATGACCGCACCATAAGTCTTTTTTTTTTTTTAATTCTAATACTAAACAAATTCAAAAAGAAAAATTAAAACGAAAATTTTGAATCCAACAATTAAATCCAAATAGATATAAAAGAAAATTATTGAACCCAAAACCTTAAATCCGTAATATAACCACAATTATTCTTAAATACAAAAAATTAAATCACATAAAAATTTGTTGAATTCAAGAACTGAATCCATATGAAATCACATAATAAATTAAATAAAAAACTGATTTCTCAATGATTCAACATGAAATGCACTGATACCACTTGTTGGAATACCAAATTAACTTTATTATCATGGCAACAACGTTATCATTACCCAGATCCTTCATGTTTAATCATCAAAAATATAAATTCAAATACTAGATGCGGAAGCGTACCTGAATCCATAAGAATTGATGTGATTCTTGAATATCTGGATGTGATTCTTGAGCCTACGGATTTGATTTTTGAATATTGTGGTTATTGATCTTCCAAATTACTATGTATGTACTTTAGAGAATATGATTCTCACTTTTCTGATGATGGGATATCAAGAAAATTAACATACGTAGAATTTGAGAACCATAACCTATATATGGAGATACTTTCCTTTTTTCCTAAGTTTTGCCTATCATAAAAATAGGAATTAAGAATTTAGGGTATTTATACATAAAAAGTCACACTAATTAGATGACTTAGACCCATTTATCTTAAACTATATTACATCACTTTATATTAGGCTAATTAAATATGATAGTACATATTACACAATTAATATATATGTAAATGTCCAAAACCCAATAGATTTCATGTGTGTTCTATCACGAGTCAAAAAAATTTCCTTCCGGCTGGACCGGATGAAGTTATCTGGCAGCCTAGTTCTAAAAACTGATGGTTTGTTATCTATTTCCTCGGGTTATTAGTAAGGAAGGTTCACTTAAGGCTTGCAACGCCGGCTTATATTTGGAGCAAAACCATCCCTATAAGAATTTATATCTCAATCTGGCGAATCTTAAATGGTTTTCTTCCTTTCCCGGATATTATTATGAATCTTGGTTTTCTATTGGTTTCTAAGTGTAAATTTTGTAACTCAATTGAAACACTTGATCACGTTTACTTTGATTGTCATTTTGGTATTTCTGTTTGGGATCACTTTGCACAGGTGTTCGGTCTACCTTGGGTCTGTGGACCTTCTGCCTTGCTTGTGATTCAGCATGGAGAGTTGGCTCATTCCCGGACCCTGAGGTAACTGAACTCGCTGCCATTATGCTGTCCTTGATTTGCTGTTGCTGGGCATTTGGAAGGCTCGTGATGATGCACAAAATGGTCGCCTAATTGAATAGTGATACCTATCATATAATATGAGCAGTGGCTAAAAATTACTCGTCTCAATTGAATAGTTTTACCTATCATGTAATATGAGCAGTGACCCCAAAAGTACAATTCTGTAATATGACTTGCCGGTTAAAATGTATAGGGCTAGCCGCGGATGGCTCTATATGTTGAACTATTTTATATTCTAATTTTGCTTAATTTGTGTTATTCTAGTCTTGATTTTCATGATTTAGTATTAGTTAATTAATGTGTTAGTAGTTCATAGATTTTGTTGTTTTAGTAATTAATTTGATGTGTTAAATATGGAGCTCTAAGGATCATTTATCTCACTTCCTATCCTATTCTCTATCCTACTACTTAATGAAAGGTTGAGATTAATTCACTAAAAATTTTAATTATAATTAAAAGCAATCTTGACAGTTCATTTTATATTGAGATAAGGGTTGAGATAGAAAGTGAGATAAAAGATTTTGTGCCAGTAAAGAGTGACAATTATTTATTGTGTTTTATTTTTTGTGTCTAGGTCATGAAAAGGCAAAAAAGTCATTTCACATTGATAAAGGTAGAATTTGATATGGAAGGGATTAAACTCCTCTCAAGTAATTAGAGAGAATTTTTCTCCGATACAACTTATAAAAATAATATTAAAAAATATTTTTTTAAAATCATATTTGTTCATAATATAATTTGTTACATATACTTGCTATATAAAAAATTTGAAAACAATTTTTTTAATTTTTTCCGTTTGATTAAATATTTCAATTTTTGTCTTAATTTTGACTCATTTTATACTGTTCAAATATTTCGTGAAAATTGAAGGATAAAACTTTTACGAATAAATTTGGTTTTGAGATATGTTAATATATTCATCAAAAGAAATTATTGGTATAATTTAATAATTTTTATGAATTTTAATTGTTTAAATATAATAGAGAAATTGAAGAAAAGTATATTTGAGAAGAAGCTAATTCTGGATAGAAGAACTCATCTAAGGCAAGCTGAGGCCGAAGCATGCTTGCCTAAGGTGACCCACAATACTACTATTACTCGCCTATGGCGAGTTGCGCAAATAAAAGACCAAGTAGAAGTAGAAGTCAACTAGCATAGGACTCTTTGCATAGTTAAGCTGTCTCCAGCTATTAAGCAATAGTTTAGTTAGTCAATTCCCAATTGCTCCCACTTAGGTCTTATTCCAAGGCATTAGAACTCAATTTATATATTATTTTTGTGTACAATAATTATCAATTTTCAATTCAAGAATAGATTTCGATCTAACATTGAACAATTATTTCTCGAAGATAATCCAATGTTACTATTTACAGTTTTAATTATTCCAATGATGTTTTAGATAATCTTGTTCCTCTCTTCTTTATTTTAAGTTATATTCTTATTTAAATTTTTGCAATATTATTTTTAATAACAATCCTAGTTATACTTTAATAATGTGTTTTTGCTATTTAATTAATTCTTGTGTGTTGATTTCAATAATGATGCACTAAATTAATTAGAGTTAGATACAGACAAGGTAATTTTTTATGGATTAACTCGAGAAACCATTAACTGGAAGGAAGATTATATATGTGGTAATAATTATCATCAATCAACAATTCATGAATGTAGCTAACTCTTGCTTTGATTAGGTTGGCTGAGGTGATATAGAAGTCGAACCCCTATCGCAGACCTATATTAATTATTAGACTAAATTAATTTGAAATCATGACTAACAGGATCAATTAGCTAGTTTTTTGAAAATTCCATAGAAAAAAAACTCAATTTAATTGAAATTAGATCAAAGAGGAATCTATCTCCAAATAAATTAATTTGATAGGATCTAATTACGTGAAGAATTGGAATTGAATTGACAATTGAAAATTGAAATTCTATTTAATATAATTGTATCGATTGATTGTTAATTTGAATAAATTAGAAATTATCTACATTAATACCTAACCCGTGTTTTAATAGTATTTAAAATTGTGAAAATTTTTAGTTTACTTAATTATTTAATAGCATAATATTTGATTCCTGTTTTAAAAAATCCAAAAACACCTATTTGCAATCGTCTAAATAGAATTATCGTGTACTAAATAACATTTTCAGTACCTGTCTACACAATTTTCACAGGAACGATCCCTATTCATCCTACTATACTGATACCGTGTACTTGCCGAGCTTAGTGAAAAGTTATAAATAGCTTAATTAAAATTTTCATACATCAAGTTTTTGGCATCGTTATTAGGGATTGTAGTCTTAGGCAATATTGAGATGTCGAGACAATTACTAATTTACTTCACCAAGTACAGTTTTACATCACCAATAACCACCACCACAGGTAGAGAACACTGCCACCAAGGTTGCCAATTGTCAAAAAAATAAATAAATAAATAAATAAAGCTATCCAATTCCATGTGAAAACTTGAATGCCATCACATCTATTCCAAAATCAATAGCCAAGAAAACATAGTAACCATGAAAAATCTATACAATGTAAATTGTAACACGATACATACCTCTTCTTCTACTAATTTCACATGTCACTTAAAAAGAACACCCATATATATTCTTCTACCAAATTCACATCCATCAAATGTTGCCATGTACTAGCCAGAAACTTCAAATACAACAAAGACAAACACAAATTATAGGAAAATAAAGTTGAAACCATAAAGGAAGAGAGGAGAAAAACATCAGACGATTCGAAGATGGTGGAGGTAGAGGAGGTAAGGAAGGGGAAGGCTGAGGTTGAGTTCCGGGGACTAGGTTCAAAGTGGAGGGGTGCAGGAAGCTGGGGAAGAGGAAAGAGGGAAATGAGTTAGGGCTGGGTTTAGTGGGCTAGGTTTGAATATAGTTTGGGCAGAGGCAAAAAGGAAGGGGAATTCTCATCTAGCCTGTATGGTTTGAAGACGATGGTAGGTGGAGAAAGAAAAGAAAGGAAAGAGGAACATCTCATGTGTTCGTAGGAGGAGCTATGTTCGAAGGTGGTGGAATGCAGGAAAGATGGGAAGAGGAAAGGTTTGTAGGAAAAAGTACTGGGTTCGTTGGGATGGGAGAGATGTTGCCGAGTGAAGGAATTAGGTTTAGGAACTAGTACAGGAGTTTGTTTGGGTTTTGAAAAATTTGGGAAATGAGAAGAAATAAGGGTAGTTAGGGGATTTTACTTGAACAAATTTGTGAAGAAGAATTATATTTCTTGTGTATGTACAATGATACAAGAATTTCTCTTAAATAGACTGCACTACGATACAAATAAGGAATGTCTTGCTAATCGAGACCTATGCTTAAAACCTATAATTAAGTAAAGTAATATACACTTAAAAAATCTATACAACTAAATATATTCTTAACATACGTCACAAAAGTTAAATATGTTTGTATATCCCGCAAACTCAATGCGATCTTATTTTTTCTTCTTGAGTTTGGAACATAGAGCATGATCTACGGCCAGGTAGATGAGTCTTAGTGAAGATATCAGTAGTCTGATAAGCTGAAGAGACAGATTGCAACTGAAGAATACCACAAACCAGATGCTGTCGAACAAAATGACAATCATTTTTGATGTGTTTAGTACACTCATGGAAAACATCATTGTGAGAAATTTGAATAACATGCTCTGATTATCACAACAAAGAAGAGTAGCAGAAGAATGAGTAACTCCCATATCTTCAAGTAACCAACGAAGCTAGATAAATTGTTCAGTAGCATCAACCACAGCCCAATATTTAGCTTCAGTACTAGAACGAGCCCCTCGAAGAGATGAGAGAAGTACCAAGGAAGAAACAGAAGCTGGTAATAGATCGTCTGTCCATTGGATTGCCAGACCAATCAGCATCAGAGTATGCATGTAGGTCAAGTAAAGAGAGGGAAGAAAAATGAAGACCATGAAATGGGGTACCCTTAATATATCACAAAATGCGAAGAATAGTAGAATAATGAGTTTCCACGGGGTTGCCATAAACTGACTAAATACATAAACATCATAGGCAATGTCAGGTCGAGTGATAGTAAGATAGACTAGACTACCCACGAGCTGACGATATAAAGTAGGATCAGACAGAGGAGATCCATCAGTGAGAGTAAAACGAGAATTAGCTTCAATAGGATTTGAGGCAATGGTAGCTACTATTATATGTTAGGTCAACACAAGCAAGAAGATCATAAGCATACTTAGCTTAAGTAAGGAAGTAAACATCAGAGTTGGAAGAAACCTCAAGACCAAGGAAATAACTGAAGATACCCAAATCCTTCATCTTAAAATACTAATGAAGATGACTTTGAGATCAATGATGCCAGCAATATCATTGTCGGTTATAATCATGTCATCCATATACAATAATAAGAGAATAGTACCATGATCAAATACTCAACGAAAAAGAGCCGAATCATAAGGACTGGAAGTAAATCCAAGTTGACAAATGGTGCAACTAAACTTGGAGAACCAAGCTGGAGGAGCTTGTTTGAGACCAAAGAGAGCTTGACAAAATTTGCAGACTTTGTTCAGCAAATGAGAATAACCCAAAGCTGATTTCATGTAGACATTTTCAGTAAGATCACCATTAAGAAAAGCATTATTGACATCCATCTGGAAAATGGACCATCAGCGAGCAACAGCAACAGCAAGTAAATTGCAACTGACTAAAGTAAGACGTGTAATAGGAGCAAAGGTTTCATCATAATCGATGCCATATTCCTAAGAAAATCCTATTGCAACTAAACGAGCTTTGTATCACTCAATACCATCTGAGTGAGTCTTAATTTTATAGACCCATTTACAACGAACATCAAATTTCCCAGGAGGTAGGTTTATTAGACCCATCTGTGCATTTTATCAAGTACTTGCAACTCATCTAACATAGCATGTTGCCAAACTGGATTAGAAATGGCTTCTCAGTAAGAAATGGGTTCTTATAAGGATAAGACAATAAAAAAATAGTGAAAGTTACGAAGTCAGTAAGGAATTTATCTTACACGATTAGACCAACGAAGAGCGTGTGGGGATGATTGAGGCAATTCTGGAGACATGGCTAGGGCAAGGTCATGGTCAGGAGCACGATCTTGAGAGCCATGGAAGTCAACAAAAGGAGATTCAGAAATGGAGTCAATTGGTAAATCTACAGCATGCTCATCAAGAAAAAGATTGCTATATCAAACGATGGATTAGTAAAGAAGGGTTGAGAAGAAGTAAGGGAAAGACGATACTTGGACATGGAAGAGAACATTTTATGCTCCCAAAAGACAACATGGCGAGATATGCGAAACCTGCGAGACTGAGGATCCCAACACCGATAGCCTTTATGTTTAATTCCATACCCTAAGAAACAACAGAGATGAGCACGAGATTCGAACTTGCTATGCTTGTGTGGTTGAAGAACAAAATAAGCAAAACCAAAAACTTTGAGTGATGTATAATCAGGAAGAGATTTAAAAAGACGTTCATAGGGAGTCTAATTATTAATTGCAGATGAAGGAACCCTGTTAATAGTATTGATAGAAGTAAGTGTTGCTCACTCCAAAATCTCTTAGAACAAGAAGATAAGATTAGTAGAGCATGGGTAGTGTCGAGTATATGCCTATGTTTACGTTCAGCACAACCATTCTATTGAGAGATACCTGGATAAGATCAATGAACAACTGTACCATTTTGAAATGAAGAAAGTCTAAAAAGGACTTTTCTTTATATTCCATGGCATTGTCCATATGAAAAACTTTGATGATACTAGAGAATTGAGTTTTAATCATAGTGACAACATCACGATAAAATTTAAATAAGCCAGATTTATGACCCATAAGATAAATCCACATGTATTGTGAATAGTCATCAACAAAAATAACAAAATATTTTGAACCACCCATAATGGGTATAGGGGAAGGTCCCCAAATATTAGAGTGGACAAGATCAAATGGTGCAATAGCATCAGAATCACTTTTATTAAAAGGTAAAGCATGATGTTTTGCAAGTTTACAAGAAACACAATCAAAATGTTCATCTTTAACAAGACCTAGACTACCCTAAGAAAATAAAATTCTTAAACGACTAATGGAAACAAGACCAAGTCGGGAATGCTATAAATCAAGTGATGATGTTGAAACAACAAAACAAGATGAAGAAAATAAATGAGAAGGAAGTCAAAGGTGAATCAACTCTAATAGTGTATCTAGATGACCAACTTTATGGACTGTCCCAAGAATCTGCCCGTCTAGGGATCCTGCACAGAACATCCAAACAGCGTAAAAAAGAGATGCAAGCCCAAATCACATAGTTGGCCAATAGATACAAGATTAAGTTTGAATTTGGGAATAGGAAAAGTATCAGCTGGAATAGAAATATTTGATGTAGAGATGTTGCCTATGTGACTAACAAGCATAGTAGAACCATCAGCTGTATGAATAGGTGAGAAACAAGAATTTTCAGACTGAGAAGAAAAAATATGAGAATTGGAGGTCATGTGATTACTACAAACAGAATCAAAATTCCAAGAAGAAGTACCTGGAGTGATGGAAAGGGCAGTAGATGGAGCAGATTTAAGCAAAACCTATCTAAGCATTGATTCAACAGCAGTGAGGGTAATAACCGAAGAAGAATATTCAACAGGCACATCACCAACATCAGTAGTAGCTACAGCACGATATGGACCAAACTTAAGTGGGAAATGTACTGATTTTGCTAGTATAAGTGTGATTGGGATTCTTGGGACAGTTGGATTGAAAATGACAAGGTCCTTTCTTGCGACAAATATGACAAATTTGAATGGGACAATGGAAAAACCAATGACCAGGATCTTGATAATAATGACATTTCCTTGGTTAAGATGAACCTAAAAGAACTGGTATGGCCAGAGCAATTTCAGTGAAATGGTGTCCAGGATTAGAACTTGCAGCCTTGAGAGAGTGAAGACGAGTTTCCTCAAAAATAACCTCTGAAAAGGTAGTCTCAAGAGTAGGTAATAGAGTCCAATGCAGTAACGATGCATGATAGGCTCAAAGTCATCATGAAGACCCATGAGAACAGCATCAAGCGTTGATGATCTTGAAGAGCAGAGTACTTTGCTGCATCTCCAGGAATATCCCATTTGGGATTTGAAAGGGAAAACTGATCTCAGAGACTACTAAGAGTAGCGATAAAGGAATGAACAGTCTGAGGTGGCTCTTATTTCATATGATATAAGGTAGTCAAAAGTTGAGATATTGACTCGTTGGACCCTTGATAGTGTATCGATGGGCAAGAAAATCCCAAATTCTTTGGTTGTATTAAAATGCCCAAATTGTTAACGTATGGAAGGAATAGTGGTGTTACGGTTCCAAGCAATAACTTGATGATTCTTAATGTCCAAATTTTCAAATCGATCATTGAATTTGACAATCGACTCTCCCACTAGTTGTGTTGAAGCAACTGTAGATCCATTAACAGTATGCCACAATTTTTGACCTTTGAGGAAACTTTGCACATCTTGAGCCTGTGAAACATAATCTTAACAATCGAATGTAGTTGAAATAGGATGGGATACATCTGATTGAGCCATGGTAGTGAAATAACAATTGAAAGCCAAGAAATAAGTAATAAAGTAAGTGACATTGTAAAGAAAGTCTACCGTCCGAGAAGAATCACAGAAAACCAAGTACACGGTTGAACTCAAAAGACCAAAAATAGTAGGGAACCAGACTAAACCTGTAGAAAATCGGTCAAAAATAGTTGGAATCGGACAAAGAGAAAATACTGACCAGTGAACCGAACCAAATCAACTCAAGACTGAACTAGAAATAGAAACCGCTGATATGTCTAGTGAGATGGCATGTTAGCTAACGTGGCAAAAGTGATATGTCTGGCGACGTAATAGATGACGTGGTAGATGACGTGTCAGAACACGTGGTCGATGGCGTGGACAATATATAGGGTTAGATAAGTGACATGGCTGACACATTGGTGCTTACGTGGCAGATGATATGGCTAGGGACTTCCAAGCAAGAAAAAAAGTGTGTTTACGAAACATGCTTTTGAAGAGACTGAAGAAGATGATGTTTTCCAAACCTTATTTTGATGATTACATAAGCACTAAACTCAGAAAACAAACTTTGCAGGTCTGTTACTTTTTCTACTGGAAATAGGGTGTTCGGAAGCAGCGCACCGTTGGAACTATGTCAGGTTTCTTGGACGCATTTCACCATTCGAACTAACAGGCAGAAAGCATGTTTCGTACATGCTTCTCTACGGACGCATACAACTGTCCAAACGAAGTTTCTTTAGGATGAACACTACCGTCCGAAACTCTGTTCGGACGATGGAGCGGACGCATGCACGGCTGTCCGAACGATATCCTTCACCAACCACACGAAGATCAGACGCTGTGTCGGACGCATCATACTTATCTCGGACGTCTGAAACCTCAACGGCTAGTTTTTGTGTATTTATTATTTAGCCGTTAGGAAGTAGTTACAACCACCATTTATTGCTCTTATAAATACCTGTTCTATTATTCTGTAAAGATCACCTAATACATTGAACACAAGCCTTATAAAAGAGAAATTTGAGTGCAAATTGGCTAAAGTGCTATATTGTATTAGTGTGTAGTTTAGAGTGCTATTCATTTTGATTGGTGTGATAATCCTGTACGAAAGTGAGATTGTGAGTAAAATTCTTGGCTCAACTTAAAGGTTTTTAGTGTGAGCAAGAATTTCCCTACTTTGTAAAGATTATTGGCTCACTTACAAGTGTGTGAAGCATTCTAATGGATTAATACTTCAAGCTTGTTAGCTTGGGAGTATTGGTTGTTTAATTTCCTCTCTTTCTTTCTCTACAGTTTCATCGATTCTATCTTCATTATAGTAATTGTTAGTTAAAAATTTTCATTAAGTTTAATCTTTCTAAAAATATTTTTTAGAAACCTAATTCACCCCCCTCTTAGATTGCTTTGGGACCAACAATTGGTATCAGAGCTTGGTCTCATTTTATTGCTTAATTTGCATTTGAGAAAAGAACTATTATGGCAACCAACAATGTTATTTTTTTTAGGGTCAATACGTTACTAGGCCCCCTATGTTCAATGGGGCAAATTTTATTAATTGGAGAGATAGAATGAAAATATTTTTACAATCTATTGATATTGACTTGTGGTGTTGTAAATGATGGTCCCTTTGAAGCTACTATCATTGATGATCACACAAATAGAAGAAGAGAGAAGACAAGGAATGAGCTCACTCCACAAGACAAGGCATTCGCTAACCCTGACTTTAAATGCAAAAGCCATGAATGTGCTATATAATGTCTTGGATGCTAATGAATCAACTCGCGTCAAGGGATGCATTTCCGCTAAAGATGTCACGCCCCAAAAACGGGACCGTAACACGCCGTGCTAAAGGCACACCGGTCCAAAGCGCAAGGCACAAACGAACAGAGCAACAAACTTAACCGCAATGTAATAGAACCATCAAACCATTTCTTAACTATAAAACCGAATATTTCATTTTACACAAAAATACGAATTACAAAATTCCTTCTAAGTACAAAAGATGCTACAACAAAAAAAACAAAGTTCATCAATACAAAACCTATCTAATACACTACCCCTTTCCAAACAAAAGAGAAGCTTGGAAGATTATCCGCAGAGTCCTACCAGTAATGCGGAATCTGGAGAAAATCTAAAAGCTGCTAACGCAGTGGAGAGTAAAAAACGAGCACCTAATCTGAAAAATTATAATCACGTGGGGTGAGCATAACTAGCTCTATACACAGTGGATATCATAAAAGCTCTTCAAATGGGGCCAAGCATTTCGATAAAAAGAAAACATAAAGATAATAACATTTGTGAAAACCATAGTCATGAAGCAGTTTCTAAAATGTCTCATGCCATTTAAACGTCAATAAACCATAATCATAAGTAGTTTCTAAAATGTCTCATACTATTTAAACGTCAGGCATGTCCAAAACATAGTCAAAAAGATCCAATCATTTCAAAACATAGTATGCTAAAGCATAGCGTAGCCAAAAAGATCCAATCATTTCAAAACATAGTATGCTAAAGCATAGCGTAGCCAAAAAGATCCAATCATTTCAAAACATAGTATGCTAAAGCATAGCGAACAAATCCAAGTACAGTTTAATGACGAATAAATAAAATGTTCATTTCTTTATCGCTTCCTTGCCTGTCTCTTATGTCCCAGTGTATAGCTTCTAGTAATCCCCTTATACACTAGTCTAGATGTGTAGGTAAGTTATCCCAGCACAAGACCCCGTGTTTGGATTTCCCTAGAACCGTTCTCCCCAAATCAAACATTTCCAAACACATCCAAAATTATATACCTAGGTCACCTATGAGCCAAAACAGTTATAAAATGCTTTCATATCAAAAGAGTTTGCAAACATATAAATTGATAAACATAAAATAGCTTGGTCCCGATTTCATATGTAATAGTTCCAAAACTTGGTAAAAGTGCAGTTCCAAACATCATACACATTTTAAAATCCATCCAAACATATTTCGAAAGTCGTTGAACAAAATACAAGTGGAAGAGGGTCTATGTTACCCACACTATCTAAGCAAAAACTAACAATGATCACTACGCGATCGCCGGCGGTAGGTGGCGTGGTACCTAAAACAGATATAAGAGGACTCTTAGAAGAGATGTAGAAGTTAAAGAATGACTAGGGAAGCGAAAACGATGCGAAACGATAGAAAATGACACCAACAGCTGCTTTGGTCAAAAATGACCTTTTCACAATTTCTGACCAACTTCGACAAGCTAAAACCCCAGTCTTGTGTACTTAGTTAACCTCTCAAATTCGTATTACAGCTAGATTAGGAGATAATAAGCTCAGTTTTCCAGAAAAACCGAAAAACTTTGCCTATCCCTAGACTCTAAGTAGGCTATCCTCCCTGCCAACAAAATCCAATTCCAAGGTATTCAAGGGACCTTGGTTACAACCCAACTCAAAACAACATATTCAACCAACCAACAAAATCCAATTCCAAGGTATTCAAGGGACCTTGGTTACAACCCAACTCAAAACAACATGTTCAACCAACCAACAAAATCCATAAACGGAAAGATTCACCGGAGCAATAGCCGGGACTATATCAATAGCATTCCACAACAATCCATACCCCATAACCACTACAATTAACTCTATTACAACATTAGAGAAACAACCTATGGGTGGAATTCCTCTTTACTATCAAACTGAATTGTTTTTACCGAGTACTTAGCCACACGCATGATTCAAACATGCTTCCTATCCAACCCACTACCAAGGAAACACTTAAAACCATCAAAAGATCATTAAAGATCCTTCAAACATAACCAATTATCCAAATTATCCTAGTTGCGCCAAACTTCCGCTTACTTACAAAATGAAGGGAAATCAATTCCACTTGGTTTCAAGTCTCAATTCCTATCCAAACTAACCTTAAAACACTCCTAAAACATCATTATGTGCATAGACATAAGCATTCATAGCATAACACTCTAGGCCACATATGGAAGACAAAACCCTAACTCATAATCTTAAAATTTGTAATCTAACCATGGAAAGTTGTTAAAAATCAACCCCAATCACTTCCCAACTTCCAAAACACTAAAAACAACCCATAACATACATAAATCAACACATATAAGGCTGCAAAGAGGGTTTTCTCAGCCATAAAGAATCCTACAAAACTTGAAATTAAAGCTTGGATCATAAAGCCCATAAGCCAAAAAGTGAGACTAAAATACAAAAATCTTACCTTCCAAGTGATTTCTACTTGAAATCCAAGAAAAATTTTTTGGGGAAAATGGAGGAAGAATTTCGGCTGCTGCTGGGAAAAAAATGAGGAAGAAATAACAAGAAGAAGACTTAAAAAAACTTCCAAAGTTGACCCAAATAGTACCCAATTGACCAAATAGTCTCCAAGTTGACTAATTAACCCAAAAACTAATTTTGTGCTACTAAATTATCATTTGTTTCTGAATAATTCTGTCCATCATACAACATCTACCACAATGCACTAATTACACTTAGTCTAATTTTTGACCCGTTTACCCATACCGAAATCGCGAAAATTGAAAAATTTGCCGAATTGAAAAACGAATAAGTTGAAGTACTTTATGACTAAAAATAATATGAAAAACATTTTAAACCAGTTAAAATCAAAGAACAAGGCTATTAAAATACTGGGTTTCACAAAAGAAATTTGGGATAAATTGATGGAAATCCATGAAGGGAGTGAAACCCGACGATGTTCGTGAGCAAAAGAAATCCTTACTTGTTGCCAAGTATGAGTCCTTCTAGATGGAACCACATGAAAATATTGACAAAATGTATCGTAGGTTCAATGACATCATTAAGGATCTTGAATCCTTGGGTAAGGAGTATTTTTTGGGTGAAAAGAATAGAAAAATCTTAAATGCTCTATCCAAAGAATGGGATGCCAAAACAATCGCTATAGAGGAAGCCAAGAATTTAAATTCAATGCCTATTGAATCACTAATCAACTCTCTTACCTCTTATGAATTGAAGTTGAAGGCCAAAGTGGTGGATGATGAAGAAGCAAGACCAAAGGAGCATTGCACTAAAGACCTCTCAAGAAGAGGATGAAAATGGCTCCATCAATCTAGAAGACGAAGATCTTGATGAAGGAGATCTTGCACTCATTACCAAAGGATTTCTTAAACATTACATCAACAAACGGAGAATGAGAAGAGGTGGAGCTACCAATTCAAATAATTTCAAAGGCAAAGACTAAGCTAGAAATGAAGAAACAAAATGAAAAGTGCTTTGAATGGGGTCAACTCAGACACTTTGCAAATAAGTGTCCTTCCAAGAAAAAGAAGGAAGGAAGAAAGCCTCGTGGAGCTACCAATTCAAATAATTCAAAGGAAAGACTAAGCTAGAAATGAAGAAGCAAAATGAAAAGTGCTTTGAATGCGGTCAACTCGGACACTTTGCAAATGAGTGTCCTTCCAAGAAAAAGAAGGAAGGAAGAAAGCCTCGATTCAATAATTTTCAAATCACATGGGATGATTGCAACTCCGAAGGAGTTGTTGAAGAAGAAATGGAGTAGGCACAAATGGCCTTTATGGCCATTGGAGATGATGAGGTAAATTCTATCTATGCCTCCAATGATGAAAATGATCTTGAAGCTTTCATTTTAAAATTGCATGATAGCTTAAAGGAATCACATGCTAGAAAGAAGGAGTTAGTGAAGAAATCAAATGCTCTATTGAATGCTAACTCTCTCTAGTTCATGTTATAAACTTGTGAATGAAAATAATAGGCTATCACAAGAAAATAGTGACTTGAAGAAAAGAATGCATGTGAGATCAAAGGTCAAGGAAGAACAAGCCTCCTTGAAGAAAAGATTGGATGATTTGAATGTTCTCTTGACTAGAAAGAGAGAAAATGTTGTTGATTTGAAAACAAATAGAAATGTATTGATGTTTTCCAAACCTTATTTTGATGATGACATAAACACTTAACTCTGTAAAACAAGTTTTTACAGGAACAGAGCTTTCGGACGCACTGAACCGTCCGAACTAGGTCAAAACTTCTCGGACGTGTTGCACCATCCGAACGAACTAGCAGAAAGAAATGGGATCCTACTGCTTCTCTTTCGGACGAACATGACCGTCCGAAGCCTCTGTCGGACGAAGGAACGGACGCATGCACGAACGTCCGAACAAACCTCTTCAACAAACTGTAAGAAGATCGGACACTGTTTCGGACGCATCCAATATATCTCAGACGTCCGAAACCTTCTGACGTCTCTTATACAAGATTTAGCATTTATTAGAGCCGTTAGGAAGTAGTTGCAACCACTATTTATTGCTCTTATAAATAGCTGCTTTAAAAAAGAAAAAAGATCATCTAATACATTGAATACAAGCCTTAGAAAAGAGCAATTTGAGTGCAAATTGACTATAGTGCTTAGTTGTATTAGTGTGCAGTTGTGAGTGCAATTCAACTTTGAGTGGAGTGATAATCTTGTATGAAAGTGTGGTTGTAAGTAATATTTTTGGCTCAACTAAAAGTTTTTTAGTGTGAACAAGATCTTCCCAACTTTGTAAAGATTATTGGCTCACCAAGTGTGTGAAGCATTCTAGTGATTGAATACTTCAAGCTTGCTAGCTTGGAAGTATTGGTTGTTTAATTTTTCTCTTTACCTACTGTTCTATTGATTTCATTATATTAGCATTTAATTTGAAAATCTCAATATTTCTGAAAGTATATTTTTTGAGAAACCTAATTCACCCCCCCATCTTAGGTTGCTTCGGACTGACCAACAATTGGTATTAGAGCTTGGTCTTATTGTATTGCTTAAACTGCTTTTGAGAAAAGAAATCTTATGGCAACCAACAATGCTCTATTTTTTGAGGGCCAATCCGTTACTAGGCCCTCTATGTTTAATGGGGCAAATTTTATTAGTTGGAGAGATAGAATGAAAATATTTCTGCAATCTATTGACATTGATTTGTGGTATGTTGTCAATGAAGGTCCATTTGAAGCTTCTATCATTGATGATCACACAAATAGAAGAAGAGAAAATACAAGGAATGAGCTCACTCCACAAGACAAGGAAAACTTGACGTTGAATGCAAAAGCCATGAATGTGTTATATAATGCATTGGATGCAAATGAATCAACTCACGTGAAGGGCTGCATTTCCGCTAAAGAAATATGGGATAAGTTGAAGGAAATCCATGAAGGGAGCGATGATGTTCGTGAGCAAAAGAAATCCTTACTTGTTGCCAAGTATGAGTCCTTCAAGATGGAACCACCAATGAAAATATTGACAAAATGTACTGCAGGTTCAATGACATTATAAAGGATCTTGAAGCCTTGAGTAAGGAGTACTCGTTGGGTGAAAAAAATAAAAAAAATCTTAAATGCTCTATCCAAAGAATGGGATGCCAAAACAATTGCTATAGAGGAAGCCAAGAATTTAAATTTGATGCCTATTAAATCACTAATCAATTCTCTTACATCTTATGAACTCAAGTTAAAGGCCAAGATAGTGGATGATGAAGAAGCAAGGCCAAGAAGGAGCATTGCTTTAAAGACTTCTCAAGAGGAAGATGAAAACAGCTCCATCAATCTAGAAGATGAAGATCTTGATGAAGGAGATCTTGCACTCATCACCAAAGGATTTCTTAAACATTACATCAACAAACGAAGAATGAGAAGAGGCGGAGCTACAAACACAAATAATTTCAAAGAGAAGTCAAGGCTTGAAATGAAGAAGCAAAACAATAAATGCTTTGAATGCGGTCAACTCGGACATTTTTGCAAATGAGTGTCCTTCCAAGAAAAAGAAGGAATGAAGAAAACCAAGATTCAACAACTTTCAAATCACATGGGATGATTGCAACTCCGAAGGAGAAGTTGAAGAAGAAATGGAGTCGGCACAAATGGCCTTCATGGCCATTGGAGATGATGAGGTAAATTCTAACTATGACTCTAATGATGAAAATGGTGAAGATGATCTTGAAGCTTTCATTTTGAAATTGCATGATAGCTTAAAAGAATCATATGCTAGAAATAAGGAGTTAGCTAAAAAGTCAAATGCTTTATTGAATACTAACTCTAAACTTGTGAATGAAAACAATAGGCTATCACAAGAAAATCGTGATTTGAAGAAAAGAATGCATGTGAGATCTAAGGTCAAGGAAGAACAAGCCTCCTTGAAGAAAAGAATGGATGATTTGAATGCTCTCCTAAATAGAAAGAAAGACAATATTGTTGATATGAAAAGAAATAGAAATGTAGCAATCAACAAAAATTTTAAGTCATGTTTAGAAGGGATGACTTATGTATTGTAAAACCAAAATCTTCTTTATATGGAAATAAAAGCATTATTTGTAGATATTGCCAACAACATGGACATGTTAAGAATATGTGTTATGTCAAGAAGAATGAAAAACTTGGAATGAAAGTTGCATGGATCGAAAGCAATTTCACTAACTCAAATGGACCCAAGAAAATATGGGTACCAAAAGTTATCGATTGATTTATTGTGTAGGTATTTAACATCACCAACAATGCTAAGTGGTTCACATATAGTGGATGTTCAAGGCACATGACGGGTGATGCCTCTCTCTTCACAAATCTTACATCCAAAAACAGTGGAAAAGTCACTTTTGGAGATAACAACAAAGCAAAATCAATCGGCATTGGTGATGTAGGTAAAAATGGTGAAACCTTGATTAAAAATGTGCTTCTTGTTGATAATTTGAACTATAATTTATTAAGTGTTAGTCAACTTTGTGACAAAAATTTATATGTATTTCTTTACCAAGCATGAATGTCTTATCCTTGATAAAAATCATGTTGTTTTATTCAAAGGCACTAAGCACAATGATGTTTATGTGATTCATCTTGATAAAATTAGCAATAGCAATGTAAAATGTCTTACCGCTTCCATAGATGATCCTTGGCTTTGGCATCGAAAACTTTGTCATTTTAATATGGATATAATTGAAAAACTTGCCAAGAAAGATTTGGTAAGAGGTTTGCCAAAACTAAAATTTTTGAAAAACAAAATTTGTGATGCATGCCAATTTGGTAAACAAGTCAAAGTTTCTTTTAAACCAAATAATTTTGTGTCTACTCATAAACCTTTGGAATTGTTGCATTTAGACTTATTTGGACCTACTCAATATGCTAGTCTAGGTGGTTGCAAATATGCATTTGTTATTGTAGATGACTATTCTAGGTTTACTTGGGTAATATTTCTTGTTCACAAAAATGAAACATTTGAAAAATTTGTAAAATTGTTTTCCAAAATTCATATGAAAATTTATTGGATAAAAAAATTGTTTGTTTAAGGAGTGACAATGGTACTGAATTTAAATTTTGGAGTTTTCCCCACTTTTGTGATCACAACGGTATTTTTCATGAATTTTCAGTTGTTAGAGTCCCTCAACAAAATGGTGTTGTTGAAAGGAAGAATAGGACTCTTCAAGAAACGGTTAGAACTATGATTAGTGAATGTGACTTACCACAATACTTTTGGGCCGAAACGGTCAACACGGCTTGTTATGTCATGAATCGAGTTTTATTGAGATTCTCTTTAAATAAAACTCCTTATGAACTCCTTTTTGTAGAAAACCCGTTGTGAGCTATTTCAAAGTTTTTGGTTGCAAATGTTTTATTTTAAAAATCAAAGAAAACCTTGGAAAATTAGACAAAAAATCGGATGAAGAAATTTTTCTAGGATATTCTAGTGACAAGAAAGCATACCGAGTTTACAATAGAAGAACGCTTTTGATTGAAGAAGTTGTGCATGTTACATTTGAGAGGATGAAACTAATGATGTTATCTCAAAGAATTTATGTGAAGATGAAGATGTAGGTATTTTAAAGGAGCTCAAGAAGCTTGTTATTCATGAAGATCATCAAGAAATCACATCAAGCGTTGATGTCAACAACCATCAAATCGATGATGAAAAGAATGAGGATACTCCAAATGATTTTTTTCCGAAAGCTTGGAGATTCGTCTCTAGTCATCCTCAAGATTTAATCATAGGTGATCTATCCGATGGGGTAATTACTCGCTCTCATAAACCTTTGAATAGTAATTGTGCATTACTCTCTCACTTTGAACCTAAACATATAGATGTTGCTTTGAGTGAATTTGAGAAAAATAATGTATGGACCTTGGTTGAAAGACCTTCTTCTCATCCCGTTATTGGTACTAAATGGATTTTTAGAAACAAATTAAATGACAAAGGTGAAATCATAAGGAACAAAGCTAGACTTGTTGCTAAAGGTTATGCTCAAGAAGAAGGTATTGATTTTGATGAGTAACCTTTGCACCCGTGGCTAGATTAGAATCCATTCGCATGTTTCTTGCATTTGCATGTTTCAATAATTTCAAATTATTTCAAATGGATGTCAAAAGTGCTTTTTTAAATGGCTTTATCGATCAAGAAGTTTTCGTCGAACAACCTCCGGGCTTTGAAAATAAAAATCTTCCAAATTATGTTTTCAAACTCTCCAAAGGTTTATATGGTTTGAAACAAGCTCCAAGAGCTTGGTATGAAAGATTAAGTGGTTTCTTGATAGAAAATGATTTCAAAAGAGGTGTAGTT
The DNA here is from genome assembly GCA_025175665.1 of Cinchona pubescens. NCBI lineage: Eukaryota > Viridiplantae > Streptophyta > Magnoliopsida > Gentianales > Rubiaceae > Cinchona > Cinchona pubescens. Next base: position 216,700 of record JANKKI010000204.1, read on the forward strand.
GACACCACTCTTTTTACAAAAACGGATTCAAATGGTTTGTTAATAGTTCAAATTTGTGTTGATGATATTATTTTTGGAGCAACTAATGAAAGTTTGTGTAAGGATTTTTCACATTTAATGAAAGAAGAGTTTGAGATGAGTATGATGGGCAAGTTGCAATTTTTCCTCGGATTACAAGTTCATCAAACTAAGGAAGGAACGTTTATTACACAAATCTAAGTACACAAAGGAGCTACTCAAACGATTTGGAATGGAAGATTGCAAACAAGTTGGTACGCCAATGTGCACTTCAACCAAACTTGATAAATACGAAGAAGGTACTAGTGTTGATGAAAAACACTATAGAGGTATGATCGGAAGTCTACTTTACTTAACTGCCAGTAGACCAAATATCATGTTTGCTGTGTGTTTATATGCTAGATTTCAATCTTGCCCTAAAGAATCACATTTGATAGTTGTTAAAAGAATTTTTAGATATCTAAAGGGATCAATGGATTTTGGTCTGTGGTATCCGAAGTCCTCTACATTTGATTTGATTAGTTATTCTGATGCTGACTTTGCTGGGTGTAAAATTGATAGAAAAAGTACCAGTGGTATGTGTTATTTTCTGGGAAATTGTCTTGTGTCTTGGTTTCGCAAAAAACAAAATTCTATTTCTCTTTCTACTGCTGAAGCCGAATACATTGCTACTGGAAATTGTTGTGCTCAACTTCTTTGGATGAAACATACTCTGAAAGATTTTGGTGTATTTTTTGATTGTGTTCCTATAATGTGTGACAACACTAGTGCAATTAATCTCACAAAAAATCCTGTTATGCACTCTAGAACCAAACACATTGATGTTAAGCATCATTTCATTAGAGACCTTGTTTGTAAAAAGGAAATCCGTGTTGATTTTGTGCCTACTTCAGATCAATTGGCTGATATTTTTACAAAACCCTTAGCTCTAGATCGCTTTAAGACATCGCTCAGAAAATGTTTGGGGATTTTACAGATCAATTTGGCATAGGTTCTTAGTTCGGACGCACTCCTTCGTCCGAACAACTTTTCTTTCGGATGCTCTAGATCGTCCGAAAGCTTCTGTTACTTCTCAGACGCTCATAATCATCCGAAGGATATTCATTTTATTCACCAAACTCTTTGGAAATCTTTCGGACACGCACCATCGTCCGAAAGAACATCGGACGCACTGGCTCTTCCTTCGGCCGTCTGTTCTTCAGCTTTCGAACGCTTCGTCGGAGTTGGACGCACACCAAACGTTCAGCCGTCCGAATGGTCCCCCTGTTTGATTAAAACCGTCCATCTTCCCCATTTCAGACTCACCACCTCCCCCGAAAACCCTCTGGCAAAAATTGTCTCTTCACCACCGCCTTCAAATTCCTACTCTCTCTTCCAAAATTGGTTGGAAAATTATCCTACCCAAAGCTTTTCTCACCTAAATCACATCTGATTTCCCCCATCCACCATCTCATTTCCTCAAATTCTCACCAATCTTCAAAAATTTTAAATTTTTCTTCTTTTCTTTTTCTTCCATCACAATGGTTAAATCTAGCGGAGGTTCTTCTACAGCAAATCGGGGTCGAAAAACTAAAGGGAAGGCTCCAGTACGAGGAGAATCATCAGCTAATCCCCAAGTCTCTACAGATCCAACTTATCAAAATTCATCGATGCCAAGGCATCCGAACGGTATACATCCCTTTTAAGTAAATCTATAATCGTTCAACGTTCTGCTTCTCAAAGTCTATTTGATGAATTCATATAATCTTCCCATTGTCAAATCTTGTTTTGAAAAACAAAATTGGGGTCATCTTGTGCATCTTGATTTACCTGTATATCATGACATGGTGCTTCAGTTCACTGCCAATCTTCGGAAAGGCCCTACTGCGCACTCTAATTTCTCGTGTTAACAGCACCAATCTTGAGATTTCATCCAACATCATTAACACCATTTTTGAATGTGGAGTCTCAAACCCCAATGATTTCTCCTATTTCTTTTCCTTAGACAAATGGCCCGCTATTGATACTCGTTTTGACATCGAAGAAGTTAGGGCTATTTTTAACATCCATTTTAAACAGGCCTCGGAAGCCAAAACTACATTGCTCTCTCCTGAACTCAATATTCTGTACACTCTTGTCACCAATCTGTTATTGCCAACTGACGGGCATCGTACTTAGCCCGGTAAAATGCAACTTTACTTTTTTTTTTGTGTTTTCAAGGGCATTCCTCTTGATTTCGGGTATCTCTTTTGTTCCCTATGGGAACTCAGGTTTTTCTTACTGATACCCGAAGAAACATTCCTTTTGGCAAATTTCTCACCAAAATTTTTGATTTCCTTAACATACCTTTCAACGGAAACAAACAATTTCCTCCTTATTTTAACAAATCATACATTGAACGCAAAGGCCTCCGGTTTTTCAACGATCAATGGTTAACTAAAGCAGCCTTTGATATTGCACAGTCACAATCCATGCTTCCACCTCTGATTTTGGTATTCCCCATTCTCCTACTTCTCAACCACCTCCATCATTCCAAGTTCCTCCTCCATCTACATCTGAGCCATCTCTTTCACATAACTGTGGACTTCTCACCTCTTTGAGCACTCAAGTTTTCATTTCAACGTCGCATAAATTGGAAGATTTGTATAAGAGAAAGCCCGGAGGTGATTCTCCAAGAGAAACTTCTTGATTGGCATGTCCTTCGGCTCGAGTTCAATTTGCTAATCTTCACCACAATCTTCCAGTTGAATCATCTTCCGACTTGTGATCTGTCATAAATGTTCTTTCCTCTGAAATACCAGTGAAGACAATACGGAGAAAGCTCAAGGAGCTGCCGATGATGATGACGACGACGATGAGGATGTTGACGACACGTTTGACTTCATCATGCAACGTCGCACTGGAGAGGAGGACGACAGTGAAGCCACCGATGAAGATGTTCCGTCCAAACGACAAAAGACTAAAAAGCGCTCCAAGAAGCAAAATGACTCACATTAGTTCTTTTAACATTTGTATTTTGTTTTCAGCATTTCTTTGGTTGTTAGAACTTCCTGTAGATTGGTTGTGTATTTCCTTGACTTTAGCACTCTTAAACTTTTCAGTTGAATGTATGAAGCTTGTTAAATTTCTGTCTAATACTAGCATATTCTCAGGGGGAGCTTTTTTTGATAATGTCAAAAGGGGGAGTAGTCTTTTTTATACTATTGTGCTATGCAAAATGATTGATATCCAATTGTGCTATATTGCAAATTGATTAATTCATAGCCAACTGTTTTTACATAAAGGTTTGTCAGCATCATCTAATGCCATAAACACTTAACTCTGTAAAATAAGTTTTTGCAGGAAGCCCAAAAGATGCACCTACTGAACCGTCCGAACTAGGTCAAAACTTCTCGGACGCATTGCACCGTCCGAACGAACTGGCAGAAAGAAATGGGATCCTACTGCTTCTCTTTCGGACGAACATGACCGTCTGAAGCCTCTGTCGGACGAAGGAACGGACGCATGCACAGACGTCCGAACGAAGCTCTTCAACAAACTGTAAGAAGATCGGACGCTGTTTCGAACGCATCCAATATATCTCGGACATCCGAAACCCCAATGGCTATTTTTTGTGCATTTATTATTTAGCCATTAGGAAGTAGTTGCAACCACTATTTATTGCTTTTATAAATAGCTGCTTTAAAAAAAAAAAAAAAGATCATCTAATACATTGAATACAAGCTTTAAAAAAGAGCAATTTGAGTGCAAATTGACTATAGTGCTTAGTTGTATTAAGTGTACAGTTGTGAGTGCTATTCAACTTTGAGTGGAGTGATAATCTTGTATGAAAGTGTGGTTGTAAGTAATATTCTTGGCTCAACTAAAAGTTTTTTAGTGTGAGCAAGAACTTCCCAACTTTGTAAAGATTATTGGCTCACCAAGTGTGTGAAGCATTCTAGTGATTGAATACTTCAAGCTTGCTAGCTTGAAAGTATTGGTTGTTTAATTTTTCTCTTTACCTTACTGTTCTATTGATTTCATTATATCAGCATTTAATTTAAAAATCTCAATATTTTTGAAAGTATATTTTTTGAGAAACCTAATTCACCCCCCCCCCCTCTTAGGTTGCTTTGGGACCAACATGTATTAATCAACAAAAATTTTATCATGTTTAGAAGGGATGACTTATGTTTTGTAAAATCAAAATCCTCTTTATATGGAAATAAAAATATTATTTGTAGATATTGCCAACAACATGGACATGTGAACAATATGTGTTATGTCAAGAAAAATGAGAAACTTAGCAGGAATGAAAACCGTATGGATTAATAGCAATTTCACTAACTCAAATGGACCCAGGAAAATGTGGGTACCAAAAGTTATCAATTGATCTATTGTGTAGGTACTTAACATCAACAACAATGCTAAGTGGTTCATAGATAGTGGATGCTCAAGGCATATGATGGGTGATGCTTCTCTCTTCACAAACCTCAAATCCAAAAATAGTGAAAAAATAACATTTGGGGATAACAATAAAGCAAAATCAATCGGCATTGGTGATGTAGGTAAAAATGGTGAAACCTTGATAAAGAATGTGTTTCTTGGTGACAACTTGAACTACAATTTATTAAGTGTAAGTCAACTTTGTGATAAAAATTTATATGTATTTTTTACCAAGCATGAATGTCTTATCCTTGATAAAAATCATGTCGTTTTATTTAAGGGCACTAGGCACAATGATGTTTATGTGATTCACCTTGATAAAATTAGCAATAGCAATGTAAAATGTCTTACCGCTTCCATAGATCCTAAGATCCTTGACTTTGGCATAGAAGACTTTGTCATTTTAATATGGATTTAATTGAAAAACTTGCTAAGAAGGAATTGGTAAGAGGTTTGCCAAAACTAAAGTTTTTGAAAAATAAAATTTGTGATGCATGCCAATTTGTTAAACAAGTTAAGGTTTCTTTTAAACCAAAGAATTTTGTGTCCACTCATAAACCTTTAAAATTGTTGCACTTAAACTTGTTTGGACCAACTCAACATGCTAGTCTTGGTGGTTGTAAATATGCCTTTGTTATTGTAGATGACTATTCTAGGTATATTTGGGTATTATTTATTGTTCACAAAAATGAAGCTTTTGAAAAATTTGTAAAATTATTTTCCAAAATTCAAAATTCATTGAATTTAAAGGTCATTCGTTTAATAAGTGACAATGGTGCCGAATTTAAATTTGGAGGTTTTCTGAATTTTGCGATCACAACGGTATTTCACAAGAATTTTCGGTTATTTGAGTCCCTCAACAAAATGGTGTCTGTCATCGATGTTGAAAGGAAAAATAGAACTCTTTAAGAAACCGCTAGAACTATGATTAGTGAATGCGACTTACCACAATATTTTTGGGCCGAAGCCGTTAACACGGCTTGTTATGTCGTGAATCGAGTTTTATTAAGATTCATTTTAAACAAAACTCCTTATGAACTCATTTTTTGTAAAAAAAACCCGTTGTGAGCTGTTTTAAAGTCTTTGGTTGCAAATGTTTTGTTTTAAAAATCAAAGAAAATCTTGGTAAATTTGACAAAAAATCGGATGAAGGAATCTTTCTAGGATATTCTAGTGACAAGAAAGCATACCGAGTACACAATAGAAGAATGCTTTTGATTGAAGAAGTTGTACATGTTACATTTGATGAAGCTAATGATGTTATCTCAAAGAATATATGTGAAGATGAAGATGTAGGTATTCAAAAGGAGTTTGAGAAGCTCACTATCCATAAAGATCATCAAGAGATCACATCAAGCAATGATGTCAACAACCATCAAGTAGATCGGGATGAAGAAGAAAAGAATGAGGACAGCCCAAAAGATCTTCCAAAAGCTTGGAGATTCGTCTCTAGTCACCCTCAGGATTTGATCATAGGTGATCTATCCGATGGGGTAACTACTCGTTCTCATAAACCTTTGAATAGTAATTGGGCATTATTTTCTCACATTGAACCTAAACATGTAGATGTTGTTTTAAATGATGAATCTTGGGTCATTGACATGCAAGATGAACTTAGTCAATTTCAGAAAAATAACGTATGGACCTTAGTTGAAAGACCATCTTTTCATCCCGTACTTGGAACAAAATGGGTTTTTAGAAACAAATAAAATGATAAAGGTGAAATCATAAGGAACAAAGCTAGACTTGTTGCAAAAGGTTATGCTCAAGAAGAATGTACTGACTTCGATGAAACCTTTGCACCCGTAGCTAGATTAGAATCCATTCGCATGTTTCTCGCATTTGCATGTTTTAATGATTTCAAATTATTTCAAATGGATGTCAAAAGTGGAATTTTTAAATAGTTTTATTGATCAAGAAATTTTCGTTGAACAACTTCCGGGCTTTGAAAATAAAAAATTTTCAAATCATGTTTTCAAACTCTCTAAAGCTTTATGTGGTTTGAAACAAGCTCCAAGAGCTTGGTATTAAAGACTAAGTGGTTTCTTGATTGAAAATGGATTTAAAATAGGTGTAGTTGACACTACTCTTTTTACCAAAACAAATTCCAATGGTTTGTTAATTGTTCAAATTTATGTTGATGATATTATTTTTGGAGCAACTAATGAAAGATTGTGCAAGGATTTTTCACATTTAATGCAAAAAGAGTTTGAGATGAGTATGATGAGAAAGTTACATTTTTCCTTGGACTACAAGTTCACCAAACAAAGGAAGGAACGTTCATTACACAAATCAAGTACACAAAGGAGCTACTCAAACGATTCGGAATGGAAGATTGCAAACAAGTTGGTACGCCTATGTGCACTTCAACCAAACTTGATAAAGATGAAGGACAGTAATAGTGTTGATGAAAAACACTACAGAGGTATGATCGGAAGCCTACTTTACTTAACAGCTAGCAGACGAGATATTTTGTTTGCTGTTTGTTTATGTGCTAGATTTCAATCTTGCCCTAAAGAATCGCACTTGATAGCTGTAAAAAGGATTTTTAGATAGTTAAAGGGTACAATGAATTTTGTTCTGCGGTATCCAAAGTCCTCTACATTTGATTTAATTAGTTATTCTGACGCTGACTTTGCTGGGTGTAAAATTGATAGAAAAAGTACTAGTGGTATGTGTCATTTCCTGGGTAATTGTCTTGTATCTTGGTTTAGCCAAAAATAAAATTCTTTCTCTTTCTACGGCTGAAGCCGAATACATTGCTGCTGGAAATTGTTATACTCAGCTTCTGTGGATGAAACATACTCTAAAAGATTTTGGTGTTGTTTTTTATTGTGTGTCTATAAGGAGTGACAACACTAGTGCAATTAGTCTCACAAAAAATCCAGTAATGCACTCTACGACCAAACACACCCTTACTAGATTGATGTTAAGCACCATTTTATTAGAGATCTTGTTTGTAAAAAGGAAATATGTGTTGATTTTGTGTCTACTTTAGATCAACTGGTTGACATTTTTATAAAATCATTGGCCCTAGATCTTTTTGAATCTCTCAGAAATCGTTCGGAGATTTTACAGTTCACTATGGCATAATCTCTTAGTTCGGACGCACCCGATCGTCCGAAGAACACTCTCTCTCGGACGCTCTCACTCGTCCGAAAAGTGCTCTCTGACTCGTACGCTTATGATCATCCGAATGTTCCTCAATTTCTTCACTTTGCCACTGGAATTCTACCGGACGCTTCCCATTGTCCGAAAAAATATCGGACGCACTAGCTCTTCGATCGGCCGCCCGTTCATCAGATCGGACGCATCATCGAACACACACAAATCGTTTGGACATCCAAACGGTCTCTCTGCTCAATTAAAACCGTCAATTTTCCCCTTTCGGAATTACCCTAAGCACCGAACTCCTCTCTGGCGAAATTTCTTTCTTCTCCTCAAAAATTCCTCCAACTTCTTCCTTCTCTCGACAAATTGATTGGGAAATTGTCATTCCCAAAGTATTCATCACCATTATTGCACCTAATTTCATCCATCTACCATCTAATTTCATCAAATTTCCACCAACTTTCCAAAAATAAAAATAAAAAATTTTTTACCTTTCATTCACAATGGTTAAATCCCGTGGAAGATCTTCAACAGCAACTCGTGGACGTAAATCAAAAGGGAAACTCCAGTGCGAGAGGAATCATCTGCTAATCCTCAAGCTTCATGAAATCCAACCCTAACAAAATTCATCGATGCCAAGGCATCCGAACGGTATACATCTCTTCTTAGCAAATCTATAATCATTCAACGACCTGCTTCTTAAAGTCTTTTCCATGAATTTAATTTTCATTGTCAAATCGCGTTTTGAAAAACAAAATTGGGGTCACTTAGTTCATACAAACTTACCCGTTTATCATGACATGGTGCTCCAATTCACAGCCAATCTTAGGAAAGGCCCCACTGTTGGCACATTAGTTTCTCGTGTAAACAGCACAAATCTTGAGATTTCCTCCAACATCATCAATACTATTTTTGAATGTGAAGTCCCAAATCCGAATGAATTTTCTTATTTCTTTTCTTTAGATAAATGGCCCGCTCTTGATACTCGATTTGACATTCATGAGGTCAGAGCAATTTTTAAGATCAATTTCAAACAGGCCTCGAAAGCCAAAAACTACATTGCTCACTCTTGAAATGAATATTCTATACACTCTTGTCACAAATTTACTGTTACCAACAGATGGGCATCGCATTGAGCCCGGAAAGATGCAGCTTTACCCATTTTATTGTTTTTTCAAAGGAATTTCTCTCGACTTTGGGTATCTCTTCTGCTCCCTGTGGGAACTCTTTGTTACTGATACCCGACAAAACATTCCTTTCAGAAAATTTCTCACCAAAGTATTTGATTTCCTTGAAGTACATTTCAGCGAAAACGAACAATTTCCTCCCTATTTCAACAAATCTTATATTGAGCGAAAAGGCCTCCATTATTTTAATGATCAATAGTTCACTAAGGCAGCCTTTGATATTGAACGTTCAAAATCCCAGGCCTCCACCTCTGGTTTGGCACCTCACAATTCTCCTCCTCCTCAAACACCTCCACTAGTCCATGATCCACGTCCATCTTCCTCCAAACCTTCACTTTCACAAATATGTGGCCTTCTCAATTCTTTGAACACTCAAGTAAACTCCTTTCAACGTCGCACTAATCGTAAGTTAAAGCGACTTGAAACTCGTTAGTTGATCCTCCAAGAGGCACTTAGCTTGGGCATGTCTGCTTCAGCTCAGGTTCAATTTGCCAATATGCATCACGATATCCACTCGACTCCTCTACCGAAAGTGATGACAATGCCGAAGAAAATGATGTTCGTGAGGATGACGAAGAGGACATAGATAATCAAGGTGCTGCCAATGAAGATGAAGGCGATGATGAGGACATTGATGACACATTCAATTTCTCAAAGTAGTCATCATGCAACGACAGAATGAAGAAGATGAAGATAGTGAGGCTACTGATGATGACGTCCCTTCCAAACACCGCAAGATCGAAAAACGCACTAAGAAGAAAAATGACTCGACTTAGATTCTATGATAATATGTATTTTAGTTTTGGCATTTCTTTGAATTTTTCCTTTGACTAGTTGGATTTTCTCTCATTATCATTTTATGAATTACTTTGACTTTTTGTACTATTGGTGTTGATGATGATCCAGGCTTAACCTTGTTGATTCATATTGGATATTTGAGTACACTTTCTCAGGGGGAGCTTTGTTTGATGATGTCAAAAGAAGGAGTAGGAATAAAAATATTGCAAAATGATTGGTTGTGTTATCACTCATATCTGTTGATTTTACATCTTGATTATTCTATGACTGTTTGTCATCATCAAAAAGGGGGAGATTGATATTTTCCAAACCTTATTTTGATGATGACATATGCACTAAACTTTGAAAACAAGCTTTGCAGGTCTGTTACATAGAATTTTTTCTACTTGAAACAGGGTGTTCGGACGCAGCACACCGTCCGAACTATGTCAGGTTTCTCGGACGCATTTCATTGTCCGAACTAACAGGTAGAAAGCACGTTTCGTAATGCTTCTCTACGGACGCATAGAACTGTCCGAACAAAATTTCTTTCGGACGAACACGACCATCCGAAGCTCTATTCGGACTATGGAACGGACGCATGCACGGCCGTCCGAATGATATCCTTCACGAACTACACGGAGATCGGACGCTGTGTCGGACGCATCATACTTATCTCGGACGTCCGAAACCTCAACGGCTAGTTTTTGTGTATTTATTATTTAGCCGTTAGGAAGTAGTTACAACCACCATTTATTGCTCCTATAAATACCTGCTCTATTATTCTGTAAATATCATCTAATACATTGAACACAAACCTTATAAGAGAGCAATTTGAGTACAAATTGGCTAAAGTGCTACATTGTATTAGTGTGTAGTTTAGAGTGCTGTTCATTTTTGAGTGGAGTCACAATCTCACTCTTGTGATAATCTTGTACAAAAGTGAGATTGTGAGTAAAATTTTTGGCTCAACTTAAAGGTTTTTAGTGTGAGCAAGAATTTCCCTACTTTGTAAACATTATTGTCTCACTAAGTGTGTGAAGCATTCTAATGGATTAATACTTCAAGCTGGTTAGCTTGGGAGTATTGGTTGTTTAATTTTCTCTCTTTCTTTCTCTACAGTTTCATCGATTCTATCTTCATTATATTAATTGTTAGTTGAAAATTTTCATTAAGTTTAATCTTTCTAAAAATATTTTTTAGAAACCTAATTCATCCCCCCTCTTAGGTTGCATTGGGACCAATAGAAGACACGATCTTCAAACACACATTTGCTTTCTTCTTCCTTCGATGCACTGTTTTGCAGAACAGTTTAGTTACAAATCGAGGCACGTGAGAGCACGTGAAAAGGATTCTAGCGTCCAGAAAACTAGTAGAACAAAGCTGATGGCTTGGGAACACCTTTTTGACGATGGGTGTGGATGAAAAATTCTTATTGAAAATTGGAGCAATAGTCTAAAGAAAATTCGAAAAGGAGAAAAAATAAAACTTCGATAATATTTAAAACCCGAGAATGAATTGATCAGACCCCAAGATGTGGGTCTGATACCATGAACCAATTTGTGAGGAATAATTATATTTCTTTTGTATGTATAATTATACAGGAAATTCTTTTAAATAGACTGCACTACGATACAAATAAGAAATGTCTTGTTAATCAAGACCTATAATTAAGTAATGTACTATACACTTAACGATCTATACAACTAAATATATTCTTAACATATATAACAAAAGTTAAAGTGTGTTCTGCTTCTTATTTTTATTATGATAAATTTGTTGTTTCAGTGTTTTTAAAATTGATTTGAGGAATGTAAGAAATACACAACTCAAGATACTACATTGCTACAATTAAAAGTTCAAGAACTACTTTACAAACCAAACAAATTCAAGGGGGTTATTTGCAAATAACCTATTAATAATTCAAGATGCCAATACACTAGCCTTATATTTATCCCAAATATTACTTTCTTTGTCTTTAACTAAGTTCCTTATGTTAACACTAGTAGCACTCGGGTCGTGCGTGCCCATTATTTTATCTAATTGAAAAATATTTAAAAAGAAAATTACAGTTATTGATGACAAAATGTCAAAGTACAAAAAAAAGGTTGCCAAAAACACATACTTCAAACATAATAAAAAATAAAGCAAAAGATTAATGGAGTGATTTGTTAAAGGCTAACAATTCACGTGATTTGCTAAGTTGACTATAACTAAAAAGGACAATTACTCTTTAAGCTTCAAGTTTAAAGCAAATAAAGAGCTTTAACTTTTCAAAAATCGCAAGATTCTTCGGCTGAACTATTGATCTCGGATATTCGAAGGATTGGTCCGACTATGATTGATGATTATCATGTAAAGTTTCGAAGTCTTCACTCAAAAAAGCCAGTCTGAGAATCAGACATTTTGGATTCCCTTTCGAATTCGGATACTGTTGAGAGGGAGTGTCATTAAGTCCGCAGGTTGTTCTTAATGGAGTTTTGCATGAATTCTTGATACATCTTCCGCACAGTACTTCGGTTCATGATGGGCAGTTTTGTGAGTAGTCACCAACTATTCCTAAACGCATTCAAAAAAGAAAGGTTTACACAATAACATGCATTATCCCTACTAGACAAGATTTGCTTGCTCTCGCTCAATCTCCCTTACCTTCAGTTCAATGATTAATTTATTTGTTTGGAATATCCAAGGTATTTCTAGAATATCATCACTTCGTAGATTGAAAAAGTTTATCAGATGTCATAATATTTCTTTTTTGGTTATCACTAAAGCTTTAATCCATGTAATGAGAATTGAAGAATTTCGTATTCGACTATGGTTTAGCTTTTATATTCTTAACATTACCAACAAAATATGGATCTTCTGGAATGATTCTTTTCACTGTATAATACGAATTTTGACTAAACATTGATATGGTGATAAAAAAAAAAAAACCATGCTTGGGATCGTAGAATTTTTGCTACAATGACACTTTTATCTGTACCAGCTGCTCTTAAGGTTCATAGAAGATCATTATGGTCAGCCTTGGCTTCTTTTGCTCCAAATATTGATGATCCATTGATTGTGGGAAGGGATTTCAATGTTATCTGGTATCTCAGAATATAAAGGCCGGGATTTCAATGTTATCTCTGGTATCTCAGAATATAAAGGCCGTTCAAGTGAAAATTTATCTTCACTAGATGAATTCAATAATGCTTTGCAAAGCTGTGGATTAATAGAGTTACCTTTCATGGATAGGTCTTTTACTTGGTCGAGTGTTTGTCGGGGTCATACAGTTTGGAAACGGCTGGATAGACTTTTGATGAACCCGCAATGGTTTACATTTTTGCCTGATTCTCATGTCGAGCATCTTACTCGGTCAAGTTCGGATCATTCGCCTCTTTTGGTTCATTGTAAGTGTCAAGTTACATCGGCACCAAAACCTTTTAGATTCCAACATGTGTGGCTTGAGCATCATTCTTTCACGGACCAGCGGTGGTTTCATCAGATTGGTCAGCCCCTGTGGCCAGCACCAGCTTGCATGGTTTTGCATGTAAGCTTAAGTGGTTAAACTTGGCTCTTTGTCATTGAAACACTACATTTTTTGGTAATATCTTTGATTCAATAAAATATACAGAAGCCATTGTAAGAGATTTGGAACGTCAATTTGGAGCTACTCAATCTCTAGAGGATAGAGAATCCTTGCATCATGCTTAGGCAAATTGGTTCCAGGAGCTTAAAAAGAAGAAATTTTTTGGAGACAAAAAGCACGGTGCAAGTGGCTTGCGGCTGGGACTCTAACAGTAAGTTTTTTCATGTCTCATTACTTAGCAAGCGGTCCCGGCTTACTATTCGGCGTATCAAGAACTCTAGTGCCCAGTGGTTGGACTCCCATGAGAATATTGGTAATGAAGCATTTCATTGTTTCCAGAATTTATTTTCTCATTCCGGTATAGATGATCAATCCATGCAGCAACTATTAAATTATATGCCTTGCTGTGGTGTCGGTTGAGCAGCAAGCAAAGCTCACTAAGCCGGGTTGAGCAGCAAGCAAAGCTCACTAAGCCGGTTTCTCTTAAGGAACTTCGAGAAATGGTTTTCCATACGGATCAAGATAGTGTGCAAGTCTAGATGGCTTAAGAGATTGTTTTATGTTCGCTTCTATGATATAATTCAGGGAGATCTTTTTTTAGCAGTGCAAGACTTTTTGCAGGCGGAGTTCTTCCTAGAATTATTTCTAGTGCCTTACTTGTTCTCGGAAAATTTCTAAGATTATGCCACTTTTCAAATGTATTCTATTTGTGTGTCTATTTCAAAGTGGGATTCTGAAGGAGTGGAACTCGCATTCGGAGAATGCGAGTTCCAGAAAATTTTAAAAATTTTAAATAATCTAAAATAAAAATAAAATAAAATTTGACTGACCTCGCATTCGAGGAATGCGAGGTCAGTCAAAATTGACCGACCTCGCATTCCTCGAATGCGAGGTCAACAACACACTTATCTTCTGTCGGTCGAGGCTAGGCCTCGCAGAAGATAAGCCCCCAAATTCCACCGCTCGCCCTCCTCCTCAAATTCCACCGCCCTCCTCCTTCCTCCTCCTCGCCCTCCTCCTTCCTCCTCCTCCTCCTCCTCCTCGTGGTCCTCCTCCTCCTCCCCACCACCATCTATTTTTCCTTCCCTCTACAACAATCACCATCTCCATTCCACCACCACCACCACCACCACAACCAACACAACCACCGCCACCACTACAACCAACACAACCACCGCCACCGCAACCCACCACCAAAATGCGAGGTCAGTCAAGAACATTTTTTTTTTTTTTAATTTTTCTGGAACTCGCATTCTCCGAATGCGAATTCCACTCCTTCGGAATTCCACTTTGAAATAGGCATACAAATAGAACAAATTTGGAAAAGAGGCATATTCTTAGAAATTTCTCACTTGTTCTCATACTTAAACAGGATAACGCAGCTCATTTTAATGACTTTAGGCCAATTTCTTTATGTAATTTTATCAATAAAATAAATTTACAAAGATTTTGCCTAACCATTTAGCTAGGGTTTTGCCTTCTTTGATTTCAAAAGAACAGTCACAATTTGTCTTAGGCAGAACGGCATCAGATAGTCTTCTATTGGCCCAAGAGCTGTGCTCTTCTCTTGACAAGAAGATTCGAGGTCATAATATGGTGATAAAGTTATGCATGATGAAGGGCTTTGATCGGGTTTCTTGGATTTTCCTTCAGGCAGTTCTTCATAAGTTTGGTTTTCCTCCCTTATTTGTGTAATTGGTTATGTCTAATTTGAAGGCAAGCTAGTTTTATGTGCTATTAAATGGAGAAATGAAAAGTTTTTTCCCTTCATCCTATGGTGTTAAGCAAGGCGATCCACTGTTTCCAATGTTCTTCATTCTAGCTTCTGAAGCTTTATCAAGAGGTCTAAAAACCCTAGTTGCTAATGGTGTCATCAACTCTTTCTCTGGTCCGAGAACTTGCCCCATTGTTACTCACCCAACGCTTGCAGATGACATTTTGAGATATTCACTAGAAGGGATAGACCTTCCCTGAAGAAGCTGATGGATTTTTGGAAGTTTATCGAAAAGGTTTTGGACAAAAAATTAACTTCTCGAAGAATTTCTATTTTATCTCAGAAAAATGTTCTCGTGCTTCAGCATTGGCAATTACAACTCTTATAGATTTTTGGAAAGGTTCTATGCCATTCACTTATCTTAGTTGCCTATTTTCACTGGAAGGAAAAATTTTCTTATTTTGCACCATTAGTGTAAGAGTCAGGATCGACTGGCAAGATGGAAAACAAATTATTATCGCCATTGGGGCACTTGATTCTAATTAAGCATGTTCTCTTTTCTATTCCAATACATGTGCTTGTCATTCTTGATCCACCAAAGAATGTTCTTGCTCAATGGGATCAATTACAAGGAAACTTCTTTTAGGGGACATCAAAATTCAGTATAACGATGGAATTGGCATAACTGAAAAGATTTATGCTCACCAACTAATGAGGATGGTCAAGGCTTTTGTCATATTTGGGAGAAGTGGTTCTTTCTTTTTCATGTAAGCTTTGGTTGAATTTTTGCACTTCTTCTTCCTTATGGACGAAATACATGAGATGTCGCTATAGCCTTGATTTGCCATCTATGCCATCACCAATATGGCGAAGAATGATTAAGGTGCAAAGTGTAGTAGACCCTCAAATTCAATTAGCAATCTGTTCAGGCAATTCATCTTTCTGGTTCTCAAATTGGCTTAACATTGGACCATTGGCTGATCTAGTAGAGAAAATTACCCTCCCGGATCTTAAAATTAATGAAGTTTACTCCAATACTCATGGCTGGTCGGTGGATCTACTACACTCATTAGTACCCGAGGAGATTCAAGATGAGATTTTACAGTTCCCTCTATTCGTCACTGATGGTTTGGACACCTTGTTTTGGGACCTTTCTCCAAACAGACGTTTTTCTTCTTCATCCACTTACCAATTAGTCAAGAATAAGGGGAACATTATGAAGTCTAGACCTTTTATTTGGAATAATAAAAACCCAAGAATCCCCATTAAACTTTTTATTCTCATGTGGAGGATTTTGAATGGTCTCCTCCTGTTCAGAGAAGTTCTTATGGACTTGGTGTCACGCCCCAAAAACGGGACCGTAACACGCCGCGCTAATGGCACACCGGTCCAAAGCGCAAGGCACAAACGAACAGAGCAACAAACTTAACCGCAATGTAATAGAACCATCAAACCATTTCTTAACTATAAAACCGAATAAGTTCATTTTTACACAAAAATACGAATTACAAAATTCCTTCTTAGTACAAAAGATGCTACAACAAAAACAAAGTTCATCAATACAAAACCTATCTAATACACTACCCCTCTCCAAACAAAAGAGAAGCTTGGAAGATTATCCGCAGAGTCCTACCAGTAATGTGGAATCTGAAAACAATCTAAAAGCTAGCTAACGCGGTGGAGAGTCAAAAACGAGCACCTAATCTGAAAAATTATAAATCACGTGGGGTGAGCATAACTAGCTCAATGATACACATATATCATAAAAGCTCTTCAAATGGGGCCAAGCATTTCGATAAAAAGAAAACATAAAGATAATAACATTTGCGAAAACCATAGTCATGAAGCAGTTTCTAAAATGTCTCATGCCATTTAAAAGTCAATAAACCATAATCATAAGTAGTTTCTAAAATGTATCATGCCATTTAAACGTCAGGCATGTCCAAAACATAGTCAAAAAGATCCAATCATTTCAAAACATAGTATGCTAAAGTATAGCGTAGCCAAAAAGATCCAATCATTTCAAAACATAGTATGCTAAAGCATAGCATAGCCAAAAAGATCCAATCATTTCAAAACATAGTATGCTAAAGCATAGCGAACAAATCCAAGTACAGTTTCAATCCGGAATATAATAAAATAGCATGAGTATCTTTTAGGCTCGAAGGTATGACCTACAGTACTAGTCAGATCTAGTAATCTACTACACCTACTAGTCTGACCGGGAGGTCAAGTTATCCCATCACAAGACCCCGCAGTACAAATAGTTCATAACACAGTCATAGCAGTCACCATGGCGTCCCATGGATGACTATAGAACCGGTTCTCCACAAATCAAACATTTCCAAACACATCCAAAATTATATACCTAGGTCACCTATGAGCCAAAACAGTCATAAAATGCTTTCATATCAAAAGAGTTTGCAAACATATCAATTGATTAACATAAAATAGCTTGGTCCCGATTTCATATGTAATAATTCCAAAACTTGGTAAAAGTGCAGTTCCAAACATCATACACATTTTAAAATCCATCCAAACATATTTCAAAAGTCGTTAAACAAAATACAAGTGGAAGAGGGTCTATGTTACCCACCTATCCAAGTAAAAACTGCACAATGATCACTGAACGCGATCGCCGGCGGTAGGTGGCGTGGTACCTAAAACAGATATAAGAGAACTCTTAGAAGAGATGTAGAAGTTAAAGAATGACTAGGGAAGCGAAAACGACGCGAAACGATAGAAAACGACACCAACCGTTCTTCTGGTCAAAAATGACCTTATTCACAATTTCTGACCAACTAAGACAAGCTAACACCAAATCAAGCGGTTTACATAATCCCTCAAATATTTAGATAGATCTTATTTTTTATAATAAGCTCAGTTTTCCGAAAAACCGAAAACTTCGCCTCCCTAGGCTATAATTAGGCTATCCTCCCCGCCAATAAAATCCAATTCCAAGGTATTCAAGGGACCTTGGTTACAACCCAACTCAAAACAACATATTCAACCAACCAACAAAATCCATTTCCAAGGTATTCAAGGGACCTTGGTTACAACCCAACTCAAAACAACATATTCAACCAACAAAATCCATAAACGGAAAGATTCACCGGAGCAATAGCCGGGACTATATCAATAGCATTCCACAACAATGGAAAACACCTAAAACCATCAAAAGATCATTAAAGACCCTTTAAACATAACCAATTATCCAAATTATCCTAGTTGCGCCAAACTTCCGCTTACTTACAAAATGAAGGGATCCCTTCAATAATCAATTCCACTTGGTTTCAAGTCTCAATTCCTATCCAAACTAACCTTAAAACACTCTTAAAACATCATTATGTGCATAGACATAAGCATTCATAGCATAACACTCTAGGCCACATATGGAAGACAAAACCCTAACTCATAATCTTAAAATTTGTAATCTAACCATGGAAAGTTGTTAAAAATCAACCCCAATCACTTCCCAACCTCCAAAACACTAAGAACAACCCATAACATACATAAATCAACATATATAAGGCTGCAAAGAGGGTTTATTTTCATCCCTAAGAATCCTACAAAACTTGAAATTAAAGCTTGGATCATAAAGCCCATAAGCTATAAATGCTAAAATACATAAAATCTTACCTTCCAAGTGATTCCTACTTGAAATCCAAGAAAATTTTTGGGGGAAAAATGGAGAAGAGAGTTCGGCCAGCAGCTGGAGAAAATGAGGAAGAAAAACAACAAGAAGAAGACTAAAAAGAAATTCCAAGGTTGACCCAATTATAGTTCCCATTGACCAAATAGTCTCCAAGTTGACTTTTTAACCCAAAAACTAATTAAATTTTTTTTTTGCTACTAAATTAACATTATAAATCAGCCATCAAACAACACTCACACACCACAATGCACTAATTACACTTAGTCCAACTTTTGACCCGTTTACCCGCCGGTACCGAAATCGCGCTAAATCGAAAAACATCTAGATGAAAAACGAATAAGTCTGAAGTACTTTATGACTAAAAATAATATGAAAAACATTTTAAACCAGTTAAAATCAAAGAACAAGGCTATTAAAATACTGGGTTTCACACTTGGGGTTTCAATTAGCAACTAAATGTTGCTTTCGTAACTCCATTGATTCAGTAGACCATTTTTTGTTCGTTGTCCTATGCCAGCTCGGATTTGGTAGAGTTGGAGGCTGCTTTACATATTCCATCAATTGGCGTTACTACTCTTTCTCACAAGCTTAATATATGGTGGCTCCGTCTCTCCTCGACACTTGATCGTCAACATAGTTTCTGGCTGTCCTTCCAATGATTGTTTGTTGGCATCTTTGGTATGCTCAGACAGCTTATATTTTTTACGGTAAGTGCTACTCTTTTGCGAGTTTGGTATCTTATATTAGATATTTTGTGCATATGGTTAGCTTGGTGAACCCTTTTGAGACTTCTTACTTGCATGGACTGGTGGTCACAAAACGACCTAAAGCCTTTATGCCTATTCTTATTTACTGGAAATTGCTGCCAACTGGCAGTGTTAAACTCAACGTTGATGGTTCTTTAATCACTTCATCTGGGTTGGCCGATGGTAGAGGACTTGTCCGAGACTCAAATGGTTTTCTGCTTAGGGGTTTTGCTTGTTCATTTGGTCATCAAACCATTATGGCAGCAAAAGCTACGTCTCAGATTGAGGGAATCAATATATGTTTACAGCTAGGCTACACGGATATCAAGATTGAAACTAATTCGCTTGCTTTATGCCGAATGATTCTTGAAGACTCACATCATCCTTGGCGTCAGTGATTAGATGCTCTCAATAGGAAAGCTAGGAATCTTTCCCCATACATCTGGTTTAGTATTGTCCACATCTACCGGGAAGCTAATCGAGCAGTCCATTTTCTTACAAATTAAGAAGTGAAGCACCACTTCTCAGGCTGGTTTTTGATTCTTCATTAGCACCGCAAGGACTTCATGGTCTTGTTCAGCTTGATGCGGCAAAAACACCTTCTGTTAGACTTACATGAACATCTGAACTTTATTTATTCTGCACTAGCTCTTTACTAGGAGGTATTGGCCTAGTCGCCCTCCTTGTACCTTTCTTTTTTCATATTAATATAATTTTGGAATAGCGCCTCACCACCTATGAACTGATAAATAGCTAATTTAAAAAAATAGCTTTAACTTTTAATTACCAGAAAGAAATAGAGCTTTAACCAGAAAAGCTGTTGCCATCGTGAGGAAATTTAACTAAACTATCCTAATGGTAATCTTGATTTGCTCATTTTCTTAATGGTAGCTCCAGCATACCTGACAGCAAAAGCCTTCAGGTATTAGCAGTTGAAGATACATAAAGAAAGATAATTAAATGAATACCTACAAGTTAACATGAAGGAATGATAGATAAGCAACCTATTGGACATCGAATGCAAACAGACCAGTTTAGTAGTGTCCATGACC
This sequence comes from Cinchona pubescens, assembly GCA_025175665.1. Lineage (NCBI taxonomy): Eukaryota > Viridiplantae > Streptophyta > Magnoliopsida > Gentianales > Rubiaceae > Cinchona > Cinchona pubescens. The sequence goes on from JANKKI010000204.1 coordinate 236,935, forward strand.
AAAAACACATAAAAGTAACATAAACAGTTCATAGTAGTTTGTAAAGAACCTAAAATCATGCTGCTTCAATTATTGCATTAATCAATATCCTTGAAAGTTCTCAAAGCTCGAGTTCAACACCATCATAATCCTAGCCTAAAGTCGCATTTGTAGAAATAATTGCTTAACTTTAAAATTTAGATTTAGAAATTTAATTTAACAAATTATAGTCTCAACGATAACCTTTTCACTTCAAATCCCAGAAGATTGAACTTGCCAAAATCCAATAATAAAGCCCAATAAAATCTCCAATTGAGAGCAACCAACAGCCTTGTTGGCCTCCTCAAACAACATTTTCATTATATCTTAAAATACCCTTCTTCATGGAATGCTAATAAAATCATAAATATAACTTTAGTACATTTAATACCAAATACCCTTCAATAGGAAAAAACACGTTCATATATAAACTTCGGTCCTCATGAACTAAATTACGATTTGGAAAACACAACTGACCACTTGATATAGGATTCTATTTTAGGGTCTTTACCATATATTATATGCAGATATTATTTAGCAAATTTTACAGTCTAATTCTATAGTTTCCTTTGCATTAACTATTTTGAGCAATAATGCTTGCTTTAGTATACATTATTTGCTTGAAAATATATATTTGTTCTAAATTTTGAGAAATCCCTTAAATTATAGTCTAGCATATATCATTTCTCATGCATATGAATGATCTACCCTCAATGTAGATACAGCTAATACAGACGCAAATGTACCAAATGACAGTATTTGTAGATGTCCTAAATTGATTGCAGCAATTAAATTATAACAAAAAAACTAAATTAATCTCTAATATCTAAAGCATTAAAATACTAACATTACTTCTTTATAGCGTCGGAAGGAATTGAAGTAGTTCTCGAGAATCAATTACTTGGCCTGGAGAATTATAGTAAAAAAATTAAAACATCTAAGCCAAAATAACAATGAACTTTTAGAAACAACAATGTATCACAATCTTTTCACCTTCTCTAACCTGCAATATGTTCCTTGCGAGTGGAGACTCATATCCTTCATCTCTTCAAGTTCCCGCTAATAATTTTCTAATTGTAAAATAATTAAAGAGAAGTTCTTACTCAGCTGTCTAAAGAGTACTAACTAAAGTGTTACTAAATAAAGGCACTACTAACAAAAGATTAAAGTAAACCTGCTAGTATTTAAGCATCATGAGACCATAAATTCCCACAGCTTACTCTTCCATATCATATTCACTTGAAGTACATATTAACTTCTCATTAATAATCACAATTAACATATTTTTGGAGATTATACTTTCCTCTAAAAATTCTGAAGCAAATTGATTCTTGCCAAGAAAAACTAATATATGCATCATCACATTGTGGTACTAATAGGATATTTGGGTAAAACAAGTAGGTGTGTTGCTAGATAAACCGGACGCCATTAATTGTAATGGCTATATCCCTAGAAGAGACATTATATCAGAAAATGGAACTTCTCTCTGATAAAGAAACTTATTTTATATACAAATTCAAAATAATAAAGAAACATAATCAAAAGGATAAGTACCTAAATATATCTTATCAAAGAAGTAGTTTGCATGACAATATTGATGAAGTCTAAATTATTAGAGAGAATTATACTCAAGTGGACCTAGCCTTCACTAAAGTTTTTTCTCCTCTTCCTTTTGAAATCAAATCCATTGAATACTACCATAGACAAATATTAGTCTTTGCTAGAGAACAAAAACCATAAAACAACAAAAATAATAATAATTTGCTCATCTCATAGGCATAGAAATTAAATAGAGAGGACTTTTTTTTTTTTTTCTGGAGTAGAAGGGGAAAGAGTACTACTACATCAGATAAATAGCATTGCATCTACTAATGTTCCTTTTCCTAAAATAGGGAATGAATGGAAAATTCACATGAAAGCAAATGAAGTAAGAACGAAGAAACTGAAATTACATGAATCTCCCAAATTTCATAGCCATCTCCTACAAATCAAAACCGTAAGATAAGTAAGAACTAAAATATATTAAAATAAAAATTAGTATTTAAGCAAAGTGAGGAAAAATAAGAGAAAATAAAAGTAAGATAAAGAAAGAAAAGGTTGGAAGAATTCAATCAACAACAAGGAAAACCAGATGACCTGCAAAATTAAGAGAGAAAAAGTCATTGGTAGATGAATTACCAACACAAAAATGAAAAATAGAATAATAAACATGAAAGACAAAAAAAAAGTTATTAAGAGAAGAAATTGATTAATAAAAAAATTTTCAATCCTCTGATCCAGAGCTAGTGAGAATCCAAAAATCCCCTAATGATCTCCTACGTGGCCTCCAATTCTTAATTTTTCCTTAACTTTACTGATGAGAGTAGCCCCTGCAATGAAAACCAAGACAAAAAGAGAAATAGTGAAATACTATTAAATGTAAATAAAGAGAAATTTTTGATGAAATCACTTAAACAATAAAATGTGAGCATGGGTTTTTCATGGATGAAAAAAGAGATCTGATTCTGTTGAAAAGAAAAGCCATGAAATTCTCACATTTTCGGGAGAATTTGATAGAATGGAATAGGCAAAAGGCAAGTGTAGTATATATTTTGTTGAGAAAGTATGGTTATAGTCTACATAAAATCAGGAAAAGAAGACTAATTGTATTTTGAAGAAAAAAGAGAAGAAAGGGTCGATTGGAGTAGGTTTAACTAAAGGGTTGTTAATTAGCTTTAAAGTTGATCCAATGATTCATAGAAACTATAACTAGATTAAAAGACGAATCCAACAATCCAAAGTTTGACAGGTAATCTAGTCCGCTCCTCTGAGACCATCCCTCGGGCATGAATTTCAGACAGCTATGACTTGGGGGTTATTAGGTGCAATGTGTGTAGTTCTATTATACAGGGAATAACTGCAACTAATAGGGCATGGAAAATTAAATATTTTCCAGCCATATAATCCATATACTAACAATAATACCCTTGTACAGTTTGCCACTTTGTTTGTAAAACAGTATTTTTATATTTTTGACGTAGAAAAACCCATTTTCCTTGGAATTGGCGTAGCAAAATGTTGGTCAAATGACAAAACTGCCCAACAGTACTACAAAGCTTGTCTCTTACATAAAGGGCACAAATTGTAATCTTTCAGTAAAAAAAAAAAAAAAAAACTCACACACCCCTCTGCATTAGCTGACATGTCATCTGACACAATGCCATATGTCCTCCACTTACTTCTTATCTAATTGTTATTAGATAGAAGTTCCAAGGTAGCTAGATCGCCATCATTTGATAGTTCCTATGCCTCGCAAGATCCCTCAAAAGAATACAGTTAAAAATGATTTGAACATAACTTCTCTCATATTTAATGCAAAGGGATAATTAAGAAACCTCTCCTGAGATTTATGTTAATATGTAATCTAGTATCTTTGAGCTAATAAAAATCTCACAAGCTCTTCCTAACTTTATATTTTTGGTAATATGTCGGCCCATTTCAAAAATAAATTATTAAATAATTTATTTTAGAATAAAGAACTTAATTTTGTTCCCATTTTACCCCACTAGTTAATTTAGTATCAAAATTTAACTAATTAGATTGGGAAAAATATGCTATGCTAATTAAATTTCTTAAAATTAGAAATTAATTATTTTTCTATCAAATTTTAATTCTATGTTTTACGATATTTATAATGCTTTATAGATTTAAAGGCATACATTAATTCAATTAAAATAGCCTAAAATTAAAATTCTCTCATATTCACTATATGTTTAATTAATTAAAAGATTTTAGTCCACTAACTTAGTTTGTAAACAAATTACATAAATGTAATAAAAGATTTAGAATGCTAAATTTGTAGTCAAATCCTTCCAAAAATTGAATATCCAAAGCATTACAAATAAACAAAAGATTGAATTATAATAATTTATTTCATACAAAATTAATTAATTTCTGTTTTTTAATAAATTAAATAACCATAGCATGACTTTTTGTAACCATTCTAATTAATTAAGTTTTGATATTATATTAACTAGTGAATCAATAAAAGGTAAATTTTGAATAATTAGCTTTTTATTATAAGATGAATTGTTTGGTAATTTCATTTGAATTGAGTACATTAACTCTAGTAAATTAGAGTTATTTTACTCTAAATCATGGCATTTTGTCAGTTTAAATTTCAAATTTTGGTCTGTTGATTAAGTGTTTTCGTTAATTTTCATATTATGTGTTTACATTTTAACTAGTAGTAAATATGATGAGTTTTTATTAGAATTTTAGTTAAATTAGTTAATTAGTTTAATATTATGCAAGTTATAAATTGGAGGTTGAAAGCTAGATTGAATAAAATACGAGGGCTAAAGTGCAAATTAAGAAGAATTGAAGACTTGCTAAAAACGGGGTCCATGTTGCTACATGGATTTGTCCAAATGTCACGACATGGAGGCAGAAGATGGTTAAAATAGTTATAAGCCCCATATCACAACATCACTTCATGAAAAGAAAGCGCATTTTAGCAAATTTTTAATGGCATTCTTGTAATATTTTAGCAGCCAACCCCCAATTTTTGCTTCTGTAATACTCCAACTATTTAAGATATAATTAGTGTATGCTAGTACACACTTTAGGTAGTGTAGTCAGTAATTTTTCACATAGTAATAGTGTACATTAGAATAGATAGTTTGAACCTCAAGTTTTCTTTAGTTTTATATAAAAGTTCTCTTTCATTTTAATTTAGATCTTGCTTTTAATCCTTTGCAAGTTTAAATTTTGATAAGATAGTTTTAAAGGGTTAATCATTAGTTTTAAGTAGATATAATTTTAACTTGCTTTCTATTTTAAATTCTTGAAAATTTCCTTGTTTCCATTTCAATTTTTCTTAGAATAATTAAGGTTCTTGTTAATTTAGTGTCTTTTACTTAAAAATTTTCATCTTCAATCTTTGCATTAATTTTTGGTTAAATTTTAGTGGATTTTTTTCATTATTATAAAAAATTCAAAACTATTTAGATTTCAAGTATTTCTCTTTATAAATTCTAGATTTAAAATGGCATTTTCTTACTTTACAAGCTTTCTTATTGTTCTCCTTAGTTAGGTTAATTACTTACTCTTTAATTCTGTCATATTTTAGTCAAATTAGAGTATAATTAAGTGTTTTTATTTACTTGCTTTCTTTAGAATAGGTTAATTAGTTTCTTAATTTGATAGTTACTTAATTTCATTTACTTGCCTTAATTTATAAATTAGTCTAATTTTGGTTTTAAATTGCTTACATGGATTATGGCTTTGATTAAATCAGGATCTTTCTACATAATTTGATTCACGTAACTATACAAAGATTCATAAATTTCAATACTTGCTTGCTAAACAATCTTTGTGGGAACGATACCCACTCATTTTATACTACTACCAACTCTGTATACTTGAGGAAGTGAGTTATGAGTAGTGATTTTGTGAGATTTTATTATTATTTGTTTGCTTTAATTTGATTTCTACCTAAAGGATTGACAAGTTTTTGGCACTGTTGCTGGATATTGTCCTTGGTATTTGGCAATATTGAACGCTTTACAGGTCGTGTAGATTAGGCATTTTTAATTTTTTTTAGTGTTGTTTTGGTGTAGATTAGGCATTTTGAATTGTTTGTGTTAGTTTTGGTTTTTCTTTATTGAGCTTAATAGTTTATGTTGGTGATATTACTTGTTGAGTTGTTTTGGTACTTGAACTAATACTTGATTTGTCTTTTATAGTGCATCGTAAGAAGGGATAAATGATCTTTGATTTGCTTGGATTCTAAAAGAAAGAAGGAACAGAGAGAAATTCAGGAGCAAAATATAGTTCAACAAGGGTTAGAAATAGTTGAAATGGCTAACATCAACCAAAATGAAAGGAATTTGAACAATGGGAATGATGAACAAGAAGTTGCCAGAAATCATGGAATTGGCGGTCAAGCAGGCTTATATAATCATATGTTTTGAAATAGAAATGATAATAGGATGAACATGAATGGCCATCCTTTGAGAGAGTAGGCTATGCCAAATTTTAATGGGGACCAATTCAAGTATTGCAAGGATGGCCGTGCAAGAAAATAATTTTGAGATTAAGCCTGCGTTGATTCAAATGTTGCAATCACACCCTATGTTTGGAGGGGGTCCTCATGAAGGTCCTTAGACTCATTTGATGAACTCTGAGAAGGTATTAGAGACATTCAAATTCAATGATGTACATTTGAATTGCATGAGGATGCGAGTTTTTCCCTTCTTATTTAGGGATAGAGTAAAGGTGTGGTTTCAATATCATACCCAAGGCATTTTCACTACTTGGAATCAACTAGGACAAGAGTTCTTGTCAAAGCATTTTCCATCATCAAGGACCGCCAAATTCCATAATGAGTCACTTCTTTCAAACAAGATGTTGGTGAGAGTTTAAGTGAAGTTTGGAAATGTTTTAAAGAGCTGTTGAGGAAATGTCCTCACCACACATGATATGCCATTCTATTATGGTTATAAATTCAAAACATTTTACAATGGGTTGGCAAAAGTAATGAAGTCTATAGTTGATGCATCCGCCGACGGCTCCATTTAAATCAAAACTCCGGAAGAAGCCTGAGAGCTACTCGACTGAATGGCTTCAAATTACTACTATTGGGCCCATGACTCCTCCATTGGTGCAACAGTAAGTCGATGAAACTAATGCTCAACAAGATGGAGTGATGAATTTGAATCTAAATGATGCTTTCCTTGCCCAACAAAGCATACTTCTGAATATTATAAACAACTTTACAAGAATGTTGGAGAACTTTGAAAAATCAAACACTGTGAATGCCATTGGATCTTTATTTTAATCAAACTTGGTTTATGATTTTTGTGGAGGTGGACACTTCAACGGACAATGTGACGTTACTATGGGTGGAAATGAACAAGTCCAATATGTATCAAATCAACCTTCATCCTCAAGGAACTCACAAGGAGCTTATGGAAATACTTGAATCAATCCTTCATGGAGGAACCATCCCAATTTCTCTTGGAGCAACCCAAACAATCAACAAAATCTTTCATACCAACATAACCCTCCAACTCAAAACCTTCAAAATCAAGCCTCGAGTTCTTCTTCTAGACCTTATCAACCCCCATACCAAAGAAACTTCCAAGGCAAACTCATATCAACCTCCATCTAACCCTCTATTTCAACAACAATAATCAAGACCTCCATTTCAACCTTCAAAATTTTCTCAACCAATATATAATGACCAATTTTCTTCAAGAAAGAATACATGTGATGATGATTAAAAAAAAGAAGCTGAGTATTTAAGTAGATATTGGAAAGAGAAAGGAGGGATAAAGAAATACAAAAGAGAGATTGTGAAAATTTAAGAGCATCAACAAGGAATTTGGAGATAAAAATAAGTCAATTGGCAAGATTGAACAATGAAAGACCTATAGGGGCACTTCCGAGTGACACTATACCGAAACCAAAGGAGAAATACAAAGCTGATCCTGATCACCCTTAGAAGTGGTGAGGAAGTGGAAGAAGATGTTGGAAGAGATTCATTGAAAAGTATGGAAAAGGAAAAGGTTGAAGATGTAGAGGAAGTTAAAGGAAAGTCTTCAATGATTCGAGCCAAAAAGATAAATAAGTCTACCATGCCCAATATGCAAAGTGATGATGGCCAGAATCATATATGTCGAGAGTCTAAGCAATGAAAATACCATTCCCTCAAAGGTTGAAGGAAGAGGACAAGGCAAAAAAATTAAAAAAGTTTTCAAAATATTCAAGAAGCTTGAAATTAACATTCCCTTCATGGAGGCACTTGAGAACATGCCCGCTTATTCAAAATTCATGAAACAAGTCCTCACGTCAAAAAGCAAATTGCATGGGGATGAATTAATGTTTAACAGAAAACTATAGTGCACTTCTCACAAGAAGGTTACCGCCTAAGCTCAACAACCCTAGGTTCTTCATCGTACCTTGTGAGATTGGAGATTGCAATTTACAAAAGCTTAACACAAGATGTGCGATTTGGGGGCTTCAATAAACTCAATGCCTGATGCGGTGTTCAAGAAGTTAAATAGAGGAAATTTGAAGCCCACAAGTATCTCATTACAACTTGCAGATCGACAAGCTCTACCTTCCGGCCAATTTATTATTTTAGACATGAAAGAGGATTAAGAGATACCAGTTATCCTTGGGAGACCTTTCCTTGCAGCTGGGCATGCGCTTATTGATGTTCTAGAAAGGAATTGGAATTCCGGATAAATGATGAAGTTGTTACATTTAATTTTTTTAATTCATTAAAGCTTCCTTAAATTTATGATGATGTTATGAGTATACCTGTAGTGGGTGATCTAATTGATGATCTTCGTAGGTATGAGTTGGAAAACTCTTTCATGGAAAAGAGTACGTTGACTTCAAATGAGCAAATTCAAGATGAAAAATGAGTGGAGAAATTGAATCACTTGGAGAATAATGTTTTATTGCATGAGAAAGAAGAAGGAGACAAGGAAAAAGGTAAAAAATTGGGTCTCCGACCAATTAACCCCCCCAAGGTAGAACTTAAACCTTTTCCTACTCATTTGATGTATGCATATCTTGGTGAAAATGAGACATACCCGGTGATTATGAATGCATCTTTAACAGGTAAGGAACTCGAAAGATTGATTGTGGTACTTAAAATGCCAAGAAAAATGCCATTGTTTGGTCTATTGATGATATTAAGAGGATTAGCCCTTCCATTTGTACGCATAAAATCTTGTTGAATGAAGGGCACAAGCTGGTAAGGCTACCTCAAAGAAGATTGAATCCTACATTGAAAGAGGTTGTGAGGAAGGAGGTTATCAAGCTTTTAAAAACCAGTATTGTATACCCTATTAGCGATAGCGAGTAGGTTAGTCCCATTCAAGTCGTTCCAAAAAGGTGGAATTATCGTGATAATAAGTGAAACCAATGAATTCTTCCCCTCCAAATTGGTCACAGGTGGGCGTATGTGTATTGACTTTCGTAAATTGAATGAGGCCACCAACAAGGACTCCTCATTTTCCTTTTCCTTTTATTGATCAAATGCTTGAGAGATTGGCCGATTTTGCGTATTATTGCTTTCTTGATGGATATTCTGATTATCTTCAAATTTTTATTTGCTCGGAAGATCAAGATAAAACAATTTTCACATGCCCATTTAGTACTTTTGCATATAGGAGAATGTCCTTTGGACTTTGCAATGCTCCTAGCACATTTCAACGTTGCATGTTTGTGAATTTTCATGATATGGTTGAAAAATGCATGGAGATCTTTATGGATGATTTTAGTGTATCTGGTACATCATTTGATGATTGTATTGCAAATTTGACTAATGCATTGAATAGATGTATTGAGACTAATTTGGTGCTTAATTGGGAAAAATATCATTTAATGTTGCAAGAAGGAATTGTTTTGGGTCATAAAGTTTCATAAAGGAGATTAATAAGCCAAAAGTTGAAGTGATTGAAAGGTTACTCCTTCCCATTAATGTTAAAGGTTTGAGAAGTTTCTAGGTAAATCATGCAAGTTTCTATAGGAGATTCATTAGGAATTTCTCACAAATAGCTAGACCTTTCTGTTCTTTACTTCAAAAAGATTGTACTTTTGACTTTGATGATTCTTGTTGAAAGCATTTAATGATTTGAAACATGCTTTTGTAATTGCACCTATCATTGTAGAACCCAATAGGTCTCTTTTATTTGAGCTTATGTGTGATGCTAGTGACTATACAATAGGTGATGTTTTGTGTCAAAAAGCGAATAAAATGTTGCATGTCAATTATTATGCAAGTAGGACCTTAAATGTAGCACAACTCAATTATTCTACTGCAGAAAAGGAACTACTTTCTATAGTTTCTGTATTTGACAAGTTTAGGTCATATTCAATTGGGTCTAAAGTAATTGTGCACACCAATCACTTTGCATTAAAGTATTTATTCTCTAAACAAGCTACCAAACTGCATTTATTGAGTTGGATACTTCTATTGCAAGAGTTTGATTAGGAACTTGTGGACAACAAGGAGCTCTAGATACTGCTGTGCTGAAAATATGGTACCAGACCATTTATCAAGGATTGAAGCATCTATACTTGTCAATCATGAAGAAAGAGCTATCAATGAGGAATCATCCATTGAGAAATTACTTGAAGTGAAGGAAGCAAACCCATGGTACATAGATATTGTGAGATATCTCATTGCAAGAGTAGTGCCAAATATGCTTAATATCAATGAGAAAAGGAAGTTCTTTGCAGAATTCAAGTTTTACTTTTGGGAAGAGCCTTATCTATTTCGAAGATACAGTGATCAAGTTCTAAAGAGGTGTTTTCTAGAAAATGAAGTGAATGAAACATTGTCAATCATCTCGGGCTCAACGAACGGCTTTTAAAGTCCTTCAATGTGGCTTGTATTGGCCAACTCTTTTCAACGATTATGGAGAGTTTGTGCTTAAATGTAATGAATGGCAAAGGGTAGGTAATATCTCAAGGAGACAGGAGATTCCCCTCCATGGCATTGTAGAATTGGAAATATTTGAAACTTAGGGCATTTCCATTGATTTTATGGGAACATTTCCAACACATATTCCAACAAGTTCATTTTGGTTACGGTGGATTATGTGTCAAAATCGGTTGAAGAAATAGCCATCCCAACCAATGATACTAGAGTGGTCACCAAATTTCTTCAGAAGAACATCTTTTCTTGGTTTGGAGTGCCTAGAACTATTATTAGTGATGGGGGTACACACTTCAAGAATTCTCATTTTGAGACTTAATGACAAAGCATGGGGTGAAGCACAAATTTCCTTAGCCTATCATCCTCAAACTTTAGGTCAAATTGAGGTTTCAAATCGAGAATTGAAGAGAATTTTGGTGAAAACGTTGAATTGTGCAAGGAAGGATTGGGCAATCAAGTCGGATGATGCATTATGGGCTTACTAGACGGCATTCAAAACTCCCTTAGGCATGTCTCCATACCGCATTGTTTATGGCAAGACATGTCATTTAACGGTTGAACTTGATCGTCGAGCATATTAGGCAATCAAGAGGTTAAATTATAATTGTGCTTGATATAAAGGAGGCATGTGAAAAGAGACTTCCTGATTTGAATGAATTAGATGAATTTTGGAGATAAGCATATGAAAATTCCTTGATCTATGAGGAAAGGAATAAAGCATGGCATGACAAACTCATCTTAAGGAAAGAGTTCAAAACCGGTGATTTGGTATTACTCTACAACTCAAGGCTCAAACTATTCCCAAGAAAACTCAAATCGCGATGGAGTAGACCCTTTGAAGTAGTTCAAGCTTTTCCTTATGGCATGGTGGAGATAAAAGGGAAAGAATGGATGTTCAAGGTCAATTGTCACCGGCTCAAACCCTAATTGGGAGGAATTATTGAAGAAGGGTGAAAAGTTGTCCAATTTGTGCAAGAATGATCAACCATGCTATAATCAAGCTAGTGACTATAAAAGAGTGCTTCTTGGGAGGCAACCCAAGCTTTAATTTAGTGGTTTTTGTTTTCTTTTGGTGTGATTTTTAGTTAGCTTGCAATTTGAGTGATTTATTTATTAAATTAGGTTAGAATTTTAGTTTGAAATCTAGATGTGTTTTTGAATTGAATAAATAGTGCTAAAGAATGAATGAAAATTCTCATGTAAACTTGTTATTTTGGTGTTTGTAGGTTGTGCATGGACTTGAAGAAAATTGGTGAAAAAAGGAGGAATTTTGGCTAAGTATAAAAATAGTACCTTGCAGAAGTTCAGTCCATGTCACAACATGGATTTTTCATGTCACGACATCGACCACAAACTTTAGGAGGGCATTTTGGTCATTCGGTCCATGTTACGACATGGATTTCCCATCGAGGCACGTCCAGGGCACATAAGAGTCCGATGTCATGACATGGAAGTGTGTTTTGGAATTATGGATCAGGCCATGTCACGACATGGAAAATTCCATGTCCCGACATCAATTCGACCAGAAGCAAATTCTAAAGGCCATTTCTTCTTCTTCCCAAATTTTTCATCTTCCCAAAACCCTATCCATTTAAACTCTTCTCAAATTCTTCACTTTCCTGCAACACAGAACACTTTCTTCCATAAATTTCTTTTTATTCATCATAATCCCCCTTCACAAACTTTCTACATCATCATTCAAGCTTCAAAAATGATTTATTTAGAGATTCATTAGGAGAATTTCAAGCAACAAAGGAAGAGATTTGACATATCTTCTTCAGGAATTTTTGGCACTAATTGGGTAATATCTTTCTTAATTTTATGATCAAGCTTGTAAGAATTGTGGAGGACAATTTGTTAGCGAACTTGAACCTTTGTTATTTGAAATTCTTGAAGATAATTTGGGTGAATTTGTTATTTGAAATTTTTGGACTTAATTTGTGGGGTATTGAACTGATTAATTTTGTAAAATATCTAGACATTTGTGGTGGGTTGTTTGATTTCTCGTCTAGAGATTGTGAAATTTTGTTGATATTTTCTTGGTGAAATTTTGTACTTGGCTGTGAATTTGAAAATTATTGGTGCGCATATTTGTTGCTATTTTTTGTTAAATTGTTGTGAAAATGGCACGGGGTGACATTGTGTGGAAGTGCCAAGAGAAGAGCAAGAACAAGGGGTAGAAAAGAGAAGCCATGAAAAAGAAAAGCCGGAGAAGGGTCAAGTAGAGAAGGTGAATTAGGTGAGCCAAGTGAAGGAAATGAACAAAAAATAGAACCTCAATTCTCTAGTGAGCGAGCTCGTCAGTTATTTAAAAATAATGGGAAACATAGGGTGATTAAAGAAAGAAATTTTTATTTATCTATGCATTGGGGAGTGTATGAAGAGCTTAGAAAGGCAACAGAAGTTCAAATTATGGCAAGACATTGGAAAAAAAAAATTTGATTCTCCAGTTGATCCTGGGTGCACACAGTTGGTACAAGAGTTCCATTGTAATGTTTGTGATCTTGAGGATGATAAGGTATAAGTCCAAGGGGTGTTGGTTGACTTGAGTTCTGAAATGACTAATTCCTTCTTTAACATACTCTTGTTCAATCTAATCAATATTTAGCACTTTTAAATGATAAGGAAGAAGATATGAATGTGATAAAAAGTAAGATGCTTTATGTGATGTGAATGTGGATTGGGTTCGGAGAGCCACAAGTAGTACAGAATTAAGATTTCCTCAACATGGACTTTCACTTTTGGCCAAACTCTAGTTTTATTTTATTAGTTGCCATATCCAAGGGTCAAAGTCATTAAGTGTCATTCAAAGGGATAAGGGGTTATTAATTTATGCCATTATGACAGGGTACCAGTGGATGTTGGTAAATTGATTAGACAAGGATTTTTTGACAGTGGAAGGTCCGAGAGACTCATTTTTTATGCACCTAGTCTAATCTACTATTTATGTACTATTGCAGGATGTTCCATTGATCCCATGAAGCTCATGACATATCCCAAAGGCAGGATTAATCGAGAATTTATTTTATAAGATGGTTAAGGAATATGAAAAGCATCGCCCCGAAGAAGGCCAAGTACTACCACCACCTCAGAGTTCATCATATATTCCTCTTGCACCTGGATATGTATGTAATGCTCCAATTAATGAAGAAGAGTGGAGAAGAGTTGCAGGGATATTGAACCTATAGCCAACTAGTAATGCATAACAATTTGGCAGTTATAGGAGAAGCCCTCAAGTCCACTTCACTTGATACATGGGTCAGTCTACCAAGACCTTCGCTTTGGCATTATGGCGCACCTCGTGGGTAGTATTACACACCTCAAGCACCTGTACATCAAGAAGCAGAACAAGCTAGTGAGATCATAAGAAGCTCAGGATGATGACTATGAGGAAGCTCAACCTAGTGATGCAAAGGATGGTCAAGATGAGAATGAGCAAGAGATTTGAAAATTGGGAAAGAAGCATATAGAGTGATTTTTATGATGGTTGACATTCTCTTTATTTTTATTCATGCTTTAGCACTTTTATGTTTAGTTTATGTCTATGTTTCAATTTTTGATTTGGATATTTAGTTTTCAACTAGATTTGTTAATGGCGTTAAGCTGACGCTAAGTAGATTTCTTTTTATTACTTCATGGATTAGATCATTTTGAGAACTGATTCACTGATAAATACTTAGTGTAGTTTTTGGTCTTTATTTTTAGTTGATGAGATTAAAATGGCTAAGGGTTTTAAGCTAATGCCATTTAGAACTTTTTAAAGTTTAAATGTGTTTTGAACAATTTTGAGCTTCATTGATTACTTACTTGGTTTAACTATGAGTTTTTAGTTCATTTTGAAAAAAAAAAATTGATTAGATAGGAGTGTTTAGTTGTCTTTTTATTCTTGTGTGAAAATTTTAGGTGAGTGGAAAGATGAGTTTACTCATCAAATAGAATAAAAGAGACAAGTTTGGGGGTATTTATTTCTTGTTTTGGGAATGGTTATTTGATGTGTATTTGTGTGACTTGATGACTATTTGATGGAAATTGATCAATTGAGAGCTCAATGATGATATTTTACTTACAATATTATATGATTGAAATATTTGATTGGTCATTTCATGGAATTCGGTGTGTGTGAGTGGTTCTTTTATAACATAAAGATGTCAAAAACTTGGTATTACTATACATCTTTTTTCAAAAGGAGGTACTAATGTTTTGGAAAAATTTTATTTGAAATATTGTTTTTTATCAAATCACCAATATTACCTTTTTAGTCAATTTATCTTTTGGAAAAAGTAGGTTAAATAGAGTAGAAAGAAATTAGGACATTTTGTGTATTTGCATAAGGGAATATTATTCTAATTTGTGAATAATTAATATTTGAAATTAATTTTAAGTACATTTTACTCCTCTTCTTTGGTTTAGGCCCATAAAAAAAATCTTTTGCTGTTAATAATAAAGCGAGTACGGGATTCCGATATGTACCCATGTTATTTCTCCGAAATAAGCCACTAGCTTAGTAATAAGATGAGTACAGGATTTCGAAATGTACCCATGTTGTTTTTCCGAATTGAACCATTAGGGAAACGTTTTAGTAGACTAACAAGTTGAGGGGGAAATATTTGTAATACTTATCATTGATATCATACTACTTAGTCCTTATTAGACTAATGTTCTCAAATTGTGTGACATAGCATAAGTAATTTTGAATGAATAGAACTCAATTTTTTGGAATCCTTTTTAGAATGGTTAATGCTTAGTAACTTGAAGTCTTATGCAGTAAATGAACATTTTTTTAGAATATTCAAAAACTTGGATTAACTAATTAAAATATTTCAATTATCATATAGTTTTGATTGTTCCTTGAGAGATTTCTCAGTTGTTCTAAGTACATCCATTGTTCATCAAGTATTTTGTTAATTTTGGTGGTGTTGTTTTGTTTATTTGTTAGATAGGTTCTTTTTAATTTTTGTTTTACTCGAGACTAGCAAAATGCTAAGTTTGGGAGTGTGATAACTTAGTAAACTAGAGTTATTTTACTCTAAATCATTGTATTTTGTTAGTCAAAATTCTAAATTTTAGTTGTTGATTAAGTGTATTAGTTAATTTTCATATTATGTGTTTACATTTTAACTAGTAGTAAATACGATGAGTTTTTATTAGAATTTTAGTTAATGTAGTTACTTAATTAATTTAATATTACGCTGGTTATAAATTGGGGGGTGGGAGATGGAATGAACAAAGTATGAGGGCCAAAGTGCAAATTAAGAAGAATTGAAGGTTCGCTGGAAACAAGGTTCATGTCGTGACATGGACTTTTCCATGTCGCAACATGGAGGCAAAAGATGGTTAAAATAGTTGTGAACCCATGTCATGACATCGCAATATGGAAGCACATTTTAGCAAAATTTTAATGGCATTCTTGTAATATTTTAGTAGCCAAATCTCATTTTTTACTTGTGTAATACTCCAACTATTTAAGATACAATTAATGTATGGTAGTACACAAATTAGGTAGTGTAGTTAGTAATTTTTCACATAGTAGTAGTGTAGATTAGAATGGATAGTTTAAACTTCAAGTTTTCTTTCATTTAATATAAAAGTTCTCTTTCATTTTAATTAAAATCATGTTTTTAATCCTTTGCAAGTTTAAATTTTGATTAGATAGTTTCAATGGGTTAATCATTAGGTTTAAGTAGATATAATTTTTACTTACTTTCTAGTTTAAATTCTTGAAAACTCCTTGCTTCCATTTCAAATTTTCTTAGATAATTAGGATTCTTATTAATTTAGTGCTTTCTAGTTAAAATTTTCAAACCCTTGCATTAATTTCTAGTTAATTTTTAGTGGGTTTTCTTTATTATTATCAAAAATCTAAAAATATTTAGATTTCAAGTATTTCTATTTACAAATTCTGAATTTGAAATGGTATTTTCTTACTTTACAAAGTTTCTTATTGTTCTCTTCAGTTAGGTTAATTACTTACTCCCTAATTCTAGTCGTATTTTAGTCAAATTAAGTAGAGATTCTGGACTTGAAATGGCATTTTCTTACTTTACAAAGTTTTTTATTGTTCTCTTCAGTTAGGTTAATTACTTACTCTCTAATTCTAGTTGTATTTTAGTCAAATTAAAGTAGAATTAAGCGTTTTATTTACTTACTTTCTTTAGAATAGGTTAATTAGTTTCTTAATTTCATAGTTACTGTTAACCTATTCTGGGAACCCCAGTTATGTTAATCATGTTTTGATGATGACCAAATCGCACTAATGGTTTGAAAACAAGTGTGCAGAAAAACAGGTAGGTTCGGACGCAAATGATCTTCCGAACAAAACAACCAGAAGACTCCACGGACGCAGCGTCGGATGCAGAGTTTTAGCAGCGGTCGTCCGAACGGTCCAACGGCTAGTTCGTTCGGACGCACACTTGCTGCATCGGCGGTCCGAAAGGTCCAACGGCTAGTTTTCCAGTAAACAGAAAATAGCCGTTGGGAAGTTGTTGGAAGCAGATTTTTGGCAACTATAAATACCCCTAAGCCTAAATTAATTAAGCAGAGACTTCTACATTGATTACAAGTAATTCTTGAGCTATTTGGGAGAAATAGTGAGTACAAGTGTTGTAATAGTGTAGGTAGTTTTGTGAAAAGAGCTTAGAAGTGTAAGAGTGGAGAGTTAACAATTGTAACAAAGGGAGGTTGTGAGTGTAAAACTCTTGGCTCAACTAAAGGAAATAACCTCTTAGTGTGAGCAAGAGTGATCCTTATTTGTGTACAAGAGGTTATTGTCTCACCTACTTTGAAGAGACTTTTAGTGGCTAAACTTCAAGTTGAGAACTTGGTAGTTGCCTTGTAAGAAGTTCTTTGTAGTTGTAAGCTCCAAGCTTGAGAAGGTTGGGAGTTTGGTTTGATTCTCTTAATCTCAATATTCTTATTTGTTCTTTAAGCTTAAATTGTTGAATATCTATTATATTCATTTGTGCTTAAGTTTTTATTTGGTGCATAAAGTTTGAATTTCTATTAAATACATAAAAAGGTTTGTTTCAGATACAACCTAATTCACCCCCCCTCTTAAGTTGCTCTTTGGGACCAACAATTGGTATCAGAGCATTGGTCTCTTTATTTTGCTTAAATTGCATTAGAGTAAAGATCATGGCAACCAATAATGCTTTGTTTTTAGATGGGCATTCTATCACTAGACCTCCCATGTTTAATGGCATTAATTTCATTTTTTGGAGGGATAGAATGATAAATTTTTGTTCAATCTAATGACATTGATTTATGGTATATTATTTGTGAAGGTCCTTTAGAAGCTAATATTCTTGATGAAAATATTCATAGATTAAGGCCTAAAACTAGATTTGAGTTAAATGCACAAGATAAAATAAATTTATCTTTAAATGCTAAAGCCATTAATATTTTGTATAATGCCTTGGATGCAGATGAGTTTTCCAAAGTAAAAGGTAGCAAATCGGCGACGGAGATATGGGACAAATTGAAAGAAATCCATGAAGGAAGTGAAGATATAAGAGAGCAAAAGAAGTCACTTCTTGTGGCTAAATATGAATCCTTCAAAATGGAACCTCATGAGAACATTGACAAGATGTATTGTAGGTTCAATGATATGGTAAAGGATTTGGAAGGTTTGGGTAAAGAATATTCCTTGGGTGAAAAGAATAGAAAAATTTTGAATGCTTTACCTAAGGAATGGGAACCTAAATCCATTGCCATAGAAGAGTCTAAAAATTTATAATTCTATGCCTATTGATTCATTGATCAATTCTCTAACCTCATTTGAATTGAAGTTGAAATACAAGGTACAAGATGAGAAGGCAAAGGGAAAAAGAAGCATAGCATTTAAAGCTTAGAAAAGACTCAAGGAAGCCTCACTTCAACAACTTCCAAATCACTTGGGATGATTGTAATTCGGATGGAGAGGTTGAAGAAGAATATGAGGAGGCTCAAATGGCTTTTATGACACTTGGCAATAGTGAGGTATCCTCTAGTTGTGACTCTTGTGATGATTCATGTGATAATTATGATGATGATGTTGAATCATTTATTTTTAAAATGCATTTGAAAGAGTCGTATGCTAAGAACAAAGAGTTAAAAATTAAAGTTAACGATTTATTGAGTGCCAACTCAAAACTTGTGCATGAAAATAATTCTTTAACAAAAGAAAATGATGTTTTGAAGAAAAAATTTGTTGAAAAAACCAAGATCATGGAATAACAAACTTCATTGAAGAAGAGATCATTAGATGATCTTGATGATATTTTGAAAAAGAAGAAATAAAATGTTTTTGAAAAGGAAAAAACCAGAAATATGTTTTTGAACAAAAATTTTATCACTTTTAAAAATGATGATTTATGCTTTGTAAAATCTAAATCTTCTTTTTATGGCAATAAGAACATTGTTTGTAATTATTTTCATCAACATGGCCATATAAAGAAAAATTATTATGTTAAAAGAAATGAAATATTAGGAATAAATTCTATTTGGGTGATTAAGCATGTTACTAACCCAATTGGACCCAAGAAAGTTTGGGTACCAAAAGTTGTTGTTTAACTTTGCATGTAGGTATGCTTGGAAGAGCACCAAGGAATTCAAGATAGATTATCAATGGAGGGTGTTCAAGGCATGCGAGCTAAAATGACATTGAAATGGGTAACATCTAAAAGTTTGTGTTAAGAATGTGCTTTCATTTATCAAGTTGAACTATGTTCTCTTGAATGTTAGTCATCTATGTGTTTGAACTTTTGTTTAGAATGCTAGGAAATATGTATCCCCAATTTTTGTCTATAATAAGTCACTACTTGCAAAAGCAAGGGGGAGCATTCTCTTTTTTAAATGGATTTTTTTTGCAAGAAATTGCATCACACATGCTTCATTGTTTTGATGATGCTTTATGGTAAGGAATGAGCGAAAATTGTTTTGATCATAATTCTTTGCAATTGATCATAATTCTTTGCATTAATTCTCTAATTCTTATGGAGCACATATTCTTGGAGGGAAGAATTGTTTTGCATAAATTGACTCTTTCTCCGTGTACTCATTATATTCATCTTTCAAGGGGGAGAATAAACTTAGGGGGGAGCTTGAATTGCATTATTTTTCCTATGTTTTGATAATGCCAAAAGGGGGAGAAATAATGGACAAATTCTCTTGTGTAGTATTTCATTTTTTATGGTTGTTTTTTGAATTGTCCAACTGATTTGTCATCATCAAAAAGGGGGAGATTGTTGAACCCCAATTATGTTAATCATGTTTTGTGATGATAACCAAATCGCACTAATGGTTTGAAAATAAGTGTGCAGAAAAACAGGTAGGTTCGGACGCAAATGATCGTCCGAACAAACAACCAGAAGACTCCACGGACGCAGGGTTTAGCAACGGCCGTCTGAACGGTCCAACGGCTAGTTCGTTCAGACGCACACTTGCTGCAACTGCCGTCCGAAAGGTCCAACGTCTAGTTTTCCAGTAAACAGAAAATAGCCGTTGGGAAGTTGTTGGAAGCAGATTTTTGGCAACTATAAATACCCTAAGCCTGAATTAATTAAGCAGAGACTTCTACATTGATTACAAGTAATTCTTGAGCTATTTGGGAGAAATAGTGAGTACAAGTGTTGTAATAGTGTAGGTAATTTTGTGAAAAGAGCTTAGAAGTGTAAGAGTGGAGAGGTAACAATTGTAACAAAGGGAAGTTGTGAGTGTAAAACTCTTGGCTCAACTAAAGGAAATTAGTGTGAGCAAGAGTGATCCTCATTTGTGTACAAGAGGTTACTGATTTGTCTCACCTACGTTGAAGAGACTTTCAGTGGCTAAACTTCAAGTTGAGAACTTGGTAGTTGCCTTGTAAGAAGCTCTTTGTAGTTGTAAGCTCCAAGCTTGAGAAGGTTGGGAGTTTGGTTTGATTCTCTTAATCTCAATATTCTTATTTGTTCTTTAAGTTTAAATTGTTGAATATCTATTATATTCATTTGTACTTAAGTTTTTATTTGGTGCATAAAGTTTGAATTTCTATTAAATACATAAAAATGTTTGTTTTAGATACAATCTAATTCACCCCCCTCTTAGGTTGCTCTTTGGGACCAACAGTTACTTAATTTCATTTACTTGCCTTAGTATATAAATTAGTCTAATTTTGGTTTTAAATTGGTTACATGCATTATGCCTTTGATTAAATTAGGATCTTTCTACATAATTTGTTTCACTTAACGATACAAAGATTCGGAAATTTTGATACTTCCTTGGCAAACAGTCTTTGTGGGAACTATACCCGCTCATCTAGATTATGCTACTACCAACTCCATATACTTTTAGAAGTGAAGTAGAGTGTATTGATTTGTGAAGTTTTATTATTATTTGTTTGTTTTAATTTGATCTCTACCTGAAGGCTTGATAAGTACAAGAAACAAAAAAGTTAAGGGAGATTTGTGAGATTTTTAAAAAATTTAGGGGTGTTAGATTCTATTAGCATAAACCATAGAGAAAGTTTCGAAAATTATCCCCA
Source organism: Cinchona pubescens (assembly GCA_025175665.1). Taxonomy (NCBI): domain Eukaryota; kingdom Viridiplantae; phylum Streptophyta; class Magnoliopsida; order Gentianales; family Rubiaceae; genus Cinchona; species Cinchona pubescens. Next base: position 257,883 of record JANKKI010000204.1, read on the forward strand.
AAAACAAATCTACCAATTAGATAAAAGAACGACTACTTCTCCAATAGCTTCTTTCATATAATGGCCACGTGGACAGCAAAATGGCTAGAGAAGCTTTGCTGTTAGTGTGTTTTGTGATTGAAAATGGACATAATGGCTTTTAAGCCCTTTAAAGTAATTCATCATAGCCCAACAATAGCAAATTGTTGATGGTTGGCTTGGTAAAATCAATGGGTTATCGGATTGGAATTAATAATTTTCCTCTACATTAAAAGGGCTGATGGTATATAAATACTTTTATGTCATTCAACTCATTAAAACTAAGACCCTAAATAGTTTATAACTATGGAGTGATTAAGTGTTACTACAATGCTCAAAACCTAAGGTTAAAGCTTTGAATACCCTACCAGTTACCATGCTCTATCAAATGGCGGAAATACTCACCTTACTCTGTCAAACGACAGAGACGAACAGAGAGCCATACTCTTCAATCAATCATGACCTTTAAATCACACCTACTCCAAGATTTTCATCAAGATTTTTGTTGCAGTTTTCCCCTTATTTCACAAGGCTCATCTCCTCATTATCATTATACTGACTCCTGTTCTTGCCTTTTTTCTTTTTTTGGCTCTTTTTTCTCTGCTTTTTTCCTAATAATTGCACAGTTTTCTCCTCATCTAATATTTGTCTTATCTTTGTTTCTTTTTATTTTTTTAGTAAATCTAACATTGTTTACATGGTGATTATGCAGGAGATGGCTGGGATTTTGGTTGTCATTGTAATTGTTTGGAATTTTATTGGTTTCTTCATTTAAGAATTTAAATCAACTTGGATCAAAATTTTCAGCTTTATAGAGCCCGGTTATTATGTAAGATCATTGTTCTTTTTTCTATTTCCTTATTTGTTTGATTTTTTGTTAGCAATTTAAACTCGAGTAAATATAGGGATGTATACTACAGGATGTGTACTTAATGTTCTTGGATAAGTCTCTAGTTTTTTGTACTCAGTACAATGTGTATTTGGGACTTTTTGAATTATTGTTATGGATATCCAACAAGAGAAAATGCTAAATGAAAAAGAAAAAGAAAAAGAAAAAAACTCTTGGAGCCACTCACACTATAAATATCTCTTTGCATGATGATCTCTTAAATTTAATACATGAAAGAAAAGATGTTGCTGCTTTTATTTTTCTCTACACAAGCCCTCACCTATTTTCATATTAGATTGGGTTTATGAACACTTGTCTTCAAATGAATATGGTACAAAAGGCATATCTTCGTAAAAATTCTGTTTTAATATTGTCATGTTTAAGTTTATATATTTGGTGAATTAGAACAGAATTGGATTTATCTTTTTTGTTTCTGGAATGAACCATTCCCTTCTGAATTAGAATATTACATCTTGGAGTTTTAGCCATGAGGAATACTTGATTCCAATTTAACAAGAGTTCCCATTTGTTTCTGGTTATTATCATGGTTGGAACCTTAGCAAGATCTAGTAGGTCCTTAGCTTAAGTGGTAGTAAAGCACTTTGACAAGTTATTGCCCTTCATTGCCTAATAACTGGTGATTTGGTTAGTATTATATCAAAAAGAGTCCAGCAATATTATCAAATGCAATGTAAGTTGTCTGTATTTATTGAAAGTACTTAATCCGATGCATCAAGGTCACTCCAAGGCATAGAATATAGAAAATTTGGGAGTTTTTCTTTCCTTTTTTTAGTAGCCCCATACAACAATTTTTCTTCTTGTTTTAGCCAAAATTTTTTATTTTTCATTTATTCTGTGGATGGATCAATTTCTTCAATTTGATCGAATTTATTATGAATATTCTTCCTCATTATTTACATTGCTAAAAGCAAATTGCATGACTTAGTGTATAGCTAAGTTTTTTCAATGTCATTTTCTATTTTTAATTTAATTGTTTAATACCATTTGATTGAATCTAATGACTGCGGATGATATTAGAAATCCTTGTGGTGGTTGTGTTGTCTTTCTATTACTACTATATCCACTATTTTGTTAGAGGTTTTCATTCTTGAGTAGTATAGACAAAAGCAAATTTGAAGATGCATAATTGGAAAAGGTTGTTGATTTCATGATATCAACAGCTATAGACTTTTAAAAGAAATATATTGATTAATATTAAATTATTGTTGAACTTTTAAGTTCATTCTGCACAATGTAGGATATATTTCTTAATATGTTATGGATATAAAGTATGACCTTGTTATCTTGCCTCCTTTTATTTATGTATTTTAGAGCCAATGCCATTGGGTGGCTTTGCTAGAAACATATGTATATACGACGTGATTCCTCTGTAGTTTGTACATATCTTTAGTATATAAGTGGAATGCGAATTTTTAATCCTTTGCTCATTTTTTGCAAATGCTAATTATAGCTTAGATCTTCTCAGCTTTAATGAAGCATAAAAGTTGATTATCAATTTAATAATACTTATCTATAATTTTTCAAGAAAAAAAAATGATCTACATATTTAATTTTTTGGTTTTAATTTTATCAATCAAAATTTAGGTAATACTATAAATTGTGATGAATCAAATTTTAACTAATGTAAATTTTGACCAGACATTTTTCTTTGGGACATATTGGGCGGGCCTAAGTTGTGCAAGGATCACCTAGCTAAGAGAATACGTTGACAAGAAATGACAGAGAAAAATGAAGAGAAACCATTTATAACTATTTCAATTTTTTATTTTTATTTTCATACCCCAAAATAAAAGAGAATACAAAAGGTAGAAAAATAAGGAAAAATCATTCTATTAACCATTCACATTATATATTTACATTTTTTTAATTTCTCACTTCTAAAATGATGATTTTAAATATCTCACAAAATAATAATTTTTAATCTCTTACAAATATAAAATATCTCATTTCGATCCCTAAACTAAAACATGTTTACTATTCACATAACATATTTTCTAGTAAAATTTTAAAAAAAATAACACAAATCGTTATTGAAATAATTTTTAAGACAAACAAATATGAACCATTATTAATCAATCACTTATTTCGTATCATTTACATACAGTATCATTTTATTTATAGACGAATTTATTAATTTATCCTAAAAAATATGTCAGATAAATAAGACGTGACAAATTTAAAAAAAATATGTCCGAAATTTGATTCAGAAATTAAAATTTAATATTTCACATTTGCGAGGGATTAAATAAGTATGCGACTAAATAAGTATGTTAGGGCTGATGGTTTTCCCAAAAAATAAAACAAGATCAAAAGGTGAAATTTACATTGTATCATTTATTATACACAAATCTACACTATAGTCTGCCCAAAATAAATCTAACAATATCACAAAATTTAAAATAAAAAAATCAAGATAAGTTTTCATCCAATAAATTGATTATATTTTTCTTGGGCGATACAAAATTTTCAAAAGAAAAAAAAAAACTAAAATTCGAAGACAAAGGATTAAAGAAAAGAAACCATATACTATTATATAACTTCTCATCACCATCCAATAATTAGAGGCACAAGTCGGTGACGTGGAAATCATCACCACTAACGGCGTGAGCTTCGATATTGACGTCATCTATTGGAGGATGTGAATTAAGATCAAACGGTCTAGGTTGCTTATTAAATGATGATGTCAGGTCAACGTTCAAATCCTCCGCGACCGAAGACGAAGAACCGCAATGGCTATGGCAATCTTCCGTCGCCATCGGGACCTGTGCCGGCATCCTTTGCCCCCCGGAAGGCCCTGGATCCGGAAGGATTCTTGGCCAGCTGGAAGATTCTACGGTGCTGCTCAAACTACTCATTGCCGGATACCGCAAATTTGGCAATTTTAGATCAAAATCAGAATTCCGAGCAACAAACTTCTTCTCATCATCATCATGATTAATCAAAACAGGATAATTATTGCTATTTGTACCGATTTTTGTAGGATAACATGGGAAATTCGTTTTCGCTTTTGAACCGCGTAAGGATCTAGCAGCATCATCGTAGGCGCAGGCAGCTTCCTCCGCCGTGTCGAACGTTCCGAGCCAAACGCGGATTTTCTTGACGGGGTCTCTGATCTCGGCGGCATATCTGCCCCATGGACGTTTACGAACGCCGCGATATCGAGGAGGGGATGGATCGGTGGTTTGAGGTGGATTTGTGGATGTATTTGTAATTGCTGCTGCAGATTTGGGCCGTGGCATCACCAATTGATAAGAGAGGAAAGGATTTGTGGAGGGATGAGGTGGGTTGGGGAGGATCTGATGAGAATTTGGTTAATTTTGTTGTTATTATTCTTTCTCCATGGAAGATGAGGTTGTATCTGTCCTCTCTCTAAATCTATGGTTTGGTTCACACAATCAGACCTCTTTTTTCTTTTTCTTTGTTTTTTTTAATTAATTAATTTAATTTTATTTATTTATTTATTTTTGTGAATAAGTAAAAATGCTGTTTAGAATCTAAATGCAACGAAGCTCACAAAAATAGGTTCATTTGTCAATTGAGCCCTTGGAAAAAAATTATGTACTCCTATTTTTGTCTTTTTTGACAGAACCATTCTTTTAAAAGATTTTCAATAATGGAGCTAATTAGATAAGAATTACTACACATAACATCTCTCCATCACATGCTTGGAAACTTGTTATAACATGTTTGGTCTTAATTTTTTTTTTTCTTAGAAAACCCCCAAATCTAAAAAAAAAAAAAAAAAATTACGCAAACTGTTGAATATCCAATTTCAAGTCAAAGAAATGTGCAAAAATTGACAAAAATACTTTTTACATACAAAATCACATTAGTTATTATGCATAAATTCAATAACATTAGCTATGAGCAATTGTTATATTAATATATTATTTAATCTCAAAATAAAAAAGAAATAAAAATGTTAAAAAACTACGATTATATTTTTCAATTATGAAATAATTACGACAATGGTACAGTTCAAGATAAGAGGAAATATACATATAGTGTAATCTGAGAGATCAAATTAAATGCACTATCCACAAAATAATTTTGAATAATACATTATCAATCGCATCATCAACGAACTTATAATATGTAACAAAATAGTACTATACAAGGAAAAGAAACATATTTATAGAATATAAATATAACACTATTTGAAAAAACTATAGTGTATTATTTTTTCATATAAATAGTATTTTAAAATTTTATTCTACTAAATATCGCATTTCAGTCCGTGGACATAACACATTGCACCCAAGATACCCTATCTAATCTATTCAACATACTATAATGAACATTCACTTAATATAATAGCCCCCTCAAAGGACAGTATAGAATGCCATTGTGGAATAATAAAGCAAGTACTATATGTCTTAGTTAATAAAGATACTACCTAATCCATTGTACCAACAAATAAATTACATCAGTAAAAACGCAAAACTGAAAGAAGGTCAAAAAACCAACTAGAGAAAAAAAAGAGTACATGATATGTTACTTATCGTAATATTATTAGCCAAATTATAACTGATAACGAAATAGTATTGTATAAGAAAAAGACACATACTACAAAGATGTTAAAATTTTACTATTTAGGATAACTATAATGTATTATTTATAATTCAATATGATTTCAATTTAATAATTATTTATTATACTTATAATCCTAAAATACTCGTAAAACAAAATTTTCATGAGAAAAAAATAGAACAAATTGTCAAACATGAAAACTATAGAAAATTAATTAGTTGGTGTAATAGTACTATCAAATACTACTAGAAGTATTGGATATGATAAAAATAAGCACTATCAATTATTGCAAAAACTTACTATGTCTTGTTTGGTTAGTAGAAGCATCAAATATAGTAAAAAAAATACTACGCTAGTGTTTCATTAATAAATGAAAATAAATAATTTATTTACCAAAAAAGTATATAACTTTAATGTGTGTTGAATATTTAGGTAAAATAATATAAAATCAACTTGTAATGTTATCAATTTAAGTTATGTGTGCACTCTTATTCAATATTGAAAGTGTAATTCTATAATAATATCTAATAAGCATTATAAAATTTTTAATAAAATAATTACTTTAATATGAAATTGAGCCCAAACTTAAAAATGAAATAAAACTTAAAAAAATAAAAAGTATATTTTTCGGTTATGAAACAACTATTTAAAAGTAATATTCAAAAGAAGAGGAAATATTATGAGATTCATTTAGTGTGAAATGTCAAATTAAAAGTAGTATGATAATATCCTCAAAATAATTTTACGATAAATAGAAATAAAGATAGTACAGTAGACTATGAAAGGAAGTATACAAAAGATCTAAACAAAATACTCTCGTACAATAAAAGGAACTATTTGATTCATTTTATAAACTAAATAACTGAATTGACGGAAGAAACAAGTATAAAATAATGGAAAAAAAGAATTACACATCATCTTTATTAATTGTCATGCAAATCAAATTATAACATATAACAACATAGTACTATGGAAAAAAGTAGTAATACGTAAGGCATATAAACCTTCTTATCGGATCTAAATATAATATTATCTGAAATAATTATAAAAAATAGTACCATGGCAAATCAAATATAAAAAAATATATAAAAATAATTGAAAAACAAGCATCACACATTATTAATTGTGACATAAAACTAAATTATAACATATAATAAAATAGTACTATAGCAACAAAAAAAAAAAAGGGCAAATAAGCCTACTCACTGAATGTAAATATAAATTATCTAAAATAATTATAAACAATTTTATATAACTTTTTTGACATCCTAAGTATTTTTGTCAAACATACAATGCATATATGCAATTTTAAAGTTTAGAGTGTTGAAAAAAGAAAATTAAAAAAAAGAAAAAGAAGATAATTTTTTTGGATAACTCCCATAGATAACTTTTCTTAGAATCATGCTCCCCCTAATACTGTCATACCATGAGACAAGGATCCTCTCCATTTATCCCTCTAGATGAATGACACGTCATCTAAATGCATAATCAAAGGTGAAATATTTGTTAAATCATCATGTCTATAAATTTTTGTGACAAAACTATGTAGTTTTTATTTTCTTTTCCTTGATAATTATTTAAATTTAAAAGTCATTGTCATTTAAGAAAATTAATCAAATTATTTTATTAAGATTCATATTATTTAATTAAAAAATATACGTAATTGATTTCTTGCAACAAATAAAAATTTATAACAAAAATTTTAGTAGGTCATTAAATTGGAGTAACATAATATTATAATTTTTAAATATTTATTTTTTTCTTATACTTAACCTTAATTTTGTTATATAAATAAAATAATAATTGAAACTACGTATTTTGAGTGTTCTCTTAGTAAAATAGTGATGTGAATAACATCTAATTCTTAATTTAAATAAATAGTAAGGTGTCACTCATTTAAAGGGGTAAAGGGAACATGCTCCATTTACCTTATAAATAGAGAGGATCCTTATCCCTCATACTAGCAGCTTTTGATTGTTTTATCTCCTTGTTATAAGTTGTTCCAAGTTAATAGGGAAGAGTTTGTATTTGAAAGGTTACATATTAAACTCTGTCAATCTAATCTAATCTGACATTTAAGAATTGATTTTTATATGTAATGGTTAATTTTAAACTAAGGATATTGTACCTTAAAAGGATTGTAAAATTACCCTTAATTGTATTTTGCCACCAATAATATAGTATTTTGCCTCCCTAAAAAAAATTCGTCTCATTCTTTTTTTTTTTTCTTATCATGCTATCCTTTGATTAATCGTCAAAAGAAGAGTAATTTGACCACTAGTCAAAGGAATAAATGAACTAAATAATATTTAATATTTATAGATTTTAAGAAGTCATGTATGTTGTAATCGGATATGGCTTGAAAATCTTAAGACTCGAATCAAACTCAAAAACTTAAACTGCCTTAAAGATTGGTTGAATATTATATATACTTCATTGTTGATTTTAATAATTTGTTTACTTGTTGAATATTATAAGTTACTGAAATGAATAATTTTATTTATGAAAAAAGGGAAACAATGATGGAAACTAGAAAGGACAAATGTTGGAAAATACTAGGAAAAAAAAGGTGGTGATATTTACAAACTCTTATTAACCACTTGCACAACCTTTTCACTATTCATTACCATAATTAGCTTCTTGTACACCCTTTCTAACTTCTTACACACCTTCCAAATGAACATTTTATGCTAATAAACATTAATAAGGGTGTTCAAGAAATTAAAAGAAGCATTTAAATATCACTGCCCAAAAACAAACATAGTTTATGTTACGCTGCTGAGCTTCCAAAAAAAACAGCATAGTTTATTTTTAGTAGATAGTAGGAGTAGTCATACCCACTAGTGACTCACCGCAACTATACCAAGTCAATTGGCAGAAAATAGGTTAGGTGTCAATTTTTGACACAATACGAAATTAACAGATTAGGGTTGAGACTTATTTAATAATCGGATTCGGGTTATAAACGGATCGACCGATTTATAATATGAAAATAAATGTGTCGGATCAGGTTGGGTTGCAGGTTACTTGGTAACCCAAAAACTTATTGATTAAAATTTTTTATAATATACTATGCTATAAATTGCTCATTTTTGTGATTCAAATTTAAAATTAATCCTCATGGGCCTTGATTAGAAAGTATTATATATATATATATACACCTACATACATATATATATATATATATATATATACACCTACATACATATATATATATATATATATGTATGTATGTATGAATATTGCGAGTTCATTCCCTTCCTTATTTTGAATCTATCAAATTATTAATGTTGCACTAGCTAGGCATAAGATAGTAAAGGACAAGTTGGTCACCCAACTATTATATATGAGTAGGAGAACAATCTTTGTAATATTTACACTTACTGATGATCTCATAAATGTCTTAAATTTTATGTCATTTACCTCATTTTTATGTACTGTAAGCAAGATCCTTGAATTAATAATGAGCGTTATTGGTTTATTCTTAGTTTTTATAGGCTTGAAGTGAAAACGGAGTCAAAAGAATGAAAAAGACAGAGAAAAGATTGCAAAGTTGAAGCGTGCACGAATATAGAACAAATTTGGACACTATTTTGTATTTTTAACACAATTTTCTTGTCCGAGATCTAATTGAATTGATTCAAGATGCATTGGAAAGTTAAGAGAAAGAATTATAACTTTCATGTTTTGAATTTTTCTAAATTCTATTAGCATTGAGGTCAAAATGGAAGTAAAAAATGAAGCACAGCTTTTGGAAGTTGCGCACATGCGCGACCCAAAAGATATGCACGTGTGCAACATCTAGAGAACATGTTCTGAAGAAGGGTTTCTTTCACACGTGCGAGGTTCAAGCTATGCACATGCACGCGTAATAGTTAGGGTTACAAAGTTTTTATTTTCAACAGATTTCTTCATCCAATTAGACTCATTTTCAGTCATTCTCACGTGCTTAGCATGCCTAGCTTATAGATTGGGATTTTAATCCTAGAATTCCCTATAATTATCCCTTGTAAAGTGAATAGAAAGTTGTTCTCTTTTTCATCGTAAGTTTGAGAGCAAAAATTCTTGTGTCTTTCCATGGCTGTTAGTGCATAAATCCTTCTTTTTGGTCAAGGGAATTGAAGCCATGATTCATTCTATAATAATGTGAGACTTTTGTGCTTTAAATTATTTACTTTTTATATCAAGTATTGATTATTTTCTGCATTAATTTTATGATTGTTTCTTTTAAATTGCTATGACTGCAGAATAGTGAATTATTTGAATCAATGTATAGTTAGATTGTGATTGACTGCTTTGTTCAATTCAATCTGTGTGGCAACTAGTTTTAATAATTATTCGATTAGCATTATTAAATCTAGGAAAAGTAATCAACTATTAACATAACCGTGAGTGTTTATGTTATATTAACCTAATTGATCTTACTAGTTTTTAATGCTTCTAATTAATTTTTGGCGCGTGTCTGGATTAATTTGATAGTGAGAGTTAATTGGATTGTTTGTTGAAAATTAATCAACTTAGGGAAAAGATATAAGAATCAACTTTGAATTTGAAGTTGGGTTAGTTCTTCATTCAGTGCTTGACGTAAAAACAGAATTATTATTGGTGTCGATAATCGACTAGTAGAATTTCTATGGTGGATATGACCAAAACCAAGATTTTTTTCTTATTGAATTTCCTTCATTTTTAATTTTGGCAATAGTTTTTAATATAAGAAATATTCAAAATCCCCATCTTTACTTGAGTATGAATATTAGACTCCATTCCCTGTGTGATGACTCGACTTTTCACTACTTCATTAAGTATATAGAATTCGGTGAATTTTCGGTGCCTGTAACATCATGATCAAAATTTTTAATTTCCTATAGTTTTAATTTTTCCAATAGCTTTTAGTATAAGAAATTATTCAAAGTCCCACTCTTTACTTGAGCATGAATAGTAGACTCCTTTCCTTATGGGACGACTCAGATCCAAGACTCTCCACTACTGCATTATGTGTAGAGAATTTGGTTAATTTTGGGTGCCTGCAATAGCACGGTTGAAATTTTGGCATCGTTTCTAGAGTACAGTTTGATTATTTTCATGCTATTAATTTTTTGTTTTTATTTGCTTTCCTTGTTTTATTATTTCTTCCACTAATTGTGTATACCAGTGACATGATCTATTGGACAAGTTGAATTTCAATTTGATATGAAAATATAGAGAATTCTATGCAAATTAGGGAAGGAACTGCGAGATTGACAACTATGGAATAATCAACTTTTTGATTTCCTTTTTGTTGATAATCGAGAAGTACAGGAAATTGGCGGCCCCAAACTTAAATCGAAAACCTCTTTGTATTATTTACCCTAAATTAGATGCAAATGTGACTTTTGAGTTAAAATATAGACTAATCCATCTTTTACCTTCTTTTCATGGATTACCAGGTGAGGATCCAAATAAGCACTTGAAGGAGTTCTACGTGGTATGCACGAGTATGCAACAAACTCAATGGGGTTTCAGAAAAGCACATTAATTTAAAGGCATTCCTATTCTTACTTAAAGATGAAGCAAAAGACTGGCTGTTCGATTTACCTCTGGGCAGTATTACAACATGGTTGCAAATGAATAGATTGGCTTTAGCCAAATATTTCCCATCCTTCTGAGCTGCGAATTTAAGGAAAGAAATCTGTGGGATAAGGCAGTTCAATGATGAGTTCTTATATGAGTATTGAAAACGTTTCAAGAAACTCTGTGCAAGTTTTCCTCACCATCAAATTAGTGATTGTTTACTAATTAGTATTATTATGAAGGACTGTTAGTTAATGAGAGAAATATGATCAACACTGGAAGTAGACGAGTGTTGGATAATTTGACCATCGAAGCTGCTCGCGAATTGATATCAAATATGCCATCTTGTACTCAGAAGTTTGGAACAAGACGTGAAAAACCTCCTAAACGTGGCAATGAGGTAAGTATTTCATCTTTAGAACAACAAATGGCTAGTTTACTATTGGACTTCTTTTGTCCTTCAATTAGTTTCAAGAACTACCCAGCTGGTCCAAATTTGCAGGATTTGCTCTAACGAGGGACATCTGACGGACATGTGTCCAACGTTGCAAGAGGAGTCCCAAGAACAAGTAAATGTAGTGGGAGGATTTCCAGGGCAACCCTGAGCAAATAATGATCCCTATTCTAATACTTATAATCTTGGATGGAGGGATCATCCTAATCTCAGATATGGAATCCAACACAGCAATTTTCCCAGCAAAATCGATAGAATTTCTAGCTATACGAGCCTCCATTCGCTCAAAGACAACAATCTACTCCAGCTAATCAATTTGGTAAGTCTTTAGAGGAAATGATAAATGTTTTGACCGCTAACACAATATAATTTCAACAGGATACCAAGGCTAGTATATGGCAATTGCAAAACCAAATGCGACAAATGGCAGCAACGATTAGCAGGTTGGAAGCTTAGAATTTAGGCAAGTTTTCCTCTCAAACAATTATAAATCCTATAAAGGAAAATGCTAGTGCAATTGTGTTGAGAAGTGGAAAGGAGGTTGAGGTGGCTAGCAAAGCAGTTTCTGAACATGTTAAGACTGATAAGAAGGAGGTTGAAGTTGAGAAAGAAGTCAATTCGAGCAACAAGGATGAAAGCCAAGTTAAGTCAACTTTGTGGCCAGAATATAAGCCTGAGCCACCATTCCCTGTAGCATTTAAAGAATTTGCGAAAGAGGATCCTAACTGAGAGTTATATGAAACTTTTTGCAAATGCAAGGTAAATATTCCATTATTGGATGCTATTAAACAAACACCTTGTTATGATAAGTTTTTGAAAGAGTTATGTACACATAAAAAGAAGCAATTACAAAAGAAAGGCAAGAAGATTACCTTAGGAAAAAGTGTTTTAGAAAATGTAAGGATCTAAGTATATGTACAATTCCCTATACAATAAACAATACTAGGATTAAAGAGGCCATGTCAGACTTAGAAGCACCTATAAATGTTATGTCTTACTCTATTTCCTAAGACATACCCCCTTGCACATTGGCCCTTTATTTGAAACTAGTACTGTGATTCAATTGGCTGATAAATCATTAGCCTATCCAAAAAGTATAGTTGAAGATGTTTTGGTTCAAGTCAATGAATTAATCTTTCCTGTAGATTTTTATGTTCTTGACATGGAACACAATGATATGTCTGTTCCTATTTTGTTAGACAGACCCTTTTTGAAAATATCTAAAACTAAGATGTAGACATTGGAATTCTTACAATTGAATTTGATGGAAAAAATTTCGAGCATAATATTTACAAAGCCATGAGATATCCTACTGAGGATAATTCCATCTATTCTATTGATATTTTTGATTCATTATTATAGGAAGTTTTTGAAGAAGAAACTGAAGGTGAGTTGGATGAGCAATTGGAAAGTGATATTGAGGAGTTACTGCAAATTGGTAAGGTATCTTATGCAATATTGCCGACTTCTAATGAGAAATCCTTACCCTCTGTTGTGCAGGCGGCTGATCCAGAATTGAAACCTGTTTCCAAATCATCTCAAGTATTTGTTTTTAGGAGATGGAAAAACTTTTCTGATGATAATTTCCAATGATCTTACTAATGAGCAATTGACAAATTGTCAAAAGTTTTAAGAGAGCATAAGACGGCAATTGGATGGACCATCACGAACATTAAAAGAATTAGCCCATCCATATGCATGTCAAGACTTCAAGCTTCATCAACTTTTGTTCTGGTTATGTTTACTGAGTTTGTTTTCTTTAATTATATTCAATTCAATTCTAGCTTTTTATTGCAATTCCATAGTTTTAAATTTAATCTTATTGAGTTTAGTTTTCTAGCTCATTAATTAAAGTTTGATTTTGTTAAAGTTAATCACTTTCTTTAGTTTTAATTTGATTTGGTAATTATTCTTATTTTCTAGTGGTAATTTAGTTAGGTAGAAACAAAATCTTTTAGTTAGTTTGTCTAACTAGTGAAAAGGTTTGTGAACCCTAGTAATTGTTCCATAGTCCTCATGGGAACGTATCCTTACTCACCCAATCTACAAACTTACCTCGAATCCTTGTGAGTGTGTGCAAGTATCTATTAGGGTTATTAAGGCTTATTTATTACTTGTTTCCAAATTGAATTACCTTACCGATATTTACCCGAACAAGTTTTTAGCGTCGTTGCCGAGTACTATTTTTGGTAGCAATATTAGGTTTAGCAGGCTTGACTAGATTAGACGCTTTATTTATTTATTTATTTTTTACAATTGCATTTTATTTGCTTTTCATTTTTAGTTTTTCTTTTGGATTTTACTTTGGTATTCAAACTTTGGTCTTTTTCTTGTAGTTTATGCTAAATACTGGTTCTTCCAAACAACCACTACATCATGGTGATTTGGAGATTGAACGAACTCTAATAAAAAATTGCAGGAACCAACAAGAATCAAGCCAAGGAGAAAATATAATGGAGAATCTGAACCGCAATGCTGGGGAGTAAGATGAGGTGGTAGGTAACCATGGCAATAGTGGAGATATTAATCCGCCATATTAATCAACCTGCTAGAGACTGTGATACCAAACTTTGAGGGGGCAAGTTCTAGCATCGCCCGAATGCTAGTACAAGCTAATAACTTTGAGATTAAGGTTGCCTTGATTCAGATGCTCCAAACCCATGCTATGTTTGGAGATGGGCCAAACGAGAATCCTTATGCACATTTGATAAATTTTGAGGAAGTCATTGACACATTCAAATATAATGGAGTGCATCCAAATTGTATTTGAATGAGAGCCTTTTCTGTTTTCTTTGGGAGATAGGGCAAAGAGTTGGTTACAATCCTTCGAGCAAGGTACTTTCACTACATGGTATCAATTGGCTCAAGAATGTTTAACCACAAGTGCTTTCCATCATCGAGGACCTCAAAGCTTCGCAATGACATTACTTTATACAGACAAATTATGAGGGAGAGCTTAAATGAAGCCTAGGAGTGCTTCAAGGAATTACTTAGGAAGTGTCCACATTATGCCATTCCATTATGACTACAAGTACAAACATTTCCTACAATGGATTGTTTGGAGATGAGAATGATTGTCGCTGCAAGTGCAGGAGGCGCTTTCCTTCTTAAAACCTTGAAAGAGGCACGAGAACTGATAGAGAGAATGGCATCAACTCATTACTACCATGGCACAATCAGTTCTTTGGCTCGGTAGCAACCACAACAACAAGTGCATCAAGTCAATGCCCAACAAGGACGTATATTAATTTTAATGATGCTTTCTTGGCTCAACAGGGTATGATGTTGAACATGATGACAAATTTGACAAAAGCCTTAAAAAACATGGGAAGGAATTTGGTGAACTCCATAGATTCAACACCTCAAGGATCTTAAATTGTGACTTCTGTGGAGGAAGCCATCAAAATGGCCGTTGTGAAACACCCATGCCACAAGGTAAGCAAGTTCAATTTATTGCCAATTAGAATTCAAGGTCAAGGAATATGCCTAATTCCTATGGTAAAACTTATAACCCATCTTGGCGAAACCATCTAATTTTTTCTTGGACTACAAATCAGAACAATGTTCAAAATCCATCCTTCCTACCCAACCACCCACAATCAAATTTTTTCAATCAAGGTTCATTCTCTAGACCGTATCATCCACCTCACTAGAGGAATTTTCAAAACTTTCCTTCTCAACCAAATAACTCATACCAGGCTCCACCACCAAGACCTTCACCTCCAAATCCCAATTATCCTGTATACGTAACCCATGATCAATCCAATGAAGATAATTGGAGGAGGGAATTGCAAGCTCTGTGAAGAGAGCATGATAATTTATGAGCTTCTACAAGGAAGTTGGAACTTCAATTGGGACAATTAGCTCGGCAAAACAACGAAAGACCTATGGGAGCCTTGCCAAGTGACACCATTCGAAATCCAAAGCAACAATGCACTGCTATTTGACTGAGGAATAGAAGGGAATTTGTTGTGCCAATGGAGAAGAAAAAGGTTGATAAAGAATTTATAAGCACAAATCTGAGATAATTGAAGATAAACTTGAAGTTGAAGGTTGAGTATGAGAAGATTCCCAAGGAGAATGAAATGAAGGAGTCGAGGAAGAAACAAACTGATGAACCTTTGAAATTGGATCCCGCAGTGAAAATGCCATTTCCTCAATGGCTCATCAATTCAAGAAAGGAGGAAAAAGAGAAACAATTCCACAAATTCCTCGATATGTTTAAAAAGTTTAATGTCAACATCCCTTTAGTTGATGTTCTCAACAAGATGCCCAATTATGCTCGATTTATGAAGGATCTATTGTCTAGGGAGCAAAAATGGGATGATGATGAGAAAGTTTGCCTTGATGCCAAGTGTAGTGCCATTGTTCAATAGAGATTACCTGCTAAGTTCAAAGAACCCAGTAGTTTTTCAATACCGGTGATTATTAGACGAAAAATGCTGCACCGTTCACTTTGTATTTAGGGGCGAAGGCCATCTATGACAAATTAGAGATTAACAATGTCAAGCCAACTAATATCACTCTCCAATTGGTGGACTTATCCGAGAGAAAACCAATCAACATATGGATTGTTGGAGGATGTACTTGTTCAAGTTGAATTCAACTTGTATTTCTCGTTGATTTCTTGGTGCTAGATACGGATGAAGATAGTTTCCATTGATTCTAGGGAGGCCATTCTTGTCAACTGCCCATGCATTAATTGATTTTAACAAAGGGAAGTTGGTTTTACAAGTTGAATCAATTGAATTTGATGTTTTGAACATAATGATAATGTTCCCATTTTTGAAGAAAAAATGTGCTAACCAATCTCTTAATTCTTTCATTACTAGGTCAAATGAAGAGCAAAACGAAGTTAACCGAGGCAATTCACTTAAAAAAATGCTGGAAATAAAAGAAGATCCAAGAAATGAATTGAAGAAAAAATCTGTCAATCTTAATCCTAGTTTTAATGATGACCAAATCAGTTTAATAGTTTCAAATTGAGTTTTAGGAAGGATTTTAAGTTGCAGGTAGTTTAGACGCTTATGATCATCTGAAGGACCAAGCTTAGGAGGCACGGGAGTGTCTGAAAGTCAATTTAACTTATGACGAGAGAGTACTTAAGGAAAATCACTTCTTTCGGATGCAACTGATTGTTTGAAGGACAAAGCTTTGGATACAAAGGAACGTCTGAACGTGACCAGAGAGCACAAAAATAATCACACTCTCAGTGGACGCATTTGATTGTCCGAAATAAAATGTTTCAGATGCAAATAAGTGTCTGAAGAACTAACAACTCTATTCCAAAACATTTAGTTTTAAACAGAGAATAACATTCGAACTGCCATATAAAAAAGTCCAGAAGCCACTGATCAAATATCGGACGTAGTACCGGACGTATGATCGGACGTCCGAACGAAGGCAAGACAAAATTCTATCAAGTGTTCGGATAGACTATCAAACAAAGCAATTTGGGATCAAATGTTTGAACTGTCTAACGGCTAGTTTTTTAGCATTTAATGCATAGCCGTTGAAGAGTAGTTGGAGGTCCTTTCCTGTGCAGCTATAAATGCTCTTTAACTCTAAAATAAATAAAACAACTTCAACAATTCACCTCCAACTTACTCTAATACAACTATCTACCAAAGCTCGTTTAGTTAAAATAGGCTCTCAATAGTGTTGTATTAGTGAAATCACAAAGTGTAAAGTGAGTGATCTTCAAGTGTAAAGAGTGGAGAGATAACTATTGTACAAAAGTGAGGTTGTGTGTAAAACTCTTGGCTCAACTAGAGGTAATTAGTGTGAGCAAGAATGATCCTACTTGGTGTACAAAAAGGGTTATTGTCTCACCTACATTGAAGAGGCACAAAGTTGTTGAATTGTAGGGAGCTTGTGAAGCATGGGACTTTGTTTGATCTTTCTATTCTCAAAATTTGTCTTTTATTAACTCTTACTTGTGCATTTATTTCTTTGATCATTAATTGCATTGCATCCATCTTACTAGAATTTTATTGATCTTATGTTGCAATTTGTTTTATACAACCTAATTTACTACCCATCTTAGGTTGCTTTTGGGGCAACAATTGATATCATAGTTTGGTCTCTTCTTATTTTGGTTTAATCAGCTTCACATAGAGTAAAGATCACTATGGCAACCAATAATACTTTATTGTTGGAGGGTCAGTCCATCACTAGACCACCTATGTTCAACGGTGTGAACTTTATTAGATGGAAAGAAAGAATAGAGATCTTTTTTCAATCAATAGATATTGAGTTACGGTATATAGTCAATAAGGGTCCCTTTGAAGCCACCATTATAGATGAGGAAACTCATAGACTAGAAATAAGTTAACTCCCCAAGATAAAGCCAACTTGACTATGAATGCAAAAGCCATGAATATGCTATACAATGCCTTAGATGCCAATAAATCCACTAGAGTGAAAGGTTGCAAGTCGGCCAAGGAAATTTGGGACAAGTTGAAAGATATTCATGAAGGTAATAATGATGTGAGAAAGCAAAAGAAATCATTGCTTGTAGCTAAATATGAATCATTTAAAATGGAACCTCATGAAAGCATTGATAAGATGTATTGTAGATTCAATGACATTATAAAGGATTTCGGAGCATTGGGCAATGGAATATTCATTAGGTGAAAACAATAGAAATTTTTTGATTTCTTTGTTTAAAGAAGGGGAAGAAAAATCCATTTCTATAGAAGAAGCAAAAAATTTGAATTCTATACCTATTGAATCATTGATTAACTCTCTTACTTCTTATGAGTTGAAGCTCAAATCCAAAGTTCAAGATGATAAAGAAGCAAGAGCCAAGAGAAGCATTGCCTTGAAAGCTTCTCAAGAAGATGATAAAATGGCTCCATCAATTTGGAAGATGAAGAATTTCATGAAGGTGATCTTGCACTCATCACCAAAGGATTCCTAAAGCACTACACATCAACAAAAGAAGAATGAGAAAGGGATGAGCAATCAATCACAACAACTTCAATGGGAAGACCAAGTTATAAATCAAGAAGCACAATGAAAAATGCTTTGAATATGGTTAACCCAGTGACTTTGCAAATGAGTGCGCTTCCAAGAAGAAGAAAGAAAGAAGGAATCCCAACTTCAATAATTTTCAAATTGTACATGAGATGATTGCAATTCCAAGGCAGAAGTAGAAGAGGAAGTTAAAACTGCTCAAATGGCCTTTATGGCATTCGACGATGAAGAGGTATCTACTAGATTGAATTTTCTTGATGATCCATGTGATGAACTTGATGAAAATAATGCTCTTGAAGCTTTTATGATGAAATTGTAGGATAGTTTGAAAGAATCTTATGCTAGAAACAAGAAGTCAAATAGAAATAATAATGTTTTGTTACATGCTAACTCTAAACTTGTGAATGAAAATAGTAGGTTGACACAAGAAAATGATGCATTGAAAAAAAGGTTAGATGTGAGAACCAAGATCAAGGGAGAACAAGCTTCATTAAAGAAGAGACTAGATAATCTTGATGTACTTTTGCAAAAGAAAAAGGAAAATGTTTTTGAAAAGAAAAGGACTTGAAATATGTTTATCAACAAGAATTTCACCACCTTTAGAAATGATGGTTTATGCTTTGTAAAGTCCAAGTCTTCTTTATATGGTGTACAAATAAAAGTATTATTTGCAATTATTGTCAACAACATGGACATGTGAAAAGGAATTGGTATGTTAAAAGGAATGAGAATTTGGGAATTAAATCAGTGTGGATATTGAGTCAATTTACTAACTCATATGAACCTAAGAAAATATGAGTACCAAAAGTCATAACTTAATTCTTTGTGTATGTATGCTTGAAGAACACCACTAAGGATGCAAAGTGGTTCATTGATAATTGATGCTCAGGCCACATGATCGGTAATCCATCCCTTTTCACAAATATCAAATTAAAGAATAGTGGCGAAGTAACCTTTGGAAACAACATGAAAGTAAAATCTATAGCGATTGGTGATATAGGTAAAAATGGTGAGACACTTGTGAAAAATGTGCTTTTAATTGATAATTTGAATTATAATCTCTTGAGTGTGAGTCAATTATGTGATAGAGATTTGTATGTTTTCTTTAACAAATATGATGCTTTATTCTTGATAAGAACTTTATTGTTTTGTTTTTGGGAACACTTAGAGGTAAAAGGCATAATGATATTTATGTGGTTTATCTTGATAATATTGACAATGGTAAGATTAAGTGCTTAACTGCTACCAAAGATTATCCTATGGCTTTGGCATAGGAGATTGTATCATTTCAACATGGATTTGTTAGATAACCTTGTTAAAAGGGAATTAGTTAGAGGCTTACCTAAACTAAAGTTTGTAAAGGACAAAATTTATGATGCAAGTCAATTTGGTAAGTAAGTGAAAGTTTCCTTCAAACCCAAAAATAGTGTGTCCAATTCTAGACCTTAAGAACTAAGAGCATATGGATTTTTTGGTCCTACTCAGCATGCTAGTCTTGGTGGTAGTAAATATGCTTTTGCGATTGTTGATGATTATTCTAGATATACTTGTGTATTGTT
Source organism: Cinchona pubescens (assembly GCA_025175665.1). Taxonomy (NCBI): domain Eukaryota; kingdom Viridiplantae; phylum Streptophyta; class Magnoliopsida; order Gentianales; family Rubiaceae; genus Cinchona; species Cinchona pubescens. The sequence continues at coordinate 277,882 of JANKKI010000204.1, forward strand.
TCTTGATCACAAAAATGAAACTTTCAAAAATTTTGAAAAATTATTTGCTAAGGTGCAAAATTTGTTAAATTTGAAAATGTGAGACTTAGAAGTGACAATGGTGCCGAATTTTAAATTTGGTGGTTTTCCCGAATTTTATGATCATAATGGTATTTCTCACGAGTTTTCGATTGCTAGAGTTCCTCAATAAAATAGTGTTGTTGAAAGAAAAAATAAAACTCTTCAAGAAGCCATAAGAACTATGATTAATGAATGTGATTTGCCAAAATATTATTAGGCCGAAGCAGTTAACGCGGCTTGTTATGTGATGAATAGAGTTCTTATAAGGCCTATTTTGAACAAAACCTCTTATGAACTTTTGTTTTGCAAAAGCCCCATTGTGGGTTATTTTAAATTATTTGATTGTAAATGCTTTATTTTGAAAATTAAGGATCATCTTGGTAAGTTTGATAAGAAATTGAATGAAGGAATTTTCTTGGGTTGCTATACATGTTATATTTGATGAATCTAATGATATTGTTTCAAGGGATATTTGTGAAGATGAATATGCAGGTATCCAAAAGGAGCTTGAACAATTGTCAATCCAAGAGGATCAACAAGTTCCAAGGGAGATAATGCAATGTGGAAGATGCACAACATATAGATGAAAAAGATGAAAAGGAAGAAGAGCCACTAAAGAATCTTCCAAGGGTTTGGAGATTTGCTTCAAGTTATCCTCAAGATCTAATAACAGGTGATCCTTCCGAGGGGGGTAAAAACTCATTCTTTTAAACCTTTGTATAAAAATTGCACATTACTCTCTCAATTTGAACCTAAGCATGTTGATGATGCATTGAAAGATGAGTTTTGGATTTCAGTTATGCAAGAGGAATTGAATCAATTTGATAGGAATAGTATGGAGTTTAGTTGATAGACCACAAAATCACCCGGTAATTGGCACAACATGGGTTTTTAGAAATAAATTGAATGATAAGGATGAAATCATTAGAAATAAGGTTAGATTGGTAGTAAAAGGTTATTCACAAGAAGAGGGAATGTTTTCAAACTTTCAAAAGTTTCTATGGTTTAAAACAAGCTCCTAGAGCTTGGTATGAAAGATTGAGTGATTTTTTAATTGAAGAAAATGGTTTTAAAAGAGGAATTGTTAACACCACTCTTTTCACTAAAATTAGCTTTGAAAATTTGCTAGTTGTACAAAGTTATGTTGATGATATCATTTTTGGAGCTACTAATGAAAAATTGTGCAAGGAATTTTCCTACATGATACAAAAAAGAGTTTGTGATGAGCATGATGGGAGAACTCCAATTCTTCCTGGGCTTCAAATCTATCAAACAAAAAGGGGAACTTTCATCACACAAGCAAACTATACAAAAGAGCTAATGAAGAGATTTGGCATGGAGGACTCAAAGCAAGATGAACTCCAGTATGTACCTCGACCAAACTTGAGAAAGACGATGAAGGTAACAAGGTTGATGAAATGCACTATAGAGATATGATTGGTAGTTTACTTTATTTAACCGCTAGTAGACTGGATATTATATTTGTCGTATGTTTATGTGCTCGTTTTGATCTTGCCCTCAAAAATAACATTTAGTTGTGGTTAAAAGAATTTTTAGATATTTAAAAGGCACTATTGATTTTGGCTTATGGTATCCCAAAACCACCAGTTTACTTGGATTTTGATTTTGCTGGTTTTAGATTCGATAGAAAAAGTACAAGTGGTATGTGCCTTTTTCTTGGAAATTGTTTGGTTTCTTGGTTTAGTAAAAAACGAAATTCAATTTCTTTGTCAATGAAGGAAGGGGAGTGTATAACCACTAGTAGTTGTTGTGCTCAACTTCTTTAGCTGAATCATACCTTGAATGATTTTGGTTTGGATTTTGGATGTGTACCTGCAAAGTGTGATAACACTAGTGCCATTAATCTCACAAAAAATTCAATTCAACATTCTAGGACAAACCACATTGACACTAAGCACCATTTTATAAGAAATCTTTTGGTACAGAGGAAGTTTGCATTGATTATATGTGCACTAAAGATCAATTGGCTGATATTTTCACAAAAGCTTTGCCTTTGGATCATTTTGAATTTATTAGAAAAAAGTTTAGGAATTTTTTATTTCAAAATTGCGAGAAATTGTTGATTCTAGCATGTTCGAACACTCATATTCATCCGAAAGGTGAACTTTTCTGTTTGTACTCTCTGATAATAGTTCAGATGCTTATCACCATGCAAAAGATTGGTTTTAGTTTATACTATGCTTTTGGGTCTTGTTTGGATGCATATCTCCGTCCAATAGGCTCGGATGCTAAGTAAACCTTCCAGACGTCCATTCATCCTTATCAGACGCTTGATTAAACACACTCTCATCGTTCAGCCATTCGAATGATCCTTATCTGCTTTAAAGGGCCCTTCTATTTTCATTTTGGACATTCCCCTTCATCCGAAATGGGCTCTGGCGAAAATTGGGGATTCTACACTTTTCTATTCTAACTTCAATTCTTCCTACTCCAATCAAAATCAAACAACTCTAAATCAAGATTCGACTCATTCGCAAGCTTTTCAAACAACTCTAAATCAAGATTCGACTCATTCGCAAGCTTTTCAAACAACTCTAAATCAATATTTGACTCATTCTCATATTTCAATCAAGCTTTCTAATCATTGTTTCATCTCTCAAACACAATCTCACCTCGATTTATCTAAAGTGCTTCCTTTTGACTTTTCTCCAAACCCATTAATTTGAACCCAAATGGCTTGTTCTCATGGAGGATGTACTATTGGGGCAAGAACTAAACAATCCAAAGGGAAACAACCAGCCAAAGGACAAACATCAAAAGCCAGATTGTCAACTTAAGGAACCACGCATCAAATAGATCCCATCACTTTACCTCCCAAATTCTTTGATACCAAAGCCTCTGATAAGTATACTACTCTTCTTAGTAAATCTATCATTCCTCGAACCAGTAGTAAGAGGTTTATTTGATGAATTAAATTTGACTTTTATTATAGAATGTTTTGAAAAGCAAAACTGGCGTCATTTAATTTATCTTCATATACTTCTTTATCATGACATGGTTTTGAAATTCACTGCCAATTTGTGCAAAAACACAAACAAATGGTTTAATTTCACAGATAAATCACAAAGACATCTCACAGAGATTAATGCCACCTTGATTAACTCAACTTTTATGTATGAACTCGATGACTTTGAGAATTACTCCTACTTCTTTGCATTTGAATATTGGTCTAGTATTGACACTCAATTTGACATTGAGAAGGTTAAACAAATTTTTAAAATTGATTTTCAACAGGTTACGGAAGCCAAACCTACCTTGCTCTGTCCTGAGCTTAATATTTTGTATACATTGGCCACAAATTTGCTTTTACCAACTGATGGCCATAGGATTAAGCCAAGCAAGATGCAATTGTACATTTTTTATTGTGTATACAAGGGCATCAAGCTCGATTTTGGTTATTTGTTTTGTGCCTTATGGGAATCACTTCTCAAGGACACTCAGAGAAGTATTCCCTTTGGCAAATTTCTAACCAGAATCTCTGAACATTTTTCTATACCACAGTGGGTAAGCAATAATTCCCACCATTTTTCACAAAAGAATACATTGAAAAGAGGCCTTAGGTTTTATAAAAATCAATGGTAACCACAAAAAGTGCTTATTTGGTTGAAAAATTCAAAAAAGAGGCCTCTACTTTTGGTCAAGCACCTCCTTCTTCTCATTCCATTCCCACTTCTTCTATACAACCTCTTCATCCACGTCCTATCTCCTCAACTGCACCATCTCTATCCCAAATTGTGGAGCTCATTGGTTCCCTCACAGCTCAAATGTCAAAATTCCAACAGTGAACCACACGGCGCTTAGAAACTAAGCAAGATCTTCTTCAAGAAGCACTCACTTTGGGCATGTCTGCTTCTACCCAAGCACAATTCACAAGCATTAAAGCTCAATACCATCTTGATTATTCTTCTGAGAGTGAGATTGATATGGATGAAGACCTTGAACTGGATGTGGATCATCAAATTCATGAGGAACCTGAAGGATAGGCTGAGGAATCCGAAAGACAGCCGATGATGATCCCACTCAATCCAAGGTCCAACCACAAGCTCTAGAAAATCCTTCAACTCAAGCTCAAAATATGGATGATGATTGATGTTGATGCAACCTATGATTTCATCATGCAACCAAGAGCTACTTCAAATCCCCCTTTTGAAGATCAACCTAGCTCAGGTCATCATGCCCAAGACAACGAGGTTATAGAGGATGATGTTCCGCTAGTTTGTAAGGTTTTCTCACACAAATGCAAAAGCGAATGTAGCTCCAAGAAGAAGAATGATAGCAATTCCTAGTTCTTCATATTGTGGTCATTTATGTATCTTGATCTAGTAGCTTTGCTCATATTTTCATGTAATTGTTGATTTTGTGCATGATTTATTGGTTGATGGGGAGTTTCCATTCGAGAGAAGTATTTTTTTTGTTTGTTTCGATGATGCCAAAAGGGGAAGAATGGTAATATTGGTGATATGTGACTGATCAATTGTGTTGTTTTGTTGTTATTGTGGTATGGATTTGTGATATGATATATGCCTTTTGGATTTACCACAATGGTGATATAATTTGTGTCTTGAGCTCTTTGATTTGTCATCATCAAAAAAGTGAGGGAGATTGTCAATCTTAATCCTAGTTTTGATGAGGAACAAATCAGTTTGATGGCTTGAATTGAGTTTGCAAGATGTTTTTTAAGTTGTAGGTAGTTTGGACACTTATGATCATCCGAAGAACCAAGCTTAGGATGCATGGAAGCGTCTGAAATATGACTAGAGAGTTCTTAAGAAAAATCAATTCTTTCGAACCCAAATGACAGTCTGAAGGACAAAAATTCGGATGCAAAGGAACGTCTAAGTGTGACCAGAGAGCACAAAGATAATCACAATCTTAGCGGATGCATTTGATTATCCAAACGACAGTGTTTCAAACACAAATAAGTGTCCGAAGAAGTAACAACCCTATTCCAAGATGTTTAGTTTCGGACAGAGAATAACATTTGAACAGCCTAATGAAAAAGTCTAGAAGCCACTGATCAAATATTGGATGCAATAGCGGACGTATGATCGGACCTCCGAACGATAGCAAGACAAAATTATATCGTGTTCGGATGGAGCATNCAAGTTCTTTGGGATCAGACGTTCAAACTATCTAACGGCTAGTTTTTCAACATTTAATGCATGGTCGTTGGAGAGTAGTTGAAGGCCTTTTCTTGTGTAGCTATAAATACTCTTTAAGTCTGAAATAAATGAAACAACTTCCACAATTAATGAAAGCATCTACCAAAGCTATTTTAGTGAAAATAGGCTCTTAATAGTATTGTATTAGTGGAATTACAAAGTGTAAAGGTAAGTGATCTTCAAGTATAAAAAAGTGGAAAGGTAACTATTGTACAAAATTGAGGTTGTGTGTAAAACTCTTGGCTCAACTAGAGAAAATTAGTGTGAGCAAGAGTGATCCTATTTGGTGTACAAAAAGGATTATTGTCTCATCTACATTAAAGAGACAGAAAGTAGTGGAATTGTACTCCAAGCTTATGAAGCTTGGGAGTTTGGTTTATCTTTCTAATCTCAAAACTTGTCTTTTATTTACTCTTACTTGTGCATTTATTTCTTTGATCATTAATTGCATTGCATCCATCTTACTAGAATTTTTACTGATCTTAAGTTGCAATTAGTTTTATACAACCTAATTCACCCCCCTCATAGGTTGCTTTTAGGCCAACAAAACCATCCGATAAGGGGTGTAATATGATGAAGGATGAAGAGATTAGTGTAAGTGATAGGAAAATTGTGATGGTAAAAAGTTGAAAAGTTGCAAAAGAAAAGAAAATGGTTTTGAGAACTAATTGGATATGCTAATGGGTGCACTAGCATTGGCTAAGCCTTGGAAGGAATTTTGTATGGAAAAATCGGGAATCAAGCTTTACTCATGAAGAAGAAGAGCATCAAGCTTTTCCCGTGGAAGCCAAAAGGAAAAGGATGGCCAACCATCCTAAAGTGCGTGGAATGATCAAACATGCCGAAGTCGAGCTTAAGACTATAAGCAAGGGTGCATCTCAAGAGGCAACCCAAGCTTTTATTGCTTTCTTGTTGATCTGTACATTTAGTTATGTAAATATGTTACGTTGTGGTTTATTTTCTTTTTCTTAATTTCTGGAAGGGTTTAACGTTTTGTTTTTGTTCTAGTGTTAATGATGCGTTTCAACTCATCTCGTGGATATTTATGTCGAGATACACTACACCAACCATTCTACATTGCCAGAGAAGCTTTCCCTTTCCTTTTTTATGCTTTTATTTTCTTTAACATTGAGGACAATGTTTATTTTTAAGTGTGGGGTCGAGAGTTTTTTGGATTTATAGTTGTTTAATGTAGTTTGCTCATTTTTGTTGCAATATTTTAGCTTTTTTTTTTTTTTTGATCTGACAGTTTTTTTAGGATTTCTAAAAAAATTTGTGCGAATTAGCTGAAAATTTTTGAAAATTTCGGGAATTTTGCAATCACTAGCATGTCTCTTTGATTTTCTGCATAATAATTTTTGAGCTAAACCATTCATGAGTGAGTAGTTGATGTTAGTAATTTCTTTGCATTATTTCTACGAATTCTTGAGCACTTAGCCAAAAATTATTTTTATTTGTGAGTGTCACTTAGGGATAATTATGTAGACTCATGTATATTCGATCCCAGATACTTACTTTCTTACATTTTTTAGGCAAAATTTTATTGACAGCTTGATTTGATTTAAGATGAAGGTAGAGCTTTCTTTGGACGTTTGAGCCTTTCAAGCTAACCCTTATTGAAATTGTTATCCCTAGTACCCTATTTGTGCCTTGTTTTGTAATGAATGGAGAGAAACACCATTCACTTTCTTTCATTAAAACTTACTTTACCTACCTTTATGAGCTTAATAATTTCTTTTATTTTTCTAGCCAAAATATCTCTTAAGAGTTTTATTGCACACATTAACTATTAAGGGGATAAAAAAGTGAAAGGCAGTTGAATGGGGGTGGTAAATTGTATGAGTGAGTTGTGTACAATTATGGGGCAAGGACGGGGTATAGGTAAAAATTGGAAAAGAATAAATTCTTGAAAATGCAGATGGTACCTATCACTGGTACCTGCCTTGTTATGATTACAGGTAGTGCCTATTAGAGACTAGTACTTGTAATTGCAGGTAGTGCCTATCACTGGTACCTGCATTTGTGTGTTTGTGAGTAGTGCCTATCTCTGGTACCTGTATTGAGAGCGAACATGGAAAAAAATTGATTAATAAATGTCCAAAAAAAAAAGTTGGCAAGTTGGGTTAAAATGGAAGAAGGAGGACTTTTTGTTGCTTGTTGTAAATTTATATGGGTGTTTGTTGATTAAGTGTGGGGTACTTTCTTTGTAAGGATATGTGTATTGGAGAAGTAGTTTTATTTTGCTGTGTGGGAAGCATTAATTTAAAGCTCTTTCTTTTGTTTTGTGATATCCTTATCCCTTCTTTGATTAGCCAATACCCTAGCCTAACGTTACAAGCTAAAAAGTCCTACCTAATTTACATTGAGTTGGTTGTCTACTAGGAGAAATATAAGAAAACTAAGCTATAGGGTGTTCAGAAAAATTCTAAGAGTTTGCATGATTTGATCCAAGTGTCTTGAAAACTAAGTTTTTATTGAATGGCACATATATTCACATACACACCGAATTTCATGTCTAGGATTTTATTGGCATTTGAACTCTTGAGCTCTTAGATTACTCCTAATGGTGGCGTGGTTCTTGATTATTTATGTGGACAATGGCTGAGATATGTTGGGTGCATTTTTAATGAGCTTATCTGTTTTAATTTTATTTGATAAGCTCATAAATGTCTTATATTTTACGTATCATTTACAGTATTTTTATGTAATGTGAGCAATACTTGAGCTAATTATGAGATTAATTGTTTTATTTTTAATTGTGTAAGTCTTGAACGGAAAAAGATTCAAAAAGATCAAAAAGTTGGAGAAAAATCATAAGGATGAAAAATGTACAACCTCAAGGAGTAGATTTGGATACTGTTTGGTTTTTTCAGCATAACATTCTTGTCCAAACTCTGACTGAATTGATTCAAGATGCATTGGAAAGCTGAGAGGAAGAGCTACAACTTTTATGTTTTGTATTTTTCCAACGTATGTTATCATCAAGGCTCTCTCACAATCGAGGTTGAAATTCAAACAGAGTACAAAGGCGCACATGCGCATGTGCGCAAATTCCAGTAGCAAATGCCTTAGTGTTTCCATGCGCATATGTACACGACACAGCAGTACTCCCACCAAATTTGTTATTTTGGCAGCCATTTCCACCCAATTGGACTCCTTTTCATGGGCTTTCATATAACTATCATTAGAGAGGAAATTTAACAGTAATATCCCCTATAAATACCCCATTTTACAAAGAAGTTGTCTAGAATCATCATTAGATAGAGTAGTCATTAGTTAGGGTAGACAAAAAACAAAAAAACCATTAGATGGATCATTAGATTTGGGTTTTACTTTTCTTCTCAAGATTTCACGCTTCATCAACTTTAGTTCCAGCTACAACAACTAAGTTTGCTTTCTTTATTCAAATTCAATTCAATTCTAGCTTTTTATTGCAATTCTTTAGTTTTAAATTTAATCTTATTGCTTCACTTTTCTAGTTCATTAATTAAAGTAAATAAAAACTCTCACTTTCTTTAGTTTTAATTTGATTTGGTAATTGTTCTTATTTTGTAGTGGTAATTTAGTTTGGTAGAAACATGTCTTTTACTTAATTTGTCTAACTAGTGAAAAGGTTTGTGAACCTTAGAAATTATTCCATAGTCCTCATGTGAACAATCCTTACTCACCCAATCTACAAACTTACCTCTTATCCTTAGAGCATGTGTAAGTATTGATTAGGGTTATTAAGGCTTATTTATTACTTGTTTGTGAATTGAATTACCTCACCAATATTTACCCGAACAATTGTTAGTTGGGGTTGTGAATTTGTATAAGTGTGGGGTATTAGAGCCCTTATTTGGTTGCCGTGGTTTTCACGTATAGTTTTTATAGGAATGGCACGAGCGGGTAAGAAATCGGCTAAGGGCAAAAACACCGGAGCTTCTTCGTCATCCGGACCTCAACAACAACGTGAGAACATGCCCAAGGAGAAAGTGTTGGCGCAATTCATCAACGTTGCAACCCAATAATAAATAAGAAAGGGATATTTCACAGAGAGTCGCAATCAAAGACAGGGGTATTCAAGTACCATTGGCCGGAGCTCGGGAGATCCGAATTACTATATGCATGCGTGGTTGGAATAACTTCACCTCTACTCCTAAGGACACTATACTACTAGTAGTGCTTGAATTTTATGCTAACCTGATTCATTATAGTGACACTATGGTGTACGTCCGAGGGAAAAAAGTGGGTATTTCTGCCAATGATATTAACCAGCTTTTGAAGGTCAACCGTGTGTGTAATGATGAGTGGCCAACCATCTACGACACTAATATAGAGGTCAATGAAATTACATGTATTCTTTGTACTAGTGAAGTTGAATGGACATATAGTGTGGGGGGGTGTTGCACGACACTTTAATACTAATACGTTTAAGCCGGCTTAGTTCTTATGGTTTGAATTCCTATGTGCTCGCCTCCTTCCAGTAAGCCATCTCACATATGTTACTCTGGAACATGCCAAACTCTTGTACATATGCATTGCTTCTGGCAAAGCTATAGATGTCGGCAACCTCATTCGCCAATAGATTTGTTATTCTGTAGTCAACAAGCAATCTGGCCTTTGGTTTCCCCACCTGATCACGACTTTATGTATTGAGAGTGGAGTAGCAATTGATCTATCCAAGGAGAAACTAAAGCCCGGAAAGCCAATTGTGATGGAAGGAGTGAGGGCTCCGATTAGATGCAGTTGTTCTCATGCTTCTACTTCACAGGAGGATGTCTAGCTTGAGCTGGAGCCAAAGCACATTTAGGAGGAGATTTTGGAGCAGGTATTAGCGGAGTAGTAGTGCATGTGACAATGTTTTGACGCATACGTCCAATATCAGCATGCTTGGCAGCATATTATGGAGGTTTGCCAGCTGCTGCGAGAGGGAGAGGAGGACTCATCTACATTCCCACCTTTCCCTCAATTTCATAAGAATTGGTGCCTAATGCTCCTTCTAAAAATTATGCTCGATGCTCTATGAATTGGGACATTTTGATTGTTTTTGTTGTTTTCAAGTTGATATTAGACATTCTAGCTATTTTTTTTCTAATTTGTTTAATATTTGTAGTTGTGATGTCGTTATTTTTGTAGTGTATTACCTTTAAGAGATTAAGTTTTTTCTTGACTATTGTGGACTCTCATTCTATGATTTTCTTGTTTTTCTTAATTTCTCAAGGGGTTTAATGTATTGTTTTTGTCTAGAGTAACAAAGAGTTTCAATTCACATCAAGGGATATGTCAGAATATATTGCACCAAATGTGCATCAATAATAGAGAAGCTTTTCTTTTTCACACTTTATGCTTTTATTTTCGCATTGAGGACAATGCTTATTTTTAAGTGTGGGGTAGGGAGTTATCTGGATTTATAAATATTTGGTGAATAAATTATTTATTTTGCTCATTCTTTGCTGCAATATTTAAATTTTCTTTTGATTTGAGAGTTTTTCAAAATTTTTGAAAATTTTTGCTTAGCATGTTCCTCTGATTTTCTGCATAAAAACTATCTTGAGTTGAACTATTCATGAGTGAGTAGTCGGTGTTAAAATTTTCTGTGCATAATTTTTAATTAGCCATAAATTAATTTTGTTTGGATACTTAGAGATAATTATGTAGACTCACCTATATTGCATCCAAAAAATTATTTTATTACATATTTTAGGCGAAATTTTAGACAACTTGATTTAGTTTAAAGATGAGGATAGATCCTTCTTTGGTCGTTTGAGCCTTTCAAGCCAACTCTTGAAATTTTTATCCCTAGTACCCTGTTTGAGCCTTAAATTGTTATGAATGGAGAGAAACACCATTCAAATTCTTTCATTTAAACTCATTTTACCTACCTTTATGAGCCTAACAATTTCTTTTAATTTCTATCTAAATTGTCCCTTAAATAGCTTTATTGCACACACTTATTTGTTGAAGGGACATAAGGGTGGAAGGTAGTAGAATGAGTGTGATAATTTGGTTGAGTGAATGGCATACATTTGTGGGAGCATGAAGAAGGTATTGAAAATGATTGTATGTTGTAGGTAGTGCCTATTAATGTATTTGCGGGTAGTGCCTACCACTAATACCTGTATTTGGAATCAGACATGAAATAAATATGAAGAATAGGTCCAGTAAAAAAAAAAAAAGAAGAAGGAAGATATTATTAGAAAAATGTTGGCATGTTGGGCCAAGTCGAAGAAAGGGGATTTTCTTGTTTTTTGTTTGCTTAAAATTTTTCATGGGTGTTTGCTATTCGAGTGTGGGGATGTGGATGTATGAAAAAAAAGTTTTATTTTAATGCTTGGCCATCATTATTTTAAAGCTCCTTTTCTTATTTGTGATATCCTTTCCCTTCTTTGGTTAGCCTATATCCTAGGCTAACGTTACAATTCCTACTTAATTTAAATTGAGTTGGTTGTCTATATTAGTGGAAAGGTGTAAGAAGAGTGAGCTATGGGGTGTCCAGAAAAATTTTAAGAGTTTGCATAATTTAATCCAAGTGTTTTCAAACCTGAGTTTTTGAATGAACTACACACATACACACGAATTTCATGTTTTGGTTTATATTAGCATTTGAGCTCTTGGGTTCTTAGACTATTCTAAATGGTGGACTAGCTCTTGATTATTTATGTGGATAATTGTTGAGATGTGTTGGATGAAATTTTGATTTGCTTAATTATTTTAATTCTATGTTTGCATGAGGACTTATAGAATAACAGTCCATTATCCAGAATAACTACAAGCATCACTGAATTACTTGAGCAGTTATATTTTGACTATTTCATTTAAGAATAATTTAGTTAGCTACCATACATGGGAGTTATGTTTTAAACATACATATGAACATTAAATACTAAATAGTAAATATGCACTGTTAGTTGCTAACTCACCAATTATCACTTTAGAAGGTAAAAGAAATGACAAAAGAACCAATAAATCCTTATTTTGGTTATTTATTGCTCTAAGTCTGCAATTATACAAATTTACAAAAAAAAAAAAAAATTGACTAATGAAATCAAAATGGTTAGCATATGGTTGAACATGACACGACATGATAATAATTAGGTACGACACGACACAACACGAATAACTTATAAATTGGATAGGGTTAGGATAGGGATTTCTCGACCCAAATACGGTTATGACAAGACACAATTACCCGACACGACACGATTTGTAACCACAAGAATTGAATTAAGCAATTACAAAGTACTTAAAGCTAATCACTATCTAGACTACGAAAAAGGTTGATTTTTGGGTATTTCAAAAAGATAATAAGCAATTTGATGAGTCTAAAGAGACATAAACATCTAGTTATAAATAAAACACCTAAATCAACTAACATTAACTAGATGACAAACCGCAAGTATACAGTGTCAAATAGTAACTAGTGGAAATAGGGATCGTTCCCATGAAGAATGGTGTGCAACTATAGATTATTTGATTGAAATACTAATTGAAGGGTTTTGATTAAATAAAGAAATTTAACTAAACTAGGTTTTACACTAAAAAATGATTGAAAAAGGGGGTTAGATTTGCATTTATGCTAGCCGATTTCCCAGATTTTGGTTAATACGGTCAATCAAGTGATACAATGTGACAATTTAGTGGTTAATTCTCAATTGTAACCTAATGCCGATCCCTTAATAATTAAGTCTATCAATTTAATTAACCTAAGTGTGGATCCCTACTACTACCTATACTAACCAAACTTGATCAACTACTCATTGAATTCTAACAACCAACTAGGTGAATTAATCCGTCAAGATCTAATTTTAATCCTAATCTGACATTAATCTAGATCTATAATGGAGGTTCAATTACCATATCCCCTCAATAAACTCAAATTATCTAAGAAAGTAGCTAATTTTCCTAATTAACCCTTAAACCCACTAATATTGTCTAATTAGTTCATTTTACTACCTAATCAACTTATTAACCTCTCCTATTAGAAATTTTCATCACACAACCCTAAGCTATAAGTAATTAGAATATATTAACTACAAGAAAGCATAGTAAAGCATTAAATCTAAGCCAAGTCAAATATGAAAACAAAGAAAGCTAGTAAAAGAAGCATTTAATGGAAGTAATGAATGAAGGACATTAAATAAGAGCTTTATAAACTACGAAAGCATGAAATTAAATATTAAAAGAGTGCAAAAAACATAAATGAAAGTATTACAAGCAGTAGAATAAAATTAGAACATCGGAAGAACAACTAGAAAGAAAATGGAAGAGAAAGGCTAAAATTTCCTCCCCAAGTAGAAGGAAGAAAAGAAGAAGAAACATCAGGTGGAGACCCTTCATTTCAGCCCCTAAAATGTATATTTATAGTAGGGTTAGGGGTTGGGTGATTTAGGACAAAATTGCCATTGAAAAAGGGCTGAAAACCGACCAATTTGTGCCACCTTAAAAGACCTATCTGCCAACGAGCTTGGAGCTCGTTTGTGGTGAGGCAACCCTAGGCTTTGGCTGCTCACCAGTAGCGAGCTGCCTGGTAACTTTGCTGTGGGGCTGCTTTATCACCCGATTCCATTCCACTCTGCTCCGGTTGATTGCTCCATGCTCTGTAAAACCCTAAAATGAGATAAAAACACATTAATGGAGGTTGAAATGAATGATTTGAATACATTAGCATTGATTCAAGTGAGCTCAAATATTAGAAGAGTTGATCAAGAATAAGCCCACACAAAACTCTAATTCAATAGAAATTAGACTAAAAGCTTAAGTATAAACCTAAACAAAAACATATGTAAATATAACCTAATTAACACTAACACACACATCAAACACACAAAATTAAAATGCATGAGAACAAACACATGACTACTAAAATTGCTTGAAACCATGGCCAAAACATTCAAATTTGGCCATGAAAAATTCTAATTTCCTAGGGTTATCATTCCCCAAATTTAAGGTTTTTCTTATCCCAAGCAAAATAAAGACAAGAAAATAAGAACAATAAACAAAAAAAATAAACACATAATAGAGAAAAAATACTTAAACACATAACATACAACATATCACTTAACACGTAACACCACCAAAAGAAAAGAAATTAGATGAAAGTGGAAATGTTGAAATCTAATCCACTTTTCAAAAGTGAAAATGGGGTTCTAATTCAAAAAAAAATAAAAATTTTCTCCCACCTCTTTATTTACAAAAATTGACACTAGATTTAATTTTAAACATTACTTTAACTAAAGCAAAGTTAATGCCATGCCAATTCAAACTAAAGTTAATTAAGGTAAAACAACTAAAGTTGCTGACAACTTGTCCTAATCAAAAGAAGGATCATTATGACTTAAATTAAATAATGATGCACATGACATACAAGTGGAAAGTAACAATCTAGTTAAGAGTATTTAATTTGACATGATGATGAGTAGTACACAATGGAAAACACCCAGCTTGGTATGGTAAAAGTGAAAAGGCTCATTTCAAAAACGTTGCTTCTACTTGCCTCATTTTAAAAACAATCCTCATGGCCGTTTTTAAGGTACAACATTTGTGGTGTCGATTTCTCTACTAACCTTATTTCCTACTTTAATGGCATATTTCAAACCATGGGCACGACATTTGTGATGTTGATTCCTAAGAGCAAAATATGTTTTTGAATGCAACCTAGACCAAGGAACATGAATAGAGTGCACCCAAAATCATATCTAGAACTAAACACTCATAAGATGAATGAATACTTTCCACATGCAATTCATAAAAGGATGGTCAAAATGAAGGCCTAACTCCTTTCCAACTCTATTTAAAAAATATTCAAGAATCTTGAAGTGTGTAAGCTAAATTAACAATTCATTTAAAATTGACATTGAAAGAACTCTTATAGAAAAAGTAGTGTTTCAGATAAAAACTAATTAAGAAGACATTTTTACCAAGTGGTTAAAAATATGATTGAGTTTCAAGGATTAAATCCCATTTTTGGTGATATCAACTTTCAACTTCCCAGACAACAACAAAACCATTTCCAAATAAACAAGATAATATAATACACACCGCCAAAATTTTCAATTTATTTCAATGATGAATTACAAACTCATCAACCACTTAACATGAAATGAGATTAAAAATAATAGTAGGAAACACATAAATACATAAACAAACTAAACATAGTACTTGTGAATGACTTTAACCTATACTTGGACAATCAAAAATCTTATGTAGATGATGGATAACATTAGCCCAAGCAAATGTGAATGCAATCAAACATACTATTTCAACTCAAAGCTTGTTTTCATTTCTAGTTGTTACAATCACCAAAGAAATTAATACAATAAGAACTTTACCAAGTAAGTAAGAAAATCCAACTAAGTCCTATGAATTCAAAATAAAACCAAAACTACAATTTAATTCACTATCTTTCTGCCAACCAACCTAACAAATCCAAGAGAGAATCATCAGAGCTTCATAAGGTTCATCTAAATAAAGAAAAACTATCTAAAATAATAATAACTAGGAGGTAATAGGGTTTAACATAACAAAGGTCATATGGGCCAATTCATCTTCCCAACTTAGTGTTTGTAAAAATTAGCATCAAAAGGATTTCAATCAACCAAAAAAATTGATATTATTTCAATGTTAATCAAAGCATCCATAAGCATTCATTAAATCACTCAAATAATCAATAAAGTCAATTAATCAAAAACAAGTGATTACCACAACAATAGAACAAAAATTTAGTCTAAGTTCAAATAGATACTGCACTACAACCACTATTCACCAGAATTCATATAATACCATCATTATTATCATCAGCTAACCAAATTTATCCAAATACAATCAAAAGTCAATTCATAATACAAAGATATATATAAGCCTTTATCAATCCACCAGGTTATTAAACTAGGGCATGTAAACTAAATTAAAGCATTATGATGCCTTTACACACCTAGTTATAAATTAATAAAACACCTAAATACTACTACTAACTAGATGGCATCCTGCAAGTGTACGGTTGTCAACTAGTAGTAAAGAGAAAAAGGGATCGTTCCCATGAGGATTGTTGGAAAGCAATTACCAAGATTTATGGGTGCTTGTGTAGTTAAGCAAAATCAAACGATCAGTGATAGAACTATGATATTATCTAATAAAAGCCATAATCTTAATTCTAACCTAAATTAACCAAATTAAGACTAAAATTAAAAACATGCAAATCACCCAACTAAAAGGACTGCAAAATAAAAACCTTGAATATTAAAAGCAACCATTTCTAAACTATAAATTGGAAAGAGTTAAACTAGAAATCTAAATATTTTTAGATTTTTGATAAAAAAATTAAAAAGCCCACTAAGAATTAACTAGGAATTAATGCAAGAAATTAAAAATTCTACCTAGAATTGCAAGAAATTATCAAGAACCCTAATTTACCTAAGAAACCCTAAATTGCAAGTAAAGAAATTCTTACTAAATTAGACAAGAAAGCAAATAAAAATTATATCTATGTGAAGCTTGCGATTAACCCACTACGATTATCTAATCAAAATTTGAACTTGACAAGAAATTAAAAGAAGATATAAGATAAAATTAAAGAGAAATTTCTATTAAAGAAGTAAACTTGGAGTTCAACCTATCCTAAACTATCTAAGAAAATAACTAAAACTATCTACTCTCCTCTTACTAATTTTTAAGTAGCTTAAACAGTCTAATATTACACTAGGCAAAAAATCAGGAGTTACTGGTTGAAAGTTTACAAAATTGCCCTTACAACTTAACTCTCAGCGAGTCGAGATCGCGGTCTGGAACATTTGAGACAGTGATCTTGACTTTAATGAGTAAGACAATTTCCCGAGTCGGGATCGCGGTCTGGAACAGTCGAGACTGCGATCTCGACTCTCCTCCCAGCATTCTTCATTTCATCCATTTTTGCAATCTGGTCCCTTGAGCTTTGTTTCTTCCAGCTTCTAACCTTTAATTTTTAACCTGCATAATATTAACACCATTAGCACTTAATTAAACTAAAAATTTAACAAAACTTATCATAATTAATTCAAGAATGAAAATAAAAATACATATGAAAGAAATTAACTAAAATTCTCAATCACTTATCCAACTTCGGAATTTAAACTATCAAAATGCTATAATTTAGAGGGAAACAAGTAACTCTAGTTTACTAGAGTTATCACATTATAAAAGGTAAGGGAAAGAAATACTACCCTAACAAAGCCAACGGGGCTTTCCAAGAATGTCTAAGTCCTTTGTAAAATTGTTCCATTCATTTCCACATCTAAAGCTCCCAATGACTTGTGGGACTTCATCATAAGTAGGTATGTCTCCAACCCTTTTTAACGTGTATCCATCATGATCCACTCCTTTAACTGGCTCTTTTTCTATGACATCACCAAAGGGTACCATTTATTGATAATCGGGATAAACTCACACTCATTCAAAGTGTATGTTGGTGATACTTCTGTACAAGTGTTGACTAACCCAGTCATTGAGAATTCAGATCCAAAAGGTCCATCACATCCAGTTTGAGTAGTTTCACAACCGATTAACTTCAATTTCTCTCCATGTAGACTCCCAAAAATTTGTGTTGGTCTATCGGTATTGGTGAGTCTTGATTTAGTGGTTCCATATTGACTCCATCATTCTTTAGTGTTTAGATGGTCCATGGGGTTGTTTTGAGTTTCACGCACCAACTTTTGTGCAAATACATCAATTTGAGCTTGAATGCATTGGAGACGGTTATTCGATTCCTCCATAAAAGTTTGGTGAGGCTTGGAGTTCACATTGGGTTGGGAGGGTTATAGGAGTTCCCTGAGTTTCACCCACCAAATATCTCATGAATTTGATCAAATGGGACACTATGATATTCATGTAGAAAGCTTAGAACTCCAATTGGCATATCATTTCTTCCTTAAAATTAGCCATTTTCTCCGCCCACTATGCCACATCTAATTCTTCTTCAATTAGTAGATATCGATACCCAAGGTTGGCCTCGTCATAGCATTTCGTCATCTCAATTGTGATCTTCACCATCTCTTGGGTAAGATTTTCTATTCGTCGATGAAGATTGTGCTCACAATAACTTTTCCTTGACCTTGAAGTGCACAATAATTGAATTGACTTTGAAAATTCCAACAATAAGGATCCGGATGGTTTATATCTTACCATATTATATTTTAAGGGGTAAGGAGAATAACAACAACAACAACAAACATGGTCATTTTCCATGCCTTCATAACCATAAGGATGACAATATCCTTGGCATGACTCAATCCAATTTATTCTTACTTATTCTTGAAGACTAAACACTAAAAACAACTAAACCAAGAAAAAGAATAAAAACAACACTAACAAGGAAACTATGAAAGTTTAGACTACTAGTTAGTCTAACTAACCACTAAACAATAAACTCTTTTTGGGCCTTTTTGGTATTTTTCAAAATAAGGCAATTAAACTACCAAAGTAAAAAATATTTTTGGACTTTTAAAATAAGCGACTCAAAATCTTTTTATTTTTTCAAATAGGTAAAAACAACTATATAATAAAACAGAGAACTTTAATCTAATATTCTAACCAAGCTATAACAATATTGACAACCATTCCTTAGTAACAGCACCAAAAAACTTGTAGTGTTTAAATAGACACAAACATCTAATTCAAATAAATAAAATGTCTAAATCAACTAATTCAAATTGACCAGTTATGTGAATCACTTAGTTAAAAGCTAGGTCTAACATAATCTAGCTACGAATCTAGGTCTCGAAGTAACTTCTGTTCTCCCCTTAATTAACCAAGTAATTAGAAAAGTGATCAATTTTTCCAATTTACCAACAAGTCTACTATTAATTGCATAATTACCCCAATTGAACCCAAGCAATTAATCAAATAACCAAAGTCCACAGCTAAACAAGGATGATTTGGCCTAACCCATAATTAAACTAGTGCATAATTAAAGAATTAGAGAAAAATATTGTAAATGAAGCAATAAAACTACACTAGCCATAATTAAAGAAAGCATTTAAACTAAAGTAAACATAAAATAAATTAACTAAAGATGAAAGTTTTAAAACAAATTAAGAGTTTGACATCAAATGATTCAATCTTTAAATAAGAAAAATCTAATATTATGAAGACATTAAAATAATAAAACTAAAACAACAAGGGTTCAAACATCCTTTCAAAGAAAGAAAAAGAGAAGATAGTTTTTTGTTTGAAACCCCAGAGGCAATTTATAGATGGGCTAGGAAAAACAGTACAAGCAACAAAATTTTCAGCCATTTTCCTCAACACAAGCCGTGGCTTGCTTTTTTATGCCTAGAAAAAGTTAGTCGCAGCCAATATAGAAACACGGGTCACGACCAAGGTTTTTAAGCCAACAAAAATTTGTTCGCAGTCAACTTGGTTTTAGTTGTTGACTTCTTTATGTTGGTCGGCACCTACATTCCTTTGTGATTTCAATGTGATGCGCCCAATTGTTATTTGTGCTGAAAACTCATTTTCTTACGCTCTCTTCCTCCCAACCTATAAAAATCAATCCTACATAAATAACACATAAAAACACTGAATTAACACTTAAAACATGATGAAAACAATTAAACACACACAAAAGTACAATACACAAAAATACACACGTTTTGACCTAAAAACTCGAAGATTTACTTAAAAATCGAATGAATTGGGGCAGAGTGAAAATGACCCTAATTTCTTAGGGTTATTGGCCTGTGCAAGCCCCATTCCCCTTTTTCTTCCACTCTTTCTTGTCATACCCTAAATTAATTATTCCCCTTTTTCTTCCACTCTTTCTTGTCATACCCTTTCTTGGAAGAAAATTGAAATAAATAATGACCAATAATTTTTGCTGAAAATAATACTAGTATTTGCAAAAGATTGGAAAAGAAGACCCAGAATGGCTCTAAAAGGGCCCTAGAAATTCTATAATAGGTTCTCTTTAAAAAATAAACAAATGGAGTTGTCACTCAATATGTTATTTACACTAATGTTTTGAAAATCGGACCAGCCATTGAATCGGTGGCCTGTCTGGTTCGCGGTTCAATCGATCTGACCGGTTGAACCAGCCGGTTCACTAATTTAGGTTTTTATTTTTATTTTATTTCTACCAAAGTGTGATATAATTTAAAATGACTTAAAATATATTTATATAAAATCTAAAATAAAAGTGAAACACTATTTTTGAGAGAATTATAGTTCTAATCCCCAAAAATACTAATCAAATTTCTAATAAGAAAAGTGAAATTTATACAAAAATAAGTATAAAAAAGATGAAAAAAATAATAACTTAATAGTTTAAACTTTGGTGTGTTCAATGTTTTGCCATTTTGGAGTTTATTTCATGATTTTTTAATTTTTCTCTTTATTTAAATCATTTTTTATTCTGAAATTTAAAAAACCGATTTTTTTACCGATTCTCAATTTTTTACCGTTCTGTCCGATTTTTGGACAGACCGGATATATAGTTGGACCGGACCAGTGGTTCTTCCGGTTCGCGGTCCGACTGGTTGAACCGGCCGGTCCAGTCCGGTTTTCAAAACACTGATCTACAGGGGCATTAACCTAACATAAAGGAGTAATTCTAAAAGTTAAGAAAAAAATATAATGCTAGAATACAAATGGACAAAATTGATATAAATAAATAAATAGATAAATAAATAAATAAATAGCTTTGAAAGCCGGCATATAGGCTTCTCTAGTTACAGGTCATGTGCGCGAAAAAAATAGGTTTGGAGTCCTATGAGGAATGGAAGGCTACACAATTTTATGGATAATTTAGACACCCTTACACCCCTCTGCACCCTGATAAACATCAATTGCTCAATTTAATTTCATGTTTTCTAATAGTTAATCCAGGATTATATGAAATTTGGATAAAATAGTGCAAATAAAAGAAAATCTGCATGGGAAGCATAGAAAGAAGGAGGTCTCATGTGCGAGTGTTGGACTAGTTGCATACCAGCAGTGGACCAATATGGAATTGATGAATTTCTCTACACTAGTGCAAAACATGGCGTGAAAAATGTTTAAAAGAATTTAACATGCTAGAAAAGCTATTAAAACTAATAAATCACATAAAGCATATATAAATATATAGAGCACATAAAACACATAAATATGGTATTCTAACATGTAAAAAACTAGCTAAAGCAGTAAAAAAGGTAAAAGAATAATAATAATAATAATAACACATATGCCCTATCCATTACAACAGGTCCTAGGCCTCTCTAAAGGTCGTACCTCA
The DNA here is from genome assembly GCA_025175665.1 of Cinchona pubescens. Lineage (NCBI taxonomy): Eukaryota > Viridiplantae > Streptophyta > Magnoliopsida > Gentianales > Rubiaceae > Cinchona > Cinchona pubescens. Next base: position 299,347 of record JANKKI010000204.1, read on the forward strand.
TGTAGAGTTCATACTTGAAAGGAAAAGTCCCTATGGCAGTACCTTATGTAAGACGCTTTAATAAATCAATAAATTACACTAATAATGAAAGAAACAACAACAATAATAATAATGAGAACTAAAGAAAATGATTATACAATAAACATGCATATTGCATTTCAAATTTAGTACATATTGCACATAAAGTGTTTAGGTATACTTCTTAGAGTACCAAAATTAGTGGAAGATAGTTATCCAAACTCAAAATGAACAAACAGATTAATACACCCCTATCACAGTACCCAAAAGTGCTAAAAAGTGTTAATTTAAGGACTATGCTATTTAATCACAAAATATGCAAGAAATAACCAATAACTAAACTAAATTGCTAAAATTAAATATATAACAAATATCAAAAAGTAAAGAATTAAGTTCAATTAAAATCTGAAGTGCTAGGGAATGGAATGTAAGACTAGCCAAATTCTAGCATTAAAAAAGTAATTTTACAAAACTAGGGCCAAATTATAAATATGAAAGGTTTACGTGACAAAAATTTATTCTTAAATGTCCGGGGGGCTCAAATATAATTTTGAAAGTTTAATAAAGATATAGTCAAAATTATTGTGCCAATTTTTTTTAGAAAAAAAAAGGGATTAGATCAAAAATTGATTTTCAGCTTTAAAGATATTGCTAGAATTACAGATTTCGGCCGAAAACATTTAAAATGTATATTGTTGAAGAAATTGTCATCTCCCTTTTTTATTTTTATGTAATTTTTCTTATTTACGTTTAGTTTTTTGGATTTTCTAATTTTCCTCATTTTGATCTTTTATGTAGAAAATCAGCCCAAGTAAAAAAAAATTAAGGGACCTACAAAAACATAAAGGACCTAGATTTATAAGAAAAATTAAAGAGCATTTTGCTTTTCTTTCTTCAACTAGGCCGAACTAGAACTTTGCAACCAACCATTGACTAAATTTATAAGACAATTGGCTATCCACCACTTTAATTAAAGCCCCAAAAAAAATTAAGTGATCCAAAATCATTCAAAACTAAACAGACCGAAAGGAGATAAAAGGCCCAAAGGCAAACCCAAACCCAGTTGCCCCTGTCTCTTTCTTTCAAGTAAACTTAATCAACCAATCAAGAAACGAAAGACTAAAAACTAAATAAAACCCCTGACAGCACAGTACAAGAAAATACGTAACTAGAAAATATGAGAAATTTCTAAGAATATGCCTCTTTTCCAAATTTCTTCTATTTGGGTGCCTATTTGAAAGTGAAATTCGAAGCAGAATGCTTCTTCCAGAAAAAAAATTTAAAAAAAAAAAAAAAAAATTGTTCTTGTGACCTCGCATTCCCTGAATGCGAGGTCAAGAGGTCATCCAAATGTTCTGACCATTGCATTCTGTATAATGCGAAGGATTAAAAAATTTTTTTTTTTTTTATAATCTCGCATTTAAAAAATGCATTGTAATGAATTTTTGTATTTAGATTTTTTGGTTATAGCAAATTTGACTATGTATATAATATATATATATATATATATATATATATGTATTTTTTTTTATAGAATTTATGAAATTATACTATGTATATTGCGAATGGAAATCGTGCACTATTACAAAAATAGAAAAAATGAATGATTTCTCAAATTTGACTATGTATATTGCTAATGGAAATTGTGCACTATTACAAAAATAGAAAAATGAAGGATTTGACTGTAAGATAAAATCATTTAAATAGTAAATCGTAAATTATAAACTATAACATTAACGAAGTTGTACGATATTTGGGAATAGTAAACCATTATCTTTAAATCATAAACTATAATATTAACGAAATAGTACGCGAATGAAATGTGTAAACCCGTTAATTTATTAATTTATTAATTTCTTCATTGTTTCTCATGCTTTCTCAAATTAAATCATTTGACTAATTAAAATGCTGTTGAGGTCCATCCTTCCGTAGCTAACATCATTGATAGTTTAGTCGGTCAATTTTGACTGACCTCGCATTCGGTCGAATGCGAGGTCAGTCAACAACATTTTTTTTTTTTATACTTTTGGAACTCGCATTCCCATTATCTTTAAATCATAAACTATAATATTAACGAAATAGTACGCGAATGAAATGTGTAAACCCGTTAATTTATTAATTTCTTCATTGTTTCTCATGCTTTCTCAAATTAAATCATTTGACTAATTAAAATGCTGTTGAGGTCCATCCTTCCGTAGCTAACATCATTGATAGTTTAGTCGGTCAATTTTGACTGACCTCGCATTCGCTCGAATGCGAGGTCAGTCAACAACATTTTTTTTTTTTTTATATACTTTTGGAACTCGCATTCTCCGAATGCGAGTTCCACTCCTTCGGAATCACACTTTCAAATAGGCACACAAATAGAATACATTTGAAAAGTGGCATAATGTTAGAAATTTTCCTAGAAAATATAGCAAATGGATTAATTGAATCATGAATTCCAGAAACAAAGATCAATGAGTATATCCGATTTTAGAATAAGGATCATTAACTTCGGATATGTATATTTGGTTAGAAATTTCTACAATGGCCAAACTATTCTTGATACCTTGAAATCTTCATAAATCATGATTCAGATTCAAAATGAGTTCCGAATAAAATTAGAATGAAGTTTAAATTAATTTTTAAATTTTGACTGGGACCAATTTTGAAACTAAGATCCTTAAAAAGGGCAAATCACCTAAATAGACTTTTAATTTTTTCATTAAAATAGAAAAGGCCTTTTAACCTAATTTAGTCCTTCTATTAAATATTTGTACCAATTCAGTCCCTATTTAGTTGTGCTGTCCAAAATACAAATTTTTCTGGTTGTGCCACCCACAATATAAAAGTTTTTCTTGGTTGTGCCACCCACAATCACATTGGTGACCACCATTGGTCACTACCTGAAAAAATACGAGAAACTTTTTTTGAGTGTTGTAGCGAAATAGGGACCAAATTAGCTACAAACATTTTAGTTGAAGAGCTAAATTAGTTAAAACTAAAGTTGAGAGATCAGTTTGGTTTTAATGAAAATGTTTTTTGAGAACTATTTAGATGATTTACCCCCCTTAAAATTAGGGGTGGGCAAAAAAACCCGTTGATCCAAAGATCTACCCATCCAGCACTGCTCCGATCTAGAAAATGCCTATATCCAACCCTCTTCCATTAGCCGGTTCATTTGAGGGTTAGGTACCCATATTTTCTGGATACGGATACGGATTACAAAATTAAAGACCCGCGGGTACCCAACCCTACATGTATATAAGTAAATTTAAAACAAAATCCTACATTCTATTACTATTTCCCAACCCTACTATTTGCTTCTCCGGCTCCTCTCTCCCTTTACCTAGCCACTAGATAACATCATCGCCTCCATCGTTTATGATGTTTTTCAAACCTTATTTTGATGATGACATAAGCACTTAACTCTGTAAACAAGTTTTGCAGGTATGTTACTTGTTTTACTGAAGACAGGGTGTTCGGACGCATTGTACCGTCCGAACTATGTCAAACTTCTTGGACGCATCCCACCGTCCGAACCCAACAGGCAGAAAGCAAGGATCTTACTGCTTCTCTAACGGACGCACACAACTGTCCGAACAAAGTCTCTTTTGGACGAACATGACCGTCCGAACGATGTTCTTCACCAACTGCATGGAGATCGAACGCTGTGTCGGACGCATCCTACTTATCTTGGACGTCCGAAACCCCAACAGCTACCTTTTGTGCATTTATTATTTAGCCGTTAGGAAGTAGTTGCAACCACCATTTATTGCTCCTATAAATAACTACTCTGATATTTTGTAAAAATCATCTAATACATTGAATACAAGCCTTAGAAAAGAGCAATTTTAGTACAAATTGGCTATAGTGCTTTATTGTATTAGTGTGCAGTTTAGAGTGCAGTTCAATTTTGAGTGGAGTAATAATCTTGTACGAAAGTGAGGTTGTGAGTAAAATTCTTGGCTCAAATAATAGAGTTTTAGTATGAGCAAGAATTTCCCTACTTTGTAAAGATTATTGGCTCACCAAGTGTGTGAAGCATTCAAAAAAGTCTTAGTGATTTGATACTTCAAGCTTGTTAGCTTGGAAGTATTGGCTGTTTAATTTTCCTCTCTTTCTTACTTCACTGTTTCATTGATTCTATTATATCAATTATTAATTGAAAAATCTTAATAAGATTAATCTTTCTAAAAGTATTTTTAGAAACATAATTTATTCCCCGCTCTTAGGTTGCTTTGGGACCAACAATTGGTATCAGAGCCAGGTCTCACTTTATTGCTTAATTTGCTTTTGAGAAAAGAACTATTATGGCAACCAACAATACTCTATATTTTGAGGGTCAATTCGTTACTAGGCCCCCTATGTTTAATGGGGCAAATTTTATTAGTTGGAGAGATAGAATAAAAATATTTTTGCAATCTATTGATATTGACTTGTGGTATGTTGTTAATGAAGGTTCCTTTGAAGCTACTATCATTGATGATCACACAAATAGAATAAGAGAAAAGACAAGGGATGAGCTCACTCCACAAGACAAGGAAAACTTGACGTTAAGTGCAAATAAAAGCCATGAATGTGCTATATAATGCCTTGGAAGCAAATGAATCAACTTGCATAAAGGGATGCATTTTCGCTAAAGCAATTTGGGATAAATTGAAGGAAATTCATGAAGGGTGCGACGATGTTCGTGAGCAAAAGAAATCCTTACTTGTTGCCATTATGAGTCCTTCAAGATGGAACCACATGAAAATATAGACAAAATGTATTGTTGGTTCAATGACATCATTAAGGATCTTGAAGCCTTGGGTAATGAGTATTCTTTGGGTGAAAAGAATATAAAAATCCTAAATGCTCTATCCAAAGAATGGGATGCCAAAACAATTGCCATAGAGGAAGCCAAGAATTTAAATTCAATGCCTATTGAATCGCTAATCAACTCTCTTACATCTTATGAATTGAAGTTGAAGGCTAAAGTGGTGGATGATGAAGAAGCAAGGCCAAGAAGGAGCATTGCTCTAAAGACCTCAAGAGGATGAAAATGACTCCATCAATCTAGAAGATGAGACATTAAAGATCTTGATGAAGGAGATCTTGCACTCATCACCAAAGGATTTCTTAAACATTACATCAACAAACAAAGAATGAGAAGAGGTGGAGCTACAAATTCAAATAATTTCAAAGGAAAGACTAGGCTAGAAATGAAGAAGCAAAACGAAAAGTGTTTTGAATGTGGTCAACTCGGACACTTTGCAAATGAGTGTCCTTCCAAGAAAAAGAAGGAATGAAGAAAGCCTAGATCCAATAACTTTCAAATCACATGGGATGATTGCAACTCCGAAGGAGAAGTCGAAGAAGAAATGGAGTCGGCACAAATGGCCTTTATGGCCATTGGAGATGATGAGGTAAATTCTAACTACGACTCTAATGATGAAAATGATGAAAGTGATCTTGAAACTTTCATTTTGAAATTGCATGATAGCTTAAAGGAATCATATGCTAGAAATAAGGAGTTAGTGCAGAAATCAAATGCTCTATTGAATGCTAACTCTAAACTTGTGAATGAAAATAATGCACAGGCTATCACAAGAAAATTGAAACTTGAAGAAAAGAATGCATGTGAGATCAAAGGTCAAGGAAGAACAAGCCTCCTTGAAGAAAAGATTGGATGATTTGGATGTTCTCTTGACTAGAAAGAAAGAAAATGTTGTTGATTTGAAAAGAAATATAAATGTATTAATCAACAAAAATTTTATCATGTTTAGAAGGGATGACTTATGTTTTGTAAAATCAAAATCATCTTTATATGGAAATAAAAATACTATTTGTAGATATTGCAAACAACATGGACATGTTAAGAATATGTGTTATGTCAAGAAGAATGAAAAACTTGGAATGAAAGTCGCATGGATTGATTGCAATTTCACTAACTCAAATGGACCCAAGAAAATGTGGGTACCAAAAGTTATCAATTGATTCATTGTGTAGGTACTTAACATCACCAACAATGCTAAGTGGTTCATAGATAGTGGATGTTCAAGGCACATGACGGGTGATGCTTTTCTCTTCATAAATCTCATCATATCCAAAAACAGTGGAAAAGTCACATTTGGAGATAACAATAAAGAAAAACCAATTGGCATTGGTGATGTAGGTAAAAATGGTGAAACCTTGATTAAGAATGAGCTTCTTGTTGATAATTTGAACTATAATTTATTAAGTGTAAGTCAACTTTGTGATAAAAATTTATATGTATTTTTTACAAAGCATGAATGTCTTATCCTTGATAAAAATCATGTTGTTTTATTCAAGGGCACTAGGCACAATGATGTTTATGTGATTTTTCTTGATAAAATTAGCAATAGCAATGTAAAATGTCTTACCGCTTCCATAGATGATCCTTGGCTTTGGCATAGAAGACTTTGTCATTTTAACATGGATTTGATTGAAAAACTTGCCAAGAAGGATTTGGTAAGAGGTTTGCTAAAACTAAATTTTTTGAAAAATAAAATTTACGATGCATGCCAATTTGGTAAACAAGTCAAAGTTTCTTTTAAACCAAAGAATTTTGTGTCCACTCATATACCCAACATAAACCTTTAGAATTGTTACATTTAGACTTATTTGGACCTACTCAACATTCTAGTCTTGGTGGTTGCAAATATGCCTTTGTTATTGTAGATGACTATTCTTGGTACACTTGGGTATTATTTGTTGTTCACAAAAATGAGGCTTTTGAAAAATTTGTAAAATTGTTTTGCAAAATTCAAAATTTATTGAATTTAAAGATCATTCGTTTAAGAAGTGACAATGGTGCCGAATTTAAATTTGGAGGTTTTCCCGATTTTTGTGATCACAACGGTATTTTTCATGAATTTTTGATTGTTAGAGTCCCTCAACAAAATGGTGTTGTTGAAAGGAATAATAGGACTCTTTAAGAAACCGCCAGAACTATGATTAGTGAATGCGACTTACCACAATACTTTTGGGCCGAAACTGTTAACACGGCTTGTTATGTCATGAATCGAATTTTATTAAGATCCTTTTTAAACAAAACTCCTTCTGAACTCCTTTTTTGTAAAAAACCCGTTATAAGCTATGACCTTCAAAGTTTTTGGTTGCAAATGTTTTATTTTAAAAATCAAAGAAAACCTTGGTAAATTTGACAAAAAATCGAATGAAGAAATCTTTCTAGGATATTCTAGTGACAAGAAATCTTTCTTGATTGAAGAAGTTGTGCATGTTACATTTGATGAAGCTAATGATGTTATCTCAAAGAATTTGTGCGAAGAGGAAGATGCAGGTATTCTAAAGGAGCTTGAAAAGCTCACTATTCATGAAGATCATCAAGAGATCACATCAAGCAATGATGTCAACGACCATCAAATAGATGATGAAAAAGAAAAGAACGAGGATACTCCAAAAGATCTTCTGAAAGTTTGGAGATTCGTCTCTAGTCACCCTCAAGATTTAATCATAGGTGATCTATCCGATGGGGTAACTACTCGTTCTCATAAACCTTTGAATAGTAATTGTGCATTACTTTCTCACATTGAACCTAAACATGTAGATGTTGTTTTGAATGATGAATCTTGGGTTGATGCCATCTGCAATATGAACTTAGTCAATTTGAGAAAAATAACGTATGGACCTTGGTTGAAAGATCATCTTCTCATCCCGTAATTCGAACAAAATGAGTTTTTAGAAACAAATTAAATGACAAAGGTGAAATCATAAGAAACAAAGCTAGACTTGTTGCAAAAGGTTATGCTCAAGAAGAAGGTATTGACTTTGATGAAACCTTTGCACAGTGGCTAGATTAGAATCCATTCCCATGTTTCTCGCATTTGCATGTTTCAATAATTTCAAATTATTTCAAATGGATGTCAAAAGCGCATTTTTAAATGGTTTTATCGATCAAGAAAATTTTCGTTGAACAACCTCCGGGCTTTGAAAATAAAAATCTTCCAAATCATGTTTTCAAACTCTTTAAAGCTTTATATGGTTTGAAACAATCTCCAAGAGCTTGGTATGAAAGATTAAGTGGTTTCTTGATTGACAATGGATTTAAAAGAGGTGTAGTTGACACCATTATTTTTACAAAAATAGATTTAAATGGTTTGTTAATTGTTCAAATTTATGTTGATGATATTATTTTTGGAGCAACTAATGAAAGCTTGTGCAAGGACTTTTCGCATTTAATGCAAAAAGAGTTTGAGATGAGTATGATGGGCAAGTTACAATTTTTCCTCGGACTACAAGTTCACCAAACAAAGGAAGGAACGTTTATTACAAAAATCAAGTATACAAAGGAGCTACTCAAACGATTTGGAATGGAAGATTACAAACAAGTTGGTACGCCTATGTGCACTTCAACCAAACTTGATAAAGACGAAGGACGTAATGGTGTTGATGAAAAACACTATAGAGGTATGATCGGAAGCCTACTTTACTTAACAGCCAGTAGACCAAATATTATGTTTGCTGTTTGTTTGTGTGCTAGATTTCAATCTTGCCCCAAAGAATCGCACTTGATAGCTGTAAAAAGAATTTTTAGATATTTGAATGGTACAATGAATTTTGGTTTGTGGTATCCAAAGTCCTCTACATTTGAAAATATCATGAACTTTAATTAGTTATTCTGACGCTGACTTTGTTGGGTGTAAAACTGATAGAAAAAGTACCAGTGGTATGTGTCATTTCCAGGGAAATTGTATTTTGTCTTGGTTTAGCAAAAAACAAAATTCTATTTCTCTTTCTACGGCTGAAGCCGAATACATTGCTGCTGGAAATTGTTGTGCTCAACTTCTTTGGATGAAACATACTCTGAAAGATTTTGGTGTTATTTTTTATTGTGTGCCTATAAAGTGTGACAACATTAGTGCAATTAATCTCACAAAAATTCATTAGAGATGCACTCTAGAACCAAACACATTGATGTTAAGCATCATTTTATTAGAGATCTTGTTTGTAAATGCAAATTCGTGTTGATTTCGTGCCTACTTTAGATCAACTGGCTGATATTTTTACAAATCCCTTGGTGTAGATCGCTTTGAATCTCTCAGAAAATGTTTGGGGATTTTACAGATCAATTTGGCATAATCTCTTCGTTCGGACGCACTCGATCGTCCGAACAACAGGTCAAGATCTCTATCTCTCAGATGCTTATAATCGTCCGAACTCTATTCAATTTCTTCACTTATTCTCTGGAATTCTTCCGGACGCTTACCATCGTCCGAAAGAACATCGGACACACTGGCTCTTCAATTGACAGTCCGTTCATCAGCTTTCCGACGCTTCATCGGACGCACACCAATCGTTCGGCAGTTCGAACGGTCTCCCTGTTCGATTAAAACCGTCCACTTTTCCCCATTTCGGAGGGACCCTAACCCCCTGTCTCTAATCTGGCGAAATTTTTTCTCCAAAAACTCCTCAAAATTTCTTCCTTCTCTCCACAAATTGCTTGGAAAATTGTCATTCCCAAAGTATTCATCACCATTATTGTACCTAATTCCACCCATCTACCATCTCATTTCATCAAATTCCCACCAACCTTTCAAAAAAAAAAAATTACATTTTTTCTCCTCTTCCTTCCTTTCATTCACAATGGTTAAAACCCATGGAGGTTCTTCTATAGCAACTCGTGGACGAAAAACAAAAAGGTAGACTTAGAAAGCTCCGATGCGTGGGGAATCTTCTGCTAATCCTCAAGTCTCCTCAAATCCAACCTTACCAAAATTCATCGATGCCAAGGCATCCGAACGGTATACATCTCTTCTGAGCAAATCTATAATTGTTCAACGACCTGCTTCTCAGAGTCTTTTTGATGAATATAATCTTCCCATTGTCAAATCATGCTTTGAAAAACAAAATTGGGGTCACCTAGTGCATATTGATTAACCCGTTTATCATGACATGGTGCTTCAATTCACAGCCAATCTTTGGAAAGGCCCCACTGTTCGCACATTAATTTCTCGTATAAACAGCACCAATCTTGAGATTTCCTCCAACATCATCAACACTATTTTTGAATGTGAAGTCTCAAATCCGAATGATTTCTCTTATTTCTTTTCTTTAGATAAATGGCCCGCTATTGATACTCGATTTGACATTGATGAGGTCAGAGCTATTTTTAACGTCAATTTCAAACAGGCCTCAAAAGCCAAAACCACATTGATCTCTAACTCCTGAACTAAACATTCTGTACATTCTTGTCACGAATTTGCTGTTACCAACCGATGGGCATCACACTGAGCCCGGAAAAATGCATATTTACTTATTTTTTTGTGTTTTCAAAGGCATTCCTCTTGACTTTGGGTATCTCTTCTGCTCCCTGTGGGAACTCTTTCTTACTGATACCTGAAGAAACATACCTTTTGGAAAATTTCTCACCAAAGTTTTTGATTTCCTTAATGTACCCTTCAGCGGCAACAAACAATTTTCCCCTTATTTCAACAAATCTTATATTGAACGAAAAGGCCTCCATTTTTTCAACGATCAATGGTTAACTAAGGCAACTTTTGATATTGAATGTTCAAAATCCCAGGCCTCTGCCTCAGGTTTGGCAATTCCACATTCTCCTCCTTCTCAAACACCTCCACCATTCCATGATCCTCATCCATCTTCCTCTGAACTCTCACTTTCTCAAATCTGTGGCCTTCTCACTTCCTTGAGCACTCAAGTAAGTTCCTTTCACCAGAAATGCCGCACTAATCGTAAGTTAAAGCGACTTGAAACTCGTCAGGTGATTCTCCAAGAGGCACTTAGCTTAGGCATGTCTACTTCGGCTCAGGTTTAATTTGCCAACATTCAATCACAATATCCACTCGACTCCTCTACCAACAGTGGTGACAATGCTGAAGATGGGGATGTTCGTGAGGACGACGAAGAAGACACAAATAATCAAGGTGCTGCCAATGAAGATGAAGGAGACGATGAGGATGTTGACAACACGTTGAATTTCATCATGCAACGCCGTACTGAAGAAGATGAAGACAGTAAGGCTACTGATGATGATGCTCCTTCCAAACGCCGCAAGATCGAAAAGCGCTCCAAAAAGAATAATGACTCGAATTAGATCCTTTAATCATCTATTTTTTAGTTTTGGTATTTCTCTGAATTTTTCCTTTGCCTAGTTAGGATCGCTCTCAGATTTACCCTTTTATGTATTACTTTGAACTAGTCCTGTTGAATATTTGAGTTTTATCCTTAATTGAATATTTGGGCTTTATATTTGGGTTTTATCCTTTTTTCTGCGCTATTTCTGTTGAATATTTGCACGTTCCCGGGGGGAGCTTTGTGTGATGATGTCAAAAGTGGGAGTAGTAATTTATATTGCAAAATGATTGGTCATCACTCATATCTGTTGATTTTACAAAATTATTCCATGAATGTTTGTCATCATCAAAATGAGGGAGATTGATGTTTTCCAAATCTTATTTTGATGATGACATAAGCACTTAACTCTGTAAATAAGTTTTGCTGGTATGTTACTTGTTTTGCTGAAGACAGGGTGTTCGGACGCATTGTAGCGTCCGAACTATGTCAAGCTTCTCGGACGCGTCCCACCATCCGAACCAACAGGCAGAAAGCAAGGATCTTACTGCTTCTCTAACGGACGCACACAACTGTCCGAACAAAGTCTCTTTCGGATGAACATGACCGTCCGAAGCTCCATTCGGATGATGGAACGGACGCATGCACGGCCGTCTGAACGATGTTCTTCACACCAACTGCATGGAGATCGGACGCTGTATCGGACGCATCCTACTTATCTCGGACGTCCGAAACCCCAACGACTACTTTTTGTGCATTTATTATTTAGCCGTTAGGAAGTAGTTGCAACCACCATTTATTGCTCCAATAAATAACTGCTCTGATATTCTATAAAAATCATCTAATACATTGAATACAAGCCTTAGAAAAGAGCAATTTTAGTACAATTTGGCTATAGTGCTTTATTGTATTAGTGTGCAGTTTAGAGTGCAATTCAATTTTGAGTGGAGTAATAATCTTGTACGAAAGTGAGGTTGTGAGTAAAATTCTTGGCTCAACTAAAAGAGTTTTAGTGTGAGCAAGAATTTCTCTACTTTGTAAAGATTATTGGCTCACCAAGTGTGTGAAGCATTCTAGTGATTTGATACTTCAAGCTTGTTAGCTTGGAAGTATTGGCTATTTAATTTCTTCTATTTCTTACTTCACTGTTTCATTGATTCTATTATATCAATTATATAATTGAAAAATCTTAAAAAGATTAATCTTTCTAAAAGTATTTTTAGAAACCTAATTCGTTCCCTCCCCCCCTTTCTTAGGTTGCTTTGGGACCAACAGTTTATGATGAATTTTTCTATGTTGATTGAAGGAAAATCTATAAGGCCCACAATGCCTTCTTTATTTATCACCAATTAATTACCAAAAATTGGTTATCACCCTCATTTGCAATTTTGATACAGTTGATCCTATGGGATGCACACTTTTCTTCCTCCTCCACCCCAACCTCGTTGCTACCAACCAAAGCCCCAGAACCATCAAAACCCATTACCCACAACCACCAACCATCTTCTCTTCCTCCATATTCCCTAGCCTAGTAACTAGCCATCTCTCCCTCCTTAATCCTTAACCCCTTTTTCTTACCCCTATAATGGCAACCAGATGCAATTCTCAATGTGATATTATGTACAGTTTGGTGTATATTATGATATATTATGTTGGTGTGGGTTTGTGTTTAGCGATTGTGTCAGTTTTGAGAGAATTGGTGTGTGGTGTATGACAAATGATTTTTTTTAAATGAATGATAATAGTTAAGGGTCGGTATCTGCATGCCCTAACCCTCTTTTAGTGGGTATCTGATATGCGGGTATTCGAAATTATGAGGGATACATTAGGGTTGAAAGATTAGTAATCCACAGTATGCAGGGTAGATCAACTAAAAGACTTGAGGGACGATTACCCATCCCATGCCTACCCCTACTTAAATTTATGCTCAAAGGGACAATATGTGAAAATTCTTAAATTCTTTACTTTCTTAGGCAAGCAAAATCCAAAACACATATCTCATTGAATAAAACACTAAATGTGTTGATTTCAAAACTCAAATATGACTTGTGATGTCTAGTTCACGAAAAAACGGTAAGAATGATTCAAATTCTTAATGCCCATAAAGTTAAGAAATAGTTACAGACTATCAAGAAAGAGTCATAATGGAAAACTTTCTAATAAACTATAAATAAATTGGAACACATAGGGAATAATAACTCAAATGTGTTAATTCCAATTTTCAACATAAATAGACTCAGAACATTACATAATATCCACAAATAACCACAAAAATTGTTGTCTATGATAACTCTACAAAATAGAGTTATTTGTCATTCATTTCGATCTAGATTCTTGCCATGATTCGAGTAATTTTTAGGGTTTTTATTCATAAATTTGTATCTTTCGTGTTTCAATGCTTTATGTGTTTTTGTTTAGTTTATATATTTTTTTACATGTTTTGAAGATTGGTGGATGGTTTCGAACAAAAATGAACTAAGAATACACGGAGCAAAGTGAAGATCAAAAAATGAATCTGTAGTTCTAGTGCCGCGGCAGTCATCGAGAAATTCCAAAACTTCCGAAAGTAGAAAGTCACGGCATTCTAAGCAAGGAAAATGCCAATGCCGCAACTTTACAGCCAAATCCTAGACAGGTCAATTCATGATTTTTACAACTTATGCGTTCGGTTTTCGGCCCATATGGGTCTAACTTGATCTAAAGTTGGACCCTACCTTGACCCCAAGACACATTGTAACTATAAATAGAACCCTTAAGGACCTATTTCATCAAGCACTGGATTAGATTAATATTGTAGTAATAGGATTAGGATAGATTAGCTTAAATTCTCTCTTAGTTAGTTTTACAACTATAGAGATCTTGGATGATTGTCAAGAGGACTACACGCTCATCTGCATGGAGTCTCCAGCAACATTGTCTTCTCCAACTCGTCATGGACTTCTACCGTTTGCTTTCTTTTTCTTGTTTTCATGTCGTAGTTTTGTGTTAGGCGCTAATGTTGCCCAACTATATAATTCATGAGTACCCTGTTTGATTAATGATTCAATCTTTCATATTTTTTGTCTACAAGAGTATGTGTTGTTATTCTTAATGCCTTTTTATATATGATTTGTTGTAAAATTATATTTAGTAACTGATATTTGAATGTTGGTCGAAGATAATGCATTCCATAATTCATTTATGTTCAAAACAAAAGTTCGATCATAAATTAATTGTATGGTCAGTTTAGTGGCTCGAAAGAATACTAACAACAAGGGGTTCTAAAGATCGTATGCTCTGATTATTTATGCCTAGGTTAACTCTGAGAAAACTTAATCAAAGGTAGATCTAATTAAAATAGTTATTGGCTTCAAAAAGTGTAATATATATTAGGAAACTTTATCATCTTATGTGCATTCCGATTGATTCTTGTTTGATTTAATTCTCATGATTATGTTAGTTAGGTGAAATCAATTCCCTAACATCCTTAGTTCTTATATTTTTATCTTTATTTATGTTTGTATTTATTAATTTTATTATTCTTAGTTCAGTTTGATATACTTCTTACTTTGATTCAGTAATGTTCAAAGTCTACTTGTAGTTAATTGTTAATTCAACCCTCATGGGATCGATACTCTACGTACTCACTTTGTTACTTGTTCAACAAGTGCACTTGCTAGTGAATCTAGCATGCATCAAGTTTTTTGGCACTGTTGCCAAAGAAGAGTTTAATCAGTGGTTTCTTTTAATTGCAATTTGACTTGTTAATCTGAGCTTTTTATTAACTTTTTTTTTATTATTTATTTGTTTATTTGTTATTATATATTGTAATTCTTGTAATTGGCCATATGATAGAGCTACTTGTGTTATAATGATGATATATCAAAAGAGTTAGTATTCCAATTACAAGAATTGCATAGGAAGGTAGATCAATTGGAATAATCACAAAATACCTGTGAATTTTATGGTGCAAACCACTAAAGTAATGGGTGTCAAGTAGGAAACAATTGTGATTTTTCTTCCTATCGTAATCCTAATTCTTTATCTTCCCTCGACAAGTATGATTATTCGAGTCCTACAAGCAATCCTGGTTGGGGGGGAGTATCCAAATGAATCATGGTACCAATATCAACAAAATTACATGGTGTCGCACCCATCCCACAACTCGCGGTCTGGCCGGCACCTTTGGGACCGGCACCGTCGCCAATGTGGTGCTCGTGAAATAGGTGATTAAATGCAAAAGTCGGCCACTCGGTAGTTCCCACACCGGGACACAAAAAATACATCAAAATTTAAAGAAAAAATAAACCCTAGTCTAGATTGACTCCTGGTCCACGTAATTCAAAAAACATGAGTTCGGGAATCCTGTTGTAAAATGGGAAGGTTTGGCATAGATTTGAATTTCCCTCGGCACCCACTTTATCCGGCGTTGGACCGGTTGCATGATTTTATCGCGTTTCCCTTTTCAATTTTAGTATCATTATTGCCGACTTTGTAGCGTACGTGTGCTTAAGATAGTTTAAAAGTAATAAAAATATATACATATTAATAAGGAAATGAAAATAAATGGTAAATAAAAATATTGACAGGTAAATTTAGCCCGGGGTCCAGAATTTAAAGTTGCACACATTTAGCTTGTAGTGCCCTTTAACTCCCAAGGGGCAAAACAGTCGTTTGTCATGCACGCCAAAGTTTACTTCTAGCCCGATTTTATATTATTGATACAGTTATTAAGTCATAGGAGTAAACTTTGGCGTGCATGACAAACGATTTAATGTCCAGTCGTGCAATTAAACAAAATTTGAGGACAGAAGAGTAAATTCACATCATTTAACAAGTAAGAAAAAGCATAAATATTATATAAAGCACAAATCATCACAAAATAAACGAATCGAAAAATATGTGCAAAATCAGAGCCTAT
Organism: Cinchona pubescens; assembly: GCA_025175665.1. Lineage (NCBI taxonomy): Eukaryota > Viridiplantae > Streptophyta > Magnoliopsida > Gentianales > Rubiaceae > Cinchona > Cinchona pubescens. Next base: position 315,305 of record JANKKI010000204.1, read on the forward strand.
TTACAATTTAATACTCATAAGGGCAAAACGGTAATTTCACAATCAAAGGGTAATTAAACATATTAAAATGTCAAACAAAAATCAAATTAAAGTTTGGTGGTTATTGTCATTAAAAATGTAACTTAGAAGAAATTTAAAAAATAATAAATAAAAAACAAAAATTAAGTCATAAATAATGCAAAAATAGTAAGATAAGCATTTCTTCATTGTCACAAAAACAGTCGATTCAAAAGCTCATTTAACTCACCTCAGCCTCAGGAATGTGGTGGAATTAGTTATGCTCGGCTTGGAGTGCGTTTGAGCTGAATTTGCTTTCAGCATCTCTAAGCTTCCGGTTGATGAACTGGCCTTCTTCCACCACGTTTTTCACCCAACAGATGAACGATTTTGCTTGAGCTTTACAAAGAGAAGTTGTAGTCCCAGGTACCCTCTACAACTTTTCTTCTTTGAATTTAGCCTAATTCCTCTTCGATCGTTTGGAATTTTTACTCAAAGTTGGTTGTCTGGAAAATTTTCCAGACTAGAAAATCTCTTTTTTTCTGCAGATTTTCTTGGCCACCAGCCTGATTCTACCACGTTTTTTACCCTCAAATTCAATGATTTTAGTTGATCTTTACAAGAGAAGTTGTAGATCCAGGTACTCTATACAACTTTTCTTCTTTGAGTTTAGTCTAATTCCTCTTCGATCGTTTGAAATTTTTGCTCAAAATTGGTAGTTGTCTGGAAAATTTTCCAGACTTGGAAAATCTCTTTTTTTCTGCAGATTTTCTTGGCCACCAGCCTGATTCTACCACGTTTTTGACCCTCCAAATGAATGATTTTGCTTGACCTTTACAAAGATAAGTTGTAGTTCCAAGTACTCTCTACAACTTTTCTTCTTTGAGTTTAGTCTAATTACTTTTAGATCGTTTGGAATTTTTGCTCAAAGTTGGCTGTCTGAAAAATTTTCCAGACTTAGAAAAATTTCTCTCTTTTCTTTTCTGCAGAAATTTCGTCCCCTCCACTTTAGACTGATTTTTTTGCTCTTTAAAGAGCTGGATTGAGTGTAAAAATGGTCAAAGACCATTCCTTGTCATGTTGGGAGTATGGGACATCTGAAATTTGGTGAGAATGGGTGAAAAAACGCAGAGAAAAACGTGGCTAAAAAGCTCTGTCTAGCTGACTGTTCGGCGCGTGATTTTTTTTTTTTTGAAAAATCTAAAAACTTAATTATATTAAAACTCATTCTTTGTATTTCATTCCTAAAAATGCATAAAACACATAATAATTAAACACCATAAGACAAATTAAGAGAGAATTAAAGGATAAATTAAGAGGAAATCAAAAAGCAGGTTAAAAAGAAATTAAAAGGGAAATTAAAAAGAAAATTGAGAGTCAAATCTAAATGGAAAATAGGGGAGAACTTAAGGGACAAAAATAGGTGTCTACACATGGATCCACATACAAAACACATGCCACAACTAGAGGATGCATGGTCTCATAAGGAGAAGGAGTCTAATCTTGAAGTGATTGTGATAAGTTTCATGAACTCAAAGGGCGTAAGGTTGAATAAGATAGACAAGACTATTCAGCAACTGGTAAAAAGCAGGTTAAGCAACTTGCCATTGTGATTTTGGGATGGATGCTAGAACCTTCTTTATCTAGTAATCCTCTTCCAGCGGTTCAAGTTGAAGGGATAAACATAGAACAAATAAAGGAGTCTACCAAAAGCATAAATTCATATGGTAGAGGAGCAAGACAATATGGATTGTTTGATAAATAAATATTATGAAATTATTTCTAATCTTATGGATTGATTTCCTAATGGATTTGACTTGGAGAAAATTTTACCTTAGCCAAAAATTAAAAAGCCCGATAATACCAAGATGATTGAAGTAGAGAAAGTTCCACTAGAATTCACTGACGAGACGTTCAGAATTATGAATGATAGTGCTGATCAAAGTTTTCATGAAGATGATGGATCATCAAATGCATATATGACTATGAATACTTGAAGAGTGAAAAGCCATACGGGCTTTTTTATAATTCTTCTCCATGGGCAATAGGGGCACACCATATGAAGATAATGAAGCCACATTGGCTTTGCCATGACACTTCCAAATGGGTAGTGGGTGCAAATTACCTGAAGATTCCTAGACCACCTTGGCTTCATGAGGGGAGTTTCTTTGTTTTAGGCTTCTATTATTGTTTGGGTCATGTTTTAGTATGAGTATTGCGTTATTTTTAGTTTTTTTTTAAGTTTTGTTCATGTGTTAAGTATAATGGTGTGTCATATTTCTTTTCCAATTATGCTTATGTGTTTTATCAATCTTGAGGATCTAACTATACTTAGAAGACTCTCTAACTATTTGATAGTAACCTTCAGGACTTTACACCCTCTTCCCTAAAGTATTGTAGAAGGTCACAAAAATACTAGTTAAATTTTTAGTTTTATTTCTTTTTAGTATGATTTAATGTGGTTGGACTGTGTCGTGTTCTTTTATTTAGTATCTTATGTTTGCAATAGTTTAAATATATTTCCGTTGATGTTTTGTTTTGGAGTAAAGAATAGCTAATGCTTTGGCTATTAATCCCATTGATTTATGATTTGCCATTTTTCTTTATTGAGTGTTTGTGAGTGTCTTAGTGAGTAGTGATTTATTTCTTTTCGAATGTTCAGTGCTTATCTGAGATAGTTTTTTGATTTGATTTAACTTGTGACATTGGTCTTCAGTAGTGTGGATCTTTCATTAGAGCGAAATACATCCGAAACTTGAATTTTAAAAATGATCTAGGCCTTTTTTGAACCGTTTGAGCCAATTTTCAACCTTTTATTATATTATACCTATTCTCCCCGTTTGATCTCTATAAGCCTTTGATTTTCTTCAATGAGCCACATTGTATATATTTTTTTTCGTTTATTATCCTCATTTTTATGTATTACCTTAGACATTGTTAATTTTCTAGAAGTTCTTCAATGCCATGATGATGGAGTTTGTTTTTTAGGGGGTTTTATACCAATGAAGATGGTTCTTTTACTGATTATAGAAGAGGTCAAATAACTTCAATTCTTTGTACATATTTTTCTCTTACTACAAGAGTGTTAGAATGAGAAGTGATTATCCTCAAAAGAAAATTAAGGAGGAAAAGAAGAAAAAAAAGAAAGAAAGAAAGAAAGAGATAGAGAGAGAGAAGAAAGGAAAAGAAAAAAAAAGCACAAACGAAAGAAAAGTGAAGTGTGGAATAAAGAAGGTGTGTAATTGCCTTCAAGTGTATATAGGGAATGATTGTGCTTGTGGGATGCTCTGAGATCATTGTCCGATGTTCTAATATTTTGTCTAAGGTGATTATAGCCGGTTTATCCATATATATCCTACCTATTTTTAACTTTCTAATGTCACAATCTTATAAAGCCTAAATCATCCTTGATTTGAGCTAGTTTGTATTAGTGAAGATGGGTGAGGCATTACTTTCGACTAATGTGACCCTTGTTAAGTCTTGTAATCACAATAGTCTTTGTTCAAATAAATGTGTTGAGTGAGTTTTTGTTGTGAGCTTTTGTCATTGCCTTGTTCTTTGTTGAGTAGTCTGGGTATTGGTATTTTCATATTGATGTGGGATCTTTGATCAAATTATTCTATAGACTTGAATGGTTCTTTTCTTCTATTTTGTCATTTATTGTTACCACCATTGTGCCATATATAAATCTTTCATGAGTTATTTGTTTCTTTGTTTAAGTGTTTGTTGTCTTATTTTGCTTGGAACGAGCAAACTTTTAGGTTAGGAGTGTTTGATAACTTTAAAAAATATAGTTATTTGTCATTCATTTTGATCTAGATTCTTGCTATAATTCCATTACTTTTTAGGGTTTTTATTCATATTTCGTATCTTTCGTATTTTAATAATTTTTGTGTTTTTATGGTGTTTGTGTATTGTTATGTGTTTGTAGGTTGGTGGATGGTTTGAAGCTAAAATGGATTAAGAATACTCAGAGCAAAGTGAAGATCAAGAAATAAATCTATAACTCTAGCACCACAGCGTTCCAATTAATAAGATGAACGAGCAAGCGGCGTTCATTGAGAAATTCCAGAACTTCTGAGAGCAGAAATACAAGGCATTCTTACCAAGGCAAATGCCAGTGTCACAGCTTAACAACCAAATCCTGGATGAGTTGTTTTGCGATTTTTACGAGTCCAATTTTGGAGCCATTGGCCTACTCGATCTAAATATCTAGCTTGACCCCAAGACACATTGTAACTATAAGTAGGACACTTAAAAAACCTATTTTATCAAGCATGTAGGTTAGATTAATATTGTAAGAGGAGTAAGGCAGATTAGATTAAATTCTTTTATAGTCAGTTTTACAACTCTAGAAGATCTTGGACTATTATCAAGAGGACTATATGCTCATCTACAAGGAGGCTCCAAGCAAAGTTTTTTTCTCCAATTCGTCATAACTTCTAGCGTTTTCTTTCTTTTATAGTTTCCATATCGTAGTTTTGTGTTAGGGGTTGATGTAGTAGCCCAACTATGTAATTTGTAAGTATTTGTTGGAATAATGATTCAATCTTTCATATTTTTTGTCAACAAGAGTATGTGTTATTCTTCTTAGTGTCTTTTTTATACATTAATTGTTGTGCAACTATATTTAAGAATTGATATTTGAATGTTAGTCAAAGATAATGCATGCCATAATTTGTTTATATTCAAAATGGAAGTTTCATCACAAATTAATTGTGTGATCTTTCTGTGGCTCGAAAGAGTACTAACAGCAAGGTGTTCCAAAAATCCTATGTTATGATTGTAAATTTTTTTGCCTAGATTAAATCTAAGAAGAGTTAATTGAAACTAGATCCAATTAGAATATTTATTCGCTTGAAAAAGTGTAATACACATCAGGGAACTTTATCATCATACGTGCAGTCTGATTGATTCTTATTTTATTTAAGTCTTGTGATTGTGTTAGTTAAGTAAACTCAGTTCCCTAGCATCCTTAGTTCTTATTTTCTTATTTTTATTTATATTTGTATTTATTTAATTGCATTATTCTTAGTTCAGTTTGATCTACTTCTCACTCTAATTTCTCATATAACATTCAAAATATAGTTGTAGTTAATTACTAATTCAACCCTCTTTCTCGTGGGATGGTACTGTACTTAATCACTATAGCTTGTTCAACTAGTGCACTTACTAGTGTGTCTAGCACGGATCAATCTACCTGACAAAATTCAACTTCAATTTCTGATAAACATTTTATTAACCAATTTACATTTTCTGTCTTCTTGTCTGACATACCTTCTAGTAAACAAAACACTGTACTGAAATCAGAAAATCAAAATGTTATGAAACAAAAAATTTAATAATCTATAGTAAGGATAAAGAAATCATTAGTTCGTAGAAGTCAGGATACAAGACATCATTAGTTCTTAGAAGCTCTCCCTAAATTTGAAGTGTCAATACCATACAAAATTTTTTACAATTCTTTCGAAGTTTCTTAGAATATCATTCCTGCTAGAGCACAAGTCTCAGCACAAGTATGATTATCGCGACTACTAAGCGACTGGTCCAAGAGATTATAGTAGATTTCAATGAGACTAGTGATAACTCTAGTAAACTAGAGTTATTTTCCTCTAAATTATAGCATTTTGATAGTTTAAATTCCGAAATTAGATAAGTAATTGAAGATTTTAGTTAATTTCTTTCATATGCATTTGTATTTTCATTTTTGAATTAATTATGATAATTTTTGTGTTAAATTTTTAGTTTAATTAAGTGCTTAATGGTGTTAATATTATGCAGGTTAAAAATTAAAGGTTAGAAGCTGGAAGGAACAAAGCTCAAGGGACTAAATTGCAAAATGGAGCTCTTGATACACATCTGGAAGAAGAATCGAGATCGCGGTCTCGACTATTCCAGACCGCGATCTCGACTCGGGAATCAAACCTACTATTTTAGAGTCGAGATCGCGGTCTCAAAACTTCCAGACCACGATCTCGACTCACTAAATGTTAAGTTGTAAGGGCAATTTTGTAATTTCCAGCCCAAAAACCCTGATTTTGCCTTGTATCATGCTGCACTATTTAAGCTAAAGTAAAGAGTAGAAAGTAGAGTGAGAGGAGATAGTTTAGAATAGAGAGTTTTAGATAATTCTAGATAGATTAGGATACCTTAGACTACAAGTTACTTTTTCTAATAGAATTTTCTCTTAACTTTCATCTTAGATCTTCTTTAAATTTCTTGTCAAGTTTACATTTTTATTAGATAATCGTAGTGGGTTTTTCATAAGTTTCAAGTAGATATAATTTTTAATTGCTTTCTTATCCATTTTGTATAGTAAAAATTTCTTTGCTTTCAATTTAAGGGTTTCTAGTGAAATTAGGGGTCTTATCAATTTCTTGCTTTCAATTTAAGAATTTTCAATTTCTAGCTTCAGTTTCTAGTTAATTCTTAGTGGGTTTCCTTAATTCCAATTGAAAATTCCAAAAATATTTAATTTCCTAGTTAATCTTTTCCTAATTTCTACTTTAGAAAATGAATGCTTTAGTAATCAATTTTTATTGCTTTATGGTATTTTTAGTTGATTTATGCACTTGTTCTAAATCTTAGTATTAATTAGATTAAATTAAGTTAGAATGGAAGTTATAGCTTTCATTAGAATAGTTCCTCCATCCACTAATTGATTTAGCTTAACTACACATTTACCTTTAAAACCTTGGTAATTGCAATCGACAATCCTCCTGGGAACGATCCCTAGTTCCCTTGCTACTAGTTGACAACCGTATACTTGCGGGATGCCACCTAGTTAGTGATAGGATTTAGGTGTTTTCATTGATTGATAAAACTAGGGTGTTAAAAGAGGCATCAAGTTTTTGGCGCCGTTGCCGGGGAAACACTTTGGTTTTTGGCAATATCCAGCGCACATATGGGTCGTGTAGATTAAGCACTTTAGATTAGATTAATTTAGTTTTTAATTTTTGTTGATTTTTATGTTTGATTTGGTTGTCTTGTGGAATTGACTTGGAATTCCAATTAACTATTTGCCTTGGTTGTGTAGTGCATGGTAAGAAGTACTCAAGAGCCATTCATTTGCCTGGACAAGGAAAGGGAGAAAGAGCTAAGACAAATTCGAAGGTTGAGATGGGTGCAACAAGAACAAGAAAGGATAGAAATGGCACATGTTAATGCTCATCAAGGGAATGTGAATATGGAGAACGAAGAAGAAGAGGTAGGTGGAAATAATGGAATGGGTGGCTATAGGAATGAAATGACATGAATGGGAATGGAAGGCCATTGAGGGAGTATGCTTTACCTAATTTTGATCGGGCGAACTCACGCATTGCATGCTGATGTCCGTGCAAGTCAACAATTTTGAAATCAAACCCGGCCTAATCCAAATGCTCCAAGCCCATGCTATGTTCGGAGGTGGACCAAATGAGGACCCATACCTCACCTTATGAATTTTGAAGAAGTCTTGGACACATTTAAGTTTAATGGAGTACATCCGGATTGTGTTCAGATGAGGGTATTTCCTTTTTCTCTTCGTGATAGGACGAAGTTGTGGGTGCAATCCCATGCTCAAGGAACATTCACCACTTGGAACCAACTCGTTCAAGAGTTCTTGGCAAAGTATTTTCCTCCCGCAAGAATCGCTAAATTAAGGAATGAGATTAAATCGTTCAAACAAGATGTTGGTGAAAGCCTTGGGGAAGCTTGGGAAAGATTCAAAGAGTTGTTAAGAAAATGCCCACATCACGCCATTCCTTTGTGGCTTAAAGTTCAAACTTTCTATAATGGTCTACTTCAAGAGACGAAATCCATCGTAAATGCCTCCGCTGACGGTTCTATCTCATACAAGATTCCGGAAGAAGCTCAAGAGTTGTTAAATAGGATGGGGTACAACCACTACCATCATGGACCGATAACTCCACTGGTGGTTCAACCTCAAGCTAATCAAGCAAATGCAAGTAGTGGAGCGTTGAATCTAAACATGCAAGACGCCCTTTTAGCTCAACAAAGCATGTTCATGAATGTGATGAATAACATGGCAAAAGCATTGGAGAATCTAGGGAAACCTAGTAGTGTGAATGCTATGACTTCTTCTCCAACCCAACCAAGCATGACATGTGATTTTTGTGGAGGCGGCCATGCCAATAGGAATTGTGAAATGCCATATGGGGCTAATGAGCAAGTCAATTATGTGACTAATCAATCATCATTTTCAAGGAACCAATCCGGAGCTTATGAGAACTCTTATAATCCGTCTTGGAGGAATCACTCAAATTTCTCATGGAGTAATACCAACAACCAATCCAACCCTCCTTACCAACCAAATCCTCCACCTCAAAATGCGAGCATCAACTCAACACACTCAAGCCCCAAATTCCTCATCTAGACCTTATCAACCGCCACATCAAAGAAATGTCCAACCCAACTCATATCAAAATTTCCCCAATCCTTCTTTTCAAAACCAACAACAAAGACCTCATTTCCATTATACAAATTCTTCCCAACCCATGTACCATGATCAATATGCTCCTCGAGATAATTTGGGTGAAGAAGGTTGGAAAAGAGAAGCCGAATATTTGAGAAGGGAATTGGATAGGAAAGCGGAAGAGTATAAAAGAGATTATGAGAATTTGAAGGCTTTGACAAGAAATTTGGAGATTCAATTGGGGCAATGGGCAAGGTTGAATAATGACAAACCTATTGGGGTATTTTTGAGTGATACTATTCCAAACCCCAAAGAGCAATGCAATGCCATAACCCTAAGGAGTGGAAAAGAATTGGTTGAATCTAAGGAGAAGAAAAAGGTGGAGGAAGGAAGCAAAGAGCAAAAGTCCAAGGTAGTTGAAATTGAATAAAGAAGTAGTTGACGATGAAGCCAAGAAGGAGCAAAAGAATGAGATCAAGGTATCCAAGAAAAAGCATGTGGAGGAACCTTTGAAGATAGATCCATCAATAAAAGTGCCATACCCTCAAAGACTCATTGATCCAAGAAAGGAGGAAAAAGAGAAGCAATTCACCCATTTCTTGGATATGTTGAAAAAGATTAATGTCAACATTCCTTTGATTGCTGTCCTCACCAAGATGCCCAACTATACTCATTTTATGAAGGATCTTTTGGCAAGGAAGCGAATGTGGGATGATGATGAGAAAGTATGCCCAGATGCCCAATGTAGTGACATTGTTCAAAGGCGGTTGCCCCCTAAACTCAAGGATCCCGGTAGTTTTATGATACCGGTGAATGTTGGAGGAAAAACGTGGCATCGATCACTTTGTGATTTGGGGGCAAGCATAAATATCATGCCAAAGGCCATCTATGCAAGTTAGGGATCAACCATGTCAAGCCAACTAATATCACACTCCTCAATTGGTGGATTTATCCGAGAGGAAACCATATGGCTTGTTGGAAGATGTGCTTGTACAAGTTGAAAAGTTGGTATTTCCCGTTGATTTCTTTGTGCTAGATACCGGTGAAGAGAGTGAGATTCCATTGATTCTAGAAAGGTCTTTCTTGTCGACCGCTCATGCATTAATTGATGTGCACAAAGGGAAGTTGATCTTACGAGTTGAAAATGAATCAATTGAATTTGATGTGTTTGAATATAATGACAATATTCCCATTGTTGAAGAGAAATGTGCTAATCAATCTCTTAATTCTATCCTTGCTAGGTCAAATGAAGAGAAAAATGAAGTGGGTCAAGTCCATTCGCTCAAGCAAGTGTTGGAAATAAAGAAAAATCCAAGAAATGAATTGAAAGAGAAACCACCCGATAAAAGATGTGTGTTGATGAAGAATGAAGAGAGTTTTGCAAAGAACAAGCACAATGGTGATATCAAGAAATTGAGAAGGCATAAAAAGAAAAGAAACCATGGTTTGAGAAACAATTGGAAATGTTAATTGGGGCACTAGCGATGGCTAAGGCTAGAAAGAAAGGACTTGTGCATGGAAAACCCGAAAATCAAGCTTTAATCATGAAGAAAAAAGGGATCAAACTTTTTTCGTGGAAACCAAAAGGAAAGGGAGGATCATTCATCCTCAATTACTTAGAATGAGGGTCATGCCATAGTCAAGCTAGTGACTATAAAAGAGCGCTTCTTGGGAGGCAACCCAAGTCTGTAATTTAGTTCTTATTATTTTCCTTCAGTGTGATTTTTAATTTTGAGTAGATTGGTTTGAATTAGAGAAAAAGAATTGAGTTTTTTTTTTAATTAATTGAATAAATGGCGCTAAAGAATGAGTGAAAATTGTCATCATAACTTGTGATTTTTTTTTTTTTATAGGTTATCCTTGCAAATGGAGAAAAATGGTCAAGAGTGAAGCAAATTCGGCTAAGTGTAAAAAAATTTCACTTTGCAGAAGTTTGGCTCGAGACTGCGATCTCAAAAATTTGAGATCGCGGTCTCAACTCTGAACTTCTGTAAAGGCAAATTCTGGGCCGAGTCCAGACCGCGATTTCAAAAATTTGAGATCGCATCTCAACTGTGAACTTCTGCAACGCCTTATTTTTACTCAGTCCAGACCGCGATCTCAAATTTTTTAGATCGTGGTCTCGACCTCCAGAATTTTTTTTAAGGGACGAATCCCTTCTTCTTTTCTCACAAATCCTCTCCACTTCTCTTCTCTCTTTCGAAAACCCTAACCCCAAATCCCCCAATTCTTCTTTCTTCTTCACCAAAATTCATCAAAAACTCCATAACCACCACTAATTTCACTTTGTTCTTTTATAGGAACATCAAAGCAACAATCTTTTTGAAGATTTGAAGAAGAATTTTGGCTCCAAAGAGGATTTCTACAAAGGGCCATTCTTGGAAAAATTTCAACTCCAAAAAGAACGGGTAATATCTTTCTTTGAATTATTAGTTGTGATTAGTCATTTTTTAAGACAATTGTGGAAATTGGTGGATTAATTTGTGAAAAAATTTTGGGATTGAATTAGTGGATTGTGGACAAGTGATTGGTGCTAAATTGTACTAGAAGAATTTTGAATTGTCCAATTGTTAAAATTCTTGGTTTGAATTGTATTTAAGTTGAACTATTTGAACAATTGTTGAAAATTTGTATTGTGAATTGTTGGTGTCGAATTTTGCTTGACGGTCAGCTTTGTGAATTAGTGATTGAATTGTTGTTAGAATATGACGAGAGGGATTTATGGTAGTGCTGAGAGAAGGGTGAGAATGAGAGGGAGAGGGACTGGTTCGAGAAAAAGGAAATCCGGAGAGGGGACTAGCAGAGAAGGGGGATCGGAACAACCATTGGGGAGTGGTGATCAATTTGAACCTCAATTCTCGAGCGATAGGACTCAACAACTTTTTAAGAGTAACGAGAAGCACGAGGTAATTAAGGAGAGGAACTTTGACCTGACCATGCATTGGGGAATTTACGAAGGCTCTAGGAGAGATAGTTAGAAGAGCAAATTAGGTCAAGGCATTGGGAAGGTTTTAACGTTCAGGTTGACCCCGGGGCTACCCAATTAGTCAAGGAATTTCATTGCAATTTAAGCGAGTTAGAAGATGGCAAGGTACGTATACGGGGGGTTTTGGTAGATTTTGGTGCAGATCTAATTAATGCGGACTTTAACATTCCTCCTATAACTTCTAATCAATATATGGCATTTTTTAACAATAAAAATAAGGACATGGATGCAATCAAAAATGCCATTTGTGATAGGAGGGTTGAGTGGGTTAAGAGTGCTTCTTCTGGCATGGAATTGAAATTTCCTAGTCAATGACTCTCAGTAGTGGCTAAGTTGTGGTTTTATTTCATTAGTAGCCACATTTGAGGGTCCAACGCATTGAGCTTTATCTAGAGAGACAAGGTACTCTTAATCTATGCCATCATGACTGGGATCCCGGTGAATATTGGTCACCTAATTAGACAAGGGTTTTTAGAGAGTGGGAGGTCGGGACGAGGCCCATATTTTATGCCCCTAGTCTAATTCACCATCTGTGCACAATAGCGGGTTGCCCAATTGGTCCTTTAGAGTTATTGACACATCCTAGATGTAGGATCAATAGGGAATATGTCTATAGGATGGTGAGGGAATATGAGAAGCACCACCAAGAGGAGCAACCCGCCCAGCCTCAGTCACATCCACAACCTCAGCCTCCACCACCTCAGAGAACGTCAATGATTCTGATACCCCGGGTGTAGTATTCAATACGCCGGTAAGTGAAGAAGAGAGGAATGATCTGCAGGGATACTGGTCTTATAGCCAAGTGGTGTTGCACAATAACTTGACCATCATTGGAGAAGCATTAAGGGTGACTTCATTAGGTACTTAGGTTCAGCCACCATCTCCTCCGGCATAGCACTTTGGTCCACCTCGTGGACAATATTACACACCGCCGGCGGCCACCACACATCACGAGGGATCTAGCCACGCGAGTGCGACTGGAGGAGACGTAGATGATGATCACCGAGGAGGCCCAACCTAGTGATGCAGAAGAAGGTCAAGACGAGATGGAATGAAGAGAAGAAGCCACCATTTGTTTGAGCATGGAAAAAGACCAACCTTGATCATTGAATTAATTTGATGGATTTTGATGATTTTCGTTGTTTTCATTGGACACCATAGCTTTTAATTACTTTAGATTATGTTTGTTTTATTTTCAATTTTGGAATTGAAGTATTTCAGTTTTTCTTTCTTTCAAGTAGTTTATCTAATGGCTTTAAGCTGACGCCAAGTAGCTAATTAATTTAATGTTTCATGGATTGAATTTTTGTGAAATTTATTGCTAGATACTTGGTGTAGCTTTGGTCATGATTACTTCCAAATAAGAGTAATATGGCTAAGGGCCCTAAGCTGATGCCATCTTTGCATTAGTTGATGAGTTGAATGGAAAATTGATTTTGTTTGAAGCTTACTTGGTGAGATGCATGGCATGGTTGCTTTTGACATTTTTACTCAATTTTAATTCCAGGACAAGTAAGCTACGATTTAAAAGTAGGGCATAGTTTAAGTAGTTTTCGTTAATTTTGGGTTTGTCTTGATGTTTAATTTTGGGTGAGTGGAAGGATGATTTATTCATCAACTTGAATAAAGGGACAAGTTTGGGGGTGTTTATCTTTTTGTGCTGGAAATGGTCATTTTATATATTTTATGCCACTTGATGATTAATGGATGGAAAGTTGATCAATTAAGTACTCAATGATGATAATTTTGATGTTCAATACCTTGTGAGTGAAGTATATGACTGATTCTTTTCAAGAATTTTTGTGTGAGTGAGTAGTTCATTTGCAATATAAAGAATTCATAAACTTAGCATTGCCATTTTTCAAAAAGAAGTGCTGAAATTTTAGGAAAATTTATTTGAAATTCTGTTTCTTATCAAATCATTTATATTATGTGGTTGATGAACTATCCTTTGGAAAGAAATGAGTTAATTGAAATAGAAGGAATTTTGGGACATTTCGTGTGTTTGCATAGGGAATGTTCTTCTATCTGAAGTTAACTTGTGAATAATTGATATTCGAGATTAATTTTTGGTACATTTTACTCCTTTTCCTTGGTTTAGCACAGTCAAAAAAAAAAATTATGAATAAGGCGAGTACGGGATTCCGGCATGAACCCATGTTGTTTCTCCGAAATAAGCCATTAGAGTAGTAATAAGGCGACTATGGGATTCCGACATGTACCCATGTTGTTTCTCCGAATTAAGCCATTAGGAATTGCGTTTTTCGTATACCAATAAGTTAAGGAGTAAATGTTTGTAATACTTATCATTAATCTCATATTAGTTATTCCTTGTTAGAGGTTTATTCCCGAAATGTGTGACAATTGCATTTCAGTTGATTCCTAATTGAACTTCTACTTTCATAATGCTTAGTCGAGAAAGTTGATTAACTTTATAATATTTGTGAGTTGAGAAGTAATGATGTTTCAAATAAAAAGAACTAAAACTTTTGGTAATTCTTTTCGAGAATTGTAATGCTTGGTAATGTGAAATCTTGTGTAGTGACCACAATGATGAATTTGTGCTTCTTTGTAAAATGAAATTTCAATTTTGGATTGATTTACTAATATTTTTCATATAACGTAGTGTTGAACATTTCTTGAGAGATCACTTAATTGTTCTAAGTACATCCATGATTCATCAAGCGTCACGTCAACTTTGGGGGTGTTTAAATGTTTGAATGTTAGTAGGTTTCATTTATTGTTGATCTTTGTTTAGCTCGGGACTAGCAAAACGCTAACTTTGGGGGTGTGATAACTCTAGCAAACTAGAGTTATTTTCCTCTAAATTATAGCATTTTGATAGTTTAAATTCCGAAATTAGATAAATAATTGAAGATTTTAGTTAATTTCTTTCATATGTATTTGTATTTTCGTTTTTGAATTAATTATGATAATTTTTGTGTTAAATTTTTAGTTTAATTAAGTGCTTAATGGTGTTAATATTATGCAGGTTAAAAATTAAAGGTTAGAAGCTGGAAAAAACAAAGCTCAAGGGACTAAATTGCAAAATGGAGGCAATGAGGATTGCTGGAAGGAGAGTCGAGATCGTGGTCTCGACTATTCCAGACCGCAATCTCGACTCAGGAATCAAACCTACTATTTTAGAGCCAAGATCATAGGTGTCTCTTATAAAACTTCCAAACCGCAATCTCGACTCGCTAAATGTTAAGTTGTAAGGGCAATTTTGTAATTTCCAGCCCAAAAACCCTGATTTTGCCTTGTATAATGCTGCACTATTTAAGCTAAAGTAGAGTGAGAGGAGATATTTTAGAATAGAGAGTTTTAGATAATTCTAGATAGATTAGGATAGCTTAGACTACAAGTTACTTTTTCTAATAGAATTTTCTCTTAACTTTCATCTTAGATCTTCTTTAAATTTCTTGTCAAGTTTACATTTTTTTTAGATAATCGTAGTGGGTTTTTTGTAAGCTTCAAGTAGATATAATTTTTAATTGCTTTCTTATCCATTTTAGTAAAAATTTCTTTGCTTTCAATTTAAGGGTTTTTAGTAAAATTAGGGGTTTTATCTCAATTTCTTGCTTTCAATTTAAGAATTTTCAATTTCTAGCTTTAGTTTCTAGTTAATTCTTAGTGGGTTTCCTTAATTCCAATTGAAAAATCCAAAAATATTTAATTTCTTAGTTAATCTTTTCCTAATTTCTACTTTTGAAATGAATGCTTTAGTAATCAATTTTTATTGCTTTATGGTCTTTTTAGTTGATTTATGCACTTGTTTTAAATCTTTGTCTTAATTAGATTAAATTAAGTTAGAATTGAAGTTATAGCTTTCATTAGAATAGTTCTTCTATCCACTAATTGATTTAGCTTAACTACACATTTACCTTTAAAACCTTGGTAATTGCAATCGACAATCCTCGTGGGAACGATCCCTAGTTCCCTTGCTACTAGTTGACAACCGTATACTTGCGGGATGCCACCTAGTTAGTGATAGGATTTAGGTGTTTTCATTGATTTAAACTAGGGTGTTAAAAGAGGCATCAACTAGGTATACCAACTAGAGAAGTCTACTTCTAGGCCTATTTAGAAGTACTTAGTGTTGTTTTCTTCGATTGCCTAGAAGGATAGACATGAATACAAAGTGGCAGTTAAGCACATCAGAAGAATAAACAACAACATGCTTCATCGAATAATGTCGATACTATTCCATTGAGGTAATTCGTGGCCAGTTGGTAGTTGTGAACTATGATTTGATGGCTAAAAGATTACCTAAGTTACATGCTAATCCTAATTACCCATCATACTCTAAGATGTCTAATGAAGATTTTGATGAAGTCAAATTTGTACATGGTCAGTATGTTATGATATTTACATTGTAATATTCTAGATTTTATTAGTTTTCCCTTATCCAACTAAACTACTAAATTATGTTTGTCCGCATTACTAGTTAGTCTATCAAATATCTATCAATTCATAGTTTCATACCTTTGGTTGAATGAATGTATAAAACCCAAATTAACGTTTTCTAAATACCATATTGTAACCTAAACCTAAAGAACAAAATAGAAATTAGTGTATCTCCTGATACGTGAAATATCTAGTTATAAAATTTATAATCTCCTAATCCAACTATTAACTAGAGAACGCTTTCAAGTATACGAGATCAATAGTATATCGGTTTTGCAATTACAGATTATTTGACCCGAATGCTATTTGAAGAAATCATTGTGGAAGAGATTTGACTAAATTAATCTAAGAAATAAAATTATAATTAATCTACGAAAGCAAATAAACTAGCCTAACCATTGATCTATGAAAGCAAGTAAAGAAAGCATTAAATTTGAAAGCAAGGAAAAATATGTAACCCTAGAAAGCATTAAACAATAAAAGAATCAGAAAATAAGAACTAATAACATAAGAAAAGGTTTAAGAATGCTTCTCTAATGAAGAATCGCAAATTCTTGGTCCAAGGTTGTCAATCTTGAACCTCCTCTTCAATCCTTCCTAAAAACAAAGAAAACCCTACTCTAAATCTAATGAATATCTATTCTAATGCTTAATCTAACTAATAGCCGATATCTCTAAGATCCTCTTCAACTCCCCTCATAATGGGGTATTTATAGGTGTTTGTAGGGTTTTAGGGTTCCGAGATGATAAGTACATGTTTTTCCACGTAACCAGGCCCACGGGGAGATTTTTCTTGCAAAATAAGTCACTTAACGCGAGCTACTCGTCGACCCGCGCCTGGGCGCTGCACTATTGAAACCTCTGGGCTAGGATTCCAATGAGCATGAGCTCCATCACCAGACTTGGTGCCTGGGTGCTACACTTTTGTAGCACCTGGGCATGATTTCCAGTGAGTTCCTTCACTTCATCTTCAATTTCCTCCACGATGCAGACAGAATCTGGAAAGTCTCAAAACATGAAAGTTGTAGCTCTATCTCTTAGCTTTCAAATTTGCAATTTTGAATGAGATCCCTATAGAATCTTGGAAAACTCAAAACATAAAAGTTGTAGAAATATTCATTTCTTTCCAAATCATCCAAAATCACAGCAATCAGAGCTCGAACAAGAAAGTTATGCTTGATCTTCCGAATGTCCTATATCCGATTTGCACCACGCCAGTGAATGTTTTCCTCCAATATTGTGACCCATTTTAACTCATTCTTTACTAAAACCTTAAAAAACTCAAAATAAACTATTTTAGCTTATAATTACTCAATTCTTGCTCAAATTAAATTAAAACGAAAGGTAATCGACACGTAAAATATACGACATTTACGAGCTTATCAAATACCCCACACTTAGTTTTTGATCGTCCTCGAGCAAAACATAAAAATAAATCACAAATATACTCAACACATTTCCTCAGTTATCCACATGAATAACCAAGAACCAAACCATCATAAGAAAAATAGTCAAATGATAATAAATCCCTATATATGAATTCCGGTGTGGGTGTGCGCATAGCCATACAAAAATAACTTCTAAGACACTTAGGTCAAATCATGCAAATGCTTGGAATTTTTCTAAACACTCCACAGCTTACTCTTCTTACATTTCTCCACCAATGTAGACAATCGACTCGACTTAAATTAGGTAAGACTAATTTTGGCTTGTAACGTATGCGTAGGGTATTGGTTAACAAAGAAGGGAAAAAGAATAGACAAATAGGAAAAAGAGTTTTAAATTAATGTCGGCCACACATCAACATAAAACTTCTTTTTGAACATTAAAACACCCATCCTTCAAAGAAGTAACCCCACACTTAATTGACCAAACACCCATAATAAAATCATTCTTTTTCAATTTCAACCTTACTCATCAACATCATGTAAAAATATCACCTTGTTTTTCTTCTCCAAAATGGGTACCAGTGGTAGGCACTACTCGTAAAAAATATCTAAGCAGGTACCAGTGATAGGCACTACCTGCTAACACTCCAATGCAAGTGCTAGTGATGGGCACCACCTGCAATATTCCAACATATTTTTTTTTCTAGCACCCCTACACCTTACTGTACACCATTCATTGAAACATTCTCATATACCTTCCATCCTTATATCCCCATAACAATTAATGTGGCATTAAAGCTCTTAAGGGACATTTAGGATAACCTTTCATAAATGTAGATAAAAAATGGGTTAGAAAAAAAACGAATGGTGCTTCTATCCATTCAAAATAAATTAAGGCTCAAATAGGGTTCTAGGGATAAATTTTACAGTAATGGTTGGCTTGAAAGGCTCAAATGTTCAAAGAAATGCCTACCCTCGTCTTTAAATCAATTCATATTATCTAAAATTTTGCCTCGAAAATATAATAAAACAAGTATCTGGAATGCAATATTAGTGAATCTACACAATTATCTCTTAATCCCAAAAAGCTACAACATTGTAGGGCTATTAGTGATCAAAAATTAGAAATCATGATCGGAAAATATTAACATCAACTACCCTAATCATGACAACGTAACTCAAAAATTATCAAGTAGAAAATCAAAGAAACATGCTAAGCGATTGCAAAAATTTTCAAAAATTTTAAAGATTCAACTAATTCGGACAAAAAATTTCAAAATTTTTAAAGATTCATTTAATTCGGACAAAAATTTTCAAAATTTTTAAAAGCTCTATCAGATCACAAGGAATGTTAAAATATTGAAGCAAAAATTGAGCAAACTATACCAAGGAAATATAAATCCAAATAACACCTCACCCCATACTTAGAAATAAACATTGTCCCCAATGTTAAAGAAGATAAAAGCACAAAAACGGAAAGGGAAAGCTTCTCTGGCAATGAAAGACGGTTGGTGCAGAATATCCCATCATAAATATCTACGAGGTGAGATGAAACTTGTGAACTGCTTATAACTATACTCGATTAACCTGCCATCATTGTCATTAGCTACACAAGTATAACTAAAAGCAATTCACAATCTAAAACACATAAACATAACTAATTACGGGGCTTAATACCTTTATTACCCCACTGGGTTCTTAAACTAAAATACATAATAAATTAACAGATAAATAAATAAAACAAAATTAAAAGGAATACTCCCCTAGTAAAGCCAAGGAGACTTGCCGAGGATGTTGTAATCCTTAGTAAATGTGCTCCACTGCTTAGCGTATCCAAAGTCCCTAAGGAACTGAACTTCGGCATAAGAAAATTGTATCTCCCCAACCTCCTCTAGAATGTATCCTTCTTCTTTCACTTCTTCTAAAACTAGCCCTTTTACCACGAACACTCCAAATAGAACCTCCTTTGTTGTATTCGGGACAAACTCACACTCATGTACTAGAAAAGTTGGTGATTCTTCTACATAGCATTGAGTGTCTTGTTTGTTGTAACTTCAACTTCATGAGGCTCTTTGGAACCAGTTTCTTGCAAGACATTTTTTATTTGTTCTTCTAGAACCGGTTCTTCACCCATTGGTAGAGAGGTTGGAGTCTAATGTTCTTCACAATTTATCACTCCTGGAATCTTGAAAATTGGTCTTGTAACCGATTGTTGCATGCGGCCTGCTCTTCACAGAATCTAGATATCTTTTCTTGATGTTGAGCTTGTTCTTCTTGGAGTTTAGCACACTCTTCTCGAAGTACTTGAATTCCAATCCACAAGTTTATTGACAATTCCTGCTGCATCATAGTCTTGGATTGATGGGTGAAAGAATTGGGGCTCCATTGATTCATATAAAAGCTCTGAGGGTGTAGGAAAAGAATAGGGATAATCTTAGTAACTTGAGAAAGAATTTGATTAGTTTGACCATCCCGCTTGATAATCATAAGAGTAGGGAGGATAATCATAAGAAACATGCTCATTGATCATGCCTCCATAGTCATAAGGATGATAATAAACTTGGCATGAGTTATTCCAATTCATTCCTTGCATGTTCTTATAAGACTGACAAAAAAACAAAATACAAAAGCAAGCACTAACACAAAAGCACACAAACAAGAAAAATGGGAGAATTTAGACAAGTAGCTAGCCAAAACTATCCACTAAAAGAGAAAATCTTTTTGGATTTTTTTAATAAAAGTGACACATAACACAAGAAGGGAAAATCTTTTTTGGTTTCTTCTTTTTTTCAAAATATTGAAAACACACAACGAAACTAAAACAAATAAAACTAATTTACACAGTTTTCAAAGTAGTTCTCTTGACAAATTATACCGATATTGCTAAAGACCCAATCTCCAGCAACGGCACCAAAAACTTGATACGTGAAATATCTAGTTATAAAATTTATAATCTCCTAATCCAACTATTAACTAGATAACACTCCACAAGTATACGGGATCAATAGTATATAGCGGAAGTAGGGGTCGAACCCACAAGTATTGGTTTAGCACTTACCGGTTATTTGACTCGAACGCTATTTGAAGAAAATCATTATGGAAGATATTTGACTAAATTAATATAAGAACTAAAATTATAATTAATTTGCGAAAGCAAATGAACTAGTCTAACCATTAATCTATGAAAGCAAGTAAAGAAAGCATTAAATTTGACAGCAAGGAAAAATATGTAACCCTACAAAGCATTAAACAACAAAAGAAATAGAAAACAAGAACTAATAACATAAGAAAAGGTTTAAGAATGCTTCTCTAATGAAGAATCGCAAGTTCTTGGTCCAAGGTTGTTAAATGATCTTGAACCTCCTCGTCAATCCTTCCTAAAAGCAAAGAAAACCCTAGTCTAAATCTAATGAATATCTATTCTAATGCTTGATCTAGCTAATACCTGATATCTCTTCTTCAACTCCCCTCATAATGGGGCATTTATAGGTGTTTGTAGGGTTTTTGGGTTCCGAGATGATAAATACAAGTTTTTCCGCGTAACCGGACTCACAGGGGGACTTTTCTTACAAAATAAGTCACTTAACACGAGCTACACGTTGACCCGAGCTTGGGCGCTGCACTATTACAGTGCCTAGGCACGGATTCCAGTGAGCATGAGCTCCATCACCGGACTTGGCGCCTAGGCGCGATTTCCAGTGAGTTCCTTCACTTGATCTTCAATTTTCTCAATGATGCATGCAGAATTTGGGAAAACTAAAAATATTAAAGTTGTAGATCTATCTCTCAGGGTTACAAAACATCTTTAATAACCTCAATTGGACCTCAGACAAGAAAGTTATACTCAATACACCAAAACTGTGTTAGAATCACTCCTCGCCGGTGCATATTTTACAAATTTGCAATTTTGAAAGAGATGACTACTATAGAATATTGGAAAACTCAAAACATAAAAGTTGTAGAAATCTTCCTTATATTTCCAAATCATCTAAAATCACAGCAATCGGAGTTCTAACAAGAATGTTATGCTTGATCTTCGGAACTATATCCGATTTGCACCACGCCAGTGAATGTTTTTCTCCAATATTGTGACCCATTTTAACTCATTCTTTAATAAAACCCTACAAAACTCAAAATAAAGTATTTTAGCTCATAATTACTCAATTATTTCTCAAATTAAATTAAAAACAAAGGTAAATGACACGTAAAATATACGACATTTACGAGCTTATCATGTACCCTAAACAATGTATTGTAACAAAACCCAAATTACTCTACCAACAAAAACACATATTACCCTTTAAGATAATGTCATCTTAAACCTAAACACAAAATATAGTACCCCAAAAAATATGAAAATATCCTATTTTTCCTTATTTTCCAAGCCTATAATATCACCTAAGCAATTTCCAACATTTGTCATTTTCACCAACATTTATTCCATTTTTTTAACAAAATTATTCATGTCAGTAAGATAATATCTAAAAAGAATATAAATAATAAATATTCAACAAGTGTATCGATAATAAATATTCAATAAAATATAATATCCTACAAGTACAAAACATAAACATGCACAATTAAATAAGCCGTTTACCACATACCTCCCTTATGGTTTAAGAATCTAAAATTACTTCTTTGTACTTTCAGTTTAAATGTCCAACGGATGGAAAATACCTCCCATAACGGAGGTTGACTCACATACGCGTCACTTGTGCGCTGGTGCATTATATTTTTGAAATATTAATTATTATCAACCCAAATTACCTCTTTTAATCTACTTTGAATTAATGACGTGAATGACTTTAGGAGGACAAAATAGAATTAAACAAAACTTTTGAGGGCCAAAATGAAAAAATAAACTATCCATATTCTTCCTTTCTTTCATTTTCCACAACCCCTACCACCATCACTGCAAGCACAACCAACCACAACCAATCCCACCTCCCATCCTACTACCTCTATCCCATGTTGTTTAACTTCTCCTAGGCCTCCCATCCTATCCCCCCACCACCACGATTGTCCGCGGTCTAATATAAACTCAAAGTACATCCGTAAGCATAAGGATTGAACAAGTAATACAAAGTAAAGATCCTTGCCACAAGGACTATGCTTAAATTCATCCACAAATACCAGAATAGCACACACATAACCTTATCTAACATAACCCCATCTAAACAATAAAATAGTGAAATAGTAATGAAAATATGAAATAACTAATTAAATAACTAAACAAGAAATCAGTGTAATTAAAATCTAGGATTTATTCTTCATTTACCAATCCAATTAATTAAGTTCACTTATCATTTCTTCAATTTCACATTTCGTTTACTAATCTAGGGATCCAAGTATAATTGCAAGTTCATAAGTTAAGACACATTGCAAATTTAGTAATCTTGACCAAGCCACTATATGTCTATGTGGATTAAAACCCCTACTAATGCATTAATCCAATGCTAATTAACTACTGATAATCTTAGGAAATTAGAGTTATACATATCCTAAATCCATCGATTTTGGTACTAGTTTCGAGCATTTTAGTGTTTAAGTGTCTTTTTGTCTATTTTTACTTTTATGTGTTAGAATGTGTTAGTATATGTTTATTAAGTATTTTTTAGTATTTATTTTAGGTGTTAATTATCATATAATTTTATTAGGTTCTTGTGTTTAAGGAGTTAAGTTTTTGTTTGTCCTTCTCTGTCTTTCATTTTTTGTCTCTTTTGTAAGAATTGTATTTAAATGTTTAGGAGTTATTTTAAGTATTTATTATAGCTTAAAAAAACAAGAGTGGTAAATGGACTAATTTGGCAATATTAAAGGGCTTAATAGTTAATTAGGGGAATTGATCATTCCACTAGTTAATTTGTGTTAATTAGAAACTTAGGGAATGTGGAAATTGAACCTCCATTATAGACCAAGATTAGTATTGGATTAGGGTTAGAATTAGATCTTGGCAGATTAATTCACCTAGTTGGTTGCTAGAATTTCACGGGTAAATAATCAAGTTTGGTTAGCTTAAGGAGTAGGAGGGATCCGCACTTAAGTTAATTAAATTGATAGACTTAATTACCAAGGGATAGAGATTAGGTTACAAATGGGAATCAACCTCTAATTTGGTTTGTTGAATTACTTAATTTAGTTTAATTAATCAATACCCAGGAAATTGGCTAGTATAAGCTCTAACCCTCTTTATTACTAATTTCACTTAGTTGTTAATGTAGTTTTAGCTAAATTACCCTTTTAAAGCAACCCTTCAATTAGTAGTCCAACCAAATAATCTGTAGTTGAACACCATTCTTTGTGGGAATGATCCTTACTTCCATGAGCTACTATTTGACACCATATACTTGCGGTTTTTCATCTAGTTAAAGTTAGTTGATTTAGGTTATGCATTTATATTTTATATCGAGTTGTTTATGTCTTTTCAGACACAACAAGTTTTTGGCACCATTGTAGGAGAATGGTTGTCAATATTGATATAATTTGGTTAGAATACTAGTTTGAAGTTTCTCTCTTGTATAATTGCTTTACCTATTTGAAAATCAAAAAGATTTTTTATTTTTGTATAGTTGAGCCCCTTATTTTCAAAATCCAAAAAGATTTTCACTTTGATACTTTTCTCATCTTATTTTGAAAAAATCCAGAATAGATTTTCACTTGATGGATAGTTTAGACTAGTTAATAGTCCATACTCTCCTATTTTTTGCTTATTTTTGTTGTTTTATTTCTTTTACTTGTTTTTGTTGGTTTTCAAGTTGACTTTCCAAGAGCATGCAAGGAATGAGTTAGAATGATTCATACAAAGGAAATTACCAATAAGAATGTTCATGTGATTACTCCTCCTATACTAGTAATTGTCAAGTGGGATGGTCTTCCCATTCAAATTCCTAGGTGAGAGCTATCAAGGTTACCTTTATTCCTTTCCTACACCTATAGGGACCATATATAAGTATGATTATACGCAACCCCACCAACTGGAGAAAAGGAGAATGCCAGTTTGGAGATGATGATGATGATGGTCGTCATGGAGCAATCAAATAGTCGTCTACAATGCCTTCAAACTCGACTACATGAAATAGCACAAAAGTTGGAGGAAAGAACTCACGACTATCCCATGAACCCACCAAACACAATAGAAGAGTGTGGTAAAGTCAACCAATATTCACCTACACCAATAGACGAATGCAAGTGTGGGAGGAGGTATGGCTATCAAGGAGGATCAATTGAGTAGGTTGACTGTGACACTCAAGCCAACTATGGAGAATCCTATGGAGCAAACTTCACAAAAACCAAGTCACAATATACCATATGGAGAGATACACCAACCCAAGTAGACCAAGAATATAATGATTACCTTCATGGAGAATCAAACGAAATCTATGAAGAAAATACCGAGACCAATTTGCCGAGCTCCAAAGAAAGGTGGATGGTGAAATCCAATGGGCTCAAACACTCCCAACAAAGGAAGAAAAGAATGAACAGTTTCAAGAAGATGAAAAGGACGAGCACATCTTAATGAAAGCTAGTTGTGAAGAACCTCTTGAGCTTCAACTATCAACAACCAGGTCACCCAACACTTGATTGGAATCACCACTAACACAACCTTTGATTGAGTGTGAGTTTGTCCTGATTACCACAAAGAGGTGTCATTTGGAGTGTTCGTGAAGAAAGATTGGGCTCAAGGTGTGGAAAAAGAATAAGGATACTTTCTAGAGGGAACCGTGAAGGAGAGAACATCTACATATGCTGAAATTCAACACGTCCTTGGAGACTTCAGAGATGCACATCAATGGAATAATTTCACAAAGGACTACAACACCCTTTGGAAGCCTCCTTGGTATTGATAGATGAGTATTTTCTTCACCCTTTTTTCCATTATGCTTTATCTAATTTACATACTTTAGTTTAAGAACTGAGTGGGTTAATAAAGGCTTGTAGCCTTGTGTTAGTTTAATTTATGCTTTATTTTTTGAAATGACTTTTCTGGTATTATTGGATAAATAGTGTCAGTTAATGACAATGTTGATGGAAATGTGGTATTTCTTTTGAATTGTGATTGTTATATGCTTTAACGGATGAATTGAAACTTGGTTTGCTACTTGATTATGGAAATTTCACTTGTTGAGAAATTAGACTTGCTAAGTTTTGAGTTAATTTTGAGCAAATGATATGAATGTTTGACATAGAATTGATAGTAGATTTGGTTTTTCAATGACTTTTTAAGGCTAATTATGTGTGAGCCTAAGTTTGTGAGAGCAATTGAATATAGGTAACTCTTGTGTTGTGTTTAAACCTAGATACCTTTATGTGTGTTTTTTCTTTTTCTTTAATTGTTTGGACCACATAAAGTCCCAATGATCCCTTCTTAGTGTAGCATCGTTGGTTTAGAAAAGGATAGCGGAAACCTCTAGACTCATGTGTTTAACTAAACTTGTATTTATATGATTTACTTGTAATTACTATTGCTTTCCTTTGTCTCATATTGTGCTTATCGTTGATGAAATCCATGATTGAAAATTAAACTATAGTTTTACTTCTATTTGTGCTTGATTGAGTGCATTCATATTCACTTAGAATATTATGTTGCCCATCTTCGACTTGAGCTTTTTGATTGTCCAAGCATGTTTTAAAGTCATTCAATAGTATTATGCATAGTTAGTTTATGCATTTATGTACTTTCTGCTATTATTTTTATTTCTTGTGAATTGGTGAGCAGTTAGATGAGTTTGTAACTCATCCTTAGAATCTCTATATAAATAAAAGGGGACTTTCACCTACTTGGAGGTGTTTGGTCCCATGTGCCTGATGGCATTTCTTGTTCTGTTTAAGGCTAATTTGGTCACTTAGCTGCAAATATGGGTGTGCTGGCTGTTGGATTGGAGAGAGGTATGAATGTTTTGGGGTGTATACTTCCAGACTGCTCTTGGATGCCTGTTTACTCCCACATGTACACAGATGAATATGGTAATGTTGGCAACATGTCATCCTGCCACTTTGTTCCTACTGCAATTGACCGACATATACTTCTAAAATTCTCTTCCAAATTCATCATTCCCATCGCCCCCTTCTCTTCCTTCTCTTCCTTCTCTTCCTTCTCTTCTCCCTCAATCTCACACAACGCACACGCAGAACTATCCAAGTTGCAAATCATCAGTACCATGTCAAAATAAAGCCCAAAATCACTACTGTATAGGAACCGTTATTGCTTTTTTTCAGGTAGAAAGTTTTAGCATTTTCCAATTCTTTTGAATGGGTTTTAAATTTAGTTTAATGAATTTACTTGTTTCTATTGTAGGAGTCCATATCCAATCGATTTGGTAACAAAATTCCTTCGGTTTTAACCCATTTTTTTTTATTTTAAGATTTTTAGATTTTATGATTTTTTTTTTATTGGTTAATTATACATCTTTGAAATGATCCTTTCCTAAGTAGTCCATGAAAATAAACTTTTGAAATTTTGATTTGATCGGTGGATTTGTAGAGAACATTTTTGAAACCATTTTTAGGGTGCTTGAATTTATGGGATTTAATCGGTGGATTTGTGGAGAACTTTTTTGAAGCTGTTTTTGGAGAGCTTGAATTTATCTCAGGGCTGAAAAGATTGAGTCTTCCCAATTTGGAAAATCTTTAATAATTCCCAACCGACGGTAAATTGGGACCTTTTTGCAACTTTAGATCATAATGCATGTCGTGGATTTAGGCACTATGTTTGTATTTTTAAAATAATTTGATACTTCAATGATTGGGTTTGTAATTTATTCAAAATGATATTTGTGATAGTTTCAAGGTCGATGAATATAGTTATGGCTTTTGATTTTGGATAATTTTCATTTGCCATATGTATCCCTAATTGTCTTGTGTCTATCTATGACCAAATCTCAAGGTTATGGGAAAAAAATCTGAATTGAAGAGAGCATAGGCAATTAATCATGGCTTTCTAATGTTGATTAAACATATTTTGTTTTGGAAACACATAATAAAAAGAGCATACTGCTTTGATTTTGTGTGCTTTTGTGCTGGTTTCAGTGTTGATATAGAAACTTATTCTTGAAATCAAGCATAGTTCTCTGTAGTATTGGATTTATGAGTTGATTTCTATAATTTTGGAAGACTGGGTTTAGGTATGGATTTGGATAGGGAACCTATGAAATTTTAGACCATTAATCAAATAAATAATACAAAGTATTTTTTTGGGTAAAATAATTGTATTACATTGGAACTTTGCATGGCATTCTATCGGCAAGTATTTATTCATTGAGGAAGAGAATGTCTTAAACAAATGATGATGTCTTACATCCTTTGTTACCTTTTCTCACCTCCCTCCCCAATCCTTCCAACAAGTTTCTCTTAGCTATCTTTGAGTGTGATGAGTATGGAGAACTCGCAGAAACTATTAGTGTAAACGTGATGGGCCACGAAGTCAAGAAGTAGATTGAAAATTTGTTTTTCATTAGTAATTTCTACTTATGTTAACGCATTTTATTTATTCGCAAAAAGTCATAGTGGATTGATAAATATGATGGACCAAGAAGTCAAGAAACTTGCATTGTTTATTTCAGCTTATGTTTGTTTATTTTGTGGTGTCTTCTTTTGTAATTCTTGTCTTTTCATTTAGTATCTCTTTACTGCCCTCAATCCCATAAAACATACAAAACAAATGGCTTTTCGTCTAAGTTATGAATCATTGGATGCAATGTCGTAATAAAATTGAGAATCCCAATGGCCAGGAAACCATTATTGCTTTTCAGGTAGAGAAGTGTCATTATTATTTTTTTTCTATTTTTCAGTTCTTTTGTTTGGGTTTTCAAATTAGTTTAAAGTGTTTGCTTTGTATTGTTCTAGGAGTCCATATGCTGTCGATTCCGGCAAGAAAATTCCTTCAGTTTAAAAGCTTCATTAGTAAATTCTAAAATTTGAGATTTTATAAAAAAAATTTAATTTCTGAAGTAATTAGTGATTTTTAAAATTGTTTCTGAGCTGTTTGAAAGAAATTTGACAAGGACATGGTAAAAGACATGAAAAGTATGCTAGAAAGGCATAAAAAGTATACCTTTTTCTCTTAAACTTTTATTGCTAAGAAGTCGTGCCATGATATTAATTTAAGATAATGCCATCAATATGAAGTTATGCATAAGATATTTTTCGTTGCATGATGCTTGGTTGTAATTATATTTGATCAGATTATACAATTATCCCCTAACCTAAAGGTAGAAAATTGAAAAGAAAGTGGAAACTGGGATTAATTTCTTTTAAGTGTAAATCATTTTCCTCCAACGCATCCTATCATGAAGATTTCTAAACCTCATATATTCCTTATTTGTTGATAATTGCTGGTGTTTTTTTCTTGCCTCTCGATAAATAAATTTTGACATGTTTTTTCTTTTGTTGTCGGAACAAAACTATTAGTTAGAATCAAATTTTTCTTCATTATGGGAAAATATACAGAGACCCTGACCTAGGCTTCTATCCCAGTTCGAAGTTATTTAAACATATAATTCATTTTTCTCTTCTGTGTTAATAATATATGTTCTTTTTTGTTTTTCTTTGCCCAATATTGGTATTTCCACGTAAGAAAGAAAATGGATAAATTTGGCATACATTAGTACATATTCAGGATGTTGATCTTAGATTGTGAACCTTCTCGACATTAGATATATCAAAATATATTATATTTCACACATGTACAGTTTTCAGGCATTAAACCCACTTAAGTCATTAGAAAACATTAATGTTTCAGTCAATCCAGAAATATTTTACTTTGTTTTGTTTCCAAATTCAGGTAATGTTCTTGAAATTAGTTATTGATTGATTTAGGTCCAGATTTGGAAGTTCATTATCACCACCATGTATTACCAGCATTGCTTGGAGCTATGGATGATTTCCCGAATCCCTGAGATTAGGTTTGTTATTTACGTTTATCATTTCCTTGGGGTGATGCAAGTCGTTCTTGTCGGGTAACTATTTTTATGCACTCTTTATTTATTTGGTTATGTATAGGTTGAGCCAAGTCAATTTTATACAGTATGATTCAGTACTATACATCGTTATGCAATGAAATATCAAATGGGTAGAAAGTTTTACTAAAGCTTTTTATGATTTTTAGTTTGAGGACTGTTTATTTACATCTTCTATATCTTCTGTAATTTAGTGAATTTGTGTAGTTGTCTTTGAATTGTTTTAACATCTTGAAAACATTATGCTTATTTCTATGACTAATAGGGGCTTAACGGGAAATCGATGACTTTAAGTATTAGAGGTCCTTCCCCTACCCTTAAAATAACTTATCTTTAATGCAATGGGAGTTTTTCAGTGCTTGAAAAAAGCTCACTTTCTGGGTTTCCTATAATCTATAGACACATTGAAAGTTTGAGCAAATTTGAAACTTGTATCTGCTTTTGAAAAGTTGCATGTCTAATGGGATTGGTTCTTTGCTAATTGCATTGTCTTAGTTGATGCTTGGCTGAATATTTAAATGTATACCGCATTTGGATTTAGTCATCTTGTACTAAGTTAGTTTTGTTAAGTTGTAGTTCTTGTTGTGTTCATTTCGAAATTTATATGTTTGTTCAATTGATAGTTGTATGTTCATTTTGTTTGTTCACACAATTCAATATATTTATGCAAATTCATCTCTTTGTGCAGCCTATGTAGAGGAGTTCGTCTACGTTGTATTTGTAAGATCAGAACATTTGATGTGAATGGCTTCACAGAGACAAACAACATACTTGTTAGAAAGGGCAAGTCTTTCATCAAAAAATAATTCAACTATTGGAGAATAACCTCCATAATATAATACATATCCATTATCTAACTGATATTGTACTAGTTTTTTTTATCGTTTTTGCTT
Organism: Cinchona pubescens; assembly: GCA_025175665.1. Classification (NCBI taxonomy): domain Eukaryota; kingdom Viridiplantae; phylum Streptophyta; class Magnoliopsida; order Gentianales; family Rubiaceae; genus Cinchona; species Cinchona pubescens. The sequence continues at coordinate 345,343 of JANKKI010000204.1, forward strand.
TTACAACTTTACCTAAAAATAATGTATTTACTGATTTTCCAAGACAAATGAACCATATTTATTTTATTACTTTCTCGTTCTTTAACATTACATTTCAACTTGGGCACACTCATGCAAAGCATGAGCCAGCCAAATTAAGCTAGTAATATGAAAAGTGTGGTAGTGTCTATTATCTTGTTCACTGGGAATGGTGTTGTTTTTGTTGTTTATGAAAGTTGAAATTGGATCTTGAACATAAATCGCATTTCATGTGAAAAATAGGATTACCCTTGAAACTCAACCATGTTTTCAACTACTTCAAAAAATAGTTTTTCTTAACTAATTTTAACATCGAACTTTACTTTTTCTATAAGTGTTTTTCCAATGCCAAGTTCAATTGATTGTCGATATAATTTAAACACTTCAAGATTTTTAGAAATTGGTTTTGAGTAGAGAAAGAAATAAGCTAAGTATCATTCGGCCATTTTGCATAAACTTGTATTTTTGGATATTTTGTGGGTTTTATGAGGTTCTGCATAGTACATTGATCGGGGTGGTGTGAATCCGCCATTTTTAGTTCAATAGCCAGATTATAGAAATGATTTAGACATTTTCTTTGGACCGTTTGAGCCTAAATTACCTATCTGATACCCTCAATTTTATCCCTAGTGTTCCCATTGAGCCTTATAGCCTAATTTCTTTGTCAGTCACATAATTTAGCCAATTCACGTTCTATAATTAACCTCTTTTGAACTCATCATCTTAGCAATTATTGATGTCTTTAAGTTCTTCAATGTAGTGATTTACTAGTTTTATGATGCTTCATGAAGAGTTTTTGTTGTATTTGTTGGGGAAAGAAGTTAAAAGTTCAATGTTGTTTATATTCCCTCCTTTTGTAATTGTTATGATTTGTTGTTGTTATTGTTGCCAAAAAAAAATGAAAGAGAAAAAGAAACAAAAAAAAAAGCAAATAATTGCAAGTGTTATGATATTGTTCAATAAGAAGGTTTGCTTTGCCTTCAAAGTTAGTTAAGTAAAAGTAGTGTTTTTTGCCTTTCAAGTGTTTATTCATTAGTCATGTTGGTTTTGGAACTTCTATATATGAGGTAGTAGTCCAAGAGTTTGTATTAAAATGACTAAGGTGATTTAAGTCACTCTTACCCAAATTTATCCTACCTTATTACCTTATCCAACATTGCAAGCTTAAAAGTCCTAAATAATCCTTAATCTGAGCCAGTAGATATAGAGTTGGGAGTGAAGTATTGCTTCAATTGATAGTCTTTGCCAAAACCTTGTGGTACCAACAAATATCTTTGTGCGTGTTCATGTGCATAAATGCTTCATAAAACAAGTCTTAATGATCTTTCTCTACTTGAAGCAAATGTTTGAGAAACTTGGCTTAATTTGTTTGCTCTAGATCAACTTGTATTTGAACTGGCCTTTCATGAACAGTTCGTTAGTCAATGTAATGTTTGTAACAAAAAATAGTCCACACTTTTGTAAATGGAGGAGTAGATGAAAATGTTGAGTTTGTTGAGTTAAAATCCCATTTTCACTTTTGACAAGTACACTAGAGTTCACATTCCTACTTTCGTTTCTCTTGGTGTTAAGTATTGTGTTATATGTCGTATGCTATGTGTTTTAAGTATTTTGTGTCAATATGTTAGGTATTTGTCGTTTTGTTTGTTTTTCTTCTTTCCTTGCCTTTTGTTTGCTCAAGAAGAGCAAAGTCTTAAGTTTGGGGGTGTGATAACCCTAGGAAACTAAAATTATATATATCCTAAATTTACCAGTTTTTAGTGTTTAAGCGCCTTTTTGTCTGTTTTTGCTTTTACGTGACAGAATGTGTTATATATCTTTATTAAGTGTTTAGTACTTATATAGGTGTTAATTATCATATTTTATTAGGTTCTTATGTTTAGAAGTTGTGTCTTGTCTTTAACCTAATTCCGTTGGGAGTTTAGTTTTCATTCGTCTTTCTTTATCTTTCGCTTTTGATCTCCTTTGTGAGAATTTTATTTAAATATTCAAGAGTTATTTTAAGTATTTATTATAGTTAAGAAACTTCTCCTATGTGTTAGGTTCGGCAGGAGAAAATGGTGCATCAATTGGATGTTGGACAAGGAATTTAGAGGCAAAATGGTGAAACTGTGTATAGTTGTCTGGGCAACTGCTTGATGACTGCCACAGGCAAGCTTTTATGCCTTACGCGAGCTCCCATTGAACACACTTCACAACAACAAGCTCCACCTTGGAGGCGCGATTTTTGAACTTTTCAGCCGCTTCAAGGGTATCTTTGTCCTAAATTCCAAACCCTCAACCCTACTATAAACACATATTTTTGGGGTTGAAATGAATTTCCACAACCCTTGTTTTTCTTCTTCTTTTTTCCTTCCCACTTGGGGAAGAATTTTAGTTCTTCTTCTCCATTTTCCTAGACTAGTTTCTTTCCATTGTCATGTAACTTTGTTCTACAACTTTGTAAGCTTTCTTTTAGATTTAATGTACTTATTTCATGCATTTATTTCAAGTCTTTTAGTTTATTAAGCCTTTATTTAATTCTTTCATTTACCTAACTTTCAATACCTTTATTTTCATGCGCTAGTTTTACTAGTTACTAGTTTCTTATTTAGTTTATTTAATTGCCTTCCTATGCATTTTATATGCTTTCTTTAGATAATATGCTTTAGTTTAGCATGACTTAGGGTTGTGCGAAGCCAATTTTTAATGGGTAGAGTTTAATGAGATGATTAGGTGATAAAATAGACTAATTAGGCAATATTAAAGGGCTTCATAGTTAATTAGGGGAATTGATCACTTCACTAATTAATTTGGGTTAATTGAGGGGATATGAGAATTGAACCTCCATTATGGACCTAGATTAGTGTTGGATTGGGGTTAGAATTAGATTTTGGTAGACTAATTCACCTAGTTGGTTGGTAGAATTTTACGGGTAAGTTTGGTTAGCTTAAGGTCTAAAGGGATCCGTACTCAGGTTAATTAAATTGATATACTTAATTTCCAAGGGATTGGGATTAGGTTACAAATGGAAATCAACATCTAACTTGGTTTGTTGAATCACTTGATTAGCTTAATTAACCAACACCTGGGAAATTGGCTAGCATAAGCTCTAACCCTTTTCATTACTCATTTCACTTAGTTGTTAGTGTAGTCTTAGTTAAATTGCCCAGTTATTAAAGTAACCCTTCAATTAGTAGTACAACCAAATAATTGGTAGTTAAACAAAATTTTTCATGTGAACAATCTCTACTTCCACTAGCTACTATTTGAAACCATATACTTGCAGTTTGTCATCTAGTTAAAGTTAGATGATTTAGATGTTTATATTTATAATAGATGTTTGTGTCTTTTTAGGCGCAACAACTTAAGATGAGCAGTTATATTTCTATCCATATCCATGGTTCAACCTATGGGCAGTTGTTCCAAGAAGAGGCAATTTGGACCTGTCTAACCCTAAGTATCCTCTATCAATTTCAAATAGGGTTACAGATCACTTCAGATAGTGACCAGTCATATAAAGGCATTAAAATTAATTCAAATAAGCAAATGCATGTATATGAAATGCAAAGGAACAAATAAATTGCATTAATCAATCTTCATGGTAAAATCCAAACAACCCTAGTTTAGACTTTAGTGTATAATCATGGAGTAAAATACATCAAATTTACGAATATACATACATTCACTAAAAGAGTAATAATAAATAAGGAAAAGAAATAAGAAGGGAAACTAGGGTTTAGTCTCGATTCTCGGCGTCCTCCGTGTGGATCCTTCTCTTGGAACAGTGTTCTTCAAATCTATGAATGATTTTCTCCTGGCGGCTACTTTAACCATAACCTAATGTTATAATGTGTTTTTGACATGTATGTTATGCTCTAATAATACTCTAAGAACATCTAATTATAGACCCTACTAAGATGTTACAAGTTTGGAGATAAAAAATGCCAATAAGAAGCCGTACAAGTCAAAAACTTGCAAATCAATGTTTTATGCCAGCAGCCCAAGAGCACAGTTCCCTACGGTGCACCCGTACCTAGGAGGATGTCCCTAGGTACGGCTCAGTTCTACAGGTGCACCCGCGCCTAGGCCATATAGGCTAGCTCGTCGTTTTTTCTCTATTTTGCTCCACTTTCGATCCGTTTGACCTTTGATTGATCCAAAACCAATAAAAACACAGTAAAGGATTTAAAATATAAATAAGTGTATTTAAATACTAAAAATGCATACAATAATATTTAGACACTAAAACCTTAAAATTACCAAAATACCCTTAATAAATGAACAAGACGCCTCAAAAATCGACTAAAACTCAACCTGAAATGCATATAAATAACTCCCTTTTAGAGAATTAACAACGATCTACCATTCCCCACCCCTATCATCATACCTTCCTAGGCCAACAACCTTATCTTGCTACTCCGAAGCCCCATTTCCATCCCGCTACCCCATTCCACACTGTTCTACTTTTCCTAGGTCCCCAACCCATTCTCGCCACCCCATCCTAATCACCCACCACCAAAATCTACCAATCCTCCACCCTTATTGCAACCCCTGCCCTAAACGATCTACTTCCTCCCATGCTTCTTGCTATCATCTTGTCGTCCCAACCTCCTTTTCTATCCTAATAAGTTCCTCTAAGCCTCGATCCATCTTTCCTAGCCTCCTTCCACCCCACCCCACTACCCACCACCCAATACCATCACCCATCTAACCCCATCAAGCCACCCCATACACCATTTCTAGTTTTTAATTGTATTAATTTTTTGAATATTTTATTTTCAAATAATTTTTTATTGTCTTTCCCTTATCATTCCATATTTTTATATTTTTATTATGATTTTTTCCTTTTCATTTCATCAAAAAAATATTTTTCTGATTTTTCTATTTTTTATTCTTATTTATTTTCTATTTTTTTATTCCATATGTACATTTTGCCTTCTTATTTTTAAATTTTGGTTATTTTTTATTTTTTATTTTATGGATTTTTTAAAAGGATATAATATTTAATAGACAACAAAAAATCAAAGGATATAACAAGCTAAATTAAATGTTTTGTTAATTAAGTAGTTTTCTGTCCATTGGAGATTTAAATTGAAAGCACAAGGGGGTATTTTTAGGTTTAAGTGGGGTAATATGGAAAATGGCCAAACTACAAGGGATGTAAGTTGAATTTACCTTGAATGATAAATAATCTCGAGTACAAAAAAGATATCATTTTGAGTAGGTCTATCATACTAAATTATTTATAAATGCTCAAAGGTTAGCTGAAGTGTTGTTACAAGCATTCATCAATCCAGAGCTATCCATATTTGTAACCAAAGTACAAGATTGATATATACTACCCAAACCTAAAGATCTAGAAAGTAGAAGAATACATAGCAAATGAAAAGAAAAAAAGATTAGGAAGACCTTAGCAACTCCCGAGTTGTGTTAGGAAAAGTAAAGAAGAAGGAAGAGAGGGTGAGGCATTGGCACTACAAAAAGTTTCAAGTGAATAAGGATTATATTTAAGGGTTCTTAAATGCGACTGTTCCACTCCTATAAGTAAAGAGGAAAAAAAAAAGAAAATTTCAAATTTCAATGAAGTTTTTTCCTCCCTACCTTAACTAAGAACTAAGCTAATGAAAATATGTCCACTAAAGTTTTTTTATTCCAAAACTAAGAAATAAGTCGATGAACATATGTAGATGCACTCTTCTTTCTCTCTCTTACACTTTGCTTGGTTCCCGTGCAGGGTTGTGGATTGGGTACCCATTGTCAGTTTAATAGAGATTGTATATATAACACTCTATGATTCATATTTATCTTGAAAAAATGTGAACCAGTCCATTCATTGGAGAGCAAATATCACAATTATATGTTGATGTATGTACGTAAGTAGTGCATTCATAAAATAACTCTAGCATTCATGTAAGCCCAAACTCAAGTTTATAACTTGGCATTCATTTAGAAGTCAGGATACAAAATCACAGTTTCAAACCTATCATTGGAAAGTCAAACATGAAAACTGATACGTGGAGCTAGAGATTAACTAATATTAGCAGGACAACATTCACATCCTAATATACATTTATTCTATTATGCTTTCATCAGAAGCCAAAAAAAATGTATAATTTTATGTCATCTAAGATAATAGAGATGATATTCCATATTAACTTCTTATATTTATACTCATCTGTATGATTTTATACCATATATGGATTTATGATTTAATGACTCATCTAGTAGGAGAGATCCTACAAAAAAATGGCTCGACGCCAGGATAATAAAAAGGTTAAAATCTTTCATTCTTCTTATTTTTCCAATATATAAAAACAAAAAAAAATGAAAAATTCATCTTGTTCAAAACCCCAATTATGACATCCCTTTCCTCCCACTTCACTTCTCAGAATGCACCGTTCTTATAGAGATAAATGCGCTTTCACATCTTCTTAATCCAAAATGGCTAGGGAAGAAGTAGATGCATATTTGGCTCTATTTTTTTATTTCACTATAACTTTCAAGAAACTAACTTATCATGATCGCGAAAATGAACCATTGTACTATAATAAATAAAACATTAAGCACAATACATAGAGAAGTGTAAAAAATAATTAAAGGGCAAAAGAAAGAGATAAAATAGATTAATAAAACATAGAAGAAGAAAAAATAAATAAATCTAACAGAAACACATAAGACAATAAGTATATTTACATTACAACAGTCGCTACTTCAAATCGATAAAAGCATTATAGAAATAAATATATGAAGTAAACAGAATTTTTACTTCTAACATAATACTAAGCAATAAGAGACGAAGGAAAATGTAAAGCAATTACTAAATAAATACCTCAACCAAAGTTATACTCCAAATTAATACATAAACCTGCAAAAAGAAACAACCAAATATAAAATAAACAAATACTCAATAAAAATATAAAATGAATTGCAAAAAAAATTAAAATAACACACACTAAACTTAAACTCACATATGAAAAAGAAAAATACAACCCAAATGTAAAAAATAAAAAATAAAAAATGCCAAAGTAAGCAATCAATCACAATACAAAACCAACCACAAAAAATATAATAAAGTACAAAAAATATATATATAAAGTTTGATTCTTTATAGCACAACAGTAAGAATGTAAGAAAATAGTTGATAAATAACTCAACTTTTATGTTTAGGTGTGTAAATGGGTCGGGTCTGACCCAATCTAGACTCATTTATCCAGGTCTGGATCAATGAAAAATTTCAATTATATCCGGATCTGATCTGGACCCGTTTAGCTAATATAATAAATAGATCGGATATAGATCTTATTGTTCCAACCCAACTAGAATTTGGATCTGATTAATATTTAATATATAATAAAATTATATATAAATTGTAATGAATTATATGTAAATGGGTGTCCATTCTTCCCCTTAGTATATTGGTCAATGTGATATTTATCCCTTTAGGTGTATTAATTTACGTGATGTACTTTCCCTAGGCTTATTGATCCCCGCAATGCATGTATCATATTAAGTGTATATTCATGAATCTCCTATCTTGTAACTCTAGAAATAGGGGCTTTAGTACCTCATTTGTAAGGTTAATGAAAGCTAGTAATATAGAGCATTAAAGAATTTTTTACTATTTTTTTGCCTTTTTTTTCTTTATCTACACTTACTATATTTCCTACTTTAGTTAGTTTTATAGTCAAGTTTAATAATCTCGACTTGGTTTTACATTACGCTATCAGCATGACTCTACATTCACAAAATAAAATAGTAAAGTAGAAGATCTATTGTTCAAGTGATACTTAAGTAAGTTTGTTTATTAATTTCTTTTCTTATGGCTAACCTTACTAAATTTGAATTTATACCTCTTGATATTTCTAAATAGAACTATTTATCATGGGTTCTTGATGCCGATACGCATCTTGATGCAATAGGTCTCAGAGATTCCATTATGGAAATAAATGAGGCAACTGCCCAAAATTGAGCCAAAGCAATGATTTTCCTCCGTCATCATCTTGATAAAAGTTTGAAAGCTGAAAATCTTACTATTAAAGATTCTCTTGATTTGTGGAATAACTTAAACGAAAGATATGACCACCTGAAGTTGGTTGCTCTTCCTAAAGCCCGATATGATTGGTTACATTTGATGCTACAAGATTTCTAATCAATAAGTGAGTATAATTCCACAATGTTGAAGATTACATCCCAATTAAAACAATGTGGAGAAAATATCATTGACGAAGATATGTTAGAAAAAAACTTTCTCCAACTGGGATCTATTCCTTGATTTGCTCCTGCAGTAACATTATCGAGAAAAGCGATTCAAAAAGTATTCTAAACTGATCTCATATCTTCTTGTAGCTGAACAAAATAATAAACTATTAATGAAAAATCATGAGACCCGACCAATTGGTTCTAGTCCATTACTTAAAGCGAAAGCAACTAAATCTTCTAATTATGAATGTGGAAGAGGTCGAGGCCGTGGTCATGGCTGTGACTGTGGCCATGGTTGTGGACGTGGTGGTCAAAATGACTATTATAATTATGATACTTGTAACTATAGCTTAACAAATCATAAAGGCAAATATTCCCACCAGAAGTGCGATAATAATGATAAGAAATGGTCAAGAAAAATCCTCAAAAGATTCTGATAATTTATGCTATCGGTGAGGTACTAAGGGACATTGGTCTTGTACATGTAGAACTCTAAAACATCTAGTTGAACTGTATCAATCATCATTGAAAAAGAAAGACAAAAATGCTGAGGTGAATTTCACCAATCCAAATATGATGATTTTGACAATGATGATAATGATGTTGATAATGTTAATATAACACATCTTGATGTGGCTAATTTCTTTGAACATCCAGAAGGAAGAATTGATCATTTGATTGGTGATGGAAATGTCCAAAGCAAGTGAACCTATGTTGTGGAAACGCCAAAGAGATTAGCTTTGTAATTGCTTAAAAGTTTGTTCTTCATTTCCTAGTTAATTTAGTGTTTTTGTAGTGCACTTATGTTATTTCCTAGTTAATTTAAGTGTTTTTGTTATGAAATGTATTTTTGCTCTAGTAAATTAATTATCTTTTGTATTTTCCTTCCTAAAGAAGGCATGAATATTGTCAAATATTTGGAATCAATAAAAGGCGAAAAAAATGTATATTTTATTGATAGTGCTACAACATATACAATACTTAAAAATAAAAATTATTTTTCCTACTTGAAGTTGGAAGAGACAAATGTTAATATCATAAGTGATAGTGCAAAATTAATTGAAAGCTCAGGTAGACCACAAATATATGTCTCCTATGTCTCCATGAAGGTATAATATTAGCTATAAATAATGCATCGTTCTCTGCTAAATTTTGAAGAAATTTGTTGAGTTTTAAAGATATCTGCCGAAATGGGTATCATATTGAGACAATGGGTGATTCAAATGTTGAATATTTGTGTATTACAACTTTCATTTCTAGAAATAAATGTGTAATAGAAAAATTCCCTTCTCTTTCTTTTGGCCTATATTACACTAAAATTAGTGCAATTGAAATGCACCATTTAGTAAATCAAAAGTTTATTGATCCCAAAGATTTTGTCATTTGGTATGATCGACTAGCACATCCTAGGTTGATAATGATGAGAAGAATGATTGAAATTTTATATGGCCATTCATTAAAAAATCAAAACATGTTAAAGTCAAATGAATTTATATGTGTTGCTTGTTCTCCAGGAAAATTTATTACGAGATCCTTACTGGTAAAAGTAGGACTTGAATCCCTTGGATATTTGGAAAGGATTCCATGGTGATATATATGGACTAATTCATCTACAATGCGGACCTTTTAGGTATTTTATGGTGCTAATTAATGTGTCTACAAGATGGTCGCATGTTTGTTTATTATCAACTCAAAACCTAGTATTTGCAAGACTGCTTGTTCAAATTATTAATTTGAGAGCAAAAGTTTCCAGATTATCCAATAAAGAAAATTCGATTAGGCAATGCTGGTAAATATTCATCTCGTGCTTTTGATGACTATTGTATGTCAACTAACATTAGTGTTTTATATCCAGTAGCTCATGTTCGTATACAAAATAGTTTAGTCGAATCATTTATTAAGTGATTGCAAATCAGATTGGATGTAGTTCAAGCCATTTAAAATTTCTTCCAACTCATAAGATAAAACCATCATTACCTTAATTCCTAAGGTAGAGCACCCTTTTAACTTTTCTCAATTTAGACCTATTTGTCTTTGTAATGTATTTTACAAGGCCATTACTAAAATTAATAGGATGAAACCAACTTCTGAGCTCTTGTATTAACTGCAACTAGGCAACTTTTGTCCCCTATAGGCACATTTTTTACAATGTTTTTGTAGCCAATGAAATTATATATTTTCTTAAAAATAACAGGAAAGGTATGGATAATTTTATGATTTTAAAAACTTGATATGTCCTAGACTTATGATGGAAGGGAATGGTCTTTTTTATGGCTATAATGAACAAACTTGGTTTTTGCTCTTTGTGGATTAACTGGATTGTAAAGTGCCTTTCAACAGTGTTCTTCTCTTTTAATTTGAATAGTGACAAAATAGGATGCATTAAACCAGCTAGAGATCTAAGACAAGGTGACCTACTATCACCTTACTTGTTTCTTCTCTATGCTGAAGGTTTCTCAAACCTGCTAACATAAGCTGCTGCAAGTAAAAGATTGACTAGTATGAAAATTTGTAGGGATGAATGAGCAATCTCTCACTTAGTCTTTGCAAATGACTCTTTAATCTTCTGCAAGGCCAATAGTGAAGAAGCTGATGTTGGAGCTTAGAGAGATATTGAAGAAATATGAGAAAGCCATTGGTCAACTTATAAACCTGCTTAAATCATCTGTTTTCTTCTGCAAGGGTACTAAGTATGCAATGTAGAATGATGTATGCAAAAGATTGGGAGGAGTGAGTGTAGTCAAAAAGGAAATGTATCTGGGTTTTGTATTTATAGTCTCAATGAATAAAAGTCATATTTTTGGATTTATCAAGCAAAGGTTGCAATAGGAACTTAAGGGTTGGAAAAGCAAGTTACTTAGCACAGCAAGTAAGGAGGTTTTGTTAAAAGCAATAGCCATGGCTATGCCAATGTCCACTATGTTCTGCTTCAAGCACACATGTAAGATATGCAAAGAAATCAACAACATGCTAGCTTAGCTTTCGTGGTGATCAAACAATGAGGGAAATAAAAATCACTGGATTCCCTTGCAGAATAACCGAGTATAAATGTCAAGGTGGACTGGGTTTCAAAGATATCCAAAGTTTCAACAAGGCTATGTTGTTAGCAAATAGATATATAGGTTTATCACTTGACCAAACTTGCCAAAGGTGTCAATATTTATTAAAGCCAAAGTTGCTCAATGTGCCTTTTGGTTATGGAAGTGAAAGGGATCTGGTTGAGAAGGGATTAATAAATAGAGTTAGTGATGTCAAAAGAACAAATGTATGCGAGGAAATGGTTACCTAAGTATCTGGGAAAGTTAGCTCACCCCTAGGAGTGCCAACTAACATCTGTGATCAGTTAATTAATGGCTTCAGACGGAACATAAAATCATTTGACTAAATTTCAACCCAAAAGATGCTAAAAATATCCTTCAGATTCCAACCACTCTAAGAGGTTCAAAGGATAAGTTGTACTGGAGACATAAAAGCTCTAGAGAATACACTATTCATTCTGGTTAAAAAATAGCAAAGAAGGAAGCCAATTGGCTCTATGATAATAAGAAAGGATGTGAGGAATCATGTTCAAAAGAAAATTCATCTCAAGTTTGGAAAGAGGTTTGAAAATATTAACTTCAAATGCTAAATAAAGCACTTCCTCTATAAGTGTCTGAACCATGTGCTACCTATAAATGATGTTATTTTCTAGAGAATTGGGAAGTGAGACTAGTACTGTAAGAGACGCAGAGAAAAGGTAGAGTCTATAGAACACATTCTGCTCTTTTGCAAAAATGCTCAATAGGTTTGGAAAATATCACCCTTGAAATGGGATGGCTTGGAACAGGCTCAAAAATAACTTCTGGAATCGGTAACAACAATTGTTAAAGGTAAAGTCTAGTGATGAGGGAAAATGTCATTCTTCCTTAATAGCAAATATCCAGCGGTAAATACTGAAAGTTAGGAACATCATGCAATTCCAAAACTAGAGCTAAGAAGATTTTGCAACCATTCAAAGAGCAATTAGTGAGTGGAATGAATTTGATTGCATGGGTAAGAGAAATAGTGAAGAGAGCATGAATGAAACTAGGAAACAAGGAAAGAAAGAAGTCAATAATATCACTGTCTGAATAGAGGGATAAGAATTAAGGTAGTAGTTGCTGGAGATATCCATCGAAGGAAAGTAGTAATGGCTTTAGTGGCTCTGAATGATTAAGGACAAACTCAAGCAATATTGGGGGATGTATAATGGGTTAAAAATTTCACCAAAGTAGGAGATAGCTGAAGCCAGCAGATATGCCTCAATCACAGCTGCTGAATGAGGGGATAGAGGTCCAGATTGAAGCTAACAATTGGATTGTGATTGGCAAACTAAAAGAAAAATGCAGCAAGCATTAAAGGATTGCCACTTTAATTGAGGACTCCATGGCTTTATCTTCCTTGTTTCAAAAAATACTCTTGCAATTACATTAGTAAAACTTCTAATAGTATCATCAATAGAATTGTTGTTTTTGCAAAGTATTTGATACATAACTTTTTTTGGGTTGATCGCTTTCCAGTTTAGGCTAGAAATTAGGCACATGTGTATTGAGGGGAGCTATCCTCTTTTGTAAATATTTACTCATCAATATAAATGTTTTGTCACTTCTGCTAAAAAAAATTTTTCTAAGAAAAAACACAACTAGCATGTGACACCCATGTAGATAATAAAAAGAATGACTGAAACCATATCACAGTTAAAAGCCAACGGAAAAAAGATCACATATGATTATGTTAAGAGACAAAAATTAAAATTTATTTCCAAATCCGACCGTATATGATCATAAAATCACAAAAAAAATTAAGAGAGAAAAAAAAGAAACTTACAAAGATGTGTATAACATGATAAGATTAGAGGAATAGAGAAGACGAGTAGATGAAGAAGTATGGAAAAGCTAAATTGGATGCCTCGCAAATGGTAGATTCAAAAAAGATAAATTTTGTGTTTGAGAATTATTGTGTCAAATTTGCGAAGTAAATTGTCAAAAGAGCCATCAACAAAAATTAATGCTAACTACTGGTTAAATGCAACTTTAGAGGTAAAATTAAGAAACCAATAAACTTAACTAAAAGTAACTTTTAGAGAAAGAACAACAACAAACATGTGTGTACTGTCTGCACGCTCACTCCAAAACCTAAATGTTATTAACATCACAAATCTGTCTCTTATAACATCTAGACAAAACCCATAATTGTCAAATTACCCTACCTTGCTCTCCCAAATAACACCACCCACATTTCAACAATTAGACCAAGGATCATGAAATTACTAATATAGGCAAAAACATGCAAATCACATAAGTTACAGTGTTGGCAAACTGCTTATATATTAGTTAGATTAGAAATGCACATAATAACAGATTATTAAATAACTTCTATACAATCTAATTTGTATTAGATACCTAATTTTGATATATTTTACCAAAAGTTTTTAATTGCATTTTCTTTGTATTTTTTGTTTAGGGATAATTTCATGCTCCTCTCCCGAGGTTTATTGAAATTGCACGAACGTCCCCTCAGGTATAAGAAATTACACTTACCTCTCCTATTTTAACTTTTAGCATAACAAAACAAACCCAACAAGATGACATGAACAAAATTTTCCTCTGATTTTGCTAAGATACCCTTTTTGATTGCCTTCCCTAAAAAGTATTTAATTTATACCATCAAGCATCTTTAATTTCCCCACCCCAAATACTTTGACAAACTATGCCCTTTCTGCCACTTTCCCTTCGCCCTACCTATGGCACTACTGCTTTCCCCACTTTATGTCCACCAACCAAAGTCCTTCAGCTTCCATCCTGTTTCATGCTACATTCATCCAAATAATAATATTACTATTTCTAACTACCAATTTATCAATCGAAAATTAACTAACTCTAGAATTTATAATAATCTCAAGAAGTACTTCTCTTACTTTTTCGGGAAAGTCAACAACAATAACAACCACAATAGGCACAATATACTTCTATATTCAACAAATTTTTCCTTTTCTAAGTACATCTATAGAGCACCATACAAAAGAAAACTTGGTAAAACTATGGTAAAAAAAATTCCATCTCAATTATATAAAGTAGCACTAGTGCATAAGGATGCCCCTTAACCAAATCATCCACTTTTTTGTAGATAGATAAATGAAGGGAAATGGTTATTTTGTTCAAATTTTTATTTATTTTCTTCTCTTTCTCATTTATCTACGAATTTATACCTATTTTAATCATGAATTTTTTGGTTGAATGTGAGGTAGTGAAAGAGGAAAAAAAATCTAAGAGAGCCAATTTGAGAGTGCTATTTTCTTTGCTATGGGTTTTTGGATGGTGGGAAGGAAGTAGCGACAAAATGGTGGTTGGTTATTAGGGATACAGAGAGATCGTAGTAGAGTGGTAGTAGGAGGAGTTTGATGATGGTAGAGGTGATGGCGGTGGGTTATCGATTACATTAATTGGATATAAGGGTTTTTTTTTTTTTCCTTTTTATATATTTTATTAAATCATCATATTAAGGACACTATAATCTTTTTATTCCATGAAGGAAGGTAAGTATAATTTTTTATATTTGAGAGGAGGTCATTAAGCTTCAGGGAAGGAATATGAAATTATCCCTTTTATTTAACATTATAACAAGCATATGAGAAGTAGTAGAAGTTAATAAAAAGAAATCATTCTAACAATGGTAAAAGTTAATATAAAATCTATGTTAAAGGAATAGTAAATATAACATTGTGAGAAAAATTTTAATTTGATACTTTGGAGAAAATAGAACAAAATTAGGTATTTTGATTTATTAGAAATATTTTTGAAATCCTAAAGATCTAAATCTTTACTTAAACTCAATTGGTTAACGGTATATAATTACTTAATTTTAGCATTTAGATTTCAACATAGTAGTTTTGTCAATTGGTCCCTATAAGGTATATTACTTGAGGAAGAAGTTCAGTATAAATGTGAATTGGAGTGAGTACAAATGTGGTTAATCAAATTTGCAATCTTTTTCATTTTCATATTAAAAATTCGAAATTGGATACTTGGAATTTAGTTGGTTAAATATTCTGATCGAATTTTGAAATTGAAAATCAGTTATAAAATTAGAATTGAGTTTTGAATTCAAAATTAATTAATTTTTGAATTCAATTCAATATTTGACTTCTTCCTATACATACTTCTAGTGAAATAAAAATTATATGCATAGAGTTTCAAACAAAAAACTTTTTAAGGAAAATCTTTGGTACTTGGTTTCAGAGCAAGTTGAAGGCTCGAAACAATATTTCATCTTTTTTACTAAATACATATGTTTTTACAAACTAATACTATAATTGTACATATAAAATACATATAGAGTCACATAAATGAAATCATATATGCAGACACAAATATAAACATACATATATATATATATATATATATAATTTATGTACATAAAGTCTTAAGAAAATATTGCATCCATTCAAGTATGATATAGTTTTGATGATATAGAATTATGAACTAGTATTTCATTGCTTGTGGGTTTTGTTTAAGATAAATTTTTTCAATTTTTGTATTAAGGATTTTAGTCCTGTGTCAATAGGCCCAGTTGGCGAATGTGGTTAATCGAATTCGAAATCGATTATTGAATTCGAATTTGAATAACCGGATTTTATTTTGAATTTAATTTGAAATTGAAAATGGTTAATAATTTTAAGACTCATTTTTATATTTCAACAAATTATTTGACCAATTGACCGATCGGTTAATCGATTCTCACCCCTGAATGTGAATACTTAGAGTTTTTAAAATTCTAAACCAAATTACTAATAACATTAAAGCTACTTTTATATGTAAACTCCAAAACAACAAAAAATAAGTAATATTGAAAGTACTTTGGGGGTGCTTGCTTGAGCCTTAGAAATCGGAATGGTAATGGAATTAAAGATGAAAATCTAGTATGGGTTTTATTTCTTGGCATCATTGAACTAGGTAGCACTTGGTAAATTGTTTTTAGGAATGGATTTTGAAAATAATTTTTTTTCTTCCTTTTCTTGCCTCCTATTCTTTCTTATGTTGCAGTTTTCACTTCCATCATTATTAACGCTTTTCAGCTTATCATCACTTCTAATTTCATTAAGATTCAAGTGGTGAATCCAACAAATCAATAAATAAGAGGCAGATCGTGGATGGAACTAAACTTATTAATAACTAAAATCTAACTTCATTCTTCCTTAACAGCACCATTAACAGCAATAGTAGAGGCTAGTGAATTTAAGACGAAACTTGATCATAGATTGAGCCTAAACTTGCAAAGAGGTAGGAGAGATCTAGACATGAAAGGGGTTGGGGCTAGAGGAGGGAGCTAAGGCAAGTTGGACGTGGGTAGCGGAGTTAAGGGAGGGAGATCGGGAGAAGGGGTAGGATGGAGTGGGAATCGAGGAGAAAGAATTTTTTACCTTTTTTTTTTGGGATTCTGGAGCCAAGAGTGCAAATTATCAAAGCCCACTAGTTTACTTCGGTTTTGAGGATGATTGATTTCTTGGGTATAATTCCAAAATTTCAATACTTATACCCTTTAACCAAATAACAAGTAAAGAAGTGATTCCAATTCCTGATTCCTATACCTTCTAACTAAGCACCCCCTTAATCTTTTTTGAAATAAGCCACCCGAATTCCAAGACAGCCCTACTAGTTTTAAGGGTTTACTGTAATTAACCCCTTAATTAATTGTAGTATACAATTAGGGTTAGCAGTAGATTAGCCCTATTATGTTTAGGGTCAAAGTAAGAGCTATGGGTCTTTGATGTGTTGGTTAATGCTTATCCCCTGTTAGCCCTTTCGACTTCTAATCTCAGATGTCCACTTCAGACCCCCGATACTTGGCTCTTTCCTGGTTTCAGGTTATCAAGAATAGAATCAAAGCAAAGAAGATCCTATTCATCTGCATCCCTTCACTCCGCTGCTATGGAATAAGTTGTTCTCTCTTTTGACATCAAATAGGTTGTTTAGATAGAATATGCTGTTATAGAAGGGTTTGTTAAGTAATTTCTTGCACTAGGAAAAGGACATGACCAAAATTAGATTGATGGTAGAGAATATGTAAAGTGAGAAATGTGAGAATCAGCAGTAGTATCAGGGCTTTGAACAAAAGCGAATAGTGACTCACTTGACTGAAGGGAAGCATCACGTTGTTGAGGCTGTTGGTCCCAAAGGGCAACCTAAGAGGGGGAGTGAATTAGGTTGTATCTAAAACAAACACTTATATTTTATGTGCTTAATAGAAATTCAAACTTTATGCACCAAATAAAAACTTAAGCACAAATGAATACAGTAGATATTCAACAATATAAGCTTAAAGAACAAATAAGAATATTGACATTAAGACAATCAAACCAAACTCCCAAACTTCTCAATACAACTACAAAGAGCTTCTTACAAGGCAACTACCAAGTTCTCAACTTGAAGTTTAGCCACTAAAAGTCTCTTCAAAGTAGGTGAGACAATAACCTCTTGTACATAAATGAGGATCACTCTTGCTCACACTAATTTCCTTTAGTTGAGCCAAGAGTTTTACACTCACAACCTCCCTTTGTTACAATTGTTATCTCTCCACTCTTACACTTCTAAACTATTTTCACAAAACTACCTACACTATTACAACACTTGTACCCACTATTTCTCCCAAATAGCTCAAGAATTACTTGTAATCAATGTAGAAGTCCCTCCTTATTTAATTCAGGCTTAGGGGTATTTATAGTTGCCAAATAAAATCCGCTTCCAACAACTTTCCAACGGCTATTTTCTGTTTACTGGAAAACTAGCCGTTGGACCTTCGAACAGCCGATGCAGTGGGTGTGCGTCCGAACTAACTAGCCTGTGGACCATTTGGACGGCTGTTGCTAACCTCTGCGTCCGACACTGCGTCCGTTCTCTGAGGGTATACGTTCGGACTTCCGAGGATGCGTTCGAACCTGCGTCCGATCGAAGCAATGTCTTCTGGAAATATGATCGGACGCTGTTCTTCATCCGAGACTGCTTCAGATTCTTTTGTGTCGGATGATTACCATCACCGAAGCTCTGTCTTTCGAACAGTCATTTGCATCCGTGGATTCTTCTGGTCGTTTTGTTCGGACGATTATTTGCGTCCGAACCTACCTGTTTTTCTGCACACTTATTTTCAAACCATTAGTGCGATTTGGTCATCATCAAAACATGATTAACATAACTGAGGTTCAACAGAGGCTATCTTCGTTAACTACAGGACTCAAACCTCGAAAGTAAAGGGGTATTGGTCATAACCACTCTTCTGATATTGATTAACCTCTTATCTATTGAATAAGCTAAAAAACTTCTATTCATTTAATGAAAACCCTACGCTTCTTAGCTGCAAAGGACCAAAGAGATTGTCATTCTATTCCTTTCAACATGGGTAATGAGAACGAAATTAGATTAGTGCCACTTCCCGTAGCTGAAATTCCAGTAGTGGAGTAAAGAAGGTGTAGTCATAATGTCTTGGCAAGAATGCCTTGTTCTGGAGCAGGCAGCCGATAGACCAGAATCCGCCTTACCTAATTACTTTAAGGGGTTGTGCAAGACAATAAATAAATCGAATGCAAGCTGTAGCTAGTGGGATAAATTAAGTATTCATATTTCTCTCCCCATCGATCGAATATAAGGATTTCCCTAGTCAACTAGCTACTTCTCTACCTATTCTTCACCCAGTGCAGATGAAATAGAGAAGATTGAATTCAATGCATGCACCCGAAAAAGTTAAAGATCTTCTAAAGACAAAGTGAGCTACCAGTGAAATATAGCCATCCCTGCAGGATTCAACTGAGTCATAACATTCTACAATAATAGTGTCTAACATCTAAACCCAACACTGACCACTGAATAAGGAAGACCTACCACCCACACAACAAACAAACGCTCTCCTTTTAGTTCGGAAAGAAGAAGGGTTGCGCCCGGGTGAAAGACTATGCCTTCAAGGGGGCCAAAATGTCCAGAAAAATGAACAAGAAGGCATGCTCACAAGACCGGCTTTGAGCCATCGAAGACCAGATAATGGGTTACGAAGATATACAAGGAAAGAGACGATCTGGAATACCTTTTAGTTAATCAGGGGTTACACCAAGAAAAGGCAACCCTTTCATTTCTGAATGAAGCCTTACAGACGAACTATAAGAGGCGACAGGCATCAGCCTTTCCTGAGTGAGCGTCATACATTACTATAGCACACACAGGTCTTCAAAGATAAAGGCTTTCGTTCTTCTTGAATATTATGAAAATTTTCTTCTATTAAATATTTTCGAAAAGCTGATTTTCCTGTCTACTCTAAGGCTATAAGGAAAAAGAAAGGGCTCTTAGTATGTGGAAAAAAGGCAAAGCTGTGATAGAGACCTCAAACCGCTCTTTATTATGGATGCTCCAGTTACCAAAGATCCAAAGCAAAGGAAGAGCGAATTTTGATTCCCAGTTTGTTAATCAATAAAAGATACCCACGGGTTATTTCCTTTCTTATGTTTAGGGGATTTACTGTAATTAATCCTTTAGGAAAATTTTTACATATAAATCTGGTACATAACATAGTACCATACAATTATTAATCCATATTCATTTACATCACTTGGATAATGTAGAAGAACATGAATCAAAGTGTCATGAACCCAGTCCATGTAGTTAGCAGCAGATTGTAAATGAACCAATAATATTCTCACTTTTGCATATTTAATTAAAAAAAATACTTTACAAAATTATATTTTAAAGTCCATTCACGTATTAAAATTTTATTAAATGTTTAACCTAATTTTTAAATTTTTCAGTCTTATTTAATTCCTAATTTTTAAATTTAATAACACGACTGTTTTTTGTTTCGATTTGTACAAGTACAGTGTTTAATTAATGATATTTTCCTCTCCACCAAGAAAGTCACCAGTATAAATTCATTCTTCTCAAGTACCACGCCATTTTCAGAGCAAACTTGAGTCGAGGCTGCAAAACGTATCGAAACATGCAGCGACTGAGAAATTCTGGTTCTTCAGTATTTAGATATTTAACAATGCCCCAGTTGAGAAGAAAAGCTTCTAATTCCTGGTCTGCTATTCAAGATACTTACCTTTCAACCAAGGTGATTTTTTTTTTTGGTAATTAAGTTTCTGGGTTTTGTGGGTTTGTTTTTTTTTCTACCAAGTTAAAAGGGATGCTTAATTTACAATACAGGGAAAAAAGATCAAGGGTTTTTTTTTTTTTTTTTTGGATTTTTTGGTTTTGGTTTGGTTAATTGGTTTTGAATATCTATAGGATATTTTTGAGGGGCATAAAGTGGTATTTAGTCAGTTTCAACTTCTATAGCATCGGTTGCTACGGCATGGATTGGTATATCTTTTCTTCCCTTCTTTATTCTAATTTTTTCTTTTCGTTTTAATCACTTAACTACTCCGGAATTCATTTTATTGAAAGGATTTGAATGATAGATGAATATTTATGTTGTGCTTGATTTATATACTATACAAAACAAAGTAAAAGCATTTCATTTTATACTTGAGCATCTTGTTTTCTGGCCAAAGTAAATTATATAGAATGTGATAATTACATTGTAGAGTTTACTTTCCATCTGTTTGATTTAAGCACTTGTAATTGAAAGTTACTAACTTTTTCTAATTTGTTACAATCTGTGCGAGGAAATATTTGCATTGAACAATTTGAGCTGCGATGGGACATTGCCTGCATTAGATGATTAGGTGCTAGTTAAAGTTAGACTTTGTACTTCAATGGTGATCTAAAGGTTGTGGTTGCAAAGTTCGTGTTGGACAATATTATGTAGGTATTAAACAAACAGGTTCTTCTGTTTAACTTGGAGATGCATGGTGCATTAGTTGTGCCTATAGTAATAGTGCCTAGAGAGGCTAAGAATTAGAAAAGGAGCTTCAGGAGCAGGGCGGGGCTTGCAGGAGTAGGAAAGAGTGGAGAAGTGCATGAAAGTGGTAAATTCCTCCATCGCCAAGGAAAGTATGCATGTTAGTTAAATTGGAAATTGACTGCAAGGTTTGGTGCAGTTGTTGAATCCTGCCATGTTAGGCAACGAATAGGATTCTGTTCCATTGATATGATTCTTATTGATGCAAAGTGATAAATGATGACTAGTGAATTGTCCAAGAACGTTTATGATGTGCTAATGAAACTGGCCAAGTGTTTTTTTTTTTTTATTTATCAAAACAACCACTCTATATATTTGCATTAGTGTTCAGGTAGTTTTCTATCAACTTAGATCAGGACCCAATCTTTTCGTTTCTCGTTAATGAGCAAGAGTAAAACAACAAATACATCTCAAAAAAAAAAAAAAATCTAGATAAGAACCCCATATAGTTAGCAAATATGGTGCTCATTAGAATTTTCTGAAAGGCAAGTGTTGCAATGCTGGGCCATCAATTAGCATAATATAGTCCATTAGCCGAGATCTTGGCATGCCTAGAAGGCATTCCATTGGCTACTTAATTGGATTGCCTCTTGTTGCTAAGTATGAGAATTTTCTAAACAGTGGTAGATTGTGCTCGGGTGAAATGAGAAAAAGCATCTGGCGTGTGAAGCAAAGCATTTTCCTGAAGTCCACACAGTTTTATTAATTAAGACTATGCTACCAACCATGAATCTACTTGTACTCTCTTCTAATAATTCCATGCTCACCGGCCAAAAGAACTAGAAGACACAAAGGCATTTCTTTGGGAAGCTGATATAGGATCTGTTCGAGCACCAAAACTAGGCTAATCATCAGGTATTTTGGCTACTTCAAGGTTGTAAACTTTTGGGAATTGCTATTTAGTAGGCTGAGTTAAGCTTGAACGGAGTGAATTTCTTTGGAAGATTTATCTTTCAGGACGTTGTCTAGATGAATATGTGTGCACAAAATATACTAAGTAGAAGTAATGCAGATACCAAACATGAAATAGAAGGTCAAGAAATTAGAAACCAAGTCAACGGTTAGAAAATGCTTAATGTCTGATATGCACTACAATGACGGTCATTCAGGATCTAAGATAAAAATAGTTAGCTTGTTGAATGTTGATTTTATTTTTCTGTATGGTGAAGGAGAGATTGGGTGATTTTGGATTAAACTTGCCAGGGTTTATGGTGTTAATTGGATGGAAGTAGTGCATGTGAAGGGGATTGTTTATGGCTAGTGGATGTAGAGAATGTTGAAGGTACATTGGCCTAAAATGATGCAGTAAAGAATTTTTTTGGGACTTATGAGCAATTCTCTGGACAATTATTGTGGGGTATTTAGCGATGTTTGTATACTTTCAGTTTCAGGGTCAAGGTGACTTTGGTTAGTTGATTGCTGAGAGTAGGATAGAATGACGAATTTGTTCTAGCCAGTCACTCCTTTAATAATATGTTAACATACCTATGTACAATTATGTCACTATTCAAGACAATCATACTTGCAAAATAGAATTTGTTATCTAATCACTAAGGAAGACTAGCTGTATAAGAGCTTAAATAGACTTGTTATTACAATATGAGACACTAGTTAGAAATGGATACGTGTACAAAACTTCCCAAAAGGGCTCACTATCTTTGTATATTTCCAAGTTAAAGATTGAGATCAGAAAGCCACTTCTTGAAGCCATCTCTATGTATGCGAGTGTATTGAAAGGCATCTAAATTTCAGGGAAGCAATATGGTAGTGGATATAATATTTAAGGATGCAGAATGCACACATAAGATGCACTATGCATTCTCATACTGATGAATTGGTGGAATTTCTATGTTTTCTCAGGAATAAGTTTGATTTTGATTGTAATGTGTGGATATTATGTTGTTCAAGGGTCTGTTTGTAATTTCAGATGATGACATGTAGATATACTGAAATGGTCTCATCTGTTGACAAGAGAAGTCATCTTATGTCAAGATAGATTAATTTCTGAAATTAGGGTTATTTCTGGAGTCAAGTTTTAAGTCTTTGTCAATCTTGGACTCCTCATTTCCTTCCTATTTAGCATGTCTAATTGTTATGCTTCCTTAATTGTTACGTTTCCTTAAGCGCTAAGAATTCGTAGGTTCAAGTCTTGTTTTCTATGGTAACGAGTTGCAAAAGTCCTTGAAAGAGCTTTGGAATGTTATGGGTTTGATTTTATGGTCTAGTGTTGAGCTTTATTAGAGGACTTAAAGCAACCTTACCTTGGGAGGCTATTCCTAAGGAACTCTTGGTATGATTCCCAGAATTTGTTCCTTTGCCTTCTTTTCTTTGTTTCCTTCCTCATTACTGTTGAGTGTTACTGTTAATATATCAAAACAGCGGCCAAATTTCCCTAATCTTCTGTTGCTAATTGGAGAGTTTTCCAAAACTCATTCTGCATGAATACTAGAGGGATTGAATTGGTACCAGATTGCAAATTATGTGGAGTAAATAGTTCTTAGGAGTAGAATTGAAGCTAGAAATTAGGATGGACGAAATAAAGGACGAACTGGGGAGAGGAGATTTTATATCTTCAAAGCTTTTATTTTCTGTGATTCATTCATGAGAAAACTTTTGATAGCATTCTGTAAAAAGAGCTTAGAAAGTGCATTCACGTAGGACTAACTTATTTCATTGCTTGAGCATGTTCACTTTCTGTGACAATTCGGGAGGGGAATGAACAACTGTGTAATTGGTTGAAGGAGCAGACCGTGTACCAGCTGAGAAAAGGGGGTTTAAGGGGGACTAAAGGTGATAAACCTAGCTACACAGTAGTGACTATACCGAAAGGATGAAACCAACAGAAATGAACTTGATATTTGTTCAAGTAATATATATGTGAATGTTTTCAAATTGTGTATGTATATTCAGGTACCCAATGCCAGTAGGAATAAGCTCCACAGCACACTCCAAATGTAGATTGGGGGTTAAGATTCAACCAATGCAAAATGAATGGTTCAGGCAATTTGTAATCGAATAACCTCTGTAGCCTTGCATAATAAGGAGTTGTAATGCAGTTACGGCAGCTAAAGCTAGAAGTTGCTGAACTTGCTAGCAGATGTTCTTGAAATGCTAATTCTTAAACATTCAGATACCTTACTTTTGATACTAGATGGGAATTATCCAAGTGAAAGTTGATTTAGTTGGCCTGTGGAAAAGATATTTTGGTGTAGGTATAAGATTTGATATGTTCATGAGCTGCTTGATAGACTCGTCTTGAACTTGTTAATGTGTTAAGGAGGAAAAAAATGGTAAGGGTTGGCACTCTGCTCCTTGTCATCAAATAATTTCTTGGGTTGAATTCTTATGTTCTCCTGCTGCATAGACAAACTACTTAAGAATAAAAATTTTGTTATCTTCTGGTGTAGTTCTTTTGAAGTGTAAAAAATGGTTTCAAGAAAATATGTAGGAAACCTGATATATTTCATTCAATGAATTATAATGTGAGCATGTATGCATTTTCTTTTCCTTGCAAATATTTTTGGCTATATTTGGCTTGTCATCTCTCTCTCTCTCTCTCTCTCTCTCTCTCTCTCTTTCTCTCTAATATGTTTTTGGATGTTCAGGTTTTCTTTTTTCTCTATTTATTTCTACTATCAATGCTTTTGTTTTTTCAGAACTTATTATTCACTGTCGATGAGGTAGATGGGCATATTTCAATTTTATTCCTCGGTATTTATTTTTTGGAGGCCGTCACATGTTACTTGTTTTGTGATACTGATTTAGGTTATTCTTTACGCCATCTTCATGAATCAAGAGTTGAACAAAGACTTGGATCCATCGAAACTGCTGTAAGGAGCTTCTCTTTCTGTTATTATCTCGCATTTGTTCCTGTTAATACTATTCTTTTAATAGCTAAGGAATATCTTGAATCCCTTTTTTGACTCAGTTGATAAGGAAACCTATTTGAAGAAGTTCTTTTGGCTTACTCATTTACTTACAATAGTGTTATGACCTGTATTGAAGAATTGAGTTGGAAAGAAAACTGCAAAGAAAAGAGGATGATAAGAGCAGAAAGTTGAGAATAGCAATAGAAAGGGGAGAGCTAGAAGAATAGAAAGTGAAACTGAAGAATATTAAGAAGAGAAGTAGTAAGAGAGAATTGAGCTTTTCATTACTTCACACATGCATTACACTGTAAGAGAGAATTGAGCTTTTCATTACTTCACACATGCATTACAATATGTCTCTGTTTCCCTTGTATACTGTTATTAGGATTGCAGCTGCATGATAGGTAACTGCCACTGCCAGCAAGCTAAGCTAACAACACAACTGTTTATGCCAACTAAGCTAATAACTACTAATTCTAGAAACTTAACTACCAACTAATGCAGAACCACAAATTTTGGAAACTGGACTCAACTACTAATCAGTGCATTAGAATACTTCCCCTTTGAAACAAGCTTGTCCTCAAGGCTAGACGCAGTGGCGAGAACCTATGTTACCTGGACTCGGGTACGGGAGTCGGATGCGGGTACGTGTCTAGGTATCGGATTCGTTAATTTTCATATTTTGGGATACGGGGACACGACAAAAGAGTCGGATACGGGTATGGGGATACTTCACAAAACACATATTGCCCATATAAATTTTCATAGATGTTTGTCCTTTTTTCTTGGAACAATTTTTATTTTAGGGTAGTTGATGATAAATAAAATAAAGTCTTCTAAAAGAAGTGGTAGGGGAAGGAAATTGGTCACAAACAGGTCAAAAATGTAATTTGGCGAGTATGAGGGCCAAATTAATATTACAAAAGGTTAAAACGGCAAAGAATTTAAGTCACATATAAATAAGAAAGAGAAATGAAAATACAGGGCTTAGTTGCAATTTTTGTAAGAGGGGAAACCTATCTCTATCTTAAAACACAGCCGCCTCCCTCAAACCTTCTCATCTTCTTCCTTAAGCATCTGCACATCGCCACTACGGTCAAAACAGTAACCGACATCAAAACAACAGCTTTAGATCTCCTCTCTCCTCCCACCATAGAAGCCAATCGGCTACAGCAGCTTTAGATCTCCTCTCTCCTCCCAACATAGAAGCCAATCATCAACGTCAAGACAGCAACCGATGGCAAAACCAGTCGATCTTCTTCTCCCTCTTATCAGTCAAAGCACCCATCTGACGTTGACCAGATCCGGCACGTATCCCGCACCCGTGTCGTGTCGACACGGGTGCGCCGGGGGTGAAGGGCGAGTCTGGGTAACATAGGCGAAAACTAAATTGATAAACCAAGCTGCAATGTCATGTAATTAGTATATTACATAATCCTGCAAATCAGCCTCTTATGGATTCCAATGTAGTTTGTAAAATATCCAATCTCCAGTTCCTTCCTGAAAACAATCCCAAACCTTCATTTTTTTTCATAGCCTTCAAATCATAATCCTTTTGTGAAAATTGGAGTTGGAATCAAGAATTCCTCCCATTACAGTAGGTTTGCAGACAGGCACTGGTTAGCTACCTTTGAAACTAGTCACAATTTCACACCAAGATTTGTTGACATTCTTGGCCTTCTTAGTTGTCAATTCTAGGCATTTCTCTTGATAGCTAACCATTGCCATATGCCCTAACTTCGTATTGTTGGAGATTACAATACAATAATGAATACAAGAATACAACAAGTTTTCCCGTTGCATTTTCTTGACATATTTCTTTTCCTTTCTTGCATATGAGTAAAGGCAAAGAAATAACGTCAGAAATTATATTTTCAGGTAACTCTGTTGTTCTCTTGAGGATTAATATTTTTCCTGAAAAGTTTTACGTTTCCTGGTGGCCTTGCCCCCTTTCTTTTGAAGGATTTAAGTGTACACGGAGAATGTGTGGGTTAATGGTACAACAGTGACATGATTAGCTATTGGTTTAAAGAACAAGGTCTTGATGGTGTAGCTTCGTATTTTACAATATAAGAGATACAAAAATGTTGTTCATCGACACTTGAAACGAGTTATAGAAAAAATGACTATATTGCTGAGAATGAGGAGAAATTTCATGTGTGAGGATCTGACTAAGAACCCTACAGTCTCATTGTATAGATTCAAATTGACCAACAAACCAGTAAAGTCTTCTATTTGAGTAGTTAAATTCACATCTCAATACTTTCTTCTATAGAATCTGAGATATTGTAATGATTGTCCTAAATATGTGGCTTCGTAATCCAATTGATATTCGACCATTTCAGTTATTACATGGAATAAAAACCTCTTTGGCTTTACATACGAATCAAAGAAAAGAAGAAGAAACTTTGTCTGCAAGGGACTGCACTACATCACAGGAAAGAATAGTAAAGAATTTGGGAACTTGCAGCTCTAGGTTTAACAAAACACCAAGGAAGTAGCATTCTTGAGAATATTATAAACCCCTAATTTGGTGGAGAAATCACCAAGGAAGTAGCATTCTTGAGAATATTAAAAACCCCCAATTTGGTGGAGAAATCACCAAAATAATAACTGAGGCAACAATTGATATGACATCATATGACATACTTGAATGATTACTTGGATTCATGCTGAGTGTTGCACAATACGCAGTTTGGGTACGAAAACAGGATATGGTCATTTTTATAATTACGTGGGGTGGGTTTAATTGATACGCACTTTGCAATTTGCGGTACAGTGTATTATCCTAATTAATTCGTTATATATATGTGTGTGTGTGTGCGTGCGTGCGTGCGTGTTCTCGTTTCAACATAATTACGCATATTAATAATGCTTTTGTGTAAAAAAACACTTTACATGGGTTTTAATATGTTTTAGATTCCCACATTAGGTTTTTTAATAAGTCCAGTCCCCTTTTTTGGGTAATAAATTGTGGCCCAGTAGAACAAAATGGGTCCTTTTTGGCCCATAAAGAAAACAGCCAAACAAGCCTTATCCATAAAGAAAACATACAAAGGGATAAAACTAAAATTTGGGGGGGAACTTATGAACCTATGGGGAAATTTTTACATCTCATCAAAGATTAGGGGGTTTATTTGCAATCAAATATAAAACCTTATCAAACCCTATAAGCTTCATAGTTTCTTCACTCGCTGTCATCATCAGAGACTCCATCTCCTTTCAAACTTCTCCTGCAGAGACCGCAAAATTCCTCTATATTCTCCATCTTATTTCAGAAAAAATGCGTCTCTCTTTTTCTTCGATGATTCACTTCCATCAGCAAAAAATCGCAGTTGAAACAAGCAAAAAGATGAAGGATATTTCATCTTTGTGGAGTTTCGCCATTACCGCAGAGTTCTAGATCTTCCATCGGCTTTGCCCGGCATCGTCGGAATCTTCCTCTGCTCAGAGACAATTCACATTTCACTTACTTTAATTGTTGCTCTGGCTGGAATGCTGATATTCACGTTCCCGTACGTGAACGTGCTCCGATCTTGGTCACGCGTACTGGAACGGCAATCGGAGGGGGGGTTAGCGATTTTAGTAACACTGTTCATGCCCCATATTTTCTCTCACTTCATATTATCACTGATGTCTACTAAAGGATTCCTGGCCTTTTTCTTGTGATTCTTTGTTCTATAGTAGTTCTCCCAGAAAACCACATAAGTATTAGTACTGATTATAGATCCTTTACTGGCTTTGTTATGTTCTCTACTCATGCTATTTCTATAGTTCATCCTTTTCATTTCGAGTTCTCTTTTTGTTCAGGTGTATCTACCACAGTAAAGCTATTCCATGAGGACTATTAATAAAGAGGTAACTGGAATAGACCATCAAGGACAACACAAAAACTGGATTGTAAACAAAGACAAATCAGTGGTCCTCTTTGCAACCCAAGACATCTTAATATGAACTATAAAATGTATTTGAATTCGCATAGGGAGCATCTTTGATAGGCTCGAGTTTGAAATTGTAATTTGGAAATTTTCAGATCTCAAAATAAAAGTACTTGATTCAGGCTGAAGGACAAGAAAATAGAGTACCTTGTTTCGTGATTAATATCTTGATTTTTGGGCAAAACCTTGAGAAAACCTTTATTAGGTGACTAATCTCAGATGCACAAAACTTATACTCCTCAATAAAGATAATCTAGTGCAAAGCTTGAGAATTCTACAAGTGAACTCAAAGAATAGGCAATTTTACTTAATTATCAAACCAGAATTATAATACAAAGCTAAGATCGAGAACTTTAAGAAGTCTCACACTAAACTATAGTCCTGATTTACTTGAATACTTGCTCCTATGTGCTGAAGCAGAGAATAAATTGAGCCTTTAAAAGTATTTTATAGTGTGTGGTGGGGTTTCCAGTGGTTGGAACACAGTGGTTTTAGGGGCTGGAAGCAAGTAAAATTGCAGAAGTATCAGTTGCGAAGATGGAAGAAGACGACTTCTGTAGGTGTATTATTGAGAGAATCAATTTGCATATAGGATAAGATTTTAGCTGCAAACTCTTCAAAAGATTCATGAAATTTTCTTGTAGTATTTTTCCCTCAATCCAGCATATATAGGCTATAAATGCAGTCAAAATTAATACATATTCCAGCTGTTCTGGAGATGCTGATGAGATTTTCTGATTATTTGATAGTCACAAAAGAACCCCTAGAGAAGTTAAACAAAAAAGACATTACTCTTTTCTGCCTATGGTTTAAGACATTAAACTAGGCTGCTTACTGTTGTATCTTATTACTCTTGTAATCCTTGGCTTGAGTAATAATAAACGTGTTATAGCATCTGCTAGTTACAGGCTTTTATCTAGTCTATTGGGGTGCTTCTCATGTTTGTAATGACACAGCTATAATCTGGCTAGTTAAAAGTTATCGTCTTTTCAAGCTTAAGACTAGAGCTATAGGATCACTTGCAAACAAGAAGAATTTTGGTAGAAATGAAGGTGTCCATGGTGATTCCTAGGGCCTTAAGATGGTTCAGTTGTCGACAGTAGATGTTTTGGATGGTGTGGGTTTGAATTTTAGGAGTCAAAAGTATTTCGATCTTTTCTTTATTCACTAGAAATTTCAGTTGTTATGTTGTTGAGTCTTGATACATGGGTTCTTATTTGGAGTTGTAGTTGATTTGTAAAGTTCTAAAAGCATCTGGTTATATGTTTAGACCAAGAAATCCTAATCATAATCAAATTGTATTTTTTGGGTAGGTTTATTTCTTCTTCCTCAAATTCCTGTAAGCTCCTTCTTTACCTCTTTCCCCCGTTGTTACTGTTCACGGATACTGTTCATAGCCCCGCAACAGATCCAAGATCCCTTCATTCTATGGCTAGAGAAGAGCATATGGAGAGATTGCTCCAATCTTGTCCCATATCAGTTTGTCTTAAGGTGAAGAAAATTTAATGTCTAAATGATATTCCTAGCTATTGTTTTGACCAAATTGATGCCTATCTTGAACCCTTAAATTTGGAACTTGTTAAAACAAAGAATCCTTGCTAGCAAAATTGTGATGTTTACTACATCGAAGTGCTGCAAGGTTTTATTGGAAAGGGTTACCTCACTGTTCTCTAGCATTTTCAAGGTTTAACTGAAACCTGGAAAGGTGCCTGCATTTGAGAAGGCCATGCTGTACAACTGAGCGACGGCACATTACCCACATAAACTTTTTAATATTTCCCTTTTGGTGTCCAACTTATTTTCTTCTCTTTTGCATATTGTAATTTGTGTCTCTGACCCCTTTCCTAGTGTCGGCTACAATAGTCCATGTTTGTTCTCAGTGCTGGTGGGGTACAATTTGTGACGGAAACATATGTGGGCTTGTGTTTGTGCATGCGCTGATGAATTTTTATTCCTTTCCCTAACGCATCATCCTTTAGGGAGAAGTGAGAGAAGCTCTATACAACTCCAGGAAGACTAAGCTTTGCTTTCTGTACATTTCTGTCAGAATGTTACATTGTAACCAATTATCAAGAAATGGTCTTTATTGGCCAGGTATTCTATTCATGATTTTAAATGTAGTTGTTTCTTTAGAATTGTGTTCTCTCGAGACTTCATAATTATTGAATATCTAATATCACCATGCTCATCATGTTACATTATCACGTTATGCTAGAAAAATCTTCAGCAGGCTAGTGACATCATTATTTAGCACGTCAGATCATATTGCTTTGCGACATATAGGGTGCTCCTCTTTCTTGTTCTCTGTTTTCCACCAGTCTTTTATTTTTCTATTTAAATGGTGGAACACTGTCCTTGATCTTTTCTCTGTCATTATCAAAATGCATCAATTGTTTTCCGCCTTTACGAAATAATCCAAGAAGCTTAAATTCTTTATACTTTCTTCTTGCTTTCTGAGTTGGATTTCACGTCATTAATACTTTGTCATCACCAATAACATTATCCATCTCGGTGGAATAACGAAAAGTTTTTAACCTTCTCTTCTGTACTTCCTTGCACAGATGAAAAAACAATATCAGATTGGTGATCCTGAATTTAAGAAGCTTGTTTCAGGCTCTGTCAGTATTCCAGCCTGTGTTGCAACTGCTGGGACCACATTAGTTATTGGGTTTGTCAATTCTTTGGTTTTAAATTGCTCTCTTTATTATTTATGCCTTCAGAAATTTTCTCTCCTTGGAAAGATTTCAAATATCACTCTGTTAGTATGTTCTGATACACATTAATACCCAAGGAATGAAAAACATAAAGAACGAGGGATAGGAGCTAGTAAATTGCAACAGTTGTATTTCATATGGTTGGTGGAAGCCATGTTAGTGGACAACTCTGCTCCCTCTTCTTGCTTTTGGAGTAGCATCTACCTCTATTTTAATTGCTTCTTTTTCATTTGTTTGTGTGAAGCCTTAGAGTCCTTGCGGGTAGTTGCAAAATATCTGATCCATTAGAAATCTCATGTCACATATGTGCTTGCAACTAGGCAATCATATCTTGCCATTCGAAAAGTTGTATAGTCATGGAGGATCCCTTGAATATATTTCTGATGGTTGTTCATGGATATATCAACATTCCATTAGTTCTTAGTTTTTGGGCTAAGAAAGCTTGCTGATGCAAATATATTATTCTTCTGGTCTCTCTTTGGATACCTGCACTAGAATTTACAGAGCAGCAGCTACACATTTCCCTGTAGGAAGGCAGTATGGCAACTAAACTTAATTCACGAGGCTGCAGAAAGGAGCTGCAACATGAATTTTTATTCTTAGATGGATTTGGGACCAAACCTTTCTCATTTCATGCTGAGAACCAAAATCCTCCAGAGAGCCAATTCATTATGACAAGTGCCAATATTCTCCGGTTTTTCATCTTGACATTATGTACATAAATGAAGTACATACCACTAACACGACATGCTAGGATCTCTAACTACTTTTTAGTCAAAACTAGTACATTTAAGAACACTAGTCATCTGATTCTGAACTAACTTACTGCATGGCATCTTTCTGTTAGCTTATTTTTAGGATCTAGGATACCATGATTAGACTCATTATGGCTGTGTCTGGGCCGGATCATGTTTCAGATTCTTGATAAGCTCTTTTGGATGCGTCTTACAGTCTTTTGACGGAGATATGCCATATAGCACCCATGCATATTATCTAATTGTTAGTTTGTCCTTCAAAAGTTTTAGTGGAAACAAGTTACTCCTCTCTTATGACTCTCTAACGTTTTCTCAAGTGGGCAATGCGTAGCATTGACCAGTACGGGTTTAATTGAGTTGGATAAGACATAAGCCTTGAGGACTCATACGTGCTAGTGCTGCTTACTCAAGGACCACTAGCTTGTCTGTTCAGAACTTCTTTCTCTGGGCTCAGGCATTTATTCAGTTACCAGTCATGTCCATTTTTTTTTTTCTCCTTTTAGGTCGACTCAAGATTCCATATCTTTCAGCCACTAAAATCCAAAGCTTCACTTTATGTAGAAATCATCAAAGTGAAGTCATTTTTTTTTAACCCAGAGATCTTATTCCATTTTTCTAATTTTTTTTTTTTTTGAAATTAAAGCTACTTCTATGCCAGCCTATGTGTGCTTTAAGATTGAATAGTAGTGCATGGGAGGTGTTATGGAGGTCCTAAGTGGTAAAAAAATCTAATGGATTGATGTTTTCTCTACTAGTATGATAGGCAGCTAATACTGGTTTTGGTGAATACATAATTTGACTCTTTGTGACTTGTTTTGACTCTATTATTACATTGTAGTCCGTTAATTGTTGTGGCTTTTCCATAATGATTACAACTTTTATATGCACTTTAAGATTATTATTTTTTAGTTTGGGTTAAAGTGGCATGCTATATATTTACGGGCTATAATATCATGAAAGATGTTTAGAGTTTAAAGTGGATATCAGTAATATGTCTATTTGAATCCAGCCATTTATACCGTTTTTTATGATTGAAAAAGTGGAAGTCCAAAGTTTTGCATTCAATGAGCAATGTGTGATTTATAGCTCAAGTTTAGTGTATTAGTTTGTCTGGTTCGCCCCCCCTCCCTCTTTTTATAAAAAAGAAAACCAAGTAATTCCATTAGGAATTACATTATAAACTGTACTGGTTAATAATGAAGGATAGTAAAATACTGAATTGCTCACATTAATGGTTTAGTATTATGATAGTGCAGAGCACATAAATGTTCACAATATATGAGTTGATTATTGTGTTTGTAGATGGGACTTCCATTAGAAAGAAACATAAATTTCATCTGTGGAAAGCTAGTTTATGATCTTTGAATCGGCAAAAGGGGGCAATATACTCTTAAATCTTGTTCTATTGGTTGGTTTCAAGGAAAAGGAATATTATTTTAATGCAGGATGATGCAAATATGCAACTAGGCATGTGTTCTGATCCAAGATATACGCATGCATACTTGCTGTGTATATACATGCTCATCTACCGCAACTCCGACTATCCTCCTTTCGAAAATATTGCATATTCCGTCTTCTTTCTCCCGTCACTTCTTGTTTTGGCATTTGTGTCTCCGCTTCACATGATTGGAGTCATGTGAATTATGGAGTTCTAAGATAATTTAAGCTATCCATCTATTAAACTGACTAGAGTAGAAACTGAATAACTCCAGGAGAACATCTGGTGAAATAGAAATTGTTTTCACTAGTTATCCTACTTTCTTAGGAACTGAAACTAGAAGACCATTCTTACTAACTATCAAACCAACCTCTTGTTATACTATATTATATTTTCTAGTTTTTGTTCCTTCCTTATCTTTACATGATATTATGATGTGAAGAGATCTAGTGTATACAACACAATAGATACATATTTTGAATCTTGTATTGACGAACTGCATTTATCCATATGCCCATTTTTCAATCTCAAGTTACATTAGACTTTTGCAACTCAGTTATTTTATTTAAACACTGGTTCTTTTGTTCTTTATTTAAACTAGTCTTGGAAATGATGAATCAGCTTGTCATGGAGTTGATGTGTTGAAAGATGATTGTGTGTACGAAAAGGTAGTCAACTACAGTCCAAATTCTAACATCACTTGAAAATGAGAACCTATTCATTATTAGATATTTTTAGTTATTAACTTGATAATTTTTATTTAAAGTTTTCACATATTTGTAAATACTGTAGTACTGAGATAACTAGTTTAGAAACTTGTTCTATTCTTTTAGTAACCTATATAAATAACAACAAAAACTGCTGTTTCCTGACATATAAATTTGTGGTCAAACTAACAGAATTAATAAGCTCGATCCTGTTATACTTGTTTTCCTCTTAAGCTAATTTATCTTTTATGATTATTTAAACTTTTACTAATTAACCTAAATACTGTACTATACAACTTACATTGACGTTAAAAGGTTTAAAATACCCAGATCATATAGTACATTAAACTGTTCAATTATTAAATACTATTTGGGTATCAAGTGTTAAAAGTGAGATCTAAGTTCAATTGATGTTTGGTCTACCACCTTCAGATGTATTGTTGTAAAATCTATCATTAAGCAATTACTTGTAGGCTATCTACCTCCAAAAGATTGTAAGAGTACCTTGGGATTGCGATCGATAGGTAACTTAATATTTGTATCTTCCACTTGGTCACACAATGTATCGGTTGCCTAATACTGGAATTTGTATCTGCTAGGTTTGACTTACAAAAACTAATGCAAGTTTTACTTGCAATGCCACCATATGATACGTTGTGGTCAAAATCATTCTTGAAGTGCATCAGGACGCTGTTGTGGCTCCATTATCCAATGCTCCAACTTAATCTTATAGAATTAACAACTTTATTGGATATATATGGCCACGGACTTCAAGAAGAAGATAAAAAAGAAATATTTGTACGTGAGCATGCATTTAACTATAAATACCATGCAAAGTTGCAGAATTTACATGCATTTTACCCAAAAACAAAAGAAAAAGAAACATTGTTGTGTGATTTTAGGTGCATATGTTTGCTGCCTAATCATCCTCATTGTTTGATGGACTAATGGCATATAGGCTTATCTTTTGTCTTGTAAATTGGAAGAATTTAGCTTAGAATGTTGAGACTGGTTACATATGTATCTCTGACCAATGAAAGTCACTAAGAGGAACGGATGGGAAGAGATGAGCCTGAATCATGGGGATCTTCTTTTTGATGAACTAGTAGTAAGTCCAGTTAAGAGATCAAGACAACTGGTAGGTAGTCATCTCCCAAATGAGCTTTAGTTTGCCATGTCTATTCGAGAATATACTCAGAAATCCACTTGGTGATGTTGGACAAAACCTCTAGAATAGCCACTTGACGATGTTTGAATATAATATTGTCTTCTGTCTAGTTGTACAATGGGACAAAGATAGTGAAGGATTAGGAACTCACAAGTTGCATGAATAGCGATTTCAATTTTTATTGCCACAATGCTACTGGTGAGCTTTCAGTCCATTCTGGGTAAATAAATGCATTGGATGCTAATCTCCAAGGGCAAGAAGTAGAACAGTAGAAGTATTGGTAGAATCATTAGAAGTAAAGAAATAGGCAGGGTTTTTCCTTTGATTGCTGGGTATTGTAAAAATTAAGTCTGCTTACCCTTGAACCTCTAATTTCCCTTGCGCAGTTGGAATTCCTTCGCTGCATGTGATTTGAGCGACTATTCTGTGGTTATAAATATTGCTTTACAAGCTTTACCCCGGGGGAACTTGTTTGTCTTTAGATTTGCCTCTAGTAATAGGGTTTCTGCTCATCCTCGTGCCTCGAATGTTTGATGTTTAGGAAGGATAAATGAAATATAAATAACGGTAATCTAAATTAACTGATAAAACATGGCAAAGAAGTGAAGTAACTAAGAATTATACCCTTTTAAAATTCTGTGATTACTGATAGTATAATTCATTTTAATGTTTCCTAATTTGCAGGTATGGTTTTGGTTGGAGAGGCGGAAAATGGTATACAACAAGAAAGTTCAGAAGGGAGCAGATGAAGTTGCAAATGATACCTAGACAGCGGCCCCTAAAGTTCTTAAAGGCACGTCTAGCATTACTTGGTCAAATAAGACCTCGAAGGTGGCCGCTGAGGATCTTAAGGAGACCCAGATTAACAGAAGCTGCTGCCAAAACATCGGAAAGTCTAGGAACGGGCGCATCCATTACGAGCAACCAAGTAAATAATAATACTCGTGTTCAAGTACACAAATTAAGCTAATTGTCCTCTTAGTCTCCACGAAGGGCTAAGTTGGTCAATTAAATTTTGTACAAAACATTGAATCCTAAACATCGCAATTTAGACTAATTAATATCAATTTATAAAAATCAGCTAATTGGTAAGGAGAAGGCTATTAGCATGTGATGTATGTCGTTCCTTTCAAGGAAAGTAAAACTCTATCGATTGCAACATTTCTAGCTGATGTTCTAGTAAATAGTTGTTGCTTCTTATTCCTACAAAATATTTGACTTTTCAGGTAGCAAATGCTGATTCATATAGATCTCCGGGCTTTTGTTTGGGTCAATTTTCAGTCGCTATTAGGAGATGGCTGTACGGTGTTGCAGTCTATATTATTTATTTTCCCTCCAAAGCTGAGGCTACCATCAACCTGCACAGTTATGTAATTTCCTCCAATTAGTAATAAGTTAATTGTTGCCAATTGTTTCCTTTCTCTCTTCTTTGTTTTTTTTTTTATTCTTCTTTTGGGATTGTCTGATTGTTCGTGATTTCTCCAGAAACTTAAAGGATTAGAAGTACGCTTTTCTAAATTTGAAGATGCTAAATTTAATCCACGATTTAAACATAGGATAGCATAATGTAACTAGCCTTGTACGAGTAGCACAAAAACTTCTATGGTTTCTTTGAAAAATTGGATTGAACTTCTTTCATGTGGATTTCGGATACGGATTCTCTTCATTTCTTTCCTTTTATTTTTTTGTCCATTTCCTTAAATCTAAATAATTAAAATTTGAGAAAATAATCTGAATATGTCATTAAATTTATTTCATCGAGTAGATCATTATATTCAAAATTTAATTTATTTGAAAAAATTTCATCGTTGAATTATGTGTTATATTTAGACGGTGTAAAAATTTTCAAATTTTGATGAAAAATAAAATTGCTTAAACATTAAAACTTTAGTATATTCTTTTAATTTTTTTTTTCAAGGCATTTTACATAAAAAATGATTTGAATTTTGAATGTTTTTTATTTTTAAAAATATTTTTTAAAATTTTATTTTTTAATAATAAATAGAAACTCTTCCATTTGCACCAAAATGGAGAGTATTCATGTCGGTCAATTTCTAGTCCACCTCTTGCTTTCTCTCCTATTTACCGGGAAGATTTGTAGATCCAATAAAATGGTTATGATTATATATATATATATCTTTGTTACGAGGATCACGAGTCATTACAATCTTAAAGTATCATCTTTTGCTGAATATATTATATATATATATATATATATATATATATATATATTTGTTACGAGGATCACGAGTCATTACAATCTTAAAGTATCATCTTTTGCTGAATATATTTTAGTCTTACGTGTTACTTCCCTGATTCGTGATTCATCTACTTTGTTCCTTTATTTTCCGTCAACATGGACGGACTCAGTTGTGAATTTGGGGTTGATTATTTTAATTTTGTCTCTTTTTTCTTTCAAACATTTTCAGCTTTAAAGTATTGATTTGGCTGTCACTTGTGAGTTAAGCTCTGCAGAATTCATTTAATTGAGTTATTTTGAATTGGGAAAGATCCCTTATTTTTAAAGTATTGACTAATTTAATCCTTTTTTATTTACCACAAAAATAAATTTGATCCCTCATATTTAACAAAATTAATCAATTTAAGGTTTTGTGATGGGAACTGTTGACAAACTAACGGAAGAATTAATAACACAACTATTGCGTGATTATACTGTGAGTACTTGCTCCGTTAATTTGTGCATAATTTATACAAGTTTTAAATTGATTAATTTTTTTAAAAGATAAAACGACCAAACAATTGACTGTACTATATAGATGAACGATCAAATTAATTATTATCCAAAAATAAAGAACTAAATTAATCTTTTTTGCTATATCAGCCTACTTATATTCAGGATTTTCCCTTATAAAGCATGTCATTTGACAGGGACCAAGGTATATTCATTTAACGACATAAGACGTAATTTTTTGATAGACTCAAATAATTACGCAACGGAACATATAATCGATACTACTTTGAAGGAGTTAAAGCCAATTAATCAATTAAGATGGCCAAGAACTTTTAGAAATAAGCCATAAGGCTTTCATGGCACAAAACTGAAAATATATGAAGGATTGGATTAACAGAATTTTGCGGGAGGATAAACAAATTATTTAATTAACTTTTCAATACAAATTTCCTCAATTGAAATAACTAGGCACAATGCCTTTAAATAGGTACAAACTAATCTAAATGTTTAAGGGATTCAAACAAACGCAATTTCCTAATACCAAACAAACTAGGGAATAAATCCCTTACAAACTCAGTTACTAAATATAATATAATTAAAACTTCCAAATCCTAATTAATCTTGGTTTATATGCCAACATTGCCTCCCTTAAACCAAGCCTTCGTAAAATCCGGTCCAACGCCATCACGAGCCACAATCTCTATTGAAATTTCGGTTGCCGTACAGAGCATGGGTAACGCCAACTTATAGTTGGTCTTCATCTTCATTTTCACACGTGAAAATGGACGGATCTTGTATTTCACATATAACTTGGTGGTTGATTCTTCTCGATCAATGAATTGATCCATACTTACCCAATCACAGAAAATTGTTGAGAACATCATAATTTTGCCTCACACAATATTCCTCCAAATTATTTCCAAAAAATAAGAAATCATACTTTTCTTTTTCATAATTTGCACCACCAAACTTTTCAATACCACAATCTTCAATCAATTGGTCCACTCCACTATAATCTTGAACAACAATTTTAAGGTCACCATTTTCTCCAACTAATTCATCAACTCCAAGAAAATTAATTTCATCGATCACATTATTTTTCTGAATAATATTTTCAAAATTATCAATGGCGTCTTTTTCAAATTCCTTCTCTTCTTTCTTAATCAAATCACAAATTTCCATCTCATCCTCATCCAATTCAACAATTTTTTCTTTTTCATGGGCAAATTCTTCATCTTCAATCAACCCAAATAATGAATGCAAATCAAAATTTTCAACCTTATAAAAATTTTCACAAATTATTTCTTCATCAACATACATATCTTCATCAAGATCAATTTTCCATTCCAATTCAAATTTAGATTTGCAATCATTTTATGGTCATATTGACCATCATCATCCGCAAATTCCATTAAAATATAAAATAAATCCCACCAAAAACATTCAGGTGATTGAGCATTAACAATAACCCTTTTGAAAAATTTTCTAACCATTGATTTACGCATAATTTTGAAAAATAATTTTGCCTTCCTCTTCATAATTTCTTTTGGCAAAGGGTTGGATAATCTCAATTCTATGGCATCATCTAAACCACATCTTTTCAAATATTCTGACATGATGTTTGCCCATTCAAATCTTTCTTCACTGCCCATAAATGTGTGCAAAATCTCAAAATTTTTACCATTAATAAATTCCCTACCCATCATAACAATTAAAATAACAAATTTACGTACCTTGAAAATTTTCGTTCTTGAATTTCTTGACCTACCTTGCTCCTCAACTGCAAATTTGACACGACCTTTTTCTCATGATCGTTGTCCAACACCAACAATAATTTAACACGACAGGATCTCTCTTTTTAGATCACTGTCCCAATTAGGATTAATTTCGTTACACCCTAATTGTCAAACGAGTACTCCAAGACCAATCTCTTGTGGTCCAATTTCAAAATTCGAGTACCCTAACACAATCTTCACGCCAAAGACCGCAGCCTAGGACTCTTCTTTTTCTCTAATTTTTTTTGACAAATACCCCAAGATCAAACTTTTGACCTAGAGCTCTGATACCAATTTGATAGAGTCAAAAAATCACGCAGCAGAACACATAATCGATACTACTTTGAAGGAGTTAAAGCAAATTAATCAATTAAGATGGCCAAGAACTTTTAGAAGTAAGCCATAAGGCTTTCATGCACAAAACTGAAAATATATAAAGGATTGGATGAACAGAATTTTGTGGGAGGATAAACAAATTATTTAATTAACTTTTCAATACAATTGAAATAACTAGGCACAATACCTTTAAATAGGTACAAACTAATCTAAATGCTTAAGGGATTCAACCAACTCAATTTCCTAATACCAAACAAACTAGGGAATAAATCCCTTACAATATCTTACTCAGTTACTAAATATAATATAATTAAAACTTCCAAATCCTAATTAAACTTGGTTTATATGCCAACATTTTTAGTTATTAAAGCTGGGTCGTAATTTTGATTGACCTCAGTTTGGCAACTACAATATAGACCAAATGCGGTAACTGTAACTAAACAAGAAGTTGACGATATTGCTTTTGATAGGCTTGGAGTAACAGACTAATTTAGTTTCTTATTTTTAATAACCGTAACTAAACAAGAAGTTGACGATATTGCTTTCGATAGAATTAGGGTAACAGACTAATTTAATCTCCTATTTTTAACCTATTAAGGAATTTAATTCTTTATCTATCAAAATAAATTAATTTGATCTTTTATCTTCTTTTTTTTTTAAAAAAATAACTAATTTAAGAATTGTGACAAAAAAACGTGCACAAATCAATGGAGTAATGCTATGTGAAAATTACGTGAGGAGCAAAAGTTAAAACACAACTACTTCATGTGAAATACATAAAAATAAAAAATAAAATAATTAAAAACTGACCAAAATTAAGGAGATTTGGTTACGGTCCCTTTTTAACCCAATTTGAGAAATTAACCCTAATCATGATAACTTCTTTAAATAGACTTTTTCTTAATGAAATCCTAACCAAGCATCAATAGAAGACTGCATAAAAGCATTGTTTGTCTTGGACAATGAGAAAATAGTTGTTTGTCTTAGCCCGATTGAAGGGAAAAGAATGTCAATTAGACTGTTAGATTCAAATTAATTGGGACACCAAGATAAGGTAAGAAACCTTTAACTAAGTCATTCAATGTTGTTGTTGATTGTAATGTTTTAGTTGTCGTGGCCATGGATCTTTGAGATTTCTGAGTAGTTTTGTACTAGTTTTATTGATTCATCGGCTTTTAAATATGGACATAGACTGATTAGACCAAATATTTTGTTTTCTTGATGCACTGCTTTGTCGATGTCAGTTAGTTGGCCTGCATATTACTCTTGAACCCCATTTAGTCGAACTAGTCTGGGAACACGTCGTTTTGCACATTTGAAAATATTATTTTTATGAATTAAAATAAAGTATGTTGGGAAATACTAACTATTTAATTTTTTTTAATTCACTTAATTTTTCACTTATATAATTTATGTTTCAATATTTAACTAAGTCAAAAAAAAATTTGTAGTTCGTATGAATTTAGAGAAATATTTGCTCATAAGTGATTTTTATGCATTTTCTTTAGAAATTCTTTGTTAGAAATATAAGAGTGGTTTAGTTTAATTAGTTCAAACAATATTTTTTACAACAAAGTGTACCTTAAGTGATAAGACATTTCACCTGTGACTTAAGGGTTGTGAGTTCGAGTCACTAAAGGGTAGGGAAGGCATGGGTGTTTTTTTAAAAAAAAAAAATAGTTCAAACAGTTTCATAAAAACTAATTAATTGTATCTTGTGAATAGCATATCTACCTTGCAATTTTCAAAATAGGAGTCTATTTCCTCGATTGAAAATTATTGAAGAATTCTACAATGAATTCATTGGTACTCTAAGATTTAACTTTAAAAATAGAAAAGTTTAAAGTATCATCAAACTAGAGTACAATATTTGACAGGACATTTTGTAAGTTCAGCAATCAAAGAGAGTATAGTAGTTTTGAAAAGTTGACAATTTATAAAGTTTATTGGAACCATTTATTCTCTTCAATTATTCAAATTCTATCCTAATAATTTTGGATTTATCAAGCACATTAAGGTATTTAATTATTCTTGAATCCCTATACCTCTCTTGGAACCAATTTGATAAAGGAACCATTCGTGTGCAAATACTAAATAACAATTTCTAATTTAGGAAATAAAATATTTCTTAAATATATAATTTGCACAACTATAGGAATTATATCTTGAAAATTAAAAATAATAAAAAATAATCTACCACCATTCATCAACTTACGGCGTAAAATTTAGTTATTAATTCATTATGTTAAAACTATCAATATGTATAGTAGTAAATTAAAGGATAGATATTCAATATTATAAATTTTGTTTGATAGTAGATAAGATCAACAATATATAACTGTAATAGATATCAACTTGTATAGTTAATAATTCAAAAGCAACAATGAACATATAATATTTAATTTTTATTAGACAAAATACAGTTTAGTTAATTTGATATTCGTATTTTTAGTATGTAATTTATACGGTTATTAATATTCAACATTAAATTTTTACAGATCCAAAAATAATAACAATAATTATTTTGTAGGAGGACAATAATTATTTATTAAAAATTTTAGCTAATATAATTTATGAACTAATTTTTTATTATAGGTAAAGCATAACTTAGTTATGTGTTAATGATTCAATGCATGAAAAGGAAACTAAAAGCGAAGTAAGAATTGCAAGATGAGAATTATGTTCTTTTAATAAAAATAAAATAGGCGTGAATGATATTTTTCACCCATTTTTTTACTCATCCAATTAGTTTAACAATAATAAAAAGATAGGTCCTACATTATATTTCTTTTTTAGTACACTACCTAGAAGCCAAATTTTTTCCATCATATTTTACACAATGAATATCTTTTATCATTACAAAATCTGACAACAACATTAGAGACAAAATAAATGGCATTAGTGGAAGGAAGCTGAAGATTTTGACAATATCGATGAAGGATAATGTCTTTGTTAATTCAAATTTAGATGGCCTTTGAGGCTTTTAAGCAATTTTATGTATCCTTTGTTCTTTTTTTTTTTTTTTTTTATGTATCAAAAATAGAAAAAGATTTGAAAATTATTCTTCCAAAAGAGTACAAAAGTTTAATATGTGAAAAGTCCTATTTTTTGTTATTTGAAGATAATTCCTACTATTATTTAACTTAATTCCTAATCATAAAAAAGTTTTGTTTGCGTACTTGTATAATTTCTAAAATCTATCTTTGAAAAATGGACACTTTATGGAAATTTCTATTCTATACAAAAATCTTATTCTAATAGTAAAATGGTCATTAAGATTGAAAGTATATTTTAAAACTATATACTTTTAAAAGATTAATTGTATTTTTTTCATGTCTCTTATATATTAGAATATAGTTTGGAGGGCAAATTAGAATATATTTTCAATTTGGAGAGTCAAATTCATAATCTTTCAGTTTTAGGGGCCATATTGGGACATTTGTTTTAGTTTTGAGTACCAAATTGAAACTCTGCATTTGGAGGACTATATTGGAATATTATTTTCAATTTGGAGGATAAAATCAAGACCTTTTCGATTTAAAAGGCCATATTGAGATTTTTACTTAGTTTGAATGACCAAAATGGTATTTAACTATTTGAAATTAATATAACTTTGTATTTCTTTATTTGTCAAACGAATTTTTCTTTTTTCTTTTAATAGTTGTTAATAAACTATTAGTTTATTTAATTGAATATAAATGTTGTCTAATCTATTAACATATCCACAACCTATATATGTTGATAATAGTCATATGCATAATTCTACTTAATGAGAAATTTTATTCCATTTATTTTTTTGATAACTTTATTTAATATTCATCTTCAATTTTTAAATCTATCCCAAAATCTATCTATTCTATGAGAAAATTTACTTCAATTAAATTTAATTCTGAATGAAGTCTCACAAAATCAGTTTTTGTTTCATGTGTACCTTTCTAGTTTTTTTTTTTTTTTTGTTTCTCTTTAAGGGTCCAAAAGTATAGGTGAAACATGTAAATTTATTTTCCAAGTAAATTTTACATTTTTGTTATTTCTTAATTTCTAAACCCATCCCAAAAAAAATTTCCTACTCTTCTTTAATTTTTAAAACTCATTCCCAACATTCTATTACATAAGGAGATTTATTTCAATCAAATTTATTGCCTAATATGAAGTCTAAAAAGTAGGTTTTATTTATTCTTTTACTCTTTGAGGAGAATTTGTATAAATAGCCTAAAAAAGGTATTCAAGTTGGAACATTAACAAAATCATTAAATTTTATATTGAGAGTAACTTGGGAATGAAAATCTAAAACTAAATCAAACTCCTTCACTTATTATAGTATATATTCAATTAATTTGTTAAATAACTTTATTTAGATATTCATCTTTTGTTTCTAAATCTATTCCAAAATTCT
Source organism: Cinchona pubescens (assembly GCA_025175665.1). NCBI lineage: Eukaryota > Viridiplantae > Streptophyta > Magnoliopsida > Gentianales > Rubiaceae > Cinchona > Cinchona pubescens. The sequence goes on from JANKKI010000204.1 coordinate 390,227, forward strand.
ACTCAATGAAGAAATTTTCTTCAATCAAACTAAATTCTAAATATAAGTCTAAAAGGATTAATTTTATGTCCTATGTACTTTGAACAATTTTTTCTTGTTAAGGGTCCAAAATTATAAATGAAATATGTAAATTTATTTTTCAAGTAAATTTTATTATTATTTTTTAATATTCTTGATTTCTAAAATCCATTCTAATAAAATTATTTCCTATTCTTCTTTAATTTTTTAAACTCATTCCTAATATTCTATTACATAAGGAAATTTACTTCAATCAAATTGATTTCCTAATATGAAATCTTAAAAATAGGCTTTATTTCCTCTTTTACTTTTTGAGGAGTATTTATATAAATAACCTAAATAATTATAAAAAGGCATTCAAGTTAGGCGACATAATAAAGCAATTAAATATTATAGTAAGGATAATTTTGAAAAGAAAATTTAAATCACTAAATCATATTGGCTCCGATACTAGCTTTAAATTTTAATATAGTATATATAGGTTTTTTGTGTTGTCCTCGCTCGATTATTATATGACAGTGGGATAGGCACACCTCATGTATGTGTAATTAAAACAAATACACAATTTTTTTTTAAAAAAAAAGAAGATAGTGGAAACTTTAAAAATATTAATCCAAAAATTAAAAAGATAATATATGTAATGGAAAAGGAAGGAAGTTATGGTTAGTTATAAGGGTGTACATTTGGCAATTCAAAAGATAATCAACACCAAACCTTATGCTCATGCTTTATATAAATATAGATAGATAACAATTGTATCTTTATGATATTTATTCATTATGCGGATACATTTGTGGTCCATACCTGATTATATGTATGCATAGTATGTGTATGCATGTATACACTGCTAATAGTTTACTACATAATTCAGTACTTTTAGTATATTTATATGTATATAGGTGTGGATGAAATGCCTAAATTTGAATGTTCTTTCTCTTTGTTGTACACAGATTCTAAATCCTTTTTAGCTATCACAATATGTAAGGATTAGCTTCAATAGTGTATTTGTTTATGTTCCTAATGAAAGATATATTGGGGAAAGTATTTCTGTATTTGATTGTGTAGATGTTGCTTCAATTACTTTGGCAAAGCAAGGGTTCAAGCGGTATTATGTTTTAAAAAGGGTAGAGTATATTATGCTAGCAACCGATATTGCTCTTAAATAGATGGCTTCATAAACTTATTTTAGATAATAGGGAGTTTGATTTGTTTATTAAGGTTGATATATGTGATGAAGAGGCACATGAAAATGATGATGTAATTGAGGGTGAGGAAATCCTGTCTCTTCAAAGGAAGATAGAAACAATTATGGGAATGAAACAGAAGAATTTTTTAGGTTGTGAGTCTAATTATAATGTGGATGAGGATAAATATAATGTGTTGTTTGAGGCCAACATTGATAAGGGGTTAGAGTGGCTAGGTATTCTACATCATATAGAGATTATTGTTGGAAATGTGGAGAATGATGGAGTGGTAAATGTTGTGAGTGGATTGTGACAATGGTACAAGAGATTAGGCACCAAATTCTGGATCTGATTTTAAGAGTATGAATGGGTCTGATGAACATGGCATAGCTAAGAGATGCATTATGTTTAATCCTAAGAACATGGATGATATACAATTACAACTTGAAATGAATTTCAGTTCTAAAAATAAGCACTAACAAGTTTTGCGGAATTGGAAAATCAAGAGCGAAAGAGAAATCATATTTGTTAAGAATGACTATAACAGGATGAGGTAGTAATTGTATGTTGATAGGGGAAATATAATTAGAGCATCTATGATGCTAAGTTTAAAAAAGAAAAAAAAATATTACTTTTAGATTAGGAAATTCAATTCTATAAATAATTGTGATTTGTATACCACAATAATATGGTTAAGTCTGGTTGGGCTACTGAGATTAGGTTTAATTTCTTGTTGATCATATAAACCAAAAGCCAATAATTAAGACTCTTCTGTATCTTCTTTCTCTCTTCCTTGTCTCTCTAAAAGTTTCTAAATTGCCAATGCTGAAGGGCAGAAATCTTTCGTTGAAGCATTACAAGGTAAATAACATAATCCAGTAGCAACAAGTAATATTTAGGGTGAAATCAACCCCCTTCAATTTTACAAAGAAGAGCCAGCAATTTTCTTTACAAAAGAGGAAATTCAAATCTTAGCTAAACCTTTTCTATTTGCATTGGTTGCCAAATTCCCTCGGGGAAAACCAAGTATGGAGATATTGCGCAAAAGTTTCCCTACCATTGGATTTAAGGGAGACTTCACTTTGGGTCTACTCGATTCTAAGCACATTCTGATTAGATTCTTCTTGGAGGAGGAATACTTGATGTGTAGGTTGAAATTTACTTGGTTTGTTAATTGTTTTTACATGAGAGTACTTAAATGGCATCCTCTCTTTAGACCTAAAATTGAGCCTTCATTTGTTCCCATTTGGATAAATTTTGAAGGCTTACCTTGTGTCTTTTTAAATGAACATTCAATGTTTTCACTTGCTCAGGTAGTGGGCAAGATGCTGTTGAAGATAGATTTGGTTACAGAAACTTTGTCGAGACCAAGTTGGCAAACGTTTGTATTGAGGCTGATTTACTGAAGAAATTGTCAATTAGACCGTGGTTAGGTGTGGGGGCCTTTGGCAGAAGATTAATTTTGAAGAATTGCCTTTATATTGTCCTAAATGCTATAAACAAGGTCATAACGTGTCTACATGCTCTTTGGCATTCTAATCAGCTAATGGTCCCTTCCTTCTTAGAACATGGTTGATCATCCTCCTCCTCAGAAGAAGGTTGACCAGCATCCTGTCCTGTGAGGTATCCAACAGAAGCAGCAACAGCAGAAGCGTACTAGAATTGAAGTCCGAAAAAAGGGGTGGTTACCGGGGTTGAAGGGGCAGTTTCAATTTTAAAGTGGATACCAACTCAATCCAAGGATGTAGGTACTTCGGGCATAATTCAAGATAAAGAATATGATATTTTGAATTCATAACCACCTCCAAGTAACTCAAATTGTTCCTCCAGGGATTTTGGTCAAATCCTTCCAAAGAAAATAACCAGCATGCAAATGATGAGAAGCTGACTGTTCCACCAAAGCAGCCACCTTTCCCGGCACTAGGGTTTTGGGATTCAATTAACATGTTACAAAAATTAGGGTTGGTTCTTCTAGAAAGTAACAACATTCCAGAAGTGACAGAGGATGATCATGTTGAGGTCATTAGGGCAAAGGAAACTAATGCTAATGAGGATTTTGGTTGTCTTTCGGAGAATGATGCCACTGAGGAACTAGCAGGTGATAGAGCTAGTCAGATGGATGCATGGAGGGATTTTTATACTCTTTTAAGGAAGAAGGTGATTTATATAGATACTCCGTTTACTTTGGAGATTAGTAAACATACTAAGAAGAAGAAGAAGTATACAAAGGGTCAACAATGGTAATCAGGAGTGTTGCCAAGTCCTTCAAACAGCTCCTTTATAACCTAAATTTAAATGAATTTCTTAATTCTGACTATAATGGGTGTTGGTAATGAACCTTCAATCAGGTAATGTCTGAAGAAGCTCAATAAGGTGAATTCTATTCATTTTTGGCTATTATTGAACTAATGTCGGAGGAAAATAAAGTTGTGGATATTAAACAAAAATTTAGGGTTTTCTCATTGTGCTTCTAATCATAGTAGTTCAATTTGGATATTTTGGTCTCATCAGAAGACAATTAATGTTATTTCCACGAAGAGCCTTGCTATTGATTACAATGATCTTTCATAGCCATTATATGCTTCGATTGTTTGGGCCAAATGCAGTTTGTAGGACATAAGAAGTTTCTATGAATAATTTGCAACATCTGTCAGAGGTTCTTGTTTTACGGGGGAGCTTCAATGCAACTATTGATTCATCAAAGTACAAAGGGGTTTCGCAACCTGATTCAAGAGGTATGGCTGAGTTTAATTATTCTCTTAATCAATGTGCCTTGCTTGTTGCTTTTTGTAGACCCTAGTTCACTTGGTCTGGGAAAAGGTTAGTTCAATTTGTGTGGAAAAGGTTGGATCTAGTAGTGTCAATTAATCAAGAATTGCTTAATAACTTTCAAGATGTTCTAATCATTCTCCACTTCTTTTTTCAATGGTTTCTACTCAGTTGTCAGGTCCTAAATTGCTTAGGTTTTGGATAGGTGGGTGAAACATGATTCTTTACTTCAATTTGTACGTAATTGCTGGAATCAATTTTGCTATGGTCTCCTATCCAAAGGTTTTCTGCTAAACATAGAGATTGAAATTTGATCTCAAGAATTGGAATAAAGTGCATTTTGGAACATTTTTCAAAGAATTAAGCAATTTGAAGAAGCAGTTTCACAACCCAGTTATTTCAGTAATCTCCAACTATGGAAAATTAGTTAGACCTTGCTTGACTTCAAGTACAATTCATGGAATCTCTAGCTAAGGAAGAGGCTTCCGGGAAACAAAAAGTTGGTGTGAAATGACTCAAAGAAGGTGATCACAACACAAAATTTTTCCTCTTAGTTGAAGGTAAAGAGGAATAATCTTTGCATCAGGAGCTTGAAGGGTTCCACATGGAACCTAGACTAAAGATAAGCAACAACTTCAACAACATGCAGCAGATTTCTATCAGGACTTGTTCATTGCTAAAACCACACATAAAGATGTTCAATTGCTTTCAACTGTTCCACAATTGATCACTTCAGAAGAAAATAATGTCCTCATGTCTTTGCCAACTTTGGAAGAGTTAAAAGGAGTTATTTTTTCTCTAGATTCAGGAAGTTCAGTAGGAGTTGATGGTCAATGGAACATTCTATAAATCATGTTGGAATATCATTTTTGGAGATCCATTTGAAGTTGATAAAGAGGTTTTTGAGGGTAAAATCCTTCCTAAAGCTATTTCTAGTACTCTTCATGTGTATGATCTTTAAAGTGGATAATCCAACTACTTATGGGGAGTATAGACCTGTTAGCTTGTGTACTTGTGCTAATAAGATTTTCACCAAGTTGACTACTAGCAAATTACAAATATTTATACCAAAAATTATATCAGAAGAGCAAAGTGCTTTTGTTCAAGGTCAACCAAGAAATATAACAAACAACATTCTTGCGGCTCAATAGATGATAGAATTCCTAGACAGAAAAGTTAGAGGTGGTAATGTCATTCTCAAACTAGACATGGCAAAGGCTTTTGATAGGGTTTCCAAGGATTTTCTTTCTCATGCGTTGATCAAATTTTATTTTTCATCTCAATTTGTTGCTCTTTCATACTGTGTGTCTAATTGTTGGTTTTCAGTATTATTTAGTGGTTCTCCAATTGGTTTTTTCCATTCAAATAGAGAGGTGAGGCAATGAGATCCCCTCTCTCCCCTCTTATTCATCATTAATGCTGAAGTGTTTAGTAAGGGTTTGAAGAGTAATTTATAATCGGGAATATTCAACATTATTCTATATCTTCTCAATGTATACCAATTACTCATTTGTCTTATGTAGATGACGTAATTATTTTCCTCAATGGAGAAAAGAAGTCTGTGAGCAACCTGGTGAAGTTTATTCAGAAGTATGAAGCATCTTCAGATCAGTTGGTGAAAGATAAGAACAAGAGTAGTTTTTTGCTTTCTTTCTAGAGTAAGATTATTTTCTAAACTCACTGGATTTCAGTAGAAAAGCTTACCTATCACCTATTTGGAGTTCCTTTGAAGAAAGATAGAAGAACTAAAGCCCTTTTCATCCTTTAACTGACAAATATAAGCAGCAAACTTTTTGGATGGAAGTCAAAAGTTTTATCTATGGATGGAAGTCAAAAGTTTTACTGATTAATCATGTACTTAGTTCTATCGCTGTGTATCTAATGTCAGTCCTACAGCCTCCCAAATCTATCCTTGTGGAAATAGAAAAACTTTTTGCATATTTTTTCAATGGAGGAGTCAGAATGGGGTAAGAACAAGTAGTGGATGGCATGGCACAAATTGTTTAAACCTGAATTGAAAATGGATTGGGGTGATTAACTTGTTGGACTTGGGTCAAGGGATGTCAATGAAACTTTTGTAGTCTTTCAGATCAAGGCAATCTCTATGGAGTAAATTTATGTTTCACAATTAAATATGCTTCTAGGGTTATTCATCCTTCTTTCGTGCTACAAATCTAATACTTCTTCCCATACTAGGAGAAGATTAAAAGTTAAAGATATGGTGGAGAGCTCCAATTGTGTGTTTCCCAGGAAAGAAATATATCCTTATAGTTTGATGTTCGGGATGGAAAGGGAATCATTGAAACGAAGGACACCACATCTTTTGACTTGAAGCTCAACCAAGTCTGGAATGGTGTCGAGTGGGATATGGATACTATTTTGGAATGTTTTCCTTCTATGAATGCATATTGGTTTCACTGTAAAACTCTTTGTTTATCTCAAGGTACAAATGGCTATGTTTGGAAACAAACATCTGATGGCAAGTTCATAGTATTTTCAACAATTCACTATTTAGACAAGGAAGGGATAGCTTATTCTCCCGGCAAATGATATGGGATAAGAGAATTCCTATCAACCTGTAAGTATTCATGTAGAGGTTGCTCAATTTTTATTGTGGATGATGTATTGAAAAGGAACACAAAGGATTCCAACTATCCTCTAAATGCCAATTTTGCAATCAAGAAGAATTACTGGATTTTTTTTTTTTTTTTCTCCTGTCAGTTTGTTCAGAATATAAGAGATCGTTTGAGCAACTGATTCCAGTGGCTTCTAAGTTGCACAATGCACAATCCTTGTAGCAGTATTTAAATGGATGATGGCTATATTCTTCGAAGACACCCATCTTAGGGATTCTACATAAGGTTCTTCCTAGTTTCATTTGTTGGGAAGTCTAGAAAGCTAAAAATAGCAACGTTTTGAGGACAGAAGGTATGGATCAGATCATACAGTGCAAATAGTTAAATCTTCACTACATTTCTTATATTGGCTTTCCTATTTCAAGATCATCTGTCATCTTCACGATCTATTCTCAAGATGGTTGTATTATATGTGCTCCTACTAACTAGGTTTAGAGATGTTTGATCATTCAATGGCAGCTTCCAGCTCTAAATTGCTATAAATTGAATACATATGGTTCTTATAATATAGCCTATGCAAGAGGAAGTGTGATTAGAGATTTTGCTAGATTGGTTATATCTACTTTTGCAAATCATTACCCTCAGCTTCATGACATTATTGGAAGGGCTTCAACTGTGTGTTAGGATGGACATCAGCAGCATCATTGTGGAAATGGACTCTCAAATCTTGGTTAATATACTCCAAGGCAAGGTTAAGGTTCCATGGAAGATTCATAACATATTGCAGTATTAGTTTCAAATCTTCATTTAGGTAGGTTTATATGCACATCATATTTACAGGGAAGGCAATCAGGCGGTAGACTACTTAGCTAAGTGCCCCCCCACCAAGGTTCTAGTGGTCAATTAATTAAAAAAAAATTAGATTGCTTTCCATTTATCATTATGTAATTCTAGTTGTTCTCAGCATAATCTTCCTAGAATAGTTAAGGCTATTGTTCATGCAGACAGGAATGATTGTAAGAATGTTAGAAGCATTCATCCAGTTAGGGTATGGTTTTCTAACTCTTTTGACAGGAGTAGTTTTGGTCTATGTCCCCCGCCTTGTATTTTTCCATTCACATTAATAAAAACGGGTGTTTGACCCCCCCAACCAATGGATAGGTAGTTTGTCAAAAAAAAAAAAAATATTTGGTTGGGCTACTTACAAAAATATAAAGAAGAGTTTATGAAAATCCTAAATTGAATATGGTTGAATTTAGGTGAAAAGTGCTGAAGGACATTAAATGTCATTTACAAGTGTTTAGGCATATAAAACAAAGAGGAATGTTCTAGAATTTGTTGAAGGTTCTGTGGTGGTTCAGTTCAACAAACTTTGGGGTTATTTGTATGACTTTGAAAGGACACATGAAAGTTCGACAATTATTGTTAGGTGCAAGAAGGAGTATTCATTGGGTAAATGAGGAAACAAAGATTTCAAAGAATATATTTGTGTTTTGCAACACTAAACGAGGAATTCGAAGTTGGTTGTGCTAGAATCACATATACTTTTATACCATGATAACTAATTATTATCAGAACCTTAATGCTGAAAGTCATGTTTAATCATCAAGAAAAATAAACTAGAATCTAGATGTAGAGCTTACCTAAATCCATAAAAGTGGATGTGATTCTTGAGTTTTGTGGTTCTTGATCTTCCAAATTGATTCATATAAATTTTAAAGAATAGGGGTTATCATGTTTCTGATGTTGGGATGCTAGAGAAGTAACATCTAACTGCATATAAAGGGAGAGGCCTTTTTGGTATGGTGGTCTCTCCCTTTGGTTTCCTAATTAGTTATTAAGAAGAGAAATTTTAAAATTTTAAAAAATAACTACCATCAGGTCAAAAAAAAAAAAAAGAAAAAAAAAAAAGAAATAACTATCAGCAAGTAACCAAAAAAAAAAAAAAGATTTAAAGCTACCCAATTCTTTAATTATTTACAAAAAATTATCTCTTAAATTTATTTTAAAAAATCTTTCTAATTTAACGATACTGAATTATTTAATTAAAGTTATATTTATAATTTTTCTTTTAAATGAAACACACATAGAGTGTGTCAAAATGGAAGAAGTGAGACACTAGTACTAATAGTTTGGGGACCATAACTTGTTATATATCCACACACTTTCCATATTTTGAAGTTTTGCACATCATAAAACAAGAATAAGACACTAAAACCCGATGCTAATTAGATTATTTAAGCTCATACACACACACACACACATTTATACACATACATATATATACACACTATATATAATGTGAGAGACCCTCTTTCGGTGTTTGTCAATGTATGAAGTTCTCAATTGACTATTTATTAATATTAATAATATCATGGTAAACTAACACTAATAAATAACACCTATAACTTCTTCCTCATCTTCTCTTTTTTAAAAAATAAAATAAAATAAAATCTCACACACACTATGTGTGTGCCTTCCCAGCTTTTTTTTTTTGTGTGTGTATATGTGTGTGTGTGTGTATATATATATACACTATATTAGAAAAGGGAGTTTGATTAGGTGTTTTAGATTTTCTTTCTAAAATTATTCTTACAATATAGCTGAATGTCCTTGTTATTGTCGTATGATAGAATGTTTTTCCGGTTATTCTTCAGGCTATTTTTGTAATATATCACACAACTATAGGAAAGAAAGTATAACTGACTAAAGTTATTTTCCTAATAAACTAAACTCAACTCCATAATTGGTATTTTTAAAAATATCTTTTAGAAATTAATTGAACAAGAATAGGAAACTATATTTTTTTGGGAAGTGTAACTACTTATGAACTCATGGGAAAAATTTTCGAATATGTTTTAGAAATTAATTGACCAAGAATAGAAAAGAAAACGAGGATTGACTTAGAAACCACGCAACATGATCCCATGACTTCGGTCCAACCAATATATATATTAATATTACCCACCATTTGTGATTGTCACATGTTTGAGTTGTGCTTTCATGTAATAGTTTCACTTAGACTAGAGTGCATGTCGGAGGACATGTCTAGAAATGTCTGGATCCTATTCTGGTTAATCATGATCGGCTTTCTATATTCCCCTCAACTATGGTACAACACCTAAACAGAACATCCTCGGACCACTCTCCACTTTTGCTGAAGTGGAATGTTACATCTGATCGGGTTCCTTTGCAGTTCAGATTTCAGCACATGTGGACAAGACATCATACTTTCATGAGCCATGTAGAACAATCTTGGAGAGCTTTGGTTCGAGATTATGACATGCGGGCCTGTCCGAGAAGATTAACAGGCTCAAACAGGCACTTAAAGAATGGAACAAAAGTACCTTTGGAAATTTTTATGATAATATCACCTCAGCAGAGCAACTGGTTGAAGCTAAAGAGTTTGAGTTCCAACAAAATCCCTTCCTAGATTGCAGCCAGGCTCTCCATCGGGCTCAGGCTAAACTAGAATGGCATTCGAGAACAGAAAAGGAGTTTCTCCACTGGAAAGCAAGAATCAAGTGGCTTCATGATGGTGATGAAAGCGCAAAATTTTTCCATGCAACACAGCTGAAAAGCATGCAAAGTTGGCGATCCATTACATTAAAAGACAGGACAAGCATTGGCGAATAGAGGATGAGCAGGGATTTCGGATAGAGGCAATTCGTTTCTTTTAACACCTTTTGATAGCATAGGATATTGACCAAGGGGTGGCCAACTAGCTTTATTTAATATCCCTAGCCTTATAACGGAGCAACATAATTCCTCACTCACCCAGCCAGTGTCTCTAGAAGAAGTGAAGGATACGGTTCACCAACTTGATAAGAAGAGTGCAACAGGACCAGATGGTTTCTTAGGACATTTTTTTTGTACACTAATGGGAAATAGTGTCCGACGATGTCCTTAGTTCTGTTTGGGAGTTCTTTTTTAGGGTTCCTATCCTCTATCGAAAAAACCAAATCCAATTACTTTTGCAGATTTCAGACCCATCTCTCTTTGTAACTTTGTTAACAAAATTTTTACAAAAGTGTTAACTTATATATTGGTCTCTGTATTGCAAGGTTTAATTGTTCCAGAGCATTTGACATTTGTAGTGGCCGAGGTATTATAGATAATGTCATTCTTGCTCTTGAGCGGTCTCATCTATTCACTTGACAGAAAACTTGGGGACACAACGTGGATTTTAAGATAAACATGGTTAAGGCTTTTGATCCAGTCTCTTGGCCATTCTTGGAGCTCTTCTTATATTTGGTTTTGCCACCCTAGTTTGTCTTATTAATTCTTGCAAATCTGAGCCAATCTTGGTTCTCATTTATCATTAGTGGCAAAGCTAAGGGTTTCTTCCAAGCGACACGAGGCATCAAGCAAGGAGACCTGCTCTTGCCTTACCTATTTATTCTATGCTTGGAGGCTCTTAGCAGGGGACTGAAAAAGCTCTTGACCGATGGTAAGGTCCTTCCTTTTGCTTTGTTGAGAGGATCCCTTCCTGTCTCACATCTATCTTGTCAATGAGCACCTATTATTCACATGTGGGAATAGGACGATGTTCCCTAGTTTGGGTAGAATAAAAATTTCAAATCAATAAGTGATAAAACACGCTAACTCCTAACTTCTACCCTCATGCCCGCAAGTATATGGTGCTAGATAGTAGTGTAGGGTAAGCGGAATTGTTCCCACAAAGATTGCCGGTTAGCAAGTATCAAAATTTACGAATCTTTGTATAGTTAGACAATTCAAACAAGAGGGAAATAATCTACTCTGCTCATAACCATAATCAAGTAAGCAATTAAAATCTAAATTTAAACTAATCTATCTACTAAAAATAAGTAATGAAAGTAAATCAACTACTAAATTAAGAGACAAATAACCTCACCTAATGAAAGCAAGTAATATTACCTCTAAATTAACTAGATTAACTAAGACTAAACTAGAATTCAAAATCAAGTAGTCCTAAATTGACTAATGAAAGCAATTAAAAAGCATGAAAACCAAATAAACTCCATTTTCTACTAATCTAGACTAAATGAAATTCACAAGTAAAATAAGTTTAAACTAAATATTTTTGGATTTTTGGATTGATAAAAGAAAACCCACTAAAAATTAACTAGCAAATAAAGCAAAGATAAGAACATTTTAACTAGAACAAATAGTAAATTATCGAGAACCCAAATTACTCTTAGAAAAGTTGAAATAGAAGCAACTAGAATTTGAAGAAATTTAACTAGAAAGCAAGTGAAAATTATATATACTTGTAGTTAAAGATTAACCCAGTAAAACTATCTCGTCAAAATTTAAACTTGCAATGAATTAAAAACTAGATCTAAAGAGAAATTAAAGGAGAACTTGTATTAAACTAAAAATTTGAAAGTCAAGTTAATATAATCTACTCTAATCTAATCTAAAAATTACATACTACACTACCAACTATGTGTACTACCACTACTATAGCCTACTATATATTTGTTAAGTGCTTTACAAGGCAAGAAATACAAACCTGGAAGCCAAAAATTATAAAAATGCCATATAACATAGGCCAAACGCACCTCGATGTTGCGACGTGGAACTTGATGTCACGACATCGAGATGAAAATTAAGAATTAAATTTCTGCCTCAATGTCACAACATCGGGCACATTTTAACTAAAATTGGAATTCAATTCTTCATTAATTCCACTTTGTCCTTCAAACTTTTATAATCTTGACTTCCATCTTTCGATTCCTAACTTGCAAACACACAAAACTAAATAAGTAACCAAATTAACTAAAATTGATTAATGATATTTACAAGAAATGCAAATGCAACTACGAAATACAACTAATTAGATTAAAACACTTAATTTGACACTAAAAATTAGGATTGAACTAACAAAATGTTCTAATTTAGAAGCCAAATAACTCTAGTTTACTAGAGTTATCAAAGGATTTTAAAAAATCTTTTCCAATTTTTAAAGGTTTACCAATCCGGCTCAGGACAGAAAATCAATAATGACAAGCGCTTTTTTGCAGTCGAGAAACATTACACTTCAAAGTAGCTTTTCGAGCACTTGACAGGGATGAGGTCAAGGAGTCTTCCTTTCACTTATCTTAGTTGTTCACTATTTAAAGGAAGACGAAAATCCAGATATTTCCAAGGGTTGCAAGATTCATTTATGTCTAGGATCCATCGAGGAATGGAAATCCAAAATGCTATCTCCTGGTGGCCATTTAGTGTTGACCAAGCATTTGTTGTCCTCTATAACAAGGCATATCTTGGTGGTTTTGGATCCTCCCAAACAAATCCTTTCCACTCTTGAACAAACTTGGATGATTTTTTTTTTTAGGAATGGAGGATGGTTTACCAAAATTACATTAGAAGCATTGTCATTCTCTTTGTGGATCGACAAAAGAGAATGGTCTAGGGATATGATGTCTCAAATATGTGGTTAATTCTTTCTCTATTAAGTATTGGCAAAATTTCCTCATGGCCGACTGATTTGGGATAACTTCATTCGTCGAAGATACTCAAATGATGATGTGATACACCCTAGCTCGGCGTAGAGGAGAATGCTTCAGGCAAAGGACACTGTTCTAATCCAACATTATCACCCTAGTCTAGGATGGTAGTTCATTCTTTTGGAATTCAAATTGGATCGGCCATGGCAAGCTCTTCGATGGGATGGATAATATGTGTTATTCACCCAGACATTATGGTCAATCAATTGTTTTTCAATATTGACGGATGGGAACTTGGACCAGTACTGTCGTATCGTCTCTCTTCTATTGATATTCAAGTGATTCATAATTCAAACATTTTTCATTCAACCAAAGCATATAAATTTGTTTGGAAGCCTGCGGCAAGTGGTGATTTTTCAAAAAATTTCTAAAATCGTGCTTCTTTTCAAAATTATTTTTTTTATGCCTATTCCAAATTGCAATTCCGGGCCGGTGGAACTCGCATTCGGCGAGTTCCAGAATTGTTTTAAAATATATATATATATATATATATTTTGGAAGACCTCACATTCACCGAATGCGAGGTCTTCTCAATTTAAAAAAATTGACCTCGCATTCACCACTGAATAAATTTTTTTTTTTTTTACAAATTTCAAAAATGCGAGGTAATACATTTTTTTTTTTTTAGGATTTAGCAAATTTGACTATGTATATTGCGAAGGGAAATTGTGCACTATTACAAAAATAGAATGGTAAAATGAAGGATTTGACTGTAAGATAAAATCACTTAAATACTAAACCTTAAATTATAAACTATAACATTAACGAAGTAGTACGATATTTGGGAATAGTAAACCATTATCTTTAAACCATAAACTATAACATTAACGAAATAGTAAGCGAATGAAATGTGTAAACCCGCAAATTTATTAATTTATCATATTTTTGATAAAATTTTGACATAACCTCCCCTATTTTACGAACATTTTCCCTGCCAACAACCAAACCCAACTAGGGCAACAAACATCCATAAAAGCCCGACAATGGCTAAAAAACATAAATACAAACCTAATAACAATAAAAAAGCACCCAACTAGTGCGAACAATGATATACAAATAACGGACATCAATCACATATAATTGCGAGAAGTAATAACAAATGTCAATGTCCATGATCTCCAAATCTCCCGCCCGTACCACACTCTCTAGGTTTAGGCACCCTTTTTGATCGACGGACATAAAATAAAGGAGTGTCTTGCGCTGTTGAGTATGGTGAGCAATTTTCGCCTGCGAAGGTATGCTTTGTTCGTGTCCATGTTCTTCATCTGAAATGGTTGGACCAGTATGTTCTGGATCAGGCGCAGTGGACGACTGTTCGAAAGATGATGGTCCCACCGGAGTACGCATTGGCGAAAGTATGTGTGAAGTGTCACCCTCGAATGGTATGTTAACATGAGGGGATCCAGCATCTACATGGGGTCGAGGGGATGGAACTCGACGATGTCGACGACCACCGCCGTGTTGCTCGCCTCGCCGCGGAGCCCGCTCTACTCTATGTGGATCATGTGCCTGGTGTGGATGTCGAACGTAAACAGGAACTGGCGGAGGCCGAAGATCAAGATGAGTAGATTCGCCTACTGCATGTAGTGATTGAGAAGCGAAATGGCTGATCTGTGCCCATGTACTACTATCCGGAGTATTGTCCTCAGTCATGTTGTCAAACGACATGTAGTACAATCTAGCCATGGAATCCATCTACTGTGAAAGGTTCAAATTAGTTTTACTGAAGTAATTTGAAAAAGAAAAACAATAAGAAAAAATGAATAATTACTTACAAGATAATCTGCACGTGCACCATCGCCGAGGTAACCTTCTGCAAAAGTAGGGCGTTGACTAGGATTGGATATGTACATCACCGTCTTCGCTCGGTACCATTGCATGTAATCACCCGATGCATGTGTAGTATCAACACATGGGAGACCAACCTCAACTGTATCCGTTCTTGCGCCCCAAATATCTATATATTGTCGGTGTGTCAACTCCCAATCATTGTTCGCCCGACCACGGCGGTCTATCAAATGAAGTGCAGCTTGATTACCAATCAATCTCTGATCTGGTATGGGTTGGTGCAAACCGAACTGTCGCATAACCCGATGAGGGAGATAACATTCCACGATCTCCCAACATATCAAATAAGTAACTGCACGCCATATGTCACGACCAGCAGTGCAGTAATGGGGAAGCATATCAAGCAACTCATCAGAAAATGGCTGCAGTAGAGCATATAAACTAATACCAAAGAAGTCTAAAAAAAGTTAGTAAATAAACAAAATTCTAGGACGACAATGTGCAAAAGAAATGTAATCGACAGATGTACCTCATTGGGTCGTAAAGTATGTAACTGATCTCGAAAAATAGATAAAACATGCCGAGGAGCATTGCGCAGATCAAATCCAACATCCCACCTGCAATAAAAATTAATAAATATCAAATCCAATGTTAACATGTTTAATTAAACAGTTGAACGAAACATATGTACCAAGATCCATATGCTCCGTGATGCTCCTGTGCGGGCTGTAACCGGATAGGACGCAGTGTCAGCATGCGCTCCCAAGCCCATAACTGTATACAAATAAATGAATATAAAGTACTCAAATATAAAATATATACATATAAAGTATTGAAATATACCTGTACTAATAGTACTGGTCCACAAATATTTCTAGCTGTGGGTGAAGTGGCATCACACAAACTGCGATACAGTGTGCCTAAAACTGCTGATCCCCAATCTATAACGGCCAACAGAGACAAGTCCCTAAGCAACTGAAGATACAGTAGTGGCACTTTATTGCCTGAATTGTCTGGAAATAAAATGCCTCCAATAAGTACAAGTAAGTATGTACGTGCCATGTGCCGACACATGTCATCAGTCGCATCATCGAGAAGCGGACGATCTAATGCGGCGACAAACATCCAACTTTCAAATGACCACCGTCAATGTCTGATCTGGCAGGCATTAAACCCAATAACTCCATGCATAATTGGCTCCAAGCATCTGCGGAATGAGTAGTGTCTCTACCCTTCACGGGCTGGCCGTCAATGTGTAAACCCCACAGTACCTCTACATCCTGTAACGTGATGGTGGCCTCTCCGATGGGCAGATGAAAAGAATGTGTCTCAGGTCGCCATCGCTCCACAAGACTGGTGATCAAAGCATGATCCACTGAAATGCGTCCTAAAGATGCGATACCCTCGAAACCTGCCAAACAAATATAATGCCATACCCGAACCGGTATAGTTGCATGTGATCCCAAAAAGTCCCATCACAACGCTTAACCTGTAGTGTGGAATCATCGATAAGACCGTCAAAAATAGATCTAGCCCTATGCGGTATCGTAGGTGATATAATATCATCCACATATGGTCCCGGATGAACAAGCTCTCGCGACTGATCATCCATACCTAAACAAATAATCATGAAAAGAATGAATGATTGTACAATATGTTTTGATAGTAATCAATGATCAGACAAACATTTTTTGATAATACAATATTTTTTGATAAACGAATACATTAAAAACAAACTACATTCATAGAATACAATGAGTATGTAGACAACACAATACAAAGACAAATCATTGTTGTCGCGAAGGGCAACTCCTGCGATTATGTCCCGGTTCATGACAATTCGTACATCTCCTAGGTTCACGGTGATCCCTAATATCCATCTCGTTTCGTATCTGCCTCGCACGTACCCGACCTGCCCGGCGTTCAACAGACATATTGTCATCACCACGTAACTGACACCAATGAATAGGAGGCAACTCATCTGGATTAGATTGTGGAACAAATCTACTAACGTTGTACTGCTCTCGATATATGCGAGTGGTGTAATGGTCCGCAAGCAGGCGGGTTGGTTCATCACCCTTATGCCTGCAAACTGCCAAAGCATGCGAACATGGAAACCTATACATTTGCCATTTACCACAGGTACATGTCTGCTGTACATAATTGACAGTTTGTACATTCCCACCACGACCAGTCACACGACGAGGTGTTTTAATTTTCGATACACACCAGTAGACTGATCAAAAACCATGACTGTGTGTCCTGCACCTTTTTTGTCTGTTGACAACAACCTTTTCCAATTCTTTGGTGTAATTGACGTGCGACAGTGTGCACCCCATGCAATATTATCAACAAATACTTTTACGCACCGATGGAATGTACTATCAATTATAACCTTTATCGGAAGTAGTCTAACTCCGCGCAACAAGTTATTGTAGCTCTCAGAAGAATTTGTACCATGTATTCCCCATCCTACGATTTTCATCGTGAGCAAGGCACCACCGGTCAAGCCCAATATCTACCAGATATCTCCATGCCTCTGGATGTTGCAGCTGTATCGTTTGTTGGTGCTTATTCCATTTTTGCCTCTGTAACTTGACACCAAGAGACCAACACAACTTCTTCACTTCTACATTCTTGTATTTGGTCATCAAATTACTCCGAACGTGACGCAGACAGAATCTATGATATGCAAATAGTTCCTGCCATAAAGAGGACTCAATCATAGCATGCACAATGCCACGATGCCGGTCAGATATTATGCAAACAGTCTCCAAGTCAAGTACAACATGGTGTCTCAACTGCTCCATGAACCAACCCCAACTTTGTATTGTTTCCACATCAACAATTGCATAAGCAAAAGGTAAAATCTAATTGTTAGCATCCAAAGCGACGGCAATAAGTAATTTACCCCGATACTCCCCTCGTAGATGCGTGCCATCAACACATAGGACAAGTCTACACATATGGAATGCATAACAATCGATGGCCGAAATGCCCAAAATATGTATTTGAAAATTTTCACAACCTCGCTACTGTTGGGATGATGTAGCCATTGCACCACAGTTTGGGGATTGGAGCGTAGTACTTCTGCAACGTATTGGGGTAATTGTTGGAAATTAGATGCCCAACTTCCATATGCAAGCACAATCGCTTTCCTGCGAGCATACCAAGCTTTCTTGTAAGTGATGTCAACCTTGAAACTGTTCTTAACATATGCCTGAATTTGTTTGACCTTGTGCCCAGGATCATTTTCAATTAAGTACATAATTTGGTTAGCAATGACTGTGGATGTAAGATTTCTGTTGTTGTTACCGGATATTTCACCGAGACATACGTGATCTTTTACCCATTTCGTCACCTTCCACACAGTAAGAGATTCATTTCCACGTACCCGAATACTCCAATCACAATCTCCGGCCGCTAATCTGCTGGAGGACGCAGTCTTGCATTTAGCCGCCCATGTTCTCTTCCGGCTCTCTATGACGTATTTGAATTCTTGTTGTTGAGCTATAGACCACATTGTAACTGCCTTACTAACTTGCTCCTTGCTTTCAAAGTACATGTGCAACGAATATCATATTTTTCTTCATTCCAATAAACCAGCCCATCTTTATCACTGCGGTCCATGGGATCGTACTCACCGTAGTTACCAAGATCATTGAAAAAAGCCATCCCCCTGGGTTGATAAGCAGGAACATCCTCTTGTGTATGACATTCATCGTTATTTGTCCCCAAATCCTCGTCAGAATCATCATCCGATATATCTTCAGAGTCTGAACCTGACTCGTAATCCTCGTCTAATGCATGCCACGACGAGTCACTATTACCACTATCCGCTGTCAAACCCTCATCTACGAGACCTTTCTCCATATGTTGATATTGCATGGTACTTGGGCCTTCACCTGCTCTGGTGTCTCTATTACACTACGCGCCAATAGGTTGATCAGATTGCATTGAGTTTGACATTGAAAATGAACAAGTTGGGTTGTAAAACTCTTCATCTACCAAACGACCACGGATGTTCAAAGAGACTCTGCGCATTGGACTGCAACGGCTGGTCATCCATGGTCGAATGCATGAGAGACATCATTGGCCCCATACCATACACCCCTACATTGTTGCTTACATGTACGTGCGGAATTTCCTCAGTCTTGATAAACAATTCAGCACAAAAATTTGGATCGGCATCAAACAAATCAAAAATACCATCCATACCATCATCATCTATCAGTGGAATGCCAGAGTAAACACCACGACTAACTATATGCCTGTACACAATATTCAATTTCATCTGCTCCCTATCAACCTCTATGAATTCGTATATCTTGTCAACTTACTCAACAAAACTAATCCGTTGCTTTATTCGGAATAGTTTCTTGCTCATCATTGGCCGGTAGGACATAGTACCGCCTTCATAGGTTATTTCTCCTCCCCAATAAAGGAGAATGTGACGGGGTCTATCAAATGCCATTTTCCTGTAAGGATGGAACATGTTTAGACCCCATTTTTATGTATGGGATACGGAATATGTTTTTTTTTTAAAAAAAATTTGACAGAGTTCCTCTATATCTTCAAGATTCCCTCTAACAAAGGTCATACCCGATAAGGGTTACAAACAACACAACAAATCGGCAACACTTATAAGTAATACATGTCCGACAAGGGCTACAACCAATGCAATAACCCGGCAAGGGTTACGAGTAATATATGCCCGACAAGGACTACAAAAAATGCAATAACATCCACAATTTCAGTATAACAAACAACAGAACCACAAATTTCACCGCAATCAACAGAAACCAAACCTACAACATATATCCCGAGTCAAAGACCATTCTCTCTAAATATTAAAAAAAAAAGGGGGGATATAATCAAAGCAGCATATTATTAAACTAAAATACAAAAACATAAAAAATATAAACTACCAACACAAAATATATTTATAAAACATTTATATTAACAAAATTAATTATTTAAACAAAATTAAAAAAATATATTAATTAAAATTATTGGACTCCATAAAAAAAAAAATAAGTTACCTGAAATATTTTGGTGGTGGCTGGCGGTGGCGGTGGTTGTAGTGGTAGTGGTGGTGATTGTTGTAGAGGGGAGGAAAAATAGATGGTGGTGGAACGGAGGAGAAGGAGGACAAATTTCTGCAGAAATTTTGAGGAGGAGGAGGAGGTTTTTTTTTTTAATTTGGGGATGGATATTCTGCGAGGCCAGCCGTGGCCTCGCAGATTAAAAGGTCCGACTGACCTCGCATTCGGTGAATGCGAGGTCAATTTTTTTAAATTAAGAAGACCTCGCATTCGGTGAATGCGAGGTCTTCCAAAATATATAAATATATATATATATATATATATATTTAAAAACAATTCTGGAACTCGCATTCTCCGAATGCGAGTTCCACCGGCCCTGAATTGCAATTTGGAATAGGCATAAAAAAAGAACAATTTTGAAAAGAAGCACGATTTTAGAAATTTTTCGTGATTTTTCTCTACCTTATGCTTATCAATGCATTTGGGCTCCCTATGTAGTTTTATCTTGTACATGAAAATATATTTGGAGCAGTCGCGTCCCTTTTAAGATTTCAATCTTCACGTGGAAACTAATCAATAATATTCTACCCTTTTTGAACATCTTGATGTCCCTCATTTTTACTTTGGTTTCCAAACATGCAAAATTTTCCATGGGCAGCAAGTGTGATATAGAATAACGTTAGCCAAAAGTTTAGAGTCCACCTCAATCCAGCAAGGATATAATTGATGTTGAATGCAGATTTGGAGGCCATCTAATAGGGCTGTTAATTGAGCTTCAAGTGATGATCCAAAACCATATGATTGAGAGAAAAGAACAAGAATATGACCCGTCTGATTGTGACAAACACCTCCACCACCCGTTTGGCCTGGATTGTTGACAATTGAACCATCAACATTTAACTTAAGCTCAAATTCTGGTGGCTTAGTCCAACTAATGGGGACTGCAATATTCTTCTTCAGCTTTGCAATTTTAAACGGCAGTTGGCGAAAGGACACCAGGTTGATCCTCTCGCCTGAGTGCTAAAATGGTTATTTGGTTGCGGCTTCTTGAAGAAAAACAAAAATGTTATGAACAATGTGAGCGAAATCCATAACCATTCCATTAAAATGTGCATCATTCCTCGCATTCCAAATGCTCCAGCAGATTACCATGGGAAAAAAGTGATAAATTTTGTTAGCTATCCAAATCTACCATTACTAAATTAATTGTAAAACCATATCTGCTGCAGTCACCTTTAAACCACAAATTGGTGCAAAATAGTTCCAAATAGAGACGGTGAAAGGGCAGGCAACAAGCACGTGAGATAAGGACTCACATGAATTACAAAAGTAACATTTGGATACCATATTAAAACCCATTTTGATTAAGATATCTAGAAACAGAAGCAAGTTGTTGAGTAGACGACATATAAAAATAGAGACCCGAAGAGGTAACCTTTTGGCCCAAATGAACTTACGTGAGGGTAATAGGGGTTTAGAAGCTTTTACCAGGGCAAATGCTGAAGAAACCAAAACAATTTACCACTAGTGGACAGCTCCCAAATAAGGTTATTGCTACAGTCCGAGAGCTCTTCCTCTATCAATTGATATATATGAAGTCTTGTTGCCTCCTCATATTGAAGCATCCTCATCCAAACTACCGAGGCAATAGTTGGATAAGTATTATGTCTATACTTTTGCTGCATAAATTTAGCCCATGGCGTATTAGATGATAAAAACATCCACCAAAATTCAATGGATGTCTTATAGCTTATAAATTCCTAGTCCATTCTCCTCAACTGGATAGCACATTGCATCCCAATGCCGCCAATGTTTTTTCTGATAACTGGCATCCTTTCCCTAAAAGAAACCTGGCATTAGATGCTCCAAAGCCTTAAGGATTTACTTAGGAGGCTTGAGAGCTAAAAACATGTATAGGGATTGCTGAGAGAATGTCCTTCATCAAGAGTAACCTTTGACCCGGTGATAAGAACCTTTGTTTCCACCCTGCAAGCTTGGCATGAGAAGTATCATAGGATCAGATTGTTTTGAACCTTTGTGAAGAGGGCAGCCAAGGTATGTTATTGGAAGATTCGTGGACGAGAACCCTATGACTTGCTCTCACATGCGTTGCTGAGATCGAGAGCATTTCGAGTTGGCCACAAAGAATTTTTTTGCTCGATTATGCATTGACCTGAACCCTTTTGATATACCTCCAAAAAATCCATCAACTTATCAAACCACTTTTTGTTACCTCACGTGAATAAAATAACGTTGTCAGCAAAAGCAAGGTATGGCACGGGATGGCATCCTCGTGGAACAACGTAACTTTGGTTACAATCAGGCATATAATATGGCATTGAGACTCCAACTGAGAGCTTCTAAACATAAGATGAATAAGAAGGGAGGACAAGGGGTCACCTTGTTTGATTTTCCTTGAGGCCTGGAAAAAACCACAACTTACTCCACTAATCAACAAGGAGAACTAGCTGCTTTGAAGGTTGTTGAGTATCAAGTTGACAAAGTGATTATGGAATCTGAACCGACTAGAAGTTCTTTCAGGAAAATCCAAGACACCCAGTCGAATGCCTTTATCATGTCAAGCTTTAATATGATATTGTCCTATCTTACCTTCTTGTCGAGAGAAGGAACTAGTTCTTGTGCAAGTATATTTTCCAAAATGCCAGCCCTTTAACAAAATCGGTTTGTTCATATGAAATAAGAGATGGCAGGATCGAAGCCAACCTGTTGCAAACATGGTTCAAAGTCGTGGTCGCGGTAACGGTCGCGGAACGTATCGTTCCACATCGGTCTCGGTGTATCGGTCACGTATCGGGCGCCATGCATATTTTGTTATATACAAAATCTAAAAAATTCTAAAAAGAAAATTAAAAAATATACAACACTACAACAAATTAAGTTGTCAAATTAAATTAGCAAAATACAATCACAACTACATATTAGTTGTAGTTGTTTATTATACATAGAGAATGATAAATCGTAGAACCACAAAATACTACAAATATATTATAAGAATGTCAGATACACATTATCATATAAAAATAGAGACTCAATAATTCCTAAGGCTACGAAGCAACAAATTATCTCCAATGTATTAAGAAAAGTTTCTCTTATTTCACGATCAATTTCCTGAAAGGAAAAAAAGATATCTCATTATATTAAAAAAAAAACAAATACTTAAAAAAAACTAAGGTCATTAGAATTTTTGTCATACCTATCAATACCATGATGAATGACGATGAGGTTCAAAATCATTCTGTTCTTGTGCACTGTAATAGGAGTTACAATATGGCAAGACACTTGGATGAGGTAGAAAAACGAATTTAGCTGTCCATCTGCTGGTTGTGATGATTGGCTGGAGGAACCATAATCATTGTGTATGGGAGGTGGAGAATGTCGTGAAGGTTCCATATCACGATTATAGTATCCAAATCCTCTATATTGAACACTATCACCAACACTAGTAGATGAAGCATGACCTTGTCCATAATAGTTAACGCTACTTGAACCAGATAAAGATCTCTCATGATATCTCTTAATATTGTCCGATCATCATATCTACCAGTACTAGTACTAGTGGACCTCTCAAGATGTCTAGGTTCATCATATGATCCAGTACTGGCTCTTATAAGAGCCATGGTACTAACTCCATGGGATTGATCATAGCCATATCCCAACCGTCGATTGCTTCGATTAAAATCATCTCTACCAGACATGTAGATGTGTATTTTGTACAGTGCTCATAAACTGTTCTATTTCTTTGTGAATGTGAGCGGTGAAAGGAATCACTTGGAAGCTCAGTTAATGGCATTCAAAAGATGGCTTTAAGAGCAAGTAGTAGTTGACGATAACCATGATCAGTATCCTGAGTAGCATAATAATTGTCGTGTCCCTGAGCCCATGACATGCCTCCGGCATACTGACTATCCTGATAGTAATCACCACCTCTACTTGGTCCTTGACTAGAGTTAGTCCCTCCATCATCATTATTATCATCACTACCATTGCTATTAGTTGAAGAAGATGACATTGGTACATATTTATCTCCTTTATTTTGCTTTACCCTTATCTTTCATAGTAGATGACTTGGTAATACTTTTCGTATTACTTTTCTTTATAAATTGTGACAAAGTATTACCAAAATCATCACTATCATGATCATTGCCTTCTCTAGCTTCATCTTCTTCCTGTTCTTCATTTTGACGAATTTCCTGATCTAACCAACTCAAGTTGTCTTCAGGTAGAAATGCTATCATCTTCCCTAATATATTCATCCAATATATCATCTGTCATGAAAAATTTGATTTAAATCAATTGGGTTGTAAAAATCATCACTATCCCTTTGATACATAAGAGACTTTAGCCTCTATCGCATGTTATATTGCATAACAAAAACCAATTTGTGTAACTTCTCAATTGCCATCGGTTCAAGTTTGGTATGAATCAATGACCATGTACTCCAATTTCTTTCACAACCGTCCAAATTTAAGAAAGATTGCAATTAAAAATTTTGCAATGCAAACTTTCTTAGATGTTATAAGAGACAGGTATAATACACATCTTTATACATACATATATACGAAAAGTATTACCAGTTGAATTTAGAATTCAAAGTATGTTAAACATGTCAATGCTAATTATACGTTTAAGTATAGTTTCAAACCTGGCACTACATTTTGATAATGCTTTAATTGCAACTGCATTTCCAAATGATCCTCTTCTCTCTCGAAATGTTTTAAGCTACAATAAAAAAGAAATACATATGTTGAATTTTAGAAATTGTTAGTTAAGAACTGCCTTTAGACATTAATAAAAGTATTGTCAAAATACCTCATTGATTGCATCAACTTGCACGTCCACATTTGACTCTAGTCGCATGATTACTCCTTTTAATCCTTTCCAAACTTCATTTGTTTCAAATACACAAGTACCGAGTCTCAAGACTCGGATTCAGAAAATAAGCTAAATAAAAGAAAATTATTAATTTTTTTAAAATTTATCTACACTAACTTAAAACCTTGAATAAATAAAATAGTAGTTTGTAATAATTTAAATTACCTGCTGCATGTAGATCCTGATGTAATTGATTATACCATCTCTTATCAATCACATCCCAATACCTTTTCCAATGTTTGACTATTTTTTAATTGCCATCTTTGCTCTGTCCATTGCCTCATAAATGATTGGTAAAGTTGGCTTATTGTCTTGATCAATAGTCTTCAAAACTTTCACAAGTGGCTCCATCACTGCACATATATTTCTAACACTGCTCCAAAAACTCTCACTTAATATCAAATCAGCCACATTTCGCGCTTCTATCCTTCTTTTAGTAGTATTATTGAACTCTATCCATTCATCAGATGTGCACATTCTTTTCAACTCAGTACAATGTCGAAGAAGACTTTCCATTCAAATGAACTCAGTAGCAAATCTTGTGATACCTAGTCGGAGTAATTCTCGATTTTTTGTATGTGATTTCATGAGATTTACTATCTTGTCACTGTTATATATGAAACTAGTTATTTTTTTCCCTTGTGCAATTGTGTCTTTTATTGAATCTATTTTTCCGATATCTTCTAACATCAAATCAATGCAATGTGTAGCACATGGTGACCAAAACAAATGCTTTCTCTTTTGCATTAATAGTTCACCAGCTGCTTTCATATTGGATTCACTATCAGTAACAATCTGCACAATATTTTCTTCTCCTATTTCATCTACAACCTTATCCATCAAAGAAAAAAATAAATTTAGCAGTTTTTTTAATATTTGTGCAATCAACAGAACTATGATATATCATATTTCTATCACAATATATCATAAAATTGATGATTGGATGTTTTGTACGAGTACTCCACCCATCACACATTATTGTACACCCAAAATCTGGTAATTTCAATTTAATAGTTGTAATATACTCTTCAACCTCTTTCAACTCCTCATTTAAGTACTCACCTCCAATTTAGTGTCAGAGGGCCCCTGGAATGTCGGTCCAGATGTGCAATTGCATCAATCATTGATTGGTAATATGGACCACTGTCACTGCATGAAATGGTATAGTATTGAAATGCTTATTTCGACAAATTGGAGGTACTGACTTTCTCTTAAAGCTCTTTTAAGCTGTTTTTTTTCCATCACTATCATATCCTCTTCATTGATTTCACAAATATCATCATCATCATGACCATCCTCAATATTAGACAAATTGTCTTGTCGAATAGAATTCAATATTTTCTTCTTTTTTTCTTTTTTGTTGCAATTCTTTCTACTTTTCCCATCTTGAGATGATTTTTTAAAAGTTGTGTAACTTCTTCTGGTACTCTTGGACATGCTTCAACTTGTACGACACATGGGCCAAATGTTGTTTCATTCGAGTAATTCCACCATTTTCTACTTTTCCGCAATAATTACACTTTACAATTTTTCTATTGCCACCAACGGGTTTACCATGTTCCCACCAATATCTTTGCTTGTCATTTAACTACAATATTGACAAAAAATATATATATTTAAAAATATATATTATATTTTTCTTTTAATCATTTCAAATTTGAAATTAAAGATTGATTGACTTAACTTAGTACCAAAATATTAATATGAAATATAATGCACAATAGAGGTTAAAAAAAACACACATTCAAAACAAGTAGAAAAAGAAAATTTTGTAATGTATGTGTGTGTGTATATATGTATGTATATAAATATAATTTTATATATTTATATACACACACACAGATATATATAATTATATTTATATATTTATATATAAATATATATACGTAAATATATATAAATATATTTATATATATTTACATACATATACATATACGTATATATATATAAATATAAATATATGCACACACGTTTACACACACAATATATATATGTACATGTGTGCATATATATATATATATATATATATATATATATATTCATTGCGTAAAAATATATTATATTATATTATACATATATATACATACATATAATAAATATATGTATATATGTATATATATATATATTCATTATATATAAATATATATTATATTATATAATATATATAAATACATACAGAATATATATATATATATGTATATATATATATGTATGTATATATGTATATATATATATATGTATGTATATATGTATATATATATATATGTATGTATATATATATGTATTATACACAGTTTAGATAGTCTTGTTTTCAACTTCTAACTTTTATTTATTTTTTTCTGATTGTAATACAATGGTATAACCTTCCTACATTAATACTTCACCCAAAAAGTAATTTAGGTAGTTTTGCTTTACTTTTACTTTCACAAAATTACTTAACCGTAATTTAAAAAAAAAAACCAATAAAAAATAGAAAATTATTAAAATTAGTTATTAAAAATAAAATAAAAATCACCTTTCTCAAATTAGGTGCCCAACTCCTTGGATAACTCCACTATTTTAGCCACTGCTTCTTCTTCAACTCTATTATTTTAGCTGCTATTTCTTCTTCAATTCCACTGCCATTCTTTTCACGGCAGATTTCTCCTCCAATGTGTCCCCCAATTTTTCTCCAAATTTCCTCCTTAATTCTTCAATATTATTATGGAAAATTAAAACCCCTTTTCTTTATGTAAAATCAAATGTGTAAAAGAGACACTATAGTTAAACCTGTCTCTTATACACATCTAGATAGATGAACAATCATGAGATGTTGTTGGTTTTTTCTCCAATAATGCAGCTCAATTTTTTTTCGGAAACAATGTGTGGAGAACCTAGAGGTGACCAACTTCTTTTCTGCATTTCTTGAGGATTTAATTGCTTCCAGTGCTTGTTGCCTCTCGTCATCTTCCTCTCTTATCACTTGCTGGCCTGCCCGCTCTAGAATCACCTGCATGGAGGTCCAGCTGCCTCATATCGTCCATTCACACCAGCTAAGTTAAAAGACAGAGCACGCCAGGAGGCTCGGCCGAGTCGCGGTGAGTCGACTCAGCCGAGTCAGCGACTCCTACCCAATAGAAGCGTGAAGAATCGGTCGAGTCTTCCCGTTCCGATGCCGATTCCGGCCTCTCCGACATGTCCCGGTTCCGACTCGTACAGGTGGGCTCCGTTCCGGTTCCGACTCGACCGAGTCAACTCAGACTCGGCCGAGTCTTCGAACCAAGGTTGCAAACAACTACTGTGAGAACTTTATTGAAAAAGTTATATAAGGAGATTGGCCAAAAAGCTGAAAAATCATTAGGGTTTTGAGATTTTGAAATCAAAATAATCAGAGTACTAGCCACAACGAAAAATTCATGAACAGCCATAACGAGGTCATCAACAATAATGTCCAAGCAATGCACAAAAAAAGAGCCCATGAAACCGTCAGGCCTGCCACACTATTTTCGTCCATACTCCAAACCGCTACTGCCTTATCAATAAAGTCTTTCATCTGTTATGCATGCCAAATTATTCTTTATTCCTATTTCTATGTCTAAATAATCTTATTATGAGCATGTATGTAGTTTTAAGGAAGTTTATTATAGGCAAATATGTTTAATAATTATTTTCTCATTAATTTTTTAAGAACATTTTCTTACTATAATCTAAACAGAAATACATAAAAATGTTCAGAAACAAATATATCAGACGTGCAATGCACATTCTCCTATGCTTTTGTGCATGTGTGTGTATATATATGTACGAAACCCTTCATTCTCTCACTTGGATGATATATATATATATATATATATATATACTTGGATGATATATATATATATATATCATCCAAGTGAGAGAATGAAGGGTTTCGGACATATATATATATATACACACACACATACATACACACATGTCATTGTATATTACAATAAAACTTTTTGAGTTCAAAATTTTTTCCTATCATAACTGAAATAATCTAGAACAATCACGTCCATCAATCATGTTAAATAGGATCAAGACTATTTTTGTTACATTAATTATAACTAACCCCATTCTTGGTCACATGCATCAATATAACCCAATGGCATAGATTAAGTATTATAGATATAAGACATGTCGCATGTAACTTACATGTATTGTGAACATAACATGCCTATTTTTGACTGGTCCAATTATATTCTTTGTCAAAAAATCATACAAAAATTGAATAAGAGTAAAACTAAACCAAATGCTTTATTTCTGCAAAAAATATTCATAAACATAAAATATGTCTCAAAACAAAAAAACATACTCCCACTTACCCAGCATATCATCCAATAGTATAACACCCATATGAGCAGTGTGCTCATAAAAGACCTTGGGTGGTCCCTTAGTAAGCGAATCCATAGTCATGGATTGTTCTTCAAATATAAAGTCTCCAACCTTATCTCCTCCAAACTCATTATCTTTGAAGAACTGGTATTTCCATCTAAAAAAATGACCTGGTTGTGGGATTATAAAATTTGTACGCTTAAAATTATTTAGAATACCAAACAAAATAGGTGTTAACTGTTCTTGAGTCCAGTTTCTTTTCATTTGGCCTATATGGCCTTGCCTTAGTTGGCCAACCCCAACATATATATATATAAATGTTTTATTGCAGGCTTTTTCCTTATCCATAATTCATAAGGGGTTTTAGTTGTTGCCTTAGTTGGAATTTTATTAAGGATATAAGATGCAATTTTTAATGTCCCTCCCCAGAGTGCATATGGCAAGGTAGTAGACTAATCGTACTCCCTACCATATCCTTTAATGTTTTATTTTTTTCTCACAACAATACCATTCATGCTTAGACTTCTTGATATGGTATACTGTGAGACGATACTATTGGATATTGTTCACCTGATTCGTCATATCTACTATAGTATTCACCATCAAGGACAAATTTGATAGGTTGTAGACCCACATTTGGAGTGTTGGATATTGTTCACCTGATTCGTCATATCTACTATAGTATTCACCATCAAGGACAAATTTGATAGGTTGTAGACCCACATTTGGAGTGAATAGGTATTTTCTAAAGGGTCATAATAGGGGCATTTTATTTATAACTGTGGGATTAAATACAAATATAGTTTATTCCTATTTAACAGTTGTATTTGTCGTGGTTGAGAATGAAAACAAATATTCATGGGTTTGGTTTTTCAAATTAATGGTTGTTGATCTTGAAATTCATGATGATTATCACTAAAATATCATGTCAGACAAACAAATAGTTTTTTTTTTTTTTTTTTTGGGAGGCACTTGCACAACAAGTGATCCCACGCGGTTTCAAAGGCATAGCATTAAGGGGTGCATTTTGGGCAACAACTAAGACATCAACTCCTACTGCTTTTGGGAAGAGAGTGGTAGAAATACCAGAGAATGACAAGGATAGATTAATGACAAACCACCAGTTGAATGGAGTAGGTCACACTTCAAAACATTTTCTGGGGGTGCATTTACTCAATCATTTATGTGAAACCTTTAACGCTGAGATTCTAGATGCTAGGGATTTAGGCATTGTGTCAATGGTGGAATTATTGAGAATTTACTTGTTGTCTAGGGCACAAGAAAATAGGAATAGAGCTAGGAGGCAGTGAAAAGGGAACAGTAAGACCTTTTCCAAATCTCATGAAAAGATTTACAAAAACATGCAACATCCAATAGGCAAGAATAACTCATTCCTATGAAATATGATGATGTTCAATATAAGATTTATTAGGCATACGATGAACAATATTTGATGAATCTAAAAAGTCACACATGCAGCTATAGAAGGTGGGACCTCACAACCATTCCTTATTCACATGCAATGTCAATATATGGGCAAAATGTGAAGATTTAGTAGACTATATAGATGATTGTTACTTTGTAGAAACCCATTTGAGGTGCTATAGTGCACTAGCAATTTATCCAATCAATAGGGATTTCATGGGTTGATACTAAGAAACTTGCTCCACGTCCACCTAGATATGGTAGATAAATTGGTAGACCTAAAAAATGTGGAAAAATAGTGCAGATAAACTGCAGGGAGCAGAAGAAAAAATTAGGATGAGCAAAGCAGGTTACTTCGAAGGCTAATGTTAATGCCAGAGCAACTATTATCCAATTCGAGAAAATTTACTTCTGTATAACAAATTACCCTCGATTTAACTCAATACCAAACTTTTTCGTAAGTCACTTATTTCTTGTGAAACCTACCTAAGCCTTCCCTCACTTCAACCCTCACTTCTATGCTTTCACTTTCCTCTTTCCAACACTATTGCTCTAGTTCTCGAATATGTCCATCATATTTCTGTCAAAAAAAATTGGTTCCTTTCTCGGAGAAACCAAAAAAAATCATACAAAAATGCATTATCTTCATTGTGCAAAGCTCTTTTATACTTGAACTTTTAACAAATTTGATAAAATTCAACACTAGAATATAATCATATTAATCCAATTAGTTAAAATTGATTAACACCACCCAAATTTAGTTTTCTTTTAGAAAAAATTCTTAAAAAAATTATGCTTGGGGATGTTAATTGTTTATTGAGTAACAGGTTTCTAATGTTAAAAAATTAGTGTTATTTAACTTGAATCACTGTCAAAACCCAATTCAAGATAATCTTCAACAACCCACCAAAATTCATATGTAACTATTATATTTGTCTTGACAAATAACTGTTTAGAAACAACTACCGTAAGGGCCAAACATTTCTAAAGATTTGATTATTCTATTATTTCTGTATGATGTTGTCTATCATTGGAATTCATACATACTTAGGAGGGAGAGAAGTAGTGCAACAGCGAACAACAGAGAAAAATTTTATTGGACGAGGAGTAGGAGAGAGATACTCTTGGAGGGTTGTGTGGCTGGGAGGATAATTATTGAATAGTTGTGAATAGTAGGAAAAGGGAAGGAATAGAGTAGCAAGGTGTTAGTGAACAGGAGGTGGAGTGGGTGAAGGAGATTTAGAGGGTCAGGGAAGCCATAAACACCCAAGAGAGAAGGGCGAGAGACAAAATAGAGAGAGAGCAAGGTGATAGGGACGCAAGATAATTAGTGGGTGAAGCTATTTGATATGGGAGGTTATTTTTGTCAATCAAAGTAAATTTCCTCAAACTTGATAATAATTACTGTGGCTTTAATACCAGCT
The DNA here is from genome assembly GCA_025175665.1 of Cinchona pubescens. NCBI lineage: Eukaryota > Viridiplantae > Streptophyta > Magnoliopsida > Gentianales > Rubiaceae > Cinchona > Cinchona pubescens. Next base: position 422,175 of record JANKKI010000204.1, read on the forward strand.
TGATAAGACTTGGAAAATACTCTTTATGTAATGACCAAGGACACAACAAAAGATCTGCCACGCACTAACTTCAATAATGCTGCTGATCAAGATCCTAAAACTAATGCCACTGAGGTACCTGTGAGCAAATATCCATAACACTTTCTTTTGGGATGACATTGCAGTTGGATGCAAGTCAAATTTCTAATGTGTTGTACTACAAAACACACCATAAACTATCAATAAGTATATAATCTGTTAGTAACTCTAATAAATCTAATATTTATTTTCCTTAAACCATAGTTATCTTGTACTCCCTCTGTTCTGTTGAAAGTGTCATGCTTTCCTTTTTCATTTATCCCAAAATGAATGTCATTACCCAAATAGCAAATAAAATTCATTTCCTTTCCAAATTATACTCTTATATTAAACACAATATGCCCACTTGATATGGGCCCGTGATCTGACATTTTAAAAACCCAAGCTAACATTTTTAAAATTGTGACTTACATCTCAAACCCTTGATAGTTCATATGTATTACCAATTATTTGAACTTTATTAGATTTATTCTTTCGAGTGGGGACCTCCTAATTATATCAGCAAAGTTGTGTGCAATTTGGTTGACGATAAAGTCAACAAAGCAAGGTTAGAATGGACATTTAAACACTATCATTCAATATCTACACTACTATTGTTAATAAGTTGGAATCTTGAAAAGTGGCAAACTTTTCGGGATGGAGGGAATATCTTACTTCAGGTCTAGACAAAGAAAAAAAGTGTAGCAAAATCTTTATGAGTGGCTAGCAACTAGGGTGAGTATATAGTCACTACTTTACTAAACCTTAAATATTTGGTTGTCCAAAACTTAACTATCTTGTATCTTGTTTTCTTTGTTTCATGTCAACAAATGACAAAAATGTGCTGTAAAATCTTCAATAATGGTTGGCCGCTCAAGGACAAGTATAATCACAACTATGCTATTACTTTGTATAATATGTGTCTGAGATTTTGTGGATATGAAATGCAAGAAACACATAATTAAGAATACTAGTCAACAAGGAAAAACACATGTTTCTGCAACAATAGTTGGCAACTCAAGAGTGAGATGTAACCACAACTATTCTATTATTTTAGATTATATGTATCTGAGACATCATAATATAAAATGCAGGCAACACAAATTAGGAGCACTAGTTAACAAGGAAAAACAACACCTATTTTTGCTGTAATAAAGAGTATCAGTGTGATTAAGTATTATGAGTCACTCCTTTTTTTTTTTTATCTAAGATCATTTTACTCCAACTTGGTGCTTTTTCAGGTTAGAGGACATGACAAGAATACAAGTGGTACAAGTTCTTTCTCCTGAATTATAGCAAGCAAAAAGAAAATGAAATTAAAAAGTTGCAATATGGTTTTGTTGAACACTATATACAATTTGTTTGATGATGTAATCAATACCACAATTTTTTTTTTTTTTTTTTTTTGCTTTTGTGTTAACAAAAGATGTAATTGACACATCTGGAATTGCTTTGGTGAAGCCATAATTATGGCTTCTTCTTTTTTCTTTTTGGTTTGAAAATTGGCAATTTGTTCGGCATGTAACTTATACTATATTGAAAATATTTTGCTTTAATGTGATTGGAAGATGTAATTGTGAAACTTAGCATAGATTTTTTTGAGTTATATTAACTGTGGCAATGTTTCATTCTTTCTTTAATGTTTACTATTAATTTCACAAGTTCCAAACATTGGCTCTATAATTAGCAATTGCAATGAAATCGGGAGCAAAGAGCAATGCATGCAATCACTTTAGCACTTTTTAACATTTATTTCACACCCATTCCCATAAAAAAAATTATAACAACAAACTCTAAGCAAAGAGCAATGCAAGCAAATTTTTACAAGCTTTTCACAAGCCTTTCCATGCCTTTTCGTAGAAAAAGCTTCTTCATAATAGCAAAGCCCTTCAAAATGCTACTAAAAGAAAAAAAAAAATAAGTGATGGTAATTGACACTGTAAACACTACAGAAGGCCATAAGCATATTGATTTTATTTTTTTTCAATCAACCTCTAACATGCTACTACCTTCTCATACACTCTGGATTGTATCTCAATTTGCATTATTTCCAAGCCATAGTAGGATCATAATAAGTGCCAGTGCAGTAATGATGGCATAGCCATTTGCTTTGAGACCTTAAGATTTGGATTTATTTATCTTTCTCATTTGTGCTTCATAACAACCCAGGTATGAGGCTCTTAGATCTTTACACATTATTGGGTCATGGCACGCTCAAAACCTACATCCTTTTCCCTACCACATTGTATCTAGTCATAACTATATCAAGTTTTGGAAGATTAAAAATGTGGTTAAGCAACATTGCCTGCATTGTTGCACAACTCAAAAACCTTATTCTTAGATTATGATTGGTCCATGAGGTTGTAAGTTTCTGCATTTTTCCATAAAAGCAGTTGGTGATTTCTTAGAGTGAAGGTTGATTGAAGGCAAGTAGAGAAAATTAGTGTTGGGAAAATAAGAGAAAAAATATTGGGAAGAATTGAGGAAGAAGATAATAAGTTCTAAGGTATTTCATTTGTGTTCTAATTACCACGTGATTTTCACATGAGCTGCTTCTTTACTTTGTACACATTTTTGTCATAAGGCACTTAATTTTTTTTTTAAAGATGAGGAACCAAATTGACATCTTGCAATAGATAAGAGACTAAATAAGAATATAACCCAAAGATTATGAACCAAATTGGTATTTTTCTTAAGGGGATAAACTGAATTGAGAATAAGATAGAATTGTATATATGAAAGAATAAATGAAGTACAAACTGAATGCTTAAAACAAGAACACACATTCTATAATATAAAGATAGTTTCTATTATCCTTAACACCAACTTTTTGGTACAAATGTATGATGTTAAACCAATCTTTTCTGCCTTTCAGCATATTCACATAAATAGTTTTGGTAGGATTAGGATTATTGGCAACCATATAAATGAGTGCATGAGACAGTTCATGGTAGAGAAAAAGCTCATTTTATATTAAAAGGGTGAGGAGATGTAGGAAACCAAATTCATTATATTTTTGCTTATTGTTATTTTATTGTCCACATTCATTATGCTATTGCATATGTCACGCCCCAAAAACGGGACCGTAACACGCCGCGCTAATGGTACACCGGCCCATAGCGCAAGGCACAAACGAACAGAGGAACAAACTTAACCGCAATGTAATAGAACCATCAAACCATTTCTTAACTATAAAACCGAATATTTCATTTTACACAAAAATACGAATTACAAAATTTCCTTCTTAGTACAAAAGATGCTACAACAAAAATAAAGTTCATCAATACAAAACTTATCTAATACACTACCCCTCTCCAAACAAAAGAGAAGCTTGGAAGATTATCCGCAGAGTCCTACCAGTAATGTGGAATCTGGAGAAAATCTAAAAGCTGCTAACGCGGTGGAGAGTCAAAAACGAGCACCTAATCTGAAAAATTATAAATCACGTGGGGTGAGCATAACTAGCTCAGTGGATATCATAAAAGCTCTTCAAATGGGGCCAAGCATTTCGATAAAAAGAAAACATAAAGATAATAACATTTGTGAAAACCATAGTCATGAAGCAGTTTCTAAAATGTCTCATGCCATTTAATCGTCAATAAACCATAATCATAAGTAGTTTCTAAAATGTCTCATGCCATTTAAACGTCAGGCATGTCCAAAACATAGCCAAAACTGGGGGAGCCAAAACAGTCATAAAATGCTTTCATATCAAAAGAGTTTGCAAACATATCAATTGATTAACATAAAATAGCTTGGTCCCGATTTCATATGTAATAGTTCCAAAACTTGGTAAAAGTGCAGTTCCAAACATCATACACATTCTAAAATCCATCCAAAGATATTAATTTGAAAGTCTGTTAAACAAATTACAAGTTGAAGAATCTGTCTATTATACCCACCTATCAAAGCAAAAACTGCACAAATGATCACTGAACGCGATCGCAGGCGGTAGGTGGCGTGGTACCTAAAACAGGCATAAGAGGACTCTTAGAAGAGATGTAGAAGTTAAAGAATGACTAGGGAAGCGAAAACGACGCGAAACGATAGAAAACGACACCAACAGCTCTTTGGTCAAAAATGACCTTTTCACAAATTCCGACCAACTTCGACAAGCTAAAACCCCAGTCAAAACACTTAGTTAACCCCTTAAATTCAGTATAGGAGATTGAGACTTAAACCAAGCCTCTTATACACATCCAATAGATGTGTATTCAAGGGACCTTGGTTACAACCCAACTCAAAACAACATATTCTAACCAACCAATGCATAAACGGAAAGATTCACCGGAGCAATAGCCGGGACTATATCAATAGCATCCCACAACAAAGGAACACACCTAAAACCATCAAAAGATCATTAAAGACCCTTCAAACATAACCAATTATCCAAATTATCCTAGCTGCGCCAAACTTCCGCTTACGTACAAAATGAAGGGAAATCAATTCCACTTGGTTTAAGTCTCAATTCCTATCCAAGCTAACCTTAAAACACTCTTAAAACATCATTATATGCATAGACATAAGCATTCATAGCATAACACTCTAGGGCCACATATGGAAGACAAAACCCCAACTCATAATCTTAAAATATGTAATCTAACCGTGGAAAGTTGTTAAAAATCAACCCTCCCCAATCACTTCCCAACCTCCAAAACACTAAAAACAACCCATAACATACATAAATCATAACATATAAGGCTGCAAAGAGGGTTTTCTTTCAGCCATAAAGAATCCTACAAAACTTGAAATTAAAGCTTGGATCATAAAGCCCATAAGCCATAAAGTGCTAAAATACATAAAATCTTACCTTCCAAGTGATTTATACTTGATATCCAAGAAAATTTTGGGGGAAAATGGGGAAGCTGAGTTTCGGCCAGCAGCTAGGAGAAATGAGGAAGAAACAAAGCAATCTGTGACTTATAAGGAGTCCAAGATTGAGCCAAAACAATTCCCATTTGACCAAATAGTCTCCACATCTAGATGTGTATAAGATCCAGAAACTAATTTTTGCTACTAAATTATCATTTTTCTGAATAATTCAGCCATCATACAACACTCACACACCACAATGCACTAATTACACTTAGTCCAATTTTTGACCCGTTTACCCGCCGGAACCGAAATCGCGTAAACCGAACATTAGAAAATTTGCCGAATTGAAAAACGAATAAGTTGAAGTACTTTATGACTAAAAATAATATGAAAAATATTTTAAACCAGTTAAAAATCAAAGAACAAGGCTAGTAAAATACTGGGTTTCACAGCATAACCTTGTATCTTGCAATTACTTCTAACCAATGGTGAAGCTACCTTATAACCAATTGGGACATGTCCCCTTCGAACCTAGGAAAAATACTATTTTTAGGTATAGGATTTTGAAAAAAAAAATACTTTGTCCCTGCTAATTTAAAAAGATTTTTATGCACACATGCCTATTATAGTAATTTAATAAAAACATTTTTAGAGGTGTCCCAACTATTTTTGCAATTGAGTACAAAGCAGACTTAGAGAAACAAAAAATCGCTGGCAATCCTTCAAATGAAATCCACATAGCAATAAGGATGAGTCTATATCTAACTTAAAAGTAGATGTCCATTTATAGACCTTTAAGGAAAAAGCAGCTATACACCAAGTACTTTTCAGCCAATACAAGGAAATTACCTGAGATAATCTTACTCCAAGTTGAAATGAATAAGGACATGTTTATAATCCAGCAACCCTAAGGAGATTTCACCTTTAAACCCAATTGTAAGGAAGCTTTTCCATAGGATCTCCATGCTAGGCCTTCCTCTAAAGAATTTTGCAACCAATGCAAATTTTCAAGGTTGAGAGAGCTTCTAGACTTCATCTTTGGAGAAGAACATTGTTGGCTCTCCCTTATGTGCGTCTACTAGCTCTATACTATCTCATTTCATTTCAATTTTTAATACCATTACTAGAATTGATAGATGACAAGTACATGCATACTACACAACTATTTTTGGGCGTTTAGTACCAGTAGAGGTTGGAATAATTCCACATTGCACCTATTAACTTATGATCAATTTTGAATTTGCATCTCTAACTCTAAATTTTGAAAACATTGCACCCCTATCTTTCAGATCCGTCCTACTTTAATTTGTTTCTTTTGTCAGTGTTAAGAAATTTTATGAATATTCTAGAAGTTCAGGTGCATGGTGTGCATGGTATGCATGGTTAGAATGTCCCATTCATTTTGGTATCGATATTAAAAATTGGATTAAAGGGGATGAATATGAAAGTTAAGGTGCAATATGTCTAGAATTGAAACTGAAGTGCAAAGAGAGAATTGGATATAAGTTAGTAGGTGCAAAGTTGAGTAAATCCAAAAAAATAAATAAATAAATAAACAAAGAAAATGGAGCAAGTCGCACGAAGATATAATTCCGATTAGGGTTAATCATACTTTCCTCCTTATATTTTATCATCACTAGCACTTTGGTCCCTAACGTTATCTTTTGAGCACTTTTGTGCTTCCATTATGCTAACTAAATTTTTTGACCATTTTACCCCTATTCTATTTTGATGTTTATTTTTGTTTAACGAATCAAATTTTTATAAGGATTAGACTTAATTCATGTAGATATTGATATGAATAGATGGTTAGAAGTATAATTCAGTATTTTTATAGTTTTTTGGCTAAGATAATCATTTAAAGAAGATGACAAAATCTGACCAATATCATTTTTAAGCACGTCTTTGTAACTAATAATCAATTATAACAGTTTCACATCTCTTGGTTAGAATGACTTCTTTAACTTGAAATTTGACTAAATAGAAAGATAAACTCATAAGTTTATAAATTTTGAATTAATTTTTATTTTAAAATTATTAGACCAATCAAATAAAAGGAAAATTCAAAAAAAATAAAAATAAAACTAAATGCATTATTTTTTGTTGTTGTTGTTGGTAGTAGTTATTGGAGGGATGGAGAGTAAATGTAGGTAAAAAAATAGAATTGAATAGTCAAAATGGTGATTTGACATAATAGAGGGGGGTTAAATGTTCAAAACATAACGTTAGGGACTAACATATTAGTGAGACTAAAATTTAAGGGAGTAAAGTGTAATTAAACAAAGAGTATATTTGTTTATTTAGCCAAAATTTTAGACGATGTTAAAGTTGACCATTAGTCTAGGAACTTTAGTGCTCAAAAGACATTAATGACCTTACAGACTAAAGTATTAGTGATGCTAAATTTGAAGGGAGTAAAGTGTAATTAACCCTTTTGGTTATAAAATTATTAATAAGTTAAAAGGATCTAAACTCAAGCCATTTTTAAGTAATAAAATGCACATTAATTCATATGTTCAATTAAACCAAAATGTAACATAGTAAACATTTGTGTTTTAATTTCATTGTACATGTCTCAGGAGATAATGAAATTTACATTTGCAATTTTTCATGTACAACAATGCTATCAATAGTAGATGCACTTTTTAATCTATCCAAACCATTGAACAATATTTTTTTGGCTAAATCATCAACTATGTCATATCATTTCTTCAGAGAAAGTATACAACTTAGCTTTAATTACAAGTTTTATGAGTAAAGACTCACCAAGGTTTTAATTGTAGTGCCACAATGGGAAGAAGTTCTTTCCAACAAGATCATGAGATGAACTCAAAACAAATGATGCAATTTTATTACAGCATATATTTACATGTTTATTTGCTAAACTTAATAGAAAGAACAAGACACAAGCTACTCTTTCAATGCATAGATATCTTCCAAAAAAGTGTTTTTAATGATGAATCAGTATTGGATTGGTCATCAGATTTTCCACTAGTCTCTTGTAGGTTGACCTAATGGTTATCATTTCCTATCCAACTTCAACAGCTTTGATCATAGCCATTCTTAGAGCTTCAGCCACTTAAATTTCTAATATCCCATTCTTTTTCTCAACAATTTCCCAGGCCTTGATTATTTTTCAGTTCCATTACTTGTTGGAATTCTAGCTCCCAATTTTTTTTAATGATCATTTAGATTGACAGCAATATCTACATGGACTCCATCACCATCAAGATATCTTTTTGCTCTTTGTTGCTTGTTCTGAGTTGTTTTGATTGTGTTCTTCCTGTGTTCATTTTTTCTTTGTTCTTTCTATTCTATCCATTCCTTTCAAGCCTGTTCCACTTATTTAACAAACTTTTGTCATTTTGCAACTGATGATTGTGAATCTCTCCTTCCAAATTTGCCAGAGGATATTTATGGTTAATGTAATATGATCATTTCCTCTTTCCTTTAGATGCACTAACAACATAGCTAGATTTATGTATTCTCCAGTTTATTTCAGTACCAAGTACAATCTATCTTCATTTTCTCTCAGGCTTATAGTAATCTTCATGATGTCCTAAGCATTCTTGATTATAACTCTTGATATTTTAAGTTCCTTTTCTATTAAAACCTTCAATAAGTTCTTCTACTTTTTCAACAATGCATTAGTTCCTTTTCTAGTCTTAACCTTTCTATTGAAGTTGAAGGAAATCTAACTATCTTCCCAAGTTTTGACTAATTTACCATTCCCCATTTTACTATCTAATCCTTCTTTCAAAATCCCTCGACACTCATTAACCATTGCCAAATCCGTGAAGCATTTTTAGGGACTTCTGTAACAAAGATAGTCTATGTAGGTACTTGGCTTTAAGAATTTTACTAACTAATAGATTTGGAATGCCTAACCCAAACCGATTTAGCTCAAAATGTCAGGTTGAAGTGTTGAATATCTTTGAATCCCAGACCCCCTCATCTTTTTCCATGGTGTTCCTCTTCTAGTTAACCAACTCTATTTTTTTTCTCCTTAGTATCTTCCAACCAGTATGTCGTGATTAGACTGTTGATGTCCTTGTAGAGTTTATTAGACAATTTGAAGCATGGCATGACATAAGTTAGCAAGTCCATCACCACAAATTTAAGGAGTATTTCTCTTCCTACTGGATTGAGTAGATTCCCTTTACCAACTTTCCAGTTTATTCTTCACTTTCTCCCTTGTAAACCTGAAGACCTCCTCCTTGTACTTGGTAATGACCATTAGTGTTCCATTGTATTTTCTTTCTGTTCCATGTTTTATTCCTTTGAAACTCTTACAAATCTATTACTTCTTTTCCATTGCTATGTTTTTGCTGAAAAAGCATCGAATTTCTCCAGATTTATCAGCTACCCTGATGCCATTTCATATCTTTTCAAAATGCTTTATCATCTCATATGATTAATTGTTGTCAGCATTGCAAAGTTCCATATAATTATCCTACAAAGAAAAGATGGGTTATTACAGGTCCATTTCTAAAAATTTTCATTTTAGTAAGAGTTTCTCTTGGGCATCTTTTTTCAAGAGATTAGATAGGCCTTCTGTGCATAACAAATATAGGTAAAGAGACCAAGGTCCCCAGCCTAATTCCCCTAGTGGGCTTGACATAAATCATCCTGCTACCATTAATATTTAAATAATGACCAATAGAGGATATACAGACAACAATCTACAAAGTCCATTTGCAATAAAAAAATGTCATTTTATTCTATCATAAGCTTTTGAATATCTAACTTCAAGGCCATAAACCCCTTTCTACTAGATCTTTTATACTTCAAAGAGTGTAAATACTCATACAAAATGATGACATTATCAAGGATTTGTTTATCAGGCACAAAAACAGACTGGTTTTTGCTAATGTACTTAATGAGGAAAATTAAGATTATGTATATAATTTTCAAAAGCATTTTAGAAATATTCTTATAAAGCACATTACATAGACTTATGGGCCTATATGAATCAGATTATAATACTTTCAGACTAAGAGATGTTGTTAACAATTCTAAGTAAATATCAAGAATTAAAAATAAATAAATAAATAAACTAAGGACAAAAGTAATAACATCCATTTTTATGTCATCCCAAAAATTTTGAAAGAAAAGAACAATCATACTATCTACCACATACAACTTTTCAGGATGCATTGAGAGTAGTGCTTCTTTGATCTCCTCTTCACCAAAGTATCTAATGAGATCCTCATTCATATGTTTTGTAATGCTTTGAGGGGTTCCATGAAAGGAATCATCAAATTTCTCAGGATTAATTAAGTTGAATAGGTTCTTGTAGTAGTCATCAATCTCATTTCCTATTTCCACTTCACAATTCCACCAAGATCTATTGTTTCTTTGGAATCGACTCAATCTGTTCACTCTTCTACTCCCCTTCACTGTAGCATTAAGGAATAAGAAGTATTTTTTGTCAGCATCCCTTAGCCACTTCAATCTAGCTTTCTGGTACTAGAAGCTCTTCTCTTCTTCATATGCTTTTCTCAGTTTCAATTTTAGCTCAACTATGATTTTTTTATGTCTTGAAACTTACTTTCCCTTAATGTTTTGAGTTAACTTTGATTTTCTTGATCTTCTTCTCTAAATAGTCATATTCTTTCTTGCTTCAGTTAAGTAGTGGCACTTTGTATTCCTTAATTTTCTTAGACACTTTAAACATTTTGGATCCATTAACATCCTAATTCCTAGCATTGGCAATTACTTCCTTTACCCTATCTTAGCTGATCCATCTTTTGACAAAATAAAACCTCATTTTTCTCCTCATTGTTGCAGGTTCTATTTCTAAAAGTAGCATGTAATATTTAGAAGCATCATTGTCTAGATTAATACAATTGACTTCCTCAAACTCAATCGCCCAGCTAGTTAGCACTACCTAGACCTCTATCAAGTTTCTATCTAATACACTGTGTCTCTTATTTCTCCTATTATTGCTCCAGGTCCAAGAGCTTCCTTCAAACCAGATTGGCACCAACTAATTATGATGTATGACCCTTTTGAAGTCCTCAAAGCTGGCTTCATTTCTTAGTCTACGTCCCCACTTCTCTTCATTAGAGATAATGTTATTGAAACCCCCTATTGCAATCCAGTCCTAACCCCATACAACTTGAATAGATTCCAATAATCCACCATCTTCTCTAAGCACCCTGTTCTTCCATATTGAGCTTAATTGTAAAGGAAATATGTAGCATTTTCACATCTTTGATGTCGGTTTTTTTTTCCCAGAACATAGCCAATCTACTTGATTTTTTTATACCATCCACCATGATCAAATTCTCAAACCCCAAAATATGTTTGCTTTTTCTATATATGCTTTTCTATTTTTTATTTTACATAAAAGAATAACACTATGGGAGTGAAACCTATTCATTTTCTTATGTGGGAAACTGTCAAGAGACTCCCAACATCTTGACTGAAATTCTATACTAGAGTTTTGATCGATACCTTGAATATCCCTCAAACTTGGTCTTTACCACCTACTAATGCTTTTCTTCAATCCTCCAAATCATAGTTCTCTTTTTTATTTTCTGTGTTTTCTTCACTCATTCCTATCATCTCCCCTTCATCAACAAGCTCAAATTTCCTTCAACCTAGCTTACTTTCCAAAGCCTTATCATTGTTAATCTCAGCTAAAGGAATTCTATCCCTCTTATGCAGTTTTACCCTCCTAGTCCTAAACCCTTAGTTATTTTTTGTCTCTTTTTCTTTAATTTCATGCATATCCATGATCATTGCAGTTATTTCACACTCATTCCTCTTGTCCCAATTCTTATTTTTTTTTCATGGACCTCTTCCTTCTTTTTCCAACTTCTAATGTGCTGGTTTTCACGAATTCCAAATAGTATGAGTGTAGATTATATGTAGTGCAGGTTTCCTGGCTAGTCTCCCTTACCTTTAGGTACTCTTGCTAGTGATTACTAGTAGGTATGGAACCAAGTCCATCTTCCCAGAGTTTCTGATTTGCTATCCAATTTCCTTTGAAAAGTTTTTTCAATCCCACTATCCTCATTATTGTTTTTCTCCCCTGCAATAGAGATTGGTTTACTATTATTTTTATTTTCTTTCTTATTGTCAATACTTGCTTTATTTTTCCCTCACTTTCAAATCCATTCTAACATTTTCCTACATTAGGATTTTATTTTCCTCCCTTAGTCTTAATACACACCCCAAATTGTAAATGTTCCATCCATTGAGGGCAATATGCTGAGATTAGTATTTTATGCTATATGACCAATTGCTCCACACCTATAGCAAAAATCTATGTAATTCCGTATCTAAAGGAAACTTATCTTCCTATTCCATAAATAGTTACTTTGAAAAGGTGTTGGGAAATTTCAATTTCAACCAGAAATTTAAGGTTCTTCCTTTCCTCACTACCAGTTTTTGCAACAATCACTTCCTTAACTCCCTAAAAAACAAAACCAATTTTCATTCCTGCACATTATTCTCTAGAAAGCCAATAGAGGATAAGATTCCATAACTGTATCCATATATCTATTTTGTTGAAGGCTTAATCCTCTTCTTTAGTGCCTTTTTTCCATTTCTGCAGGACCAAAATTTGGTTATTAATAAGCCAGGGTTCTCATATCAAAACCCTCTCCATGACCTCTTCAAAGTCAAAACTAAATCGAAAGATGTTTGCTCCGAATTCGGTGACTTGAAGTTTCCTAAAACATTCTAAAAATGGTTCACAATATGTTTTCCCCCATAAAGTTCAAAGTTTTTCCCCAAAAACTTTCCCAATTAGGCTTCTTTTGCAATCTTGGACACAAGGACTAATATCTCCCATATATAAGATCTTTCCTCCTTGTTCCTTGAAGAGAGGTCAAATCTCCTCATCACTTCTGTTGGTTCACCATCCATTGTTGCCCAATCCTTTCTTTTGGAAGCCCTCTAGACCACTAAGCTTGAAGATCGAATAATTCACAAACTCTAGTTGAACACAAACAAAGGATCATAGAGAGAACAACACAAATTCTTAGCTTCTTGGAAGACAAAAGGATCTAAACGAGCACATTCATAAATAAAAGTAAAAAGAAAATTAAAAAAGGAAAGTAGGAAGAAGTTAAGGAGCCTTAAAAGTTAGAGATGGGTTATGTCTCCTTTATTTACTCCAACAAGCAAAAGTTGATAGGGATATTGGATTCCATTGAATGCTTCCAAGATGTTTGAGAATTTTAATATCTCTCACTAACTATTTATGATTTGTCTTAAAATAGTTGTAGAGTTATCAATGGATGAAAATTGTTTTAGAAATCTCACGCTATAAATTTTGACATTTTTTGAAAACCTAGGCAAATGATTTGGCTCCTACAAAGACCAGGGCATACTTTCACTAGGAGACAAAAGCTCTCACAAAGAGAGAAAATATTAAATCATTGGCCAATAACTTTATTTAGGGGGTGATTGGTTTGAATTTTAGAATCAGAATTATAATCGAATTTATACTCCAAAAGCTAGATATACTAGCTGAGGTAGATTTGATCATTGAAATAACTAGCATTTGTTAAATATGCTTAGGAATGGAATTATGAATATGTTTATTTATTTATTTATTTATTTTTAAACCTCCTTATTTAACATTCAACCTGCAATCTCCTTACAAATATGGTTTTAGGCATATTCTTATCTACCAAGGGGACTTAAATTATAAGACTCAACCTACAATAGATTCCTGGTATTCTTACCCAACTATTTTCCTCTACGAACAACATTAACATAAATCTCCAATCAGTCAAAATGATTGTTGTCCATGGTATTATCCAAGGAGACAAAAATTTGACATCATGCTTGATGGTGAAAAACTACTCATCAATGTTGACAACAACTAATATAGATATGTATATGCAACACTAATCTAAATTAGTAGGAGTTGGGGAGGAGAAGGGTATTGAGTGAAGGACAAGGGTTGGGGAGAAGAGGGGTGGTGGGGGAAAGACGGGGTTGGGAAGAAGGTAGGCAGGCAAGGGAAAGAAATGGGAGGATGACTGTGAAGATATGAGGAATGGAGATCAGGGCTACAAGGATGAGGAGAAGAAGGGGGTCAAAAGATAGGAGGAGGGTTTTGGCTTGTACGGAAGAGAGATAAGGGATTTGGGTAGGAAATGGGAGAGAAAAGATAGAAACAAAAATCTTTTTTTTTCCCCAAATTTTATAATCAAAACAAAACCTCCCAATTTACTTGGCTATAGGAATGGTAGATTTTCTAGATATGATTCTAACATTTTAATTCTCATACCTTTAACCAAGCAATATGTATGCGTATAATTCCCATACTTGATTCCCATATCCTCAAATGAGGGTTTTCATTTGATCGGTAAACGATTTTTCGACTTATTGTCTTAACTTATTCGAATTTTGGCTTGAAAAATCTTAAAGTAAAATAAAGTCGAATCATTTAAATTGTACTTATTCGGTCAGTAAGTTGAATAAGTTAAAATTTTAAAATACATCTTCCATGCCAAATATAATTCTTTAGCCATTTATGGAACATTATCTACACATCGAATTTTCAATGCATCATTCTACAAATCTAAAAACATAACATTTTAAAAATTGTTAGAAATTAAGTCAAATATTTCTAATTTGTAATAATATATTAAGTTCATAACTCATAAAAGTAAAATACACAATCAAATAACAAAAATAAACAACTTTCAACAATTTCAAAAGTTTCAAGAGTGGATAGCACGCAATGTTTCAAAGATCAATAAGATATATGTATTAGAGAAAGTAAATAACGTATTTAATATACTTTTTGACAATAAAAATATTATTTAATAAATAATAATGTATAAGTATATAAATTGGACCTTATTTAATACATACACACACACATATATATATATCACATGTATAAATTATATGAATCTTAATTTATGAACATCTACAGATATATAGATATATCATTAACTATATATAATTATTTAACTGTATATTGATAAAAGAAATTAGTAATCCATTTAATTAGTAATTGACATAAAAGTGTTACATTAATGTAAGTTGTACATTATATTATTGTATAAGTACATTAGTAGTATATATGTGAAATGTTGCCTTAATAACATAGAAATTATACAACAAAGGTATTTAAATGAGAATTAAGAATATTATCATACTAGTTATGGCTAAAATATTATGTACATAAAGACGTTGATATATTATTCTAATATATGGCTAAAATACAAAAAAAAAAAAAAAAAAATTGCTTGGCTGATTCAGTCGGTAGATTGACTTGAAAATTGAAATCAAAATCAAGCTGAGAAGTAGATTATTTAATTAATTTCAAGAAAGTCCAGTGGAAAGTCAAATAAATCAAGTCAAATTTTTTTACTCGACTCAATAGTTTGATTTGACTGATTTTTGAACACCCTCAAACCAAACACCTCTTAATCATGCCCCAAATCCCCAAACGACTTAATGGTTGGATCTCAAATCCTAAACTTTTATCCACAACTAACTTTATTTTACACAGACTTGATCCTTGATATATTCTTATTTAAGTAGTACGTACATAAAATGTTGCGGGAGATAAAGCCAAAAGTACAACCTTGTAAACAATGGCAAAATTTAGTTTTCTTCTCAAAGTTTAGAAAGGAAGAGACAGAAATATCTTCCATATGCGTTGGGATTTCCATGTATACATTTGAATTTTTTTTTTTTTCTTCTCCAGCAAATGTGTGAGATAAAGGAATCTGTTTTGACTGATGTTCAGGACACCATTCTTAGTACGACATTTTAAAAAGGGAAAAAAGAAATTTATGATATTCTCTGGTATGATTTTATCTGCACCATTTTTCCTATAAAAGCTAATTAATGACTCAAACATTCATAAACTAATAGGGAAGAACGAAATAGTAAAGCATGGCCAATTACTTAGCCTCTAAAATTCTTGTAATTCTGTTGTTTTTGTCGGCTATTATTTGGTCCATAGAAGCTATTGATGGAATTTGCAAGTTGATGGTGGAGTCTCGAGGTTACTCATGCGAGGAACATGAAGTAATTAACTTCATAATTAATTCCATCAGAAAATACTTTGGTAGTTTGGAAAATACGAACATTTGTTTTTCTAATTTACTATGAGCTAAATCATTGTTTCACAGGTGGTTACTGGAGATGGCTATATCCTCAGCATGCAAAGGATTCCATTTGGCCTCTCCGGTGAGACTTCAGGAAATAGGCCTCCGGTCCTGCTACAACATGGGTTATTGATGGTTTGTCGTTTGGATGCAACATTCTCTATTGGAGAAAAATATTATTTTGGTCCTTTATATTTCGGGACTTCATTTATGTTATTATAGCTAATCTATCTCGTCTCTTATCAATGAAAAAAATTAATCTATCTAGGATACGTAGCCCATATGTATTCTAGTGTTGCTTTTAACCAAACGCGGGTATGGTTAAGTTTTTGGAGCTAGATGGGAAAAAATAACATGGGATGGAAATTTTGACTTAGAATTGTAACTAACAAAAAGAATATATTATTTATAGAATATGATTTACAAATTTATAAATTTAGTCAAAATTACTTGTTTATTAAAATTATTTTTGTAGTAAAATCATATTAAATAGCTAACCCTCAATTTTAAATATTTAGTTAACTTTATTTCATTTTTTGAACTGTATTAAAATATAAGTGACTTTGTTATATTATCACAATATATAGATGCATTGATTATCTATATACTTATTTACAATTTATTGCTGAGAAACAATTAAACCGTGATGGCAGGATGCAATAACATGGTTGTTAAGTCCTCCTGATCAATCTTTAGCTCTCCTTTTGGCTGATAATGGATTTGATGTTTGGCTTGTCAGCAGCCGTGGGACCAAATACAGCCTTTCTCACAAAATTCTTAGTCCTGATGATGCAGTAAAACTTCTTTGAAAGATTCCTTCTTCATTTGAACACCCAAATTTTTGGACTTGTAAAAACGAATAACATGACGTTTCTGCAGGCATACTGGGATTTTACATGGGATGAATTGGCAACTTATGATCTTCCGGCTGCAGTTCAGTTCGTTGATATTCAAGATGTCACAGGAGAAAAGTTGCATTATATTGGTCATTCCCAGGTGAGTAAACAAGCTCTTCCTAAAAACTGAGTCAGTGAGAAGAAAAACAAGGCCTTTCAGCATCGAGTCATATCCGAGCATACCGATTAACACTAAACTAAATTGAAGGGCAATGATATTGCCACAGCATTTATCTTAATGCCACAGCACATCTTTTCTTAATACTCATACTACCCCTGCTCTCCCCTGACATTTTTGGCCGACTCTCTCCTCTCACCACTCGCCGTCCATAATCTCCAATCTCCAATCTCCAATCTCCAATCTCCAATCAATACTGCTCACCTCCAAGAAGTTTTCAACAACTAATAAAAGTTAATCTCTTTCAAAGAACCGAAAACAAGAAATAATAGCTCGGCCGGGTGTAGATTATGAGGTGGATTAATAGAGCCAGAAGGGAATTGCACAATTGCATAAAAAAAATTTCTTGTCCATCAAGAGCTGGACTTCAGTAACCTTAAAGATTTCAAAGAGGTGAAAGTGGATTTGCAGCCGGGAACATATTTATCATCCCATGTGTTTCTATTCACCTTCAAATTTGTTTGGTTATACTTTCATATCACAATCACTAATGATCAAAACATTGATAATCAATTCTGGAGCACATTATTCGAATCAAATCAACAAAACAATACACATATAAATTGAGAAACTAATAGTTAATAAGATGATATTATTTTCTTCCGATGTGTTTCTCTGGGATTTTCTCTCTCTTTAGCAGCCGGCGTGGGACTCAATTTCATTTTTTGATAAGTTTGGTTAGGAGTTGGAGTGATGAAGGAAATAATAAGATGGAGAGAGAGGGAGGAGTCGGCTGGTTGGAAGAAGGGGCAGGGGAGGGGAAAGGGCGGGGGGAGTAGAGACCGGAGTAAGGGGAAGACGATGAAGATAATTTGATGCGAGAGGGGTGGGTCCCAGACACATATGAAGTGTTGACTATTGAAACTAACTTGCAAAAGGGCAAATGTGTCTTAATTTATTTCAATAAAAATTACTGTGGCATTAAGATTAATGCCGTGGCAATATCATTGCCCAAATGGAGAAAATAGAGAGAAAGTTGTAAATGGTCACATCTTATTGATAAATGTGTAAAAGATGGCACTGAATCTTCTATTATATTATTGCTTTTACACTTATTATTAGACCAAATTTATGCCGCATATTTAATTAGTAAATCAAGTATCTAAATCCATTTATCTCTTATTCTTTTTTTTAAGTATTTAATACGTTATATAAATTTATGGATATAATAGAAAGTATAATAGAAGATTTATATAAGTAAAAGATATTGTTGTGGAGGGGTGAGTTCATATTTACAGATTTTAGACTGGAATTTGGTGTTAAACCACAGACCATTATGTCTAATTACATATTTATCCTTAATAAGTTTTACATGTGTCTTTAATCTATTGGATGACCTATTTATGTATAATATCTCTTTGCTGCTTTATTAGCCTTTGAATATTTGTTTGACATAAATCTGATTGATTAGTGAAATACTTCGATAGTGAGTTATGATCAGCAAATTAAGCATATCCGTTTTTGAGAAAATCTATTCCATGAATTTGTTTTGTAGGGAACTTTAATTGCACTGGCTTCATTTTCCAAGGGACAGCTTGTGGATAAGCTAAGATCTGCTGCCTTGTTAAGCCCAATTGCCTATGTGGGTGAGATGACTTCTCCACTGGCAAGAAGTGCTTCTGAAAGTCTCATTTCTCAGGTATATAATGCATTGTCTAATGATATCGCGAAAGTACTCCAGCTGATTTTGGAGTGCTTCAATTTAATTAACGTTGCTTCAATATACCAATTCCTGAACAAAGCTATTTTCCTTTAATAGGACTGTGGATGTCACCTATTTTCGCCAACTAATGTTGAACTCACATATTTTCTAAGATTAGTTTTTACAGTTTAATTGAGTTAATATTTCAAGGTTGCAACTGTAATTAATAATTTGCAATACTTCACCCTGACTGTACTCTAAAGTGAGTTATCTAAAGTTGTGTATTGTTTTGCCAGGCTTTGTATTGGTTGGGTATTTATGAATTCAATCCGAGAGGGTAAGAAAAATTGTCACTTTTGTGCATTTGCAATACTTCAATATATCTTGCAATTCTTTTAACAATCTTTTGTGTAGCAATTCAATATCATCCAACTGGAAATGTATGATGCAAATATTGTATCAACATCGTAATTTAATTGGAGACTAGACTTAATAAAATATTGCAGAATAAGGGTAGTTATTGGTGGTGCATGTAGTTGAACATGAGATAAGTTCTACAGAAATAGAAAATTAAGGGCAATTGGCCATACTCAAGTCAATTGTCTGTCAGAATTTTAACAGGTGAAAATTTTCGAACTAAACTTCCACATATATGTGACGATGCATCACAAGAATTTCATTATTCACACAGGAGAAAAAATTTGGAAACATAAAAAAGAAAAGGAAAGAAATGATGCATCCGTAAACTTAATTATGATACTATATTATGCATTTTATCGTAAAGGTTTAATTGCACTTCGCGGCCCCAACTTATAATTTATTTGCACTTTTCACTCTAAAATTTAATTTTGGACACTTACACCCTCAACTCTTAATCCATCCCACTTCACTCCAATTTTTGACACTGAGAACAAAATTAACCGAATATCTGCTCATGCACTCAAAATATTGTAGCAGAGTTGTTGAAAATCCTGCTGAAACTATTTTGCATGGACAAAGATTTAGGTAATTTCAATAAAAATGTTAAAAATTTGATTGAAATATGATGGATTTGAGAGTTATGAGTGCAAGATATCTAAAATTTAAATTTGGAATGCAAAATGGAAGTTGGAAATAAATTGAGAGTACAAAATAGAATCACTCCTGCGTGTAAATTATGTCTCCATGAAGAAAAGGTTCACATTTCCCGCAGAAACTAGCAAATAAATTGAGAGTATGAAATTGACATCTGTTCGTTAATGCTTAGGGATGCTGTTATCAAACTTCTTATGCATGAGCTCTGCAAGAAACCAGGCCTTGATTGCACCAATCTGTTGACATCTTTCACAGGTACAACTGAAAAAATACTCATGCATGCTACAATTGATCACAACATTAACATTCAGTTTCAGTACTGATTTTTAGATTTTTGTAGGTCAAAACTGTTGCATGAACTCCTCCATTGTTGATGTTTTTCTGCGACACGAACCTCAGCCAACTTCAACAAAGAACATGATCCATCTGTCCCAAAGTAAGGCTTTTCCATTCTTAGAAATTAGTATCCACGAAACTCATCGAATATGCACCAATATAAAAGCCATTATTATGGTAACACGCGATAATTGGTGCTATAACAGTTATGATTAGAAGGAAGCGAACTTAACACAGTAAAAAGATTAATTACACAAGCCCTGGAAATTTTGTTAAATTCTCAAAAAAGTATATTTAGTCTGTGAGGTTGTCCAATTATGTTTCAGAGTGGTTCATGATTAAGATTGTCACTAAGGGAAAAAGACAAATGTTAAGTCCCTCATCTTTAAGATATCGATCAATTTGGTCTCTTATTTATTACAAAAGACCAATTTAATATCTCATCTTTGAAAAAATTAACTTATTTAAGGTATATAATAAAAATTATAGACAAACTAAACCAATTAATTTAATTTAATGCCTCTGAAGGCAATTATTGGTGCTAAGGACAATTAGTTAAAGCAATCCATGTGATAATCACATGATTGTTAACCTATAGTGAATGTATTATCAATAGCTCCGTTAATTTGATTATAATTTTCATTACAAGTGTTAGATTGATTATTTTTTTTAAAATAAGGAACCAAATTAATATATTTAATAGATAAAAGATCAAATTATTCGATACCTTAAAAGCTAAGAGATCAAATTGATTTTTTAACCTTGTGACAAAACCAAGTTATTTTTAAATCTTGTATAGGACCGAAAATCTTTGAACTTCCGAGAGAGTTCGCTGTGTTCCCTAAATTTCTTCTATTGTCTATTAAATTCTTAATGTGTCTTGACAAGTAACATGCTATAAAATTTGGTCAAAATCAGGACCATTTAAAATCCAATTTAACACTTCAAAAAACTAAATAGATAATTTATGAAGTTTAGGGGTTGAAACAATTTGGTACTGTTAGATTAATTAGCCTTGTACATAATTAGATTATCCTAATTTTTTTTCTTTTTTTTTTAATTCAATTTCGATAGTGGTTAAAGAAGGAACCATACAAATGTATGACTATGAAAATGAGGATGAGAATAAGAAGCATTATGGCCAACCAACCCCTCCAGCCTACGACATGGGTCATATACCAAAAGATTTTCCTCTTTTTCTCAGCCATGGAGGAGCTGATGCACTCTCTGATGTGAAGGATGTAAACCGTTTGGTAGACAGTCTTAAAGATCATGACAAAGACAAGATTGTTGTCCAATTTATTGAGGATTATGCTCATGCTGATTATGTTATGGGGGTTAATGCCAAAGAAGCTGTCTATGACCCTCTAATGGCTTTCTTGCTAATAGGCTCTACTAAAGCTTGAAAAGATCGAAAGGGAAATGATTTATACAGTATCATTTGTTTTTGTAATACCATTCTGCTGATTCCATCACCAAGGGAAAATAGTTATTGTTAACACTTGAAAAAATAACCATATTTTATTTTATAAATAAATGTTAAATTTCATTTGAGAAAATAAGCATTTGTAATATCTCTTTGCATTAGTGAAAATATCATTTTCATCCCTTTATCTTTGAGGTGTGCCCTAGTTATTTGGTCACTTATATATAAAAGTAAGATATTAGTCTCTAATCTTTCAAAATGCTAGCCAACATAGGGCTTTTGATGAAAAATTAGCCAAATTAACAATGAAAGCCACTTGAATATTACATGACAGTTAGAACACAAACAATTCCAGGTTAAAAGCATTAGTTTTCATCCTCATTACTACAATCGCTTATCTTTTCTCTCATTTCTCCAACCGTAATTTTATCCCATATTCTTCAAACAATATTTAATGACAGAAAGCAATGAAACAAATTTAAACAATTTTAAATTTTTAATCTCTAACTATTTGGGTTTTAAATGGTGCGTGATATTCACGTAATTTTCACTGTTAATTTGTCCAAATAATCTATCAAAAGCTTTAAAAATTCAGAGACAAAATTGATTTATTCTAATATATACGGGATTAAATTGGAGCACATTCCGAATATAAGGGATCAAAATCACCTTTTTCCATTTGCATTAATTTGCAGCCCTACTCATTGGCCTTGTTAATTGTATTCGAGAAGTAGAAACTTCTCTATTTTCTTTATTTCTGATGTGATATCAATATCACCACACTATATAAATAGCCATGTATTTAAAATGAAGAAAAATGGTGTAATTCGTAACGAAAAATATTTTACAACTAAACCACTCATCAAAAATAGAGATGAAAGAAGGACAAGGCTATATCTGTTGCCAACATGCAACGAATTCAGCCATGCAAACCTCGTTGCAAAAGAACGACAGGGATCTCGGGACAAAATTTTTCGTCACAAATTGGCGACAAAAGATCGT
Organism: Cinchona pubescens; assembly: GCA_025175665.1. Taxonomy (NCBI): domain Eukaryota; kingdom Viridiplantae; phylum Streptophyta; class Magnoliopsida; order Gentianales; family Rubiaceae; genus Cinchona; species Cinchona pubescens. The sequence goes on from JANKKI010000204.1 coordinate 444,694, forward strand.
ATCATAAAATTTGTCCCAACTTGTGGATGAGGATTACATTGGTGATAAGCATCGAATTTTTTGACATTCAGTCATTTTAGCAACAAGTTCAGCAAAGAGAATTTTAGCAATGGATTTATATATGACATTTTCTATGGAATCTAGTGAGTTTAGATTAAAAAAAAAAAAAAAGAGACCTTACACACAAAGATACGACTTTAGCCATGAATTCCAACGAGCTTTAGACAAATTAGAACCCTAAATCACTACTAAAAAAATGTATTTTTACCCAACATTTTTTATCACAGTTCCAGATTCGTGTTAAAAAGATGACATATTGCCACAGTTTTAGATCTTGTGATAATAAATTAGCATTTTCTACGCTATTAATTGTCGCGGGTCCAAAACTGTTGTAAATAATAATTATTTGCAACGCCTATACCTTAACCGTGATATATATATATATATATATATATATATATATACTATATATATATATATATATACTTTTTACCACATGAGTACATAATCGTGACAAAAAATCATGTATAAACATAGTTTTCATAATGCATGATAAATGCAAGATAATTATCAAGTTTTAATTAATTATCAAATCAAAATACTATATTGTTCTTTCTTTTTCTTTCAAATTTTATCAATTTCATCTCCATTTTTCAATTTCGTGTCCATATAAATAGGAAAATTATACAATCCCATTGAGGGAACCAACCCATTGTGCTTTAAAGATTTATACAATACAACACTTTGTGCTTTAAAAACTTGTACTTTACAAGTTTTTAAAACCAACGAGATGATTCATTCAGTGAGATTGTAGAATTCTCCATATGTGTGGACACACACACACACACATATATATATATAGACACACACAAAGACAAAAACCTTTTAAATTATGAAAAACTTTAAAATATTCATTTAACTATCTAGGCCTGTAAATGGGATCGAATTCAGGCCGGATCTTACATGTATAGATGACCCGAATTCATTTAATATTATCGGTGTTTGGATTTGTAGCTATATACCTTTTAGGTCTAAAAAAAGATATCTATATCTGAATTCATCAAACCTTATCGGATCCAGATATGGATCCGGGCCGATCCAGATCTTAATATTCTTTTATAAGTTTAAAATTTATATATAAACATTTCAAACTTTTATAAAAATATCTTTTTTGCAATTATAAAAAAAGAGAAGATATAATTCATATCAATATTTATGCGTGGTTTTTATATTATAGTATAATCTATATTAGAATTTTACACAACACATATGTTCATATAGAATAACATATACATAGTTTTATTATAGATTAATATTTTAATCAAATTCAGGTCCTAATCAGTTCAGAACAACCAGATCCATATCTAGTTCGTTTATTGTAATAGTAAAACAGATACAGATCGGATCCGAGTAATCAAATTTACGTATTGATCTAAATCTGGATAAAAGGATTCAAAATGGGTCGAATCCAGGTATAGACTGGTCTCACATTAGTTACATGCTTAAACTAATCTTCTAAGTAATATTTTGACATTTTATTAAAGACTTAGTGAATTAAAGAAAACAATATAAAAGGGTAGCTTTATAAATCTGTTCTCTCAGGCGTTTCTCTACAGTTCTCCCTCTCTCTTGGCCAATTCCTCCATCATGCCACCGCCACCGTCGCAGTCGTTTCCATCTCCAGAAAACCTAAATCATAGCTTGGAGTTGTTTTTGCTCTCTCTTCATTCCATCTCTTCTCTAAGTACATTCTTTTGTCTTCTTTGAATTGCTAAAATAATTACCAAATGTGACCTTCTTTCGAGCCTTTCCTTTCTATACGTTCAAATTAGATGAGATGAAGAGGTACAATTAATCTTTTAATTTCAATTTGTTGACGCTAATTTAACCCTAGCTTTTACATCCTTATCCAGTTATTGTAATTATTCATCTAATTATTTTGAATTGTGGGAAAATGAGTAAAATTAAATTCTTTTGACGTTTTTTACTTAGTCTTATAGAAGATTAATTTGTTATTATTTTTTGTTCTTAAAATGCATTTTTTAGCTTAATGTTGGATTAATTTAGGGATGCTTTTGTTCACTTTGTTTTAATTTTTTTTTTTTTAGCTCCTGAAATTATTCTGATGCAAAATTTCTAAGATTTGGCATTGGAAATTTGGATATTATGGTGTGAGAAATTTGAAAATTTAGAAATTTATCTCAATTTATTGTAGTTATACATATATGAGAAAGTAGGAGTTTGATTGAGTAATCATTGTTGTAATGATGTTCTTTTATGTATTTATGTTGTGTTTGATTATGTGTTTTTAACTTTTTGTCCCTTTGCAATTTTTTTTTTTTTAATTTTGGATTCATAGCTTAGACGATATAGGAATTGTGTTTATTTTTATGTTTGCTACTTACAAATTGGAGATATCATAGTATTGAAAACTTTTATGATGAATACGATTCCTATGATAAATTAAAAAAATGGTTAATTGTAATGGTTCTGTATCCGCGATCATCTATAATGTTTTTGTCACCTAAGTCAAATCATGATGAAACTGTGGTAAAAAGTCTAAGTTTACAAAACACAATATTTTTTGTCACACTATAAAAATTGTGTTAAATTCGTGACAAAAAGTTATTGTCACAGTCATAAGCTTGTGACAATAGTATTTGCAGTGCCGCTTCACATGCAATGCACACTGCTAAGATCTTCTGGACCTTCAAGAAGAAGTTTGGCAATTATTTGTCCAACACGATAACAAAGGCAAAGAAGAACATGAAGAAATTGGATTTCATGTCCAAGGAGATCTGGTTGCAGATTATGGCTGACTTTGGTGATCCCGATGCCCAGGACAGGGCTACAACGAATAGGCAGTACAGGGCATATGATGCTGCGTAGATGAGCCTATATGCCAGTAGGTCCATCAACATCCGGAAACACAAAGAAAAGTGGGTATCTTTAATAGTAAATATTTTCGTGATTTTTTTTTCTAACTAGGGTTTAGGATTAACTTTTTTTAACTCATTTGTGTGTACACTAACTTTTTTTGTCTTCTTTTCTTGCAGCATAAGTCTCTTGGCCAGGAGCCCAAGTAGGAATATTTCTTAAACCAATGTAATCCGAAAAAAGATAACACTTGGAGTGGACCACGGGCCCAACAAATATACGAGTTGTTTGTAGACATTCCGCTGACTCATACTATGCAGACGACCTCTTACATAGTAGGCAAGTCCTCCTAGGCATCAAATTAGATACAACTTTGGGTGAAGGTCGCCAACAGAGTTAAGTATTGGAAAGCGTTCAGTATGGATCCACTAGCTAGGACTACACTTCTTTGGCTCGTGCCACCTCTGTGTAGCTTCTTCAACTCCATCTCTGACTCCTTTTAGAGTTATTAGTCAGTCCGAGTTTGTCACACTCCCAAACCGGGACAATGACACGTTGCACCTCGGGTAATCCCAAGCATACAAGGCACAATATAAGAGCAATATACAAATCATATTTATTAAATCTTCCAAAATCAACCATAACATTCCAGTGTATACTGAACAACAATCACTTACATTAATAAGGTACACTTATATATAGCTATCAAACCAACAATCTCAATGCAGTAAATAGGGTTCTATATACATGACAATCCCTAAACTAGGTCATTAGCACGCCGGCCAAACAAAACAGAAATGTGACACTAAAAATTAATGCACCCTAAGTCAAATAGCTAAAGTCTGTACCATAGTCCCTACTGTTGAATCATAATCCTAGTTTTAATGATGACCAAATCTGTCTAATGGTTAAATCTAGTGTGCAAGAAGTTTTCAACACATCAGGATCAACGGATGCTGTTGATCGTCCAAAAGTTATGTTGGGGAACGTCCAAAACAAGACCAGTAGGCACTGGAAAACATTCAAACGGTGGAGAACATCTGAAACAAAACCAGTAGACACTGGAGTTGACACACCTTCTTCGGATGCAGTTGACTATCTGAAAGGTACAGTTTCAGACGCAGATGATCGTCCGAGTAAGAGATTTCAAAATCCAAAAGAAGGTGCTAGGCATCAGAGAATGGATGCTAGACAACATCCAAAAGAGCATAAAAAAATTTTAATGGCATTTTTCTTTGGATGAAGAATGACGTCCGATCAGTCATGTGGAAAAATCTAGAAGCCACGACCTTTTATCGGATTCAGGATTGGACGAAGGCTCGGATGTCTGAATGAAGACAAAGCAGGACTCCTTCGAGGAATCAAACAAATTATCGTACGTAGAAGCAATGCATCGATTGGCCGAACAATCTAATGGCTACTTTTCTAGCATTTAATGCATAGATATTTGAGGATAGATAGAGCCAATTTTGAGCACCCATAAATACCCTTAGTCTGAAATACATGAGATAACTTCCACAATTAATGTAAGCATTTACTCAAGCAATTTTAGTGAAAATAGGCTCTCTATTGTGTTGTGTTAGTGGAAACAAAAGTGATCAAGTGAATGATTTTCAAGTGTAAAAGTGGAGAGATAACAATTGTACAAAAGTCAGGTTTGTATGTAAAACTCTTGGTATCAACTAGAGGTATTTAGTGTGAGCAAAAGTGATCTTACTTGGTGCACAAGAAGATTATTGTCTCACCTATATTGAAGAGGCACAATTAATGGATATACACTTCAAGCTTGTGAAGTTTGGGAGTTTGGTTTGATTTTCTCAATCCTAATCTTAACGCTCATTTAAATATTCTTGTGCATTTATTGCTTTGATCGTTAAATTGCTTCATTTATTACTTGTGCCTTATCTAAGTTTCTTTGTGCATAGTTTTAATTATTTTTATACAATCTAATTCATCCCTCCCTATTAGGTTGCTTTGAACTAACAATTGGCATCGAAGCACTGGTCTCTAATATTTAGCTTAACTAGTTTAAGAGTAAAGATTATTATGACAACCAACAATGGTTTTTTTTTAGAGGGTCAATCCATTCTAAACCACCTATGTTTAATGGAGTGAATTTTATTAGTTAGAAAGAAAGAATGGAAATATTTTTGCAATCCATAGACATTGAGCTATGGTATGCCTCATAGTTAATGAGGGTCCTTTTGAAGCCACCATCATAGATGAAGAGACTTATAGACTTAGAGTCAAGACTAGGAATGAGTTAACTCCTCAAGATAATGCAAACTTGACCTTGAATACTGAAGCTATGAATGTGTTGCATAATGCCTTAGATGCCAATGAGTCTACTACAGTGAAAGATTGCAAATCGGCCAAAGAAAAATGAGATAAGTTGAAAGAAATTCATGAGAGTAGTAATGATGTGAGAGAACAAAAAGAGTCCTTGCTTGTAGCTAAATATGAATCTTTCAAAATGGAACCTCATGAGAGCATTGATAATATGTATTGTAGATTTAATGACATTATAAAGGATTTGGAGGCATTAGGTAAAGAGTATTCATTGGGTGAAAAGAATAGAAAATTTTTGAATGCATTGTCTAAACAATGGGAAGCTAAATCTATTGTTATAAAGAAGCTAAAAAATTGAATTCCATACCTATTGAATTCTTGATTAATTCTCTTACTATCTTATATGTTAAAGCTTAAATCCAAGATTCAAGATGAGGAAGATGCATGGGTCAAGAAAAATATAGCTTTGAAGCCTTCCTAAGAAGAAGATGAAAATGCCTCCCTCAACTTGAAGGATAAAAAATTTGATGAAGGAAACCTTGCACTTATCACCAAAGGATTCTTTAAGAACTATATAAACAAAGAAGGATGAGGAAGGAAAGAGTAATCAATTCCAACAATTTCAAAGGGAAGACCAAATTTAAAAACAAGAAGCAAAATGACAAATATTTTGAATGTAGTCAACCCGAGCACTTTGCAAATGAGTGTCCATCCAAGAAGAAGAAAGAATGAAGGAAGCCCAGGATCAACAACTTTCAAATCACATAGGATGATCGCAACTCCTATGGAGAAACAGAAGAGGAGATTGAATCCGCTCAAATGGCCTTTATGACATTTGGAGATGATAAGATATATACAAAATAAAATTCTTTTGATGATTTAGGTGATTAACTTGATGATTGCCATAAGAGACAAATGATGCTCTTGAGGCTTTTGTGATAAAATTGCATGATAGTTTAAAGAAATCTTATGGCAGAAATAAGGAATTAAAAAGAAAAACTAATGCTTTGTTGAATGCTAACTCTAAACTTGTGAATGAAAACAACAGGTTGGCACAAGAGAATGATGCTTTGAAGAAAAGATTAGCACCTTTAGGAAGGATGGTCTATGCTATGTAACGTCTAAATTTTCTTTATATGAAAATAAAAATATAATATGTAATTATTGTCATCAACATGGACATATGAAGAATGATTGTTATGTTAAAAGAAATGAAAATTTGGGTATGAAATCTATGTGGATTTTAAGTTAATTTACTAACTCATATGAATCCAAGAAAATATGGGTACCAAAAAGTCATTTCTTAAATTCCTTGTGTGTAGGTATGCTTAAAGAACACCACTAAGGATGCAAAGTGGTTTATCGATAGTGGATGTTCAAGGCACATGACCGGTGATCCATCCCTCTTCACTAAATATAGAATAGTGGAAAAGTGACATTTGAAGATAACATGAGAGTAAAATCAATAGGGATTTGTGATATTGGTAAAAATGATGAGACTTTTGTTAAAAATGTATTATTAGTTGATAATTTGAATTAAATCTTCTAAGTGTAAGTCAATTATGTGACAGAGATCTATATGTCTTTTTTAATGAGTATGAATGTTTGATTCTTCATAAGAATTTTGATGTTTTGTTTAGAGAAAAAAAGACATAATAATATTTATATGGTTTATTTTAACAATACTGACAATGGAAAAATTAAATATTTAACCGTAACTAAAAATGATCCTTGTCTTTGGTATAGGAGATTATGTCACTCTAATATGGATTTGTTGGAAATCTTCTAAGAAAAAGTTAGTTAGAGGCTTGCCAAAATTGAGATTTGTGAAAGACAAAATTTGTGATGCATGTCAATTTAGTAAGCAAATTAAAGTTTCTTTTAAACCTAAAAATAGTGTGTCTACTTCTATACCATTAGACGCTTTCACATATAGATTTATTTAGTCCCACTCAATATGCTAGTCTAGGTGGCAATAAATATGCTCTTGTGATTGTTGATAATTATTGTAGATATTACTTGGGTGTTATTTCTTGCTCAAAAATATGAAACTTTTGAAAATTTTATAAAATTGTTTATTAAAGTTAACTTCAAAAATTATTATAATTATAAGTGATAATGGTGCTGAATTTAAATATGAAAATTTGCTCTAATTTTGTGATCATAATGGTATTTTTCATGAAATTTTGGTGTAAGAGTCCCTCAACAAAATGATGTAGTGGAAAGAAAAAATAAAACATTTCAAAAAATCACTAGAACAATGATTAATGAATGTGATTCTCCTTTACTATTGTATCTTGATATGTTGTTTCTGCTCAATTCTTTAAACGTAGTGTTAAATAATGAATGTTTACTTAATTCATCCACCTTTCACTTAAGGCTACTTGTTTACTAGTGTACCATTATGACTCTCTATAACTACACTATGTCTTTAATAAATTACTTATCTTGTGTTATAATATAGGGGATTTCCATATTCTCTTATAAAGAACCATTATCTTAATTTTAAAAATTTATACAGTACAAGTATTTAAATCACATGATATTGTACTGTACAAGTATTTAAAGTACAAGAAAATGGATCCTTAAAAAGGACTATAGAATTTTCCTACAATATATATATATATATATATATATATATATATATATGTATGCTTTAATTTCCTTATATATGCTTTAATTTCCTTATTGCCATAAACTTATAACAATTGTTGTACTTTATTATCTTAGGTGAACTTGTTTCAAATATAGCAGTACTATTGTTCGCCAAATACTTAGGTAGATCCGGCCTTTAATCTCACTTATAAATCTTGTGGTGTGGATTCAACTTTAGAGAATCTATGACATCAGCTGATATAAACAAGATTTTTTAAAATTTAATCCTGACCACAGGATCTATAGGTGGAGTAAAAAATCGGATCTATTTAAGTATTCATTTCCCTATTGTTCTACATTACTATTGACATCAAACTTTTTTTGCTTACTTAGCAACTGTGTCTATTACATCACACTTACATTGTTATACTCAACTTTTCTGCCATTAACTTGTTCATTTCTATAACAAAAACCGTAGTCTGCGATGCTTTATTACTGCACAATATTATGTATTGTTGTTTTACACATTATCATTTGCTTCTTTTGATAATTGTAATCACAACTCAAAACTGCGAATAACTTAACTCTTCAATTTTTTCTCATATTATATATCATTATGTCTATCATTTGTGCTACACGTGCTAGGACTCTAAGAGACAACGACTCTTATATTTGTAACTATGTGATGCGAACCCCGTGCGCAATCGACTTGATGCCACGAAACCCAACAATTCAGGATGGCACCCAAACCCCAAGGATCGACTCCAAAGTTGGTCACAAGAATTTGGATAGCAAACACACAAACAAGAACAATAAAGAACACACAAGAATCAAGCAAGAATTCAACCCGAAGAGTTATCTATAACGAGACAAGAACCAAACTCTTAACAAGATTTAAAGCAAGAATTGACCCATTGCCTATATGAATCAGGTAAGAACCAAATCTATAAGTCGGTTAGAACAATCACCGTTGCTCAAGCGATGATCCCAACAAAGTCTTAATCCAAAGACTAAAAGAAAGAACTTTTTCCTCACGAAAAAGACAAGTTTTTTGATAAAAAACTGCAGTAATTCGTCCATATGATGAGGCCTATTTATAGGCTTATAGAAATCCTAAAAACTAGCTTAAAAACTCCTTAAAAAGTAATGCTAGGGTTCATCCATAAGTGGCCCCAAGATTTGGGCTAAATGGGCCCTATTAAGGCTAATTAATGAGCCTAGAAACTAAAAATTAAATCAACAACTAAACCCAACTTAAAACCAGCCCAATTTATACAACACTTTAAATTATTATTGGGCTTTACATAATAAAGACCAAACTAGAATAAACTTGAAAGAAAATTCGGCCTTCTTGCACTTGCATTAAAGGATCTCCACTTGTTCTTTACTTTGAAGAATTGGGCAACATGTAATAATGAATTGAAGATAGTCCAATCCAACTCAATCAATATACCACGAATGTACTCCAATCTTGGTAAGAGTGAATCCATGCTTGCTCCATCTTTCATCTCCTCATCTTGACACATTTTCAGGCTATTCGGATCATATCATTCCCTCCCTCCTCGAAAGGATTCATCCTCGAATCCAAATCTGGATAAGATAAACAGGGATTAGTCAAATGGGACACAAGATTGGCAGAAGATAGGCCCTGAAGCCCTGCACCATTGCGAACACAACAAAGTTTTTCAAAGTAATGATCCAAACAGTTAAACAAATGTGCACGCCAAAGTAAAAAATCATTCAGCTTTGACAAAATAAGCACAATTTGAGAAATTTCCAGAAAACACTGATTTTGACACAAATTGGAAGTTATTTGACCATAAACAAAAATTTTAGTCAAAGTGTTTTTAGCCAAAATTGACACGATTTCCCATTCTTACGGAGTATTTGACCTAAATCACACAACTTAGGTTTCTCAAAAACTAAGTCATAAACAAAAATTTGGGTGGCGTGTTTAAGTAAAACAAAATCAAATAAGTTATCACGCCATAACAAAAACTTAACTTGACTTGCACAAATCTTGAATACCTTGAAGTTAACTTTACTTGAGATTCGAAATTCATAAAAGAGGTTAACCAATCTAACAAAGTTATCCAAGTTATTTTGAACAAAAGTGAATTGCTGAAAATCATGTAGCATGCTAACACAACAATTCAAATTATATTTGATGGCATGTAAATGATTATCAACTAAAGCTTGGACGGATTTATCCAAACAATGCTCCACAAATTGCAATTGAAGTCCAAGAATTTGGATTCCCTTTTGTTCAAAACAACAACCAAGTCAAAAGAATTAATTTTAAACAAGAAATAAACAAAATGTACACTAAAAATAATACTAAATTCAGAATTAAATTTGTACAATTTCTTAAGCTCATGCTCAAATCTAAGAATTTCAACACAAAAAGTAGAAAGAAGTTCATACCTGTGAGATAGGGTATTGACTACCTTATCTTTCTTACCTCGCTTTGATTGGAATGATGAGATACTCAATTGGAAGGTTAGTGCATCAAGACTTACACCTTTGAAGGGCTGAACATAATAAAGAAAACTAGACAAAGATAAATCAAGGTTAGACATGACAAAATAAATTCTCTTGATATCTCCCACTTTTCTCTCTTTTTCTTGGCCTATGGTCGAAGCCTTTACAATCTTTTCTTCTTGATGGCTTTTCCCACTTTGCTTTTCACCTTTATTCCATCGAAGAAATTTTCTTTGAATTTCTAATCTTTCTTCATTTATTTGATGTTGTGGCAAATGAATAAATTTGAACTTTTTACCATTTTTACACAAGTGATATGCCTTAGTATAGCTATCATAAAAACCATTTTCAGATAATTCCCATAGCTGACCAAGTTGTAAATGACATGTGAGCAAAGATAAGTGTGCTACATCACAAACTACCTTATCAGAATACTTACCTATAGTAAATGATATAATAACTTGTTCAGTTACCTCAAACGCTTCACTTTTAGTTGACCATTGGAACTTATATGGTTTTGGATGTGACAAAGTAGGCAAATTCAACTTTTCAACAAGATATGTACTTGCCATATTAATCCATATGTTACTATCAATTAGAATACCACAAACTCTTTCATTCACGAGAACCTTAATGAAGAAAGTCTCTTTCTGCCTGCGAGACATCACAAATAAAACTCACAAAACAAAGTGGTTAGTGTTAGAAAAAGAAATAATTAGAATTTTTTTTCCTCACTACTCGACCTTACTCTTTGGAGTGCAATTCACTCAAGTTGTATCACTCAATCTCTCGTGTACACCCTCAATTGAATGGCTTTTTATCACTCAAATTATCTCACCACACTGCTTTTTCCCTCTCTTTAGTTCACTCTCAAAGTCTTTGGAAGACTACGAGGACCAAAATGAGCAATATTCCTGTCCAATTATGTCTTAACCACTTAATTGGTTGGAAGTCAAAGAAAACAAATACTCACGGGCCAACGACAAATAAGAGACACCAAAATTTTGGATTTAAGCTTCAAAGAACAAAAGACAACAAAATATCCGAGACTACGTGAAGCAACAAAACGTATAGAAAGCAAAGTAGAATTTGCTAAGCAAATTTACCAAATAAAAAAATGTAAACGAAGCACACAAAAACAAGCAAGTAGCACTTAAGAATAACAAAGAAATTAAAAGGACCAACAAAAATTAAGTACTTTTGGACAGAATTACAAATTTGGAAAGAAGACTTGATTTAGAAAGTTTCCAAAAATAGGAAGTTCTAAAAATGGAAAGTGCCAATTTGGTGGATTTCCTAATTCAATTGGGATTAGGGTAAGTAATCCAAATCCTACTAGGATTAGGATTAGTTCTTTGAGTCCAATAAGGATTAGGATAATTTTCCTAAGTCAACTTGGATTAGGTTTTTTTTTTCAAATCCGAGATTAGGATTAGGATTAGAAACCAATTCAAAATACGATTAGTACATGAAACCAATTCCAAATAGTATTAGAATAAGGAAACCAAGTGCTACTAAAATTGGAATAATATACCAAACACAATAGGAAATGGTAAGAAACCAAAACCTTTTTACATGACGAAATAAACAAATAATTGCCTATATTTATAAGCAACCAACTATACAATGGCGGTCGAAAGTCAAGCTAAAAAGGAAAGATATGGATCCGAATAGCCTGAAAATGTATCAAGATGAGGAGATGAAAGATGGAGCAAGCATGGATTCACTCTTGTCAAGATTGGAGTACATTCGTGATATATTGATTGAGTTGGATTGGACTATCTTCAATTCATTATTACATGATGCCCAATTCTTCTTCTTCCCTTTTTTTATTTCACGTTTCTTTTTTCTTTCAACACTTTTTTTTTTTCACTTTTCAGCCAAACAAATTTTTACTTTTTTTTTTTCTTTAATTGGCCAACAACAATTTTTTCATTTTTATTTTTATTGCAGCAACAACAAAGAGAACAATGAAGAACAATAACAAAGAAGCAACAATATGGCTGGAAATTTTTTTTGGATGAACAGTAACGGTGAACAGTATGGTGAACAGTACGATTATTATTATTTTTTTTGGGCAGAAACTAAGATATGATTTTCTTTGAAAGAAAATATGGAAAAATTAAAGAGAAAAATAAATAGAACTAACCAGAATTGGATCAGCTCTGATACCAATCTGATGCAAACCCCGTGCGCAATCGACTTGATGCCACGAAATCCAACAATTCAGGATGGCACCAAAACCCTGAGGATCGACTCCAAAGTTGGTCACAAGAATTTGGACAGCAAACACACAAACAAGAACAATAAAGAACACACAAGAATCAAGCAAGAATTCAACCCGTTGTCTATAACGAGACAAGAACAAAACTCTTAACAAATTTAAAGCAAGAATTGACCCCTTGCCTATATGAATCAGGAAAGAACCAAATCTATAAGGATCTTCGGTTAGAACAATTACCGTTGCTCAAGCGATGATCCCAACAAAGTCTTAATCCAAAGACTAAAAGAAAGAACTTTTTTCCTCACGAAAAAAGACAAGTTTTTTGATAAAAATCTGCTGTAATTTGTCCATATGATGAGGTCTATTTATAGGCATATAGAAATCCTAAAAACTAGCTTTAAAACTCCTTAAAAAGTAGTGCTAGGGTTCAGCCATAAGTGGCCCCAAGATTTGGGCTAAATGGGCCTTATTAAGGCTAATTAATGAGTTTAGAAACTAAGAATTAAATCAACCACTAAACCCAACTTAAAACCCAACTTAAAACCAACCCAATTTATACAACACTTTAAATTATTATTGGGCTTTACATAATAAAGACCAAACTAAAATAAACTTGAAAGGAAATTCGGCCTTCTTGCACTTAAAGGATCTCCACTTGTGCTTTACTTTGAAGAATTGGGCATCATGTAATAATGAATTGAAGATAGTCCAATCCAACTCAAATCTCAATATACCACGAATGTACTCCAATCTTGGCAAGAGTGAATCCATGCTTGCTCCATCTTTCATCTCCTCATCTTGACACATTTTCAGGCTATTCGGATCCATATCACTATGTCTATTGTTGCAGCAATATTATTTTAAGGATACGTCTTAATTGCACGACAATTATCTACTTTTTATTATGTGCAATGATATATTCATCAAATCGCATTGCTTAATATTCTGATCTTTGTGATGTGCTAATTTCATTGTATTTGTATTTATTATGTAATAATCTCTGATATGCTGTCGCTTTCGCTATTTCAGTAATACTTTCTGTAAAATATAATTTACTTTATTCTTTTTATTTATGTGTCACATTATGCTGTTATTATGTTCCTAATTCAAATTTATATGGTTACATATATGCTATCGACTATGCAATAAAATTTTTACATGAATCTGATCTACAATAGGTGGGATGGATCTCTTGATCTATATTCATTCACGTCATTCTAACTCATTCAAAAAAAATAAATTTTTTCAAGGTGATGTGGATGAATATAGATCAAAAAATCCATCACACCTACCGTAGATCGAATTCATATAAAAATTTTCTAACTATATATATGCAAGTATATTTTTTTCATATAAATATAAGATTATATTATAATCATAATATGATACAATTTCAAACCAACACCGATTTTACAGCTTAAATGATGTTTGAATGTGAATTTGCTTTCAAAGTTGACTTTAAACAACTATTGATGTCATTATTATTATTGTACAATATTTGAAAATAGTCATAACATTTCCAATATTTGATATAATAAAATTTTGTATATATTATTTAATAGCATCAAATTTAAATTGAAATACGATGGTAAATTAAATATAAAATTAGAAATTTTCCTATGCCCACGTATAATGGAAAATTTTCTTTGGTGCTTTAATTTTCCAGTCTTATCAGAAGAAACGTATATTCTATTCATGAATGTATCTTCTACCTACAAGAAGGTTTAGAATGTACTATCTACATTATGTTTGAATTAAAGTGATATTCAGTTTTTATGTTAATAGCAATAATTCAAATTTTCTTAGTAATTAATGTAGACAGCAAATTTTGACGCATTTTTTCTATTAAGTGCCAAATTGAGGCAAATTGATCAATCCTGTCTTTGTATACACATCTAGATAACGTCATAATTTCACAAAACAAACATTTTTTGAATAAAATAATTATTTTTTATAAGAATGGGCAAAATGGTCCTTTTGCGCTTAAATATTGTACTAAATTCTTAAAATTCCTAAATTCAATTTCATGTTTTAAATATTTTGATAAACTTTGGTAACGTTTTCAAATCTGTTTTGGGATATTTTTTAAATTAAATATTTTTTGATCCCGAACGTATGTTTTTCAACAATAATATTTTAGATATCATTTCGAATAAAACTTTATATTTTTGAGATTTTTATATGTTTTTTATAATTATTAGAATATTTTGACAAATTTAAAATTTTCTAGTTTTGTGTGAAATCCAATACCAATTATGCTAAAAATGTAGTATTTTGCTTTGTTTAATCAGCTTTCTCGAGCCACGCGTCATTCCTATACTACTCAAAAATGCAATAAGAAGTTGTCACCATTTTGTCAAAAAGAAGAATATTTAGATAGATCGAATGAAAAATCCTACTTATAAATTATGTGATTAGAATTAAATTTTAAAAATTCTTACTTATATCAGTTAATATTGTTGTTATAAATTTTTTAAAATTTAATTCATACAATAAAATTTATAAGTAGAACCAAAGATCATATCTAAGTATTTGCCACTGTCATATGGTTTCCTGATTTTTTTTCTCCCATAAGACACGCAACTGTCTCCCATTATTTTTATCACTACTTCTTCGCCTTACTATTGGCTCTTCCTCTTCCTTTTTATTCCCAATCACACAACACAAAAACAGAGACACTCTTACAAAAACAAATACATCCCCCAAAAACACTCATTCATCTCTCTTCTTCTTCCCCTTCACATGGCTGTACCCTACCCTTCTTTTTTGCTTTTACTCAGCTCTTCCATTCTTCACACACACTATCACATACACCACAACACTTCATATGCACAAAAACAATCACCATCATCAGACTCCCCTCTTCTACTCGACTCTTGCATTTCTTTCTCCCTTTCTTTACTCTCATTTACTCCCTCACATACAAGAAATAACTAGGAACATACACAGACTGCAAATATAGAAACCAAACATAGATTAAGCGAGAGTAGGAAAAGAATGCCATCATCGATCCAACCCGCTGCTATCTTATTTCTTCATCAATGGTAAAATTTCCTTTTTTAGGCTTTTATATTACTCCAGAAAGTCAGTTGGGACTGTATAGACTAAAAAATAATTGCTAGACGATAAGTTTTGTGCTCAATGGTTGTCCAAAAGAAGTTGAAAATGAAGGATTTTATGCATGCATGTCAACCATTTGATGAAAGGCTTGAGTGACAATTGCTAATAGTTCGAGATATTGTTGTTTTTCTTAGTACATACTATGATTTGGTTGGAACAATGAACTAATGATGGTTTTGCTGAGAAATCCGAATGCATGAATATGATGAAATGGGTCTCTAAAATGGGTTTCATATTTCCTTTACTCATGATTGTTGTTTTTTGTTGTTCAATTAACATTTTATTTGAATTCTATTCATTATAAGGATCGTTTTGATACCAAATTTGTGTGATTTAGATTACAAATGAGAAAGCTAGAAAAATTATTATTAGAAAAAAAAAAAAAAAAAAAAGTATAGTTGTAGAGAGAAGAAAGTAAACTTTTCGATTTTTGCACATCGACACTCTTATGTTTTCCCTAACTTTTATTTTTACACCAAAAGTTTATAACTCCTTCAAATTGACCCCAAAAAGTGTAGCTTTTGATATTTATCAATCAAGTCCACGGATATAAGTTTCCTAGAGTCCATAACTTAGCAAGTTTAGAGTCTTGACCTAAACTTTTCTAAAATTATAATTTTACCCATATTAGTTTTTTTCTAGCTTTACACTAGATGCATATAGTCCCTTAAGTTTTCAAATGAGCATTTTTAGGACTAGTGGATGCTTTAAATTTAGGAATTTTTAGTTTGAGCTTTGCTATAAATCATGATGCCCCTTAAAGTTTCTAAGTTTTGGAATTATAGTCATCTAAAAGTTTAGATTGGTTCTAATTGAGTTTCTTTTTCTTATTCATTGCTATTGTAGCATTATGATGTTATTGTTTCTTGTGTTTTTACCCTTTTAATTGTTTAGAAATCTTGCAATTTGGTTTCTAAAGTTTAGATTTTATTTCAAGTAAGTCCATTTCCTTTCGGTCTTTATAATTTATGCTACTTTTTTTATTAAATCGCACGATGTTAGTTATTTCACTTATTATGTGAAAAATATGATTTTGGTTGTTTGAGTGTTATTTATATTTTCATCATTTTATATTGGTACCATGATCCGTTTGTTTACGTCTTGAACTACAAATAGGAAAATTTTAGCACTTTTGGCGCCTTATGATGTATATATAAATCCCTGTATACGTGCTAAGTGTTATATATGATTTTGTGTGCTAGTTGTTTAATTGCTTTTCGTAGTTTCCTTCATTATTATTGTTTCTTTTATTACTATCAATATTTATTGTGATATATCCCATTGTAAAAAAGCTTAAACTTAATGTAAATAAATAGGATTGTGTGCTACGTGTTTGTTGTTTTCCTTAGGACCTATATGTTAAAACATTATGTTTTATTTGTGCTTTATGTATTTATTATTTTATTCTATCAAGTGCATTTGTTTTCGTAAATATCGTTTGCTTACACTAGCGTAGAATTTCCCCTTCTGTATTAGTCCACCGCTGGCACTGCTAGTTCCCTATTCCCCAAGTATTCTACGCACATTTCATTCTTTTGTATTTATTCTTATTCATTCAAATTTGATATAAATGTGGGTAAATTTCTTAGAAATATGAATTAAATCACTGCGACTGGTTTTACCAGGAGAGAAATGGTGCCTAGGTTACCTGTAGAGTAGTCTAGCCTCTTTTTTTCTCAATAGGAATCTCAAACCTATTTCTTATGTTTTCGAATACTAGGAGTCATCTAGTGTAGGGATTTTACCTATTTGTTTATTTATTTATTACAGTTTAAATATTTGTTTCCTGTCTTTGTTACACTCCTTTAAACTTTAGAATTTTTCCCTTTCCTTTAGGTTTAATTTAGTGTTCCGATGCATTTCACACATTGGGTAGCGACTCAATTATTTGTTTATTTAATCAATTTTATAAAAATCCTATTCTAGATCATTTTTGAGCCTTTAAATGTCGCATTTCAAGTATAATTTTGGACCTTATTTTTGTACTATTATTATACTTACTTCTCTTTAACTGTATTATTTTATTTTTCCTAACGAAAAAAGGGTCACGACAGTTTAGCGACTCTACTGGGGACACCAGAGAATCTAAGCACTCAATTTAATCATGTTTTCTGTATCTTGACTCTTTGTTATATTGACCTTGGATGTTTGTATGTTTTTTCTTCTTCGTTTTCATATGAGGAATAGTCTATATTTTGTATATGTTTTGTTTTCATATTTGTATTTTTTATGCGTTATATATAAATTTCCTTGTACATTTATTTTTTTGGCATTTAACTCATTTATGTTTTATTTCTCAATTCTGTTACTTCATATTTTGATATTTTTGAGCACTCTCTACTTTATATAAATGTTAGGTAATTTAGATCCCTCTCCCTCCAAGAGACACATCATGCATCACTGCATAACCCAGTGGGCATTGTCCCATTTTCTTATTAGGATTTGGGCCTCAGTAGGCGTTCAGGTATAGGTTGCGATACTCCTATACCATTGTCGAACGGATCTAATTCAAACCACCGAACTGGCACCCTTGGAATTGATGAAAATGCTACTTTTTGGGTCTCTCAGTCTGAAGGTTCAGGAACCATAAACCTATGTGGAGTCTAGATTGCATTAGTGAGTCCAAACTCATGCAACATGTAGATTATCCATAGGATAGAGCCCCTCTTTATCACAAAAGGACACTAGGCACAAGAGGAGGGATAATCCTTGTGTATACTCTTGTTCTTTTACGGTATTCTTATTTTTTGTTATTAATTTCTTATTTGTCGCTTTTTGCATCTGATAAGCCTTAGAATAAGAGTCTTTAGCCAAAGGATTCTTTTAGTAAGCCATTTTCGATTCCTAATTTTGCACATTTAAATTTCTATCTAATATATCTCATGTCCCAAAAATCAAATAGCGTCATAGTTTGATTTTTATAATTTCAAGAGTTTAGATTTGTTACCCCTTACGACATCTTTTATCATCCATTGTACCTTAGATCGAGTTGTATAAATGTGAGTCTGTTTTTTTAAAAAGCTTTATACATTTCTAGTGTTGTTTAGCTGCACCTTAAAAAAAGTGTTTATCTCTAACTCATGTTTGTACCCTATAGGACTCTTTCTTTTTAAATTCAAGCTTGTGTGTGAAGTCACTACAACTATGGTATATTACATTTCATTTTAGTGATGTTTTAATTTTTGCATATTTTACTCGCTACGATTAATAACTAGCATTATGCATAAGTCACAGAGGGAATACTATTTCAGATATCTCGTGGTACAAATAAGCCATCCCTTTTGTCTTGGGTACATAATCCGATAAGACATGTACGTTTAAAATTTTTGTATCATCTAAAAGGATAGTGTACAAAGTAAGGACCCAAATCCGGGATCTACTTCAAAGGCAAGAGGCATGAGGGCACAAGTCAAATACCGGTTTAATTTACTAGAATACGAGGTTTAATAATCATAATTTGGCTATCTTAACAAAGTTAGTAAAATCCCAAAGCATGTGGACACTAAGTTCAAGATTTAATTCAAATGAGTGTGTTTTCCTTCTAGAACAAATAATTGAAGCCAAATTTTGATTGCAACTTACTCATAGACTATAAATTACCAGATGGATCGGGGTGATTGAGTAGAGGTCAAATCTATAATCTCATAAACATTTGGTAGAATCTTCAAACTATCTAATCCATTCGAACAACGGTTCTCATAACTCCAACATGTCCAATGGATAAAACGCTGGTCAACAGTTCACAAAAAATATAACATGTCTCAAATCTTGTAAACGATTATTTGTTCATGATCCATTCACAGTACCCAATCCATTCGAACATATTCTCTCAATACTCTATTACCGAATGCTAAAGACACTGATTATCTTCTTACAAGTAAATATGATGTCTTCCATTCTTTTGTTATCCTATTTTTCATGACTCACCAAATCCACCCCATCACAACTCTTTCTTTGAGGTGCATGTATTTTCGAGATATTCATTTTTCTTGTGTACCTCTTCATAAGTCATACAAATTGGTCGATCTATTCGGAGTTCCTTCTATTTTTCAAGAGTGTCTCCTGAAAATGAAGTTGTCACACTCATTGTCATATAGAGATGATGAATTAAGAATTTCAGTGCCAAATGTTGACAAGTGAATAATTTGGGTCCATTAGGTATCGTATAATACCCTACCCTGGAGGACTGTATTTTCATGCTAGGCCAACCCATTTGGCATAAGAAGAGCTCCCCTATAGAGCATGCATATCGATTTTTAATTTGGTTTACTAACTCAATTTATTTTCCCTTTTCCTTTGTTTCCCCTTTCATCACATTCATCCAAATGTTTTCAAAAAAGCGAGAAAGATTTTCTTGAGAAATTTTGATTGTATCTTATTATTTTTAAAAAAAAATGAAGTTTTCAAAGACTTTGAAGTACAAAAAATACAGGGGTGTTACTCGATATGTCATGGATCCCCTTGATTCACAAAGGGCATATTCAGATTAATCAGTTTTCACAAGCATGCTTGTAAAAATCAATTTGAGGATAAATCTATTACTCTTGCTACTGACTTGCATTCTTGCGGTTACATTCATACTTTTCAAGAGATAATGTTCTCTAAAAATTTTCAAATAAGTACATTGCTTTTGTACGAGTGATCAGTTCATTGTATATATATAACATGTGTTTAAAACATTTTATTTCAAAAGTTTTAAGCATTTTTTGTCATTGTTGTAGGCTAGTTATATTCTATGATAATATGAATGTTTTCTTATGTGCGGATCACAGTATGAGTTCTGAAGAACAAGATTGAGCTAAAAATCTCATGTTCATGATTTGCATGCAATTCTAGGAAACATATTTGACTATCTAAATTCACTACATGCCTTGAAAATTTTAACCTAACCATCTTTATGATAGAGAATTCACTATCCAAACATTATCTATCCCTGACAACCAGTTGACTATCTTGAATTGGTAGATAGATTTTGATCAATTACCTTTCTTACCATACCCACAATGGGACAATTTTTTAGGAAGGTAAAATTTGTCTAATTTGACACATGTCACATTTATTTGAAAACAGGATATGTTCTTTTGTCTTGATTGTTATGGGAATTTAGGATGACACTTTGAGCATTCGTTTCTCTATCTAAACACAAAGTATCTTTTCTTTTCCTCTGTGGGCCATCAGATGTGATAAGTTTGCTTCAATAAAGTCCTTGATGATCACACCCCTACATACACTGGGGGAATTGCATATGTTGAAGTCGAGTAAATCTAGCTTTGGCTATATATTTCTTACACTGGTTGTCATGAGAGTTTAAAATGATGTTTTGGCCTTCGTTTCTACTATCTATGCACTATTTATTCCTTGCATATGCACTTATTGATTGCACCCCTACACTGGGGAAAGATTTTAGGAAACTGTTAACGTGAAAGCGACATTGTTTGTATAAAATATTATAGGAAAGTGATGAATTTTCAAGAGAGAGGAGAGAGAGAGAGAGATAAAAAGAGTGAATTTCAACAAAAAAAAAAATAGAGAGAGAGACAAAAAGAGTTGAATTTTCAAAAAAGAGAAAGAGAGGGAATCAATCAAAAGTCAAAAATCAAGTGACTTAGTGTGCCAAAGCTTCAATAATGTGAAAGTGTGATTTTGAAATCAAGTGGTTCAACACGCCAAAGGCACTAATAATATGGAAGGATGATTTTCCAATCAAGTGGCTTAACTGCCCAAATGCACCACTAATTTGAGTCTAATTCATGGTTGTAATTCAAGTGATAGCGCTCATTTTTTGAATATCAGGGGGATGTCTAAAAGACACGGTGCAAAATGTGAAAATGTTTAGACTCTCACATTAATTTTTGGATTGTTTTGAAGCCTAACGTTGGGGCAAATTTTGGAAATGATAAGCAATCAAAGGTGCATAATTCCCTAGTAGAATTTTGGGGCAAATTTTGGAAATGATAAGCAATCAAAGGTGCATAATTCCCTAGTAGAATTTTGTTCTGACCATTTCTTTCCAACCACATTACAAACCTATAAAGTCCACTACTGTCTTTTCTTTCATGGCAATCAAAAGTAAGAACTAATCTTTTTGGGTCTATCTATTTTAAGTGATCACAAGGACGCGTCACATGATGTACAGTTTTAGCTATCTCTTTCAAGCTGTATTACAAGCCGATAAAATTCATATGATGACTACTTTCCCTTAACAAATAAGAGGTAAAGAATTATTTTCATTCATCAAGATGTGGTGATCTTGAGTCAACTAGAATCAAATTAGTCACAAGATCGACACAATCCCTGACAGTCTCAAAAGCTGAAATGTCAAACTGTCATTTTCTCAACCATGTTCCAACCTTGACAAAGTCCATATCACTAACCTGTTAAGTTTAACTAACAAGAAAAAGCCTTTATTTTCCCGAACATCGAACTTGGTTATGGAGTAACTCATCAAAATTTGTCTTGTTCTAAATGACTCATGATGTAATTCCTATAAATAAGTTTGTTTTATATTTGTCAATGTTTTCATGCAAAGTGCATTTCTCCTCTTTATTAAAAAAAATCAAAAATCAAAAAATCAAATCAAATTCAATCAAAATGAATATTTTGTTTGTTTATGTTACTTGGTGCATGTCGATTCTGTATATTTTCTTCCACATAATCATGAAGCATCCTTTAGGGGATAGTATAATGTTAAGGGACCATCTTTGTAATTTATGAATGTTGACACTAGGCTAAATTTTTAAAGCTAATAATAGAACCTCCAAACAAGATCCATATCTTGAATTTTCAGCAAAATTTAAAAACTAGGGCAAATTTTTTTATTTTTTTATTTTTTTGAAGTGGAGTTTTAAAGGCTAACTGGAACAAATTGTTGGGAGTGTCAACATTGGTGATTCTGAGCGAAGTCACGTTAAGATGTGGTGATGAATCTGTGGTATACTTGAAAATCGTGTAATTCACCCTCAAAATTTTCTTATCACGAACTTGATATTCATGTTATTGTTTTGAAAAGAAAAGGCATGTTTTTTGCATCCCTCTATCTTTTGTAGGTACGATTTACTAAAAAACAAGTGTCCAGTCAAGTCAAATAACAAAATTTCAAATTTCTTCAACATGCATAATCTCGGATGTTCACTTCCTTTTATGTAGTAAGCACTTTATTGGCTTTTATTTTAGCTCACATGTTAATTATCAAGTTTCAAAAGTTTCAATTGATTTCATTTTCAAAGCTTAGTTAAATTTTTAAAATCAGTTTTCAAGTTTGTTTTCTAACGATATTTAAAGTTCTCTAGAACGTCGAATTTTCAATATAGTGTTTAGTTGCAGTTTTGAGCTCTTGGTTTTGAAAAACTTCTTTGTTTTGCAAAATCTTAAAAATCAAGAATTGCCTTATTCTATTGTAGGAAGCGCCCGATTTTACCGTGGTTGACATTTTTATGTCCGATTCTACAGTGGCAATCTTCTTAATTTTACCATGGTTGAGACTTTTTGCACGATTCTACCGTGGTAGTCTTCTCGATTTTATTGTGGTTGAGAATTTTAATGCCTAATTATACCATGGTAATCTCCCCTAGTTTACTATAGTTGAGAATTTTCAATGCCCGATTTTACTGTGGCTATCACCTTATTTTATCGAGGTGATATTTCAACCCCTGATTATACCAAGGGAAGTCCGACTCTATAATAGCTATCACCTGATTATACTCAGGTGACGTTTCAATCCTCGATTATACCAAGGAAAACCCGACTCTACTGTGGCAAAGCACTCGATTTTACCGACGAATAGTTATTTCCACGGTATTTCGATCCTCTATTCTACCGAGGAAAGTGCCCAACTATACTGTGGCAAATTTAGATTTCAAGTTATTTTAATTTCGAAGTTATTATAATTCCAATCATTTAATTTGAACGTTTAAATTTCAAAATTGTTTAAATTTCAAAGTCCTTTCACTTCCAGTATTTCAATCTGACCATATAAATTTCAAAATTTTTCAATTCTGGTTTATCAAGTCGATATTTAGATTTCAAAATTGCAGCATAAGTTCCAGTTCATTAATTTGAAACTTTAAATTTCAAAGTCATTTCAATTCCAATATATCAATCAGAATGTTTAAATTTCAATGTTGCATTAATTATAGTTTATCCATTTGATGTTTAAATTCCAAAGTTGCAGCATAAATTCTAGTTCATCGATTCGAACATTTAAATTTCAAAAGTTATTTCAATTTCAATCATTCAATTTCAACGTTTAAAATTTATTGTTTCTTAAATTTCAATGTGATTTCAATTCCAGTCGGTTTCAATTTGAAGGATTAAGTTTCAATATCATTTAAATCCCTTGCTTTAATTTCGTCCTTCAAGGGGAAAGTATCTCTAGTTGCTTTTTTGTCTATCAGTAGGATAGTATCCCTTGCTTTAATATAGTCTGCCAAGAGGACAGTATCCCTAATTGGTTTTTTGTTCATCGGGAGGACAATATCCCTCGTTTTAATATAGTCCATCAGGAGGACAATATTACTTGTTGCTATTTTGTCCAACAAAAGGACAATATCCCTTGTTGTTATTTTGTCTCTCGGGAGGACAGTATCCTAAGTTATTTAAGTCGTTTAAACTCTAGTTCGTCAATTTGGATGTTTAATCTTCTAAGTAGTTTCGTCCATCGAGAGAACAGTATCCTAGTTGTTATTTCATCCATCGGGAGAACGATATCCCTTATTGTCATTTCGTCCATTGGGAGGATAATCCCCCATGTTGTCAATTTCAATTCACCAGGCCCAGACTTTCAAATTTCAATTCAAAGTCCCACGACACACCGGATTTTAAATTTCATGTCTTGTCAAGTATTAGTCTCACACACTAGACCTTCAAATGTCTTTTTAATTCACAGTCCCACATACTAGACTTTGGATTTCACTCTTGTCAATTATTAGTCCCATACACCGGACTTATAAATTTCAAATCTTGTTAATTGTTAGTCCCACACACTGGACTTTTAGATTTCAATCTCGTTATTTGTTAGTTCCACACACTGAACTTTCAAATGCTCTTTCAATTCACAGTCCCACACACCGGACTTTTGGGTTTCAATTTCGTTAATTATTAGTCCTACATACTAGACTTTCAAATGTTCTTTCAATTCACAATCCCACACACTGGATTTTTAAATGATTTTTTGATTGTCGGTCCCACACACTGGATTTTAAATGACTTTTTTGATTGTCGGTTCCACAAACCGGACTCTCAAATGACTTTTTGATTTTCAATCCCACATACTAGACTTTCAAATGATTTTTAATTGTTAGTCTCACACAACTACCCCTAGACTTTTAAATGTCTTTTTAATATATATACTGGACTTTTAAATTTCAGTATTGTTAATCCTAGTCCCACATAATGGACTTTCAAATGTCTTTTTCAATTCACAGTGCAATGCATATTGCTTTTCCAGTCATGTTATTCAAGTTTGGAAGATTTGTTCATAGTTTCTGGCTTCTTATCGTAGTTCGTGGTCCGAATTACGTTAGACCTAATTCCCAAGGTTGGGTACATAGGCAGCTCGACTAGATTTCGGTCACAACTTTAATACTTTTATTATATTTTTAGTCTTTTGGTGTTGTTTCCTATGTCTCCTGTTGTGAAACCCAGTATTTTAATAGCCTTGTTCTTTGATTTTAACTGGTTTAAAATGTTTTTCATATTATTTTTAGTCATAAAGTACTTCAACTTATTCGTTTTTCAATTCGGCAAATTTTTCGATTTACGCGATTGGGAATTAGGTCTAACGTAATTCGGACCACGAACTACGATAAGAAGCCAGAAACTATGAACAAATCTTCCAAACTTGAATAACATGACTGGAAAAGCCTGTCTCTTATACACATCTAGATGGGTAAATAGTCAACTTGGAGACTATTTGGTCAATGGGGAACTATTTGAGTCAACTTTGGAATTCTTTTTAAGTCTTCTTCTTGTTATTTCTTCTTCATTTTCTTCTAGCTGCTGGCCGAACTCTCTTCTCCATTTTTCCCCCAAAAATTTTCTTGGATTTCAAGTAGGAATCACTTGGAAGGTAAGATTTTATGTATTTTAGCATTTATGGCTTATGGGCTTTATGATCCAAGCTTTAATTTCAAGTTTTGTAGGATTCTTAGGGCTGAAAATAAACCCTCTTTGCAGCCTTATATATGTTGATTTATGTATGTTATGGGTTGTTCTTAGTGTTTTGGAGGTTGGGAAGTGATTGGGGTTGATTTTTAACAACTTTCCATGGTTAGATTACAAATTTTAAGATTATGAGTTAGGGTTTTGTCTTCCATATGTGGCCTAGACGTGTTATGCTATGAATGCTTATGTCTATGCACATAATGATGTTTTAAGAGTGTTTTAAGGTTAGTTTGGATAGGAATTGAGACTTGAAACCAAGTGGAATTGATTTCCCTTCATTTTGTAAGTAAGCGGAAGTTTGGCGCAACTAGGATAATTTGGATAATTGGCTATGTTTGAAGGATCTTTAATGATCTTTTGATGGTTTTAAGTGTTTCCTTGGTAGTGGGTTGGATAGGAAGCATGTTTGAATCATGCGTGTGGTTAATCGGTAAAAATTTCAGTTTGGTAGTAAAGAGGAATTCCAACCATAGGTTGTTGCTCTAATGTTGTAATAGAGTTAATTGTAGTGGTTATGGGGTATGGATTGTTGTGGAATGCTATTGATATAGTCCCGGCTATTGCTCCGGTGAATCTTTCCGTTTATGGATTTTGTTGGTTGGTTGAATATGTTGTTTTGAGTTGGGTTGTAACCAAGGTCCCTTGAATACCTTGGAATTGGATTTCTCTTGGCAGACTATATTAACTGTCTCTTATACACATCTAGATGTGTATAAGAGACAGTACCCACCTATCAAAGTTTTGACTGATGGGTTTTGATCGTCCGAACGCGGTCGAAATTGCGCCTGTCTCAATTTGGTACCTAAGAACACATCTAAGTCTCTTATATGAAACAGAAAGTCGTTTTGCTTCCCTAGTCATTCTTTAACTTCTACATCTCTTCTAAGAGTCCTCTTATATCTGTTTTAGGTACCACGCCACCTACCGCCGGCGATCGCGTTCTATGATCATTTGGGCAGTTTTTGCTTTGATAGGTGGGTAACATAGACCCTCTTCCACTTGTATTTTGTTTAACGACTTTCAAAATATGTTTGGATGGATTTTAGAATGTGTATGATGTGTTTGGAACTGCACTTTTACCAAGTTTTGGAACTATTACATATGAAATCGGGACCAAGCTATTTTATGTTAATCAATTGATATGTTTGCAAACTATTTTGATATGAAAGCATTTTATAACTGTTTTGGTTCATAGGTGACTTAGGTATATAATTTTGGATGTGTTTGGAAATGTTTGATTTGGGGAGAACCGGTTCTATAGTCATCCATGGGACGCCATGGTGACTGCTATGACTGTTATGAACTATTTGACTGCAGGGTCTTGTGATGGGATAACTTGACCTCCAGGTCAGACTAGTAGGTGTGGTAGATTACTCCAATCTGACTAGTACTGTAGGTCATACCTTTGAGCCTAAAAGATACTCATGCTATTTTATTATATTCCGGATTGAAAGTGTACTTGGATTTGTTCGCTATGCATTAGCATACTATGTTTTGAAATGATTGGATCTTTTTGACTATGTTTTGGACATGCCTGACGTTTAAATAGCATGATACATTTTAGAGTCCTGGTAGGACTCTGCGGATAATCTTCCAAGCTTCTCTTTTGTTTGGAGAGGGGTAGTGTATTAGATAGGTTTTGTATTGATGAACTTTGTTTTTGTTGTAGCATCGTAAGTACTAAGAAGGAATTTTGTAATTCGTATTTTTTGTGTAAAATGAAATATTCGGTTTTTTAGTTAAGAAATGGTTTGATGGTTCTATTACATTGCGGTTAAGTTTGTTGCTCTGTTCGTATGTGCCTTGCGCTTTGTATAAGAGACCCCGGTGTGCCATTAGCGCGGCGTGTTACGGTCCTGTTTTTGGGGCGTGACACCTGTGCCTTTAAAAAAAATGAGAGGGGAAGTTTGTGCTATGTCTTTCCATGTAGATGCAATAGGAATCCAATACCTACACTCTGAGGAGTATACCAAGTGATCAAATTCAAGGGCATCGCGAACACTCTGCTCCAAAAACTGGACTGTCAGATTAAACTGAACTTCTAATGAAGATTTTTGCACTTCTCAAAAGTAGAAGCAAGATCACGAGGTAGTCAAAAGATGGAATGATGTAGAAATGGTCAAGTAAAAAACATGGAAGCATAGCATAGGCTTTGTTTTGTAATGGTTTTCACTTATCTTGTAAAGGTGATAGTGGTGAAGATGATGGCAACAACGATGGAATCCTCCACAAGTGACAATAACCCTTCCTCATTTCCCAAACTACCTCTTCCTGCACCTCAAAACTTTTGATTCACTAAATCAGCTCGATAGTTTTTTGTTCTTACTTGGTAATATCACACTTGTGTCTAGTTGTGGGCTAGTTTGATCAAAATTTGGAGTTTTACAATCTTTGTCTAGATTTTTTTTTGAGCTTCTGACAAAGAGAAGCAAGCTGTAGACACCGAATTTTGACGTACTTTTTTCATTAAGTGCCAAATGTGGGGAAATTTTTCAAAATTGTGTTTTTCAAGGTAATGTCCAAATTTCACAAAAATGTGTTTTTGGATAAAATAATCTTGTTTTGAAAAGAATGGGCAAAATGGTCCTATCGCACTTGAATGTCATATTTCAATTTTTAAAGTTCCTAAATTCAATTTCATGTTTTGGAATATTTTGATGTTGCCCCCTGGTAACTTTTTCGAATCTATTTCGGGATATTTTTTAAAATTAAACAACGCATATTTTTTAACAGTAATATTTCACATGTCATTTCGAATAAAATTTTATATTTTTTAGATTTGTATGTATTTTTTTATGATTATTAGAATATTTTGACAAATTTAAAATTTTCTCTAATGAAACCAATACTTCCAAATTACGTTGAAAACGTAGTATTTTGCTTTGTTTAATGAGAAATTTTATGTCGGTAACTATTGGGTAGTTATTTCTCAATCAATGGAAATCTTGTATTTGAAGTAGAGGGCCCATATTTTAAAAAAATAAGAGAGCCACTTTATTCAGAAAAATGAGCCATGCATTTTGAATTTCAGGCTCCTTTTGATTGAGGAGCAATTATTGACCAAAATAAAAATTTCCTTGTTTAATCAGCTTTCTCAAGCCATGCATTGTTTCTCCAACCACTCAAAAATGCAGAAGAAGTTGTCACTATTTTGTCAAGTGAAATACTTACGTAGACATGGTCTATGGCTTTATTTATAGACTATGTAGTGTAGATTAAATGTTATAAAATCTATGACATTATATGTAAGTAAGATTCTATAAAATTTAACTTGATTGCAAGGTCTACATATAGGACCAAAAATCAAATTTATGATAATATTTTTCTTTTGTCAAAATGATTTCTTGATTTTTTTCTCTCCATCTTCCGAAGACACGCAACTCTCTCTCCCATTATTCTTCTCACTACTTCTTCGCCTAACTACTGGCTTTTCCTCTTCTTTTTTATTCCCAATCACACAACACAAAAACAGAGACACTCTTACAGAAACAAAAACATTCTCCAAAAACACTTATTCCTCTCTTCTCACTTCACACACTTTTCTCTTCCCCTTCACACGGTTGTCCCTTCGTTTTTGCTTTTTCTCATGTCTTTCATTCTTCACACACACCACAACACTCCATACGCACAAAAACAATCACCATCATCAGACTCCCCTTTTCTTCTCGGCTCTTCCATTTCTCTTTCTCTCTTTACCATCATTTTCTCCCTAACATACAAGAAATAACTAGGAACATACATAGACTGCAAATATAGAAACCAAACACAGATTAACCAAGAGGAGGAAAAGAATGCCATCATCGATCCAACCCGCTGCTATCCTATTTCTTCATCAATGGTAACATTTCCTTTTTTTTAGGCCTTTATATTTAATACTCTAGTGAGTATTGTTCAGTTGGGACTGTATAGACTACAAATAATTGCTAGACGATGAGTTTTGTGCTCAATGGTTGTCCAAATGAAGTTGAAAATGAAGGATTTTATGCATGCATGTCAACCATTTGCTAAAAGGCTTGAGTGATAATCGCTAATATTTCAAGATATTTGTTGTTTTTCTTAGTACATAATGATTTGGTTGGAGCAATGAACCAGCTAATGATGGTTTTGCTGAGAAATTCGAATGCACGAATATGATGAAACGGGTCTCTAAAATGGGTTTCATATTTCCTTTACTCATGATTGTTGTTGTTTTTTGTTGTTCAATTAACATTTTATTTGAATTCTATTCGTTATAAGGATCGTTTTGATACCAAATTTGTGTGATTTAGATTACAAATGAGAAAGCTAGAAAAATTATTATTAGAAAAAAAAAAAGTGTAGTTGCAGTAATGATTTTAATCGATTGGAGAAGAAAGTAAACTTTTCAATTTTTGCACAGATCGACCCTCCTATGTTTTTCCTAACTATTATTTTCACACCAAAAGTTTACAAGTCCTTCAAATTGACCCCAAAAAGTGTAGCTTTTGATTTTTATCAATCAAGTCCATGTATATAATTTTCCTGGAGTCCATGACTTATCAGGGTTCGCGTCTTGGCCCTAAACTTTCATAAAATTACAATTTTACCCCATTAGTTTTTTTCTAGCTTCACACTTCGTCCCTTAAGTTTTCAAATGAGAATTTTTTGGACTAGTGGACACTTTAAATTTAGGATTTTTTTTGTTTGAGCTTTGTTATAAATCATGATGTTGCCCCTTAAAGTTTCTAAATTTTGCAATTAAGTCCTTAAAATTTTGTATTGGTTCTAATTGAGTTTCTTTTCCTTATTAATTGCTATTGTTGCATTATGATTTTATCTTTTCTTGTGTTTTTTCCCTTTAAATTGTTTAAAAATCTTGCAATTTGGTTCCTAAAGTTTAGATTTTGTTTCAATTAAATTCATTTCCTAATTCAATCATTATTATTTATACTACTTTTTTTATTTAATGGCATGATGTTAGTTATTTAATTTTCTCTTGTTATGTGATAATATTATTTTGGTTGTTTGAGTGTTACTTATATTTTCATCATTTTATATTTCAACCTAGATCCAATTGTTTATGTCTTGAACTAAAAATAGGATAATTTTAGAACTTTTAGTGTCTTATGGGTTATATACAAATCCCTTTACGTACTAAGTGTTATGTATGATTTTGTGTGCTAATTGTTTAATTACTTTTCTTAGTTTCCATCATTTTTATTTGTTTCTTTTATTACTATCAATATATATTGTGATTCATCTCATTGTAAAAAGGCATAAACCTAATGTAAATAGATAGGGTTGTGTGCTATGTGTTTATTGCTTTTCTTAGGACCTATATGTTAGAATATTGTGTTTTATTTGTGATTTATGTATGTATTATTTTATTCTATAAAGTGGTTATTTTCATAAATACCTTTTACTTAACCTAGTGCGTAGAATTTTCCCCTCTTGTGTTAATCCAACGTTGGCACAACAATTTTCTTATTCCTCACGTATTCCACGCAAATTTCATTCTTTTGTATTTATTCTTATGTATTCAATCTTGATATAAATGTGGGTTAGTTTCTTAGAAACATGCACCACAACCGGTTTTACTAGGAGTGAAAGGATACTTAGGTTACCCGTAGAGTAGTCTAGCCTTCCCTTTTTTCAATAGGAATCTCGAACCTATTTCTTTTGTTTTCATAGACCAGAAGTCATCTAGTCTAGGGTTTTTACCTTTTTATATTTATTTATTATAGTTTAAATATTTTTTAAAACTCTTTATTGCTTTCCTTTAACCTTTAGGATTTTTTCCTTTCCTTTAGGTTTAGTTTAGTATCCTGATGTACTTCACACACCGGGTTGCGACTACATTATTTGTTCATTTATTTACTTTTATGAAAATTCTATTCTAGATCATTTTTGTGTCTTTAAACGTCATATTTCAAAGTCTCAGATTTTAGACCTATTTTTGTACTACTATTATACCTACTTCTCTTTAATTGTATTATTTCATTTTTCTCAGCGAAAATGTGGTGCGACAATTGTAGTTTTTTCCACTACTACCTTTATTAATTTTTTGCATCTTCCACAGCTTACTAGTGAATACTATAACTAGTGAAAAGATGATATCCTTCTGGCCTTATGGTGCATGGATTTCGACTTGGCACTCCGTGAGGATGCACCATCCATTCCCACGGAATCCAGTATGTTGATTGAGAGGTCCAATTATGAGCAATGGAAGTGAACTAATCGCTTGAGTTTGATGCTCATTAAGTCTAAAATAAGCCAAAGCATTAAGGACTCTATCCCTAAATCGGATGATGTTAGAGCTTATATGAAAGCCATAGAGGAATAGTTTGTAAACTCTAACAAGGAGATTGCTGGTGCCTTAACGAAAAGGTTCTCAATATTGCTTTTGACAAGAGTCGAGGTATGCAAGAGCACATGATGGAGATGAGATTGGACATTGTGGCAAAACTAAGTTCCTTTAAGGTTGAGATATCAGAGCCATTTTTGGTGCATTTTATCCTGAATTCTCTTCCTTCGGAATATACTCAATTTAAGATTTCTTGCAACACATATAAAGATATCTTATCAATTAATAAGCTTTTGACTATGTGTGTTCAAGAGGAACAAAGATTGAAGAATAAGTCGATTGAAACTGTGCATCTTGTGACTCATCCAAAGGATAGTGCAAAGAAAGGCAAAGTTGTTCCCCATGAAGTGCAAGGGTGATAAAAACTTATGCCGTTTTTGCAAAAAAAAAAGAACACTGGAGAAAATGACTGCTTGAAATATAAGATGTGACTTGAGAAGAAAGGTAATCACACATTTTTGTGTTATGAATCTAACTTTTTTGAAGTCTCTGATAATAGATGGGAGATTGATTGTGGTACAATTCACATTACTAAAACTATGTAGGCGTTTCTACATTTATGGAAGCCGAATGGAAGTAAGCAATACATGGACTGTTTTGGAAACCGGATATGCTCAAATGTTGACAGAGTGGGGACTTATAGGCTCATTTTAAAATCGGTTTTCAATTTGATCGTGAAAACACTTTATGTTCCTTCATTTTCTAGAAATTTAATTTCACTTTCAAGACTATCTATTGTTGGATTTGATTCAAATTCTCATCTTTTTACTTGAATATTTTGAAGGATAATAAAGTTATTGGTTCTACCACAATGAATGATTTTTTTTATTTAAACTTGAGTTATACCCTTCTTATGAACATAGTCTCTTAACAGTCAATGAATCTAACACTAAACGTTGTATTATCAACGAGAACTTGTCAAGACTTTGGCATAGGAGATTGGGATATATCTCTTTAAAGAAAATGAAAAGATTAGTAAATGTTGGAGTTTACCAACGTTAGACTTTTCTGATCTTGGTGCTTGTGTCGACTACATAAAAGGCAAGCAAACCAATAAGACCGTTAAATGTGCCAAAAGAAGTTCTCAACTTCTTGAAGATTATACACACAGATATCTGTGGATCATTTTCTACCTCTTGATTAAATGGTCAGAGATATTTTATCTCTTGTATTGATGATTATTCAAGATTCATGTATATTTATTTCTCATTTGATAAATTTGAAGCACTTGATGCATTCAAGAAATTCAAATTAGAGGTAGAGAAACAAAAGGACAAGAAAATAAAAATTGTCCGATCAAATAGAAGTGGAGAATATTATGGGCAGTACACAAAAATGAGACATGCACTAGTCAATTTGCGAAGTTCCTAGAAGAAGAAGGTATTGTGCCTCAATACACAATGCCTGGTACACCACAATAAAATGGTGTAGTTGAAAGAAAGAACTGAACTCTTCAGACAAGTATCAAGGGCTTTCGGTAGACTTATTTCATTTCCAAATTAGCTTGCAACAAGTCCTAGCATTAGTATGAGTTCGTTGACCACTGGTTAGAAGCATGATAAGCAATACGAATTTGCCATTATCCTTATAGAGTAAAGCCTTATATAAAAACCGTTGTATATGTCTTAAATCAAGTTCATCTAAGGCTGTCTTTAAGACACCTTTTGAATTATGGAATGGTTAGAAATCTAGTATAAGACATTTACATGTATGGACTTGTCCAGTGGAAGTTAGGATTTATAGCCCAAACATAAAGAAACTGAATGAACGAACAATAAATGGTTATTTCATAGGCTATGTAGTCAATTCCAAGGGATTTGTATTTTACTGTCCCTCTCACTCTACAAGAGTAGTTGAAGCTAGAAATGCTAAATTTTTTGAGGAAGATTAAGTTAGTAGGAGTGATTCAACTCAAAAAATACAATTTAAAAAGATAAGGGATACACTTGTTGTACCTTTACATACAGACAATTTAGTTGATGTTCAATATGAGGTTCCAAATTCCACTAGAGAGCAACTAAATGAGCAACTTCAAATTGAAGAATCACATCAGGAACCAATCATTGTTGAACCTACAAATCCCACTACCTCAGAAGAAGTGGGAGTTAGTTAAGATCCTCAAGAACTAAAAAATCAATCGATTTCTAGTGATTATGTTGTATACTTGGAAGAGTGATTTTGACATTGGACTTCAACATGATCTTAATTCATTTTCACAACCCATGAACAGTGAAAATTCTCCACTTTGGTATGATACTATGAAAGAAGAGATGAAATCTATGGCTAAAAATGATGTATGGGATCTTATTCCATTCCCAATTAGAGTCTCTACAGAGGGATGCAAATGGGTATTTGACACCAGAAAAGACTCATTTGGTAATATTGAACGATATAAAGCCAGATTTGTTGCCAAGAGTTTTACTCAAAAAAAAAGCCTTTGATTATCATGAAACCTTTTTACCAGTTTTAAAAAAGGATTCATAATGAATAATCATGGCATTAGTAGCTCATTATGATCTGGAGTTATATCAAATGGTTGTGAGAACGGCATTCCATAATGGGAATCTTGTTGAAAAAGTATAAATGTCTCAACCTGAAGGCTTTGTCAATTCTGACAGTATGATCAACTTGTTTGCAAGTTAAAGAAATCCATATATGAACTGAAACAAGCCTCCCATCAATCGAACATTAAGTTCCATAACATTGTCTCTTCATTTGGTTTTGTAGAAAATAGCGTTGATCAATGCATTTACCCTAAAGTAAGTAGGAATAAATATATTTTTTTAGTCTTATATGTGGATGACATTTTACTTGCAAGCAGTGATATGGGATTGCTGCGCGAGACTAAGCAATTTCTTGTTTAGAACTTTTAAATGAGGGATATGAGTGCAGCTTCTTATGTCGTTGGCACAGAAATTCACCGAGATAGAGTAAAAAAATTACTTAGCTTATCTCAAAAAGCCTACATTAACAAAGTCCTAGAAAGATTTGGGATGAAAAATTGTTCATCCATTGAAGCCCCCATTGTTAAAGGAGAAAAACTCAATTTGGACCAGTGTTCTAAAAATGCATTGGAACCAGAACAGGTGAAGAACATTCCATATACTTCGCTTGTTGGTAGGGGAACTGTCAATGGGTCGGGTTATCGTGTCGTGTCAGGTGTGATCCATTTCTTATCGTGTTCATGTCATGTTGTATCGTGTGGGGTCCATTTCTTATCGTATCAGGTTCATGTCTGACCTATTTGGATTTGTGTCGTATTCGTGTCTGACCCGTTTACTATTGACAGAGAGTATCAACTTATTTAACAATTACATAACTTGCGATCCATTTGAGTTAAAATTTCAAATTTTGATTGTTTAATAACTCAAACAATTATTAATACTAACATTGTTATTATAGTAATTTAAAACGTAAAATTAAAATTATTAAAAAAAATTAGATAATATTTAAAATAATTATTATATTTGATTTAATAATTTAATATTAAATCTATTATTCATAATCTTAAAATATACTATATTAAATTATAATAAAATAAAAAGTTCAGGAAAATCTGTTCATACAGTAACTTAATAGGTTATCGTGTCAACCCATGGGTTGACCTAATCAAATCTGTTTAATTTCGTGTCTTCCTATAAACGGGTTGACCTAATAATGACTCAATAAATTTTGGGTCATGTCATAACTTGTTAATTTCGTGTCGTATTGGTATCGTGTTATCGGGTCGTGTCAGAAATTGCCAGCCCTATTTGTTGGAAAGCTTATGTATGAACCAGTATGTACCAGACCTGATATTGCATTTGCAGTTGGAATGCTTGGTAAATATCAAGACAATCGTGGTATAGCTTATTGGAAAGCTACTAAATGGGTTTTGAGAAATCTACAAGGGACCAAGGATTATATACTATTATATACTCATATATCGACAATCTGACTATCTGAAAGTAGCTGAATATTTAGATTCGTATCTTATTGGTTCTGTAGATACTAGTAAATCTACTTCTGGATACATTTTCTTCTTGCTGGAGGTGTATCTTGGAGAAAAAATAAAGCAATCCATAATTGCTTCGTCTACAATGGAAGTAGAATTCCGTGTGTGCTATGAAACTACATCACTGGCATTATGGTTGAATAATTTTATATTTGGGTCTAAAAATTGTTGACATTATTAGTAGACCACTAAAGATCTTTTGTGACAATTAAGCTGCTGTATTCTTTTCGAAGAACAATAAGAGTGGGAGTTGCAGCAGATATATCGACATAAAGTATTTGAAGGTTAGAGATTATATTAAAAAGGAGGACATCCTTATAGAATATATTTATACTGAGTTAATGATTGCTAATCCAATGACTAAAAGTTTTTTAGGATCATGTAACTCATATAGGGTTCATTAGTCCCTTTTAGACTTCTATTTTTTGATCAATTGCATTGTCTAGACACTTATGATTTTATGTATTACGCGTATTTATTGTACATACATGTATTAATAAAGGTGAACTTTTGATTCATAATGTTGGATCTTGAATATCTTATAATAAGATATTTTTAAAGTTTGGTACTTGATTAGAAATGGAAATGCATTATAATGTATGGAAGGAAATGCTTAACTTTTAAAGTATAACCACCATGATTCTTGCATTTGTTGTATTCTATTCAAGTATTTATGACGTAACAAATAAATTGACAAAGTAACAATAAAGCTTATGGGCATTATAATTTTCAGTCACTTATAAAGAATGAAATCTAGCTATCACTATGTGGTTCAAGTGGGAGAATATAAAAAATGTCTTAATTTTTATTCATAATTGGTGGACCACATGGCTACGCACTTAACCAATAAAGTAACCAATTCATAATTAATACTGATTGATTAATTCAAGTAAAACATCATTTGTAATATCTCAATAAAAGGGATTGATTATTTTCTAGTTAAGCAAATGGAAGGTCCTAACTTAGCCTATAAGATTAACGCCTGTGCATTCCATCAAAAAAATAATAATATTATATGATATGTGATGGGTAAGAAATCTTTCATTGTTTTCTTATTTTCTTCCTTGTAGATATACGAGAAAATCAATCTTTTTATTACTTGCTTAAACTACAATGACTTAGAAATAATTATTTTACCGTATCTTAATCATTCATTATGAATAATCTTAATCCTAATTTTAATTATAATTATAATTCTAATTCTAATTCTAATTTATTTAACGTCCAAGTTAGTGGTCTAATGACTTAATGTGAACAAATTTATTAAGAATGAATCATAAAATTGGGACCGTAGCAGAAACGATATCCTAACTATCACATTATCTAAGAATAAATCATAAAATGGGGACCCGAAGTCTCATTCCTTACCGCATTATCCAAGCTGCCTACAATATGCCCTGCTAAAAGGACAGCCGACCGAATGTCATTGAGTGACAAATTAGGCTCCATTCCGTCTTTATTTGGATTCCATCCCTTATAAAAGTAATGTAATGTAGGAAAATGGTTAATAGTATAGTAAGTAACAAATTAGTACCTTCCCATTCAATGCCTAACATATTAACCACAATCGCGTTAGCTGTTTTATTATGTCTTTCCGCAGTTGGAGCAAAAACAAACTTGAATATGCACTTGGTCGGTCAAGATGGTATCTGTAATTTAGTGGTGGAGAAACAAGGTTATTCTTGTGAAGAGCATAAGGTATGTCTACAAATTTGTGATTCTATTATTTCACTTAACAAAGTGTAAATTACTTTAACCTCCTTGTGGTTTGGCATTGCTTCAAAGACTTTCCTCTAGTTTTTTGGAATTAAGATCACCTCCTTACATATATGTTTCTTAAAGCTGTTTTTCTTTTTTCTTTTTTGGGTATTTTGCCCATCAATTTCAACTTTTAGTCTCTCCTCAAATTATCCGCAAGAGAATTTTACAATTACATATAGGGAAAACAACACAATAATGCCTAATATTGTCATTTTGTACTTTTTTAGTTCGTCAAATTTGAGAGGGTTAATTCCATATTACACCTCTCAACTTATACTGAATTCTCACTTTACACCTTCAATTTCAATTTTAGACATTATACACCCTAACTCTCAAATACGTTCCACTTCAGTCTAATTTTTCCATCGTCCAAAAAATTAATTGCTTTTTTGTGTGTACAACAGATTTAACGCCTAAGATGCACAACAATGTTTACGCAATATTTTGTATATAAAAACAAATATTCCATTAAGTTTGATAACGGCATTAAAAAGGGGGAAAAAAGAAGAACCAAATTTGAACTTCAGAGGGCAAAGTAAAAATTAC
This sequence comes from Cinchona pubescens, assembly GCA_025175665.1. Taxonomy (NCBI): domain Eukaryota; kingdom Viridiplantae; phylum Streptophyta; class Magnoliopsida; order Gentianales; family Rubiaceae; genus Cinchona; species Cinchona pubescens. Next base: position 483,064 of record JANKKI010000204.1, read on the forward strand.
TATACATAAATTTGACATTAAGGGATCATTTAGAACCAAATTTAAAATTTTAGGGATTTAATAAACATTTTTGAAAATAATGGGACCAAATAAAATTATTAGTAAAAATTCAAGGACCGTTGAATTCATTTATCCAAAGCAAAATTTTAATGGACTATTCGTACGATTTTGGCTGACATAAGGATAGAAGAGAAACTTATGTGACACTATTAAAAATATTTAAGAGGAGGTTACAATGATTTCGATAGTTTGAGGAGGCCTTTTATATTATTTCAAACACTATGCATGACCACTGGCACAGTGGTTCAATGGTTAAGTTTCATCACTCCTGTTTGAATGTCTAAAGTTTGAATCTACCTGATCTAGTGAGGAGCATATTTACCTATCATGGGGCTTGATCTATTGGTGTGTGGTGAGATTGCGGTGATCAAGTTAGGATATGGGCCAGCAAGTTGTGGTAGAAGGAACATTCCGTGACTGTTAGATTTCCTTAGTTGGAACAGTCACATTAGACATAGGTTTTGCCAATTAATTTGGGGTATTATGGGTTGGTGGTAGCCGACCTATAATGCCTTGTCCAGTAAGGAGTGGGGCTTGATCCATTGGTGTGTGGTGGGACTGCGGTGATCAAGTTAGAATTTGGCCCAGCGAGTTATGGTAAAAGAAACATTCCGTACCAGTTAAATTTCCGTAGTTGAGATAGTCATATTAGATTCTCCCGACCTAGTCTTTTTATTTACCTTAAAAATAAAAAAAAAACACTACGCATGAAATGATGTTGCACTGTAAATTTAACTCGTTGATCTGACCTTTTTAGGTGGGGTGGAGATAGAAGCCGGCTGGGAGGGGCGAGCACTAGCCCCCCAGCTCTCCCGAACATTAATTTTATTTATTTATTTAGTGGGCTAGGTCGAACTCTCCAGAATATATTTTGTGAGAATTCCCCCAAACGTACATAGTTTTAGAAATAGAAAAATAAAACACTCGTTCATAGTTTTAATAATCATTTTAAGAATAATTTTTTTGAAAAACTTTGGAAAGGGTAAAAATTAAACGAAAACAGGCCCTTTTGTACTATTGGAAAATAGATTGACTTACGTTGAAGCCATTCAGGTGACGACGAAAGATGGTTACATCCTAAGTCTGCAAAGGATTCCAGAGGGACGGTCTGGCAAGTCACCAAATAAAATACCAGTTCTTCTGCAACATGGGCTTCTGATGGTCAGTTTTTTCCCTTTTTAGATGTTTACATTGTCAAATTTAGTACTCATAAATTAAGGGTGAAGCTACCATGTTACGTTTAAAAAAATAAAAATTTGAGCTGCCATGTTGGTGCAAATTTTGTTTCTCTCTTGTGAGCATAAATTACATTAGAGATTGATGCACTTATATCAATGCCTTTGTTCTTTATTATAGGATGCTGTATCATGGATGATAAATTCTCCAGATGAATCTTTAGCATTCATTTTGGCCGATAACGGGTTTGATGTTTGGCTGTCCAACACGCGAGGCACCAATTATAGCCGTGGACATACATCAATTAAAGCCTAATGATCCGGTTTTTTTCTATAAACATTTTTAAGCTCCGAGATTTTTAACTTTTTTTATTCTGATAATTATTTTTGCAACTTTTGCAGTCTTATTGGGATTGGTCCTGGGATGAATTGGTTGCCTATGATCTTCCAGCAACTGTCCAGTATGTTCATTATCAAACAGGCCAGAAACTCCACTATGTTGGCCATTCCTTGGTACAAGTTTCATCTTTACAACGACTCTAATTTTATAGTTTTCGTTCAATTTTAAGTAACTTTACATTGTGTTTGCATCTATGGATTTTAGAAAGGATTTAAAATGCATTTATTTATTGAAGGAATTTATAAAATTAAAATGGATGAATTTCAAATTGGTCCAAATTAAGAATGTTATTTAAAATTCTTCATTTTGCATTTTTTAATTTGAGTGAATTTGAAATTCATTCACTTCAACTTTACAAATCTTTTTAAAAAATGAATGAATTTCAAATCCTTTTCTATATCAATCGATCTAAACACAACCTTATAGTTTGATTTTTTTTTTTTTTAAATATAACGCAAATGTTTAAATATGTTAAAGCAAATAATTGGTGGGGACAGCTCAATTTGCTGTGAATACTACTTTGGTTTGATATCTAAACGACTAATTTAAAATTTTTTAAAGGAAACGATCTAACTTATTCAGTGAGAATAATTATACATGATCGAATCTCACTAAAATTATTTTAATTTTTAGAACTATGATTTTCTCCATATAGAAATTTAAAATTATCTTTAAAAATTGAAACAGTACAGATTAAACAATTTAAGATTTTATTACAATTGCAAAGTTGCTTTACCCTCCAAATGTTATTTCTCTAGACATAATGCAATTTGAATTTTAACTCTGTCAATATTAAGATTGATGAACTCATCAAAACGAAACCAATGATAATAAAATAAATAAATAAAAATAGTTCAGATATGGATATATGGGTGTAATTGCTTTCGAATCCTTTCTAATAAACACTATCTTTCAGGGAACTTTAATTGCTTTAGCCGCTTTTTCTCAAGAAAAGTTACTGAACTCGATAAGAGCAGCTGCTTTGCTTAGCCCTATTGCATATTTGGCTCAGATGTCTTCAACTCTGGCTAGAACTGCTGCTGATGCGTTTATAGCTGAAGTAATGAACAAGCATATCTCTTACTTTCCTACGTACTCCTCCATCGTGCTTTAATTAGATTCAGCTCAAAGTTTCTTTTATTCCATGTATTTACTTTTGGAGCTAGGAGCTCACGGTTTTGTTCTGATCGTCATTTTTCCAGGATTTATACTGGTTGGGAATTAAGGAATTCGCACCAAGAGGGTGAGTATTACATAACACATAAAACGAAACTTATGTCTGTTTGGTTTTTACGAAATCTTGTACAATAAGTACTATATATTTTAAAAATTTATATTACACGATTTCAAATTCAATGAAATAGTTGATTATAGAATTTTTCATACTTTCAAGTTCCATTTCCCTTTCGCCTTAAAAAGGGAAAAGAAATTATTTCAATTGTTTTGAGAAATTTTACAAGATACTTCTTTTAAAGTTGGAAAAATTGCAACCTCACAGGCAGTAGGTTGATTTTCAGTTACGGACACGTCTAGGCCTTAGATCAATTGCAAATATGTCCGGTTAACCATGAAACAAAATAAATAAATAAATTTTGAATACTAAAAATTAAGTATTGATGTCGTAATTTGCTGAAATCATAAAATTGCATATGTTTGATAATCAGGTGAATCTAAGTACTGAATTAAAATATTTACCTCGTATATATTATATATTTTGATGATAATATTATATTTTTTTATAATAGATTATTTTAATTATATTTTTAATACAAATAAAATATTTTTTAATATAGAGTATGTGGCACTTCATACTGTATGAGAGAGGGGTATGTGTGTATGAGAGAGAGATATTATAGACAAGTGTGTATTTATATGTAAGAGAGAATTAATATAATAAGTGCAAGTGTGCATTTTTGTATGTGAAAAGGAATATAGTGTGTGCAAATATGTGTTTATATGAAAAAAGAATATAATGTGTGTAAGTATGTATTTATGTGTGAGAGATAATAAATATAGTGTGTGTATGTGTGTTTTTATGCATGAGAGATAAGGAATATAGTATGTTCAAGTGTGTATGTGTGAGAAAGAATGAATATTTTTTATGCAAATGTGCACCTGTGTGTGAGAGAGAAGGAATATAGTGTGTGCAAATTGCAACTGTGTTTTTATGTGTGAGAGAAAATGAATATAGTATGTGAAAATGTGTGTTATGTATGAGAGAGAAGGAATATAGGGTGTTTAAGTGTGTTTATGTGTAAGAGAGAAGGAATATAGTGTGTGCAAATGTGTGTTTGTGTGTGAGAGAGAATAAATATATACAGTGTGTACAAGTGTGTGTTTATATGTAAGAGAATAAATATAGTGTGTGTAAATAGTGTGTGAATGTGAAATAAAGAAAATTTGTATTAGTTTTGTTATACTAGTAAAGAATTTAGCAAATTAAGTAACAGATTTTTCATTTAAAATTTTGTATAGAAATTATGTGGCACTTAATGCATTTAGAGGTGAGAGAATTTTGTTATCAAACACACTTAATACAAAAAATACTTAATAAATTAAATTTAAACACTTAATAGAGTTATTAAACACCCAGAAAGATATCATCAAGGCTAAAGCGAAACTCTTCACCTCTGCACGAAATTTTAGTTTGAGAGTTTGGGGTTTATTTGCTATTTGTTATAATTAGTGTGTGTATTTTATAAAAATAAAAAAAAAAATTAGCTTCACAAGCGTCTGCAAGTTCAACTTATAGCGGTGATGGTTTTAAAACTCTTAAATTTAGCAGAATGGCTTTCAAAATGGATGTAGATTTTTTCTAAAATTGGACAATATCTTAAATATGGCTGCACCAATTCAGAATCAGTTTGGTGATTGGTACTCAAGTCTAAGACTTGAAAAATTACAAAAGCAAAAATTTTAAACAATTCGACCACTCATTTGTCTAAAAAAAATCACTACCTTTATATTCTTTAAATAATTCACCAATTTTTACCGATTTTAATTCGCTGCAGTTATAGCTTAAATTTGGTGATTACTCTGGAAAGATGAAAAGAATTTCAATCGAAATGAAAACCAATTTCGTTTTCAAGATTAAATTGGACCGAGTTTTCTAGACTCCCTTCAGTCAAACTTCAAATAGAGAAACTCAAAAAGGATTTGAGCAGTTTGACCTTAATTTTTTTCTCATATTTTGTGGATGCACAAATTTTGGCCACTTTTCCAATTTCGATCACGTCATCTACAGGTTTAACGTGATCACAGCATGAAATGCTAGAAGAATGTAAACAAACACCGTTATTTTTTTGGGAAAATTTTACTTTGCAATCGTAAAAGAGATTTTTATTACTTTTTATATTATACAGCAAATTTTTTTAAATCACTTTGACACCTTAATATTTTCTTTTCTTACTATTGCATCAGTCCGAACGTAAAAAAAATTCTGTCAATTCAGTGGTTGTCTTTAATTGTTGAACTAAAGTGTCAAGTAAAAAATATTAGGATGCAAGTGTTCAAAAAAGAAAAATTCTGAGTGTAATGTGAAATTGATATAAATAGTTAGGTATAAACTTAGAAAATTGAAGTTTTCTATTCTGTCATTTACATATGAAAAACAAAAATAATATCCCTACCATAAGTTAAAAGATCTATCTCATCTAAGACTGAATCTCATTTAATAAAAAAAAAATCATTCCTATATATAGTAACCTCTATAAAATTTTCATTTATCTCTCACTATGAACCATCAAATTAATTAGTTATGAATTCAAGTGATAAAACGCGTCCTCTATGATCAATTGGTTATAAATTTAAGTTATTAACGAGTAAAGAAAAAAAAAAGTGTTTAATAATAAAAGAATAATAAAAAATATTGATAGAACTCCAATAAATAAAATTTAAGCGCCTCCTTGTCCAATTCACTAAATGTCTATAAATTTTTTATTTTTAGGCTAATTCCTATTTGCTCTCCCTTAACTGTTATTATTTTTCAATTGTATTTCGAAACTTGTTTTTTACCACTTTTTTCTCTAATATTTAGTTTACTAACCACTTTAGTCCCTGTTAATGGAAACCATTGAATTAACATATCTTTTCACGATTGGACTGTAGTGATAAGAAAAGAAAAAATTAGGATGCAAGTAAAAAAAAAAAAGTTTAAGGTAAAATGTGAAAATCAGTAACAAGTTGGGGGTGCAAAGTAAACTTTACCTTATTTTATCAAAGCAAAACTTATATATTTTGAGGAAGGTTTAGCTAATCTTTAGAGTCTGGTTAAAACGATAAGATTTAGGGTGTATTTGATAAAAGTGAAATCTGAAATTTGAAATTTGAACATTGAAAATTAAGTGCTGAAATTTCATTAATTTGTTGAATTCATTAAGTTATTTCTGTTTGATAATCAACTTAATTTGAGTACTGAATTGAAATATTTTATCCCGTATATATTATATAATTCAATACATAATATTATATTATATTTTTATAATACGTTAATTTTTTAAATATTATATTTTTAATACAAATAAATAATTAATTAATATAGATTTTGTATGAAAGACAGATATTATGTGCAAGTATGTGTTGATATGTAAGAAATAAGGAATATAGTGTGTATTTATGTTTTAAAGAAAATGAATATAATGTATATGTATTTATGTGTGTGATAGAAGGAATATAATATGTGTAAGTGTGTTGTTATGTGTGAAAGAGAAAGAATATAATATGTTCAAGTGTATATTTATATGTGAGAAATAATGAATATAATGTATACAAGTGTATATTTATGCGTGTGAGATATTGAATATAGTGTGTTCAAATATGTGTTTATTTGTGAGAGAGAATGAATATTGTGTGTGCAAATGATGTGTGTTTATATGCGAGAGAAATGAATATAGTGTGTGCAAGTGTCTGTTCTTTGTGAGAGAGAATGAATATAGTGTGTAAGTGTCTGTTTATGTATGTGAGAGAAGGAATATAGTGTATTCAAAATATGTGTTTATGTGTGAGAGAAGGAATATAGTGTGTTCATATATGTGTTTATGTGTGAGAGAGAATGAATATAATATATGTAAGTGTGTGTTTATATGTGTGAGAAAATGAATATAATGTGCAAATGTATATTTATGAGTATGTTTATATATGTAAAAAGTATGTAAATGTGAAATGAAAAAAAAAAAATTGAGTGTGTTTTGCTAGACTAATAAAAAAATCAACAAATTAAGTAATAAGCTTTTCATTTAAAATTTTGTATAGGAATTAAGTGACACTTAATGTACTCATAAGTAAGAAAAATTTATTATAAAATACACTTAATATAAAAATTTTTAATGAATTAAATTAATCATTTAATGGAATTATCAAACACCTCCTATGTATTCAATCTCCTTTCTCTCTTGTACTTTTCTCTTATCTGTCTTTTGCTTTGTCCTCAATTTATTGGGGAAGAAACCCTAGGACATCTAAAGCTCCAAATTATGTGATAAATTTTCCGCTGTACTTGTATATATATTATGCTTAACTGAAGTTCACATGTAGTTACATTTCTTTGCAAGTAAAATAGGGAGCCTGCTGTCAAACTTTTGCAAGATATTTGCAAACAACCAACCAACAACTGCTCCAATTTGATGACTTCTTTTACAGGTAAATTTTTTTTTTCTCCTTTCAAACCATTAGTTTGATTGAGTAATGTAATTAAGTATTATGACCTTTGTTTGGGCAACAAAAATTTGAAAAAAAAAAAGAGAATTGAATTTCTTTCTTCCCATGTTTCCTGTCTATAATGACAACATGAGATCACTTATAGTTTGGCCTAACTATTTCTATACTCTTTATTATTAAATAAATTTTAACTTTTTGATTCTCTCTTGATCAATGTGAACGGACGAACGGAGTCAGCTCGAGTATTTTAAGCATCTGATGACCAATTTATTGTGTGTGTTTTTTTATTTTTTTATACAGTTATACCATTATGTACGTACAATTATTACTTTCCAATGTGTCTTTTCCGGTCAATAAAACCTCGTTCAATGGTTTGAGTAAAACATGAACAAAAGTGTAACTGACAAAATAGTTTTCCAATTTCTGTCACAAATAATACAATCCTTTAAAGTAACTTTTCTGTTTTCCCAATAAGATAATTTTTCTTCTGGTTTAAAACATTTAGTATTCATCCAAATGGAATCTTAGAGCTGAATACACATCTAATTCTTATTGCTTAAAATCTGGATCGCTCTCTCGGTTGGTTTCTCTATGCATGTGTGTTTATGTGCGTTTTATTTGTTCTGGATATGTGAGCGAGGCCTGTCTTTCTAATCAACGTTTATGACTCTTCTGAGTAGGCCCAAACTGCTGTGTGAACTCTTCAAAGACGGATTATTTTCTTGAACACCATTCCGAACCTCAGTCAACGGCTACGAGGAACTTGATTCATCTAGCCCAAAGTAAGTACTCAACAGAAGTAAGAAAAGGTTTCAACCAATACATGGAAATCAAATGAAATTAAGGTCCGTTTGATTGGATGTAAAATGTTTTCTTGAAGAAAATATTTTTGAAGAAAATATTTTACATAAAAAAGTTCACTTTTTTATATATTTTCTGGTGTTTGGTTGATAAAATAAAAATATTCTAAAATAAAATTTTTTAACATTTTTCATCTTTAATTTTATTAATACAAATTAAAAAAAATATTAACAAATCTAATAAATTCGTTACAAGTCATTGTGGTCAACAAAAAATTAATTTTGTTAAAAATTAAATAATATAATGTAGTAGTAAAATGTGCATAATGATAGTATAGGACCCACAATGAAGAGAAAAACGAATGGACAAAAATTGAAAACGAAAATAAGTTTAGTAAATGAAATTACAAAAGTAAGTATTGAGCTTTAATGTCACCCTATGGTTGAACTATTCTGAAAATAATTTATGTTCAAAAATTTTGTAAGTTATTGGGAGGAAATTGAAAAATATTTTACACTTAAAAAATAGTTTTTAATGTTTGGCACCAAGAAAATTTTTAAAAGACATTTTTTAAAAGAAATATATTTTCAACCCAACCAAACACACCCCAAAGGGAAAAAATTTTCTCTTTTAAGTTTTAGGAATTCCTAGGAAAATGATCCAAAGGAAAATTTATAGTTATAAGGCCTATTTTGCTTGTAAACACTTCTTCATGTGTTTTTTAATATAAATATAAATATAAATATAAATGATAGTTACAAGTAACTTTTACAAAAGTTGGGCATAAGTCCTCATATCTACTTGTGATTATTCATTGAGCCACAAGGCAAGGCTCTAATCAAGTTTCAACAAGTTAGATAAGAATGTGTTCAAATTTGATTCATTAAATATATAAGATTGTTTATATTTAGTTGGAACTCGAACCAATTTTAAAAAGTGATAATTAAACGAGTAATTAGTTTGAGTGTTTGATAATTTATTTGAGAAAAATTTGATCTGACTCATAATTTTCGAGTCATCAAGTTCCAAAACATCCGTCACTCGTTTGTTTTGTGACTTGTACCCTAATTTGCTATTTTCTTATCCTAAAATTTTACTTTATAAGAGTTTAGAATTCAATTACGATGGTTAAAGGATATAATCTGGATACTTATTATGGTTGTTTAAAAAGTGATTTTCACATTGTGATTGAAAATATATATAAAAATAAGTAAAGAGAGATTAAATAAGGGAAATAACTAATAAGTAGGAAAAAAAAATACTATGTGCAATAAAATTACTTACTTCTAATTTTCTATCTTATATTCATAAATTTATCAAATCGAACAGTATAAGAATCGTGTTTGATTCGTTAAAAAAATCAAAACTCAAATGTTATATACATTTTGATTGATAACTCAAAAAATAAGTTTGAACAAACTTATTTTAAGTCGAATTCAAATCGACTACCAAACTACTTTTGACCTTCATTTACAATACTACGTAAGGGACGTTTGCCTCCCACTTTACAACGTGTAAAAGATTTTTTTGCAAATTTGCAATACTATACGACTGTTCTGTTTTCCTGTTCTATGCATAAAAGAGAATAAACAGTAGTCAAAAAATGCAGTAAGATCAGCAATATCCTCTAAGATTGATCTCACTTTGGAGTACTTTAGATCCTTACTCTAAATCTTGTTGACAATATGTTTGCACCTGTCTGTACCTTTACCCTTCTGCATATTGCTTGCAATGCAAATATCGAAGCTTGTCTTACTACTAGAACTTCCTCAATGACGGTATCAGACACCTTTGTTCCCCTCCTGCCCATGCAGTCATGATCTCTCCTTTGCAGTTCCTAGCAAGGAATCCCCAGCCAGTTATATTTTTTTCTGAAATGGCTGGATCTAAATTGAGTTTAAAGACACCTTCAGCTAGCTGGGGCTTTCCATATCTGTTGTTGGTTTTGGATTAAGCCAACAACACCTATGTTGCTGTGTTTTCTGTCTTTTTGTTGCACTGTCGTCTTTCAACCATTCTTCCAAAGTTCCGTCAACAATAAATTTTGTATTCCTTATTTTATCAAAAACACTATCTATTTCTTGACTTCCAGATTTGCCGTACTAAGTCGGATGTGAGGGCAATGTGATCTGAAACATTCAATCTTGATAAGGCTTCTGTAATTACTTCCCATCAGAACCAGAAATTCATCCTTAGTTCCACTATGTCATCTCCGGAAAATTCTTACATAAACTCGATTCACGGTAGATGGGATGGACCTCTTGATCTATATTTATCCGCATCACTCTAATTCATTAAAAATGAACTTCTTCAATGTGATGTGGATAAATATGAATCAAGGGATCCATCCCACCTACCGTGGACCGAATCCATATAAGAATTTTCCTGTCATCTCCCCCCACCCCAAAAAAAAAAAACAAACAAACAAACATAGCACTCTAAGTCCCAATTCTGATATTGATCCTCTCATTGTACAGGGTAATTTGGTTTAAACATTTCCAAATGAAAAGTTTCACTTTGTGCTTTATATTCGGGTTCCAAAGAGCCTACCATAACTTATCTCTTCTTGGATTGACACTAGTTTCCCCTTCTTGTTGATGCTTTCTTCTATCCCTTCCCTTAGTCTTTCATACTTGCTAGATTTAGACGAACTCCAGATGAGCCTATGTGTTCTGTTGTAGATACTCGGGTATACTGGTGATCAGTCTCCAATTCCCTTACTGAAATTACCATGGATCACACTTTTGTTTCATGACCCAATTATTATCAATTCATGAACTTTCTCTAGAGAACAAGATGCATGCCTGATTAATTTTCCAATACCCTCAATTTCTTTCAGTTTCAGTATCCAACAATCTTCTCAAATGTTGATAAATCTCCCATTGACCACTCTTCAAATTAACCCCTCTTTCAGATGCTCCTTAGCACTCATTATGCTCTTCCAAAGCCATGAAACCCCTCTTGGTAGGATACTTTTCAATATCCAGAATTTCTGATTCCTTGAAGTACTTAGCTTTGACTACCTTACTAACTAGCAAGTCTAGATGAGACATAAATGTCCAAATTTGCTTGGCTTGTAAGGTAGTGTTGAACTGTTCAATATCTCTAAATCCTGATCCTCCAACTCCCTTCATCCTGGACATTTTCTCCCAACTCATCTAATGCACTTTGCCCTCTTAATCCCTGTTACTCCACAAGAATTTTACCATCCTACTAGTGATGTCTTTGCATAAGCTCTTGACAAACTAAAACAATAACTAGTGTAAGATGGCATCGTCTTGTCTACAGCTTTAAAGAGAACTTATTTTCGTCATGAATTGGGAGACTCACTTTCCAACCTTGAAGTTTAGCATTGATCCTTTCCGTGATATAACTGCAAACTTGATTCTTTAACCTTCCTATCACCATGGGGTGACCCAAGTACTTACCATTTGTTGCTTCTTTCATATCTCCCAATATTTCATATAGTACCCCTTTTTGTCCTTACCCTTGTGTTGCAGTGTGATATGACATGGAGTAATAAATCAGCTAACCTGAGACTTTTTGATGTGTACTTAATACTTCCATGATAACTTCTGTTTCCTTCTCGTCTTCTTTACCAAAAACTAGGGAATCATTTGACCAAAAAAAAAAAAGTTAAATCACATGACACCATCGGCTAATCTGTGTCATAACTAAGTTTCCTACAATTGACAGGCTTGTTATGAGCACAGATAACCCTTCAACACATATCAAAAATAGACAAGGGGATAAAGGATTCCCTTGCCTGATACCTCTACTAGGCTTATATACCCCACCCTTTCCCCATTCATATTGAAGCTGTAAGAAACTGAACTGATATAAGCCATCATCCACCTCACTCAAATAGGACAAACCCCATTCTAACCATAACTCTACTAAAAAATCACCAGTCAATCTATCATAATTTTTAACCATATCTAACTTTAATGCCATGAAATCTATTTTGCCTTGTCTCTTGTTCTTTAAGTAGTGTTATGAATGCATCATGAGTAATAACAAATTATCTAAGGAATTTTTCTGTTAGGAACAAAAGTAGATTGGAGGAGCTAATGCATCTATCAAGGACAACTTTTAAACTATTAGCTAGGACTTTAGAAATGATCTTGTAAAGAGTATTATATAAGCTGATAGGTCAATACTTAGCCAAACGAGTAAGGTTGTCCACTTTAGGAATGAGGGTAAGGATTTAAGGTGAAGGCTAGAAATAAAGAAACTTTGAATAGCATAAATAACATCTTTTTTGATAGTATGCCAATATATTTGGAAGAAAAAGGGAGAAAAACCATCTGATCCTAAAGCTTTGTCTGGATGTATAGAAAACAAGGCTAATGTGACTTCCTTTTCATCCACTAGTTTGATCAACTCTTTATTCATTTATCTGTTAATGGTACAAAATACCACATCTAATATTTACTCATAGTCCATAGAACCTCATGAGGTAAACAGACTCTTATAGAAGTTACAAATTTCTTTTCCAATATCATTTTCATTATCATATCTGACCATATGTGTGCCTCTGAAGCACAGAGATCTTGGCTTCTCCTGTTTGCCACACAAGGATAGAAGTAACTTGTATTTTGGTTTCCTTTTTGTAGCCATTTAGTTCTCGCTTTTAGGTTCTAGTACAATTCAAACCTCCTTGACTACCCTTTTTCACTTTATTACGTAATAGTTTCTATTTTTACTTGTTAAATCAAATTCAGACTCACAACTTAAAAGCTAGAAAAGAAAATTAAATTTAAATTTCCCCCTTAATCTAAAGAAAAATCAGTGGAGAAATTCCTCTCTCTTTTGAAAATACAGCACCCCTTCCCCTCCCCCTCGCCTACACATCTATTGTGTATAAGCCCATCTTAAAAAGCAAGAAACAAGAACCATTTGGTTTAGAAGAAAAGAAAGAGATCGACTATGGGGATGCCGTCTACCCTACCACTTCTAGATTTCTCCTTCAGACCTTCATCTCACATCCCCTCACTCGTCACAATTTTAATCAGCAGGATCTATTTTTATTTTTTTTTTCTTTTTTGGTAAGTGAATTTGATGATTTGGTGGATTAGTATCTGGCGATGAATTTTTTAAAAAAATAAAATAAAATTATAGCAATCTGATGAAATTCATTTCTACTGCATCTAGATTTTGGATGAAAATCATGGAACTGGATTTGATTTTGAATCTAGAATAAAAAGTATAAGATCCTACTGTTCATTTTTTTTTAATTTTTTTTTAGATTTTTAGATTTTGACCGATTTTGTTATTTTTGAGTTTCGTGTTTAAATGAACCGACGCTATTATCAATTAACAGTTTAATCAGTCGTACCGTCTAATCGTAAAACATTTCTCCACTGAAGAGGTATTTCTAATCTGTACTCCTTAATCTTTTTTTAACTCTAATGTTGATTTCATCTTCTTGTGCTTAGGACATATATCTACCAGTAGCATTGGATGATCACATGTCTATTGTTCTAGGTGTTTGTAGGTAGTCTTGGCAACAGATTACACTAGAGGCTGGTAAATCCCATTAGTCTTGGCAAACAGATTCCCATTCCTCTATCTAACCTTTTTGATTTCTCCCTCATCCTCCCAAGAGTTGCACTAGATCCAAGGATTGCCCTCAAAACCAATGTCCATTCTCTTATTCCGATTGATGAAACTCCTAAAATACAGAAAGCTCTTTTCTAACCTCATTCTACCACCAACTCCTCTCCATTTGAGAGAATATAATTAAATTCCCCCACTATTTGCCACTTATCACCCTACTTATTCTTCCTTTCTCCTATGATTTTCCATTGATTTTTCTGCTCATTATCCACTGAGCTTGCATAAATGCTTATAAACCACCAGGGGCTATTTTTTCTCTCTTCCATTATCTGAGCTTATATGGTCAAGGGGTTGTAAGAACTTGTAAAATTCTTACCTCTTCTTTTTTTTTTTTTTTCCAAAAAAAAAGGCCAAACCGTCAGACTTGCCCTTTTAGAATCAACCATTACAGTCTTTTTTATTTTTGGGAGGTAATCCATGTAACTTTCACGTTTGATTTGCAAAGACAAATGGAGATCATCTGCAAAACTATTACAATTTGTCAGCAGAAAACTCAACAGCCTAACCTTTCAACAATCAAATAAAAATCTTTGGATCAAAGTCCTACAGAACACTTGACTCCCAATTTTCTCTTGTATTTGGAATCCCTCTACGCTCAACAACAATGCGTTGAACCTGTCTTTTGATATTTCTCAGAACTTGCTTAGCTGCAACACTATTCAACCTAAAAACTCTATTGTTCCTCCCCTACCATATAGCATAAACAGTGGCAGACAAACAGATTCTCCTCATCAGATTGAGGAAAGACTCCCAATAAATATTGTTGATCCACCAATTAGTTTCATCAATTGTCATAAACACCTGTATACGACAAGCACCAAGTTTGAACAGTTCCCAAATTATAGCAGAGTAATCACGTTGAAAAAAAAAAAAAAGATGGTCCATAGATTCAGTGAAACCATTACACAAAACTCACTAGTCTTTATTCAACCATTACTCACTATATCATCAAAGTTTATTTTCCTACTAGCTACATCATTAAAGTTTTTTTTTTTTTTTATTTTTTGATTCAGAAAGAAATATAAAGATAGCGGAGTGGAGTCTATACACCTCCTTTAAGTTGGAGAATTGTCAAGGAAATCCCTGCCTCTCGACAATTCCATACCACATCTTTTATTGGGCATTGTGAGGCCTTAATTAGCTAGTTTCAGTCACCACAGACAGGTTTAAGTTCTCACTAAATTTCTAAGCTTTCCTTTGGTTGATTTGAGCCTCAACACCATTTTCTATTTCTTCATCTTCATCAAGCAACTGAAATTTTCTTTTCCCCCATAATCCTCCACCTGTTTTGTGTTTTTCCAATTTTTCAGAGGGGCTCTGCTGCTCTTAGTTAAAATTCTACTTTTACTTTCACAGGGTTCCTTCTGTCCATCAAGTATCATTTTTGGAGCTGTTTTCGTTTCCTTTCCTTGGAGCTGCCTTCCTTCATGTTTTAGCTCATACATGACCTTTTCCCACATGTATTAAAGTTCCCAAAAAGGCTTCCTCCTCGATTTTGAATCTCAATCATCATCCTAGCCGCTATCCTTAGTCTACTTTTCCAAGTGTTCTACATACAACTCACTACTGTGCCTCTTTGATTTTGAATCGCTACTTTGAAACTTTTAAAACTTTTTTGACAAAATACCTTTATTTCATGTGTATTTTCACAATCAAAATCTTTTTGGCACGATTTTTTATTTACAAGTTTTAGTATATATATAGCGATAGAGGCTATATAATTGTGTTGTAGCGTAAAAAAAAACGCACCCTCTAACATTTAATTGTTTTATATTCCTCCCATGGCTAAATTTTAATGCTTTTTATTTTAGTGTTCTCCATTATTCAAGAATATTAACAATAACATTATTCAATCAAAACACAAAGATTTTTAAATTCAAACAAACAAAATTCTGTTGATGATAAGGAAAATAATTCATCTTTGGCAAAAACACCAGTACATTACATTTTTGTTAAACATACTCAAAGGATAGCTTCAGAATTTAATACACTAGATAAACTAGTTGTTATCCCATGTTATGTAGAGAAACTCAAATTTAGATTATTTAAACAACATTTCATATATCAATCTCATTTGTAAATTTCGTCACTGAATTTTTAATTAGATGATGGAAGTTAAACTTTAATTTTCAACTTTTTATAAAACTATTCACTGATAATCATTAATTAAGAACCATATTTTTGAATTCCCATACATTATCTAGTTTGTTGTTTGTTGCAACTTTGTTTAAAAATAAGCATTGGAAACTAGAGAAAATAATAAACTAGGATACATGGCATCCCGTCATGCATTCTCACATATAAAAGCTTGATTGAGTCGATCTCTTTCTTTTCTTCTAAACCAAATGGTTCTTGTTTCTTGCTTTTTACGTAGTGATTAGACAAGGTACCATAGCAATGTATGACTATGGCAACGCAGATGAAAACAATAAACATTATGGCCAGAGCCCACACCTCCAGTATATGATATGGCTCGCATTCCGAACAATCTTCCACTCTTCCTGGGTTTTGGAGGTCAAGACTATCTCTCCGATGTGGATGATGTGCAAACTCTACTGGACACTCTCAAAGATCATGATACTGATAAACTCGTCCTCCAATACAGGGAGGATTATGCACATGCAGACTTTGTTTTTGGTGAGAATGCTAAGCAAGTGGTGTATGATCCTCTCATGGCATTTTTCAAGCTTCAATGAGATCAACATGTATAACAGATTAAAAGAAATGCGTGTAACTAATACTGTTGCAATTGACGTGCTATATTAATATTGTTCTTGCTCAAGAAAATATTCTATTTTATTTTTTTTTAGTACCACTTCTATCCCATTAAAGTTGTTACCGTTTGATTTTTTTGGTCAACACATTAAGTATTCATAACTTAGTTTTATATAAAATTCTTAAACTTTTTTGAAATTTTAAATTTGTATGTGTTAATATTTGGTATCATTTTACTTGGGCACTTTTGTTGAATCAATTTCATTAAAAATTGAAAAAAGTTATATAAATTATTAATCATAAAATTGCTCTGTTTGACCGAAAAAATCAAATTGCGATAAACAAACTAGGGCAAAAGGAGTATCTTATAATGAAAGTTCCTCATTTTTTCATCTAGACTATTTTGTGCAATATTAGGGCTCGTATGGTGGCATGTTTCGATATCGATCAAAAATTAATTTAACGATAGCAAATTATATGAGAATTTTCTAAATAATTCTTAGTTAACTGAGGGCCAGAAAGATTGAATCTCATGCCCAAAGGTCGGGGCTCAAGCATCCTTCCCGAACGACTGCCTAGAGTATGAAGGCTTAAAAGGTAATGACTTGGGTACTTGGTAGGAAATTCTTCGATGATCGCACAAAGATAATCCGTCAAGGGCGATAGCCAACTGAGGTAACGTGACTTGATGAATTCTTTCTCACATATCTTGTATGGATAAATAACACTTTTCCTCCCTGCACTAAAGATTATCTTCTGTCTATTTGGGTAATTACACTTTGCCTTCCTAAACTATAGAAATGTAAAGTTTATCCCCCCAAATGACACTATTCCTCTATTACCAATATTAAAATTATTGAGATAATCTAGTTAAACAAATAAAATACTTTGGAACTATATTTTGATTTTATGCATTTAAATTTTGATAATGATGTGATAATTATTTAAAAAATCCTAAAAATAAACTATATAATATTGCTATGTAACCTACGTCAATGCATTTCGTGATGTTGGATAGAATATAATTGAACAATTTCTTATATTCACTCTTTAAAATCCAAGATATCAATGTGTTATTGTATTTTATATTTTTCCTAATTCTTTTAAACTATCAAAAATCAATAAAATACATGAAAAATCAAAATATGATATTAAGGGTATTTTAGTCAGTTAACTAAATTTTCTTGATTTTTTAAAATTTTTAAAGTGTGAATAATGTGAATCGGGGCAAAGTATATATTTCTATAGTTTAAGGGGGGCAAAGTGTAGTACCTTACACTTCTTCAAAGGTGTAGGAGGACGATTTTGCAATTTTAAAAAAAAAAAAAAAATTAAAGCAAAGTGCGATATCTAATTGACTTCGCACTTAGCAAAGTGTAATTACACTTTGCTCCCTGAACAATAAGTGTAATTATACTTTTCTCTCTAAATTATAGAAATATACACTTTACCCCCAATTCACATTATTCATCCTTTAAAAATTTTAAAATGTCAACAAAATTTAGTTAGATGACTAAAATAACCTTATCACCATATTTTTATTTTTCATGTATTTCATAGTTTAAAAGAATCAGGAAAAATATTAAATATAATAACATATTAACATCTTGGATTTTAAGGAATGAAAATGTGAAAAACTGTTCAATTATATTATATCCGACATCACGAAATACACAGAATAGGCCAAACATTTAAAGTATAAACTACTAAGAGACAACGAACAAATATATAAAAATCAAAATATAGTACCAAGAATATTTTAATTATTTAACTAGATTATCTTTTTAATAATTTTAATATTAATAATAGATGAACAGCGTCATTTGGAGGTAAAGTATATATATTTATAGTTTAGGAGAACAAAATGTAATTACATATATAGTGCAGGGAGACAAAGTGTTATTGTTCTCATTTTTTTTTTAAATGGTGATTTCGCACTTTTAAATCGCGAAATCACCATATTAAAAATAATAATAAAAATTTAGGGAGCAAAGTTGATAGTCATAATTCCAAAATACTTCAATAAAATAGATATATTTACTCGATAAATTTTAAAAACCTTTATATTTTAAGAAATTGGTTGATGAATAATGATCCTGGTGGTCGAGAAGTCAACAGGGCACTGCTTAGGGAAACAAGCACTCGAGTTGTCTTTGTCTGAAAGCCATATTCTTGCATTTAATTCCCACCTTCGATACAGGAAAAGTGAAATCTTGGCATTTATTATGCTTGGTATTAGGGCTATAACCAAATTGACTAGTTCAGTCAAAAACTTGATTCGAGTTTGAATGTCGCTTGAAACTCTTGACAAGTCGATTTCGAATATATGTATAATATGTTCGAATGTTCGTCGAACTTTTCGAATATTATATAATTTTTTAAATTTTTTTTATTATATATAAAATTACTAAAATGTCCATACTTTTAAGAAAAATTACATCTTTTACCTATAAAAAAGTCGAACTACTCGAATTCGAACTCGTTTTACTTATATTCGAGCGAGCTTGAATTGAGCTCGAACCATGTCAAATTTTTCGAACTTGAGCTTGAGCTCAAATTTTGAAGTTCGTTCGAGTTCGAGTTCGAATATCAGAAAAAATTTCGAATTCGAGTTCGAGTTCGAATTCGTACTCGAGATTCGATTCATTTACACCCCTACTTGGTACCAAAGACTTGTATCCTTGAAGAGTGTGTTTAAAAATTATGAACACACGTGAAATTGACATGATTAAAGTGGTAAATAAAAAGTAGGGTACCTTTTGTTACCATTAACACGTAGAATCGGAGGCTAGAAAAATAGTGGGGAATTATAGTTAATGGCAAATGTTATTGCCACAGCACAAATCTTAGTGTCACAACGCATTTTGGTTTAAACGACAATAAATACCCTATCAAAAGTCCTTTTTTTTTCTCCCAACCCTATAAGAAGTCAAAAATATTGAAATTTGTCTCTGCCCATTTTTCATACTTTCTACCAACATCCACCAACCATAGTGTAAATTAATTCCTAAGCCCTCGCCCTCCTCCTCTTCTACCTCTATCACCATCACTACCACCACCACTACCACTACCACCACTACCATCCCTTCCTCCACAAACAACCCCCAAAGATCATTCAGCTGGATTTACTGTGATCCTAGGAGCTACGTCTGGTGTTGATCCACCACTTGGGATGAATTTTTCAATAATAATATTTGTTACATAATAATCTGATCATACTTTCCCTCTCTCTATACTTGAAAAATTATAGAATAAACAAATTTTTATAAACTTTACTCTTTTTTTTTCCCCTCAGTAACTCATTATTTTCTTACAGGTATAACTAAATAGCCTAAAATCCCAAAAATTTTCCAGATAAAAATAAACCAAAAGAAAATGGAAAAAAAATTCAAAAC
Organism: Cinchona pubescens; assembly: GCA_025175665.1. NCBI lineage: Eukaryota > Viridiplantae > Streptophyta > Magnoliopsida > Gentianales > Rubiaceae > Cinchona > Cinchona pubescens. The sequence continues at coordinate 502,884 of JANKKI010000204.1, forward strand.
CCTGTAAAACCCAAAAAATATAAATAAGAAACAGTTTACAATGCTTCTTTAATTCTTAAATATATAAAGCACAAAAAAAGAAGAGATAAATTTTTTTTGGTAACACAAGCAATATTAATTTAATGGGAAAGATAAAAAATCTTGGGAATATTAATTTTAATTTTTTTGAAGAAAAAATGGATGTTTGAAGGTTGAATTTTGAATTTAGTAAGTAAATGGAGAATGATGACAAAGTCAAAAGAAAAGATCAAAAGAGTAGCTATGGTTCGTGAAGGAGCACCGGATAGGGGGCATCTCACGACCGATTGGGAGGAGACTAATGTTAATTAATTGTTTGAAGAAGAAAACGGGTAGGGCCTGTAAGTTTTGGCTGATATTTTGTTGAGAGTAGTCTTACCCTTATGAAAAATACTGCTGTGGCAATAAGATTTATGTAATATGTGGCAATATCATTGCCGATTATAATTGGGGAGCTGAACATGTAAAGCTCCTGAAAAGAAAAGGACGAAGTGGATCCCCGTAAGAAACACGACAAAGTGGTTTAGCAATTAAGAACAGTAGTCTAGACGACCTCGTTTTGAGGTAAATGTATAACAAATGAAAATGAAGGTACTCAATTGTGGGATGAAGATAGTTTATATTCCATTAAAACTTAATATGTAAAGATCCAGTCAAATTGAATAGCATTCTTAAAAAAGTTTTATTTTATGATTTTCTTAATACATATTTACGTTTTTTTAAGTTTAAAAATACTTACTACTACCTATTAGTGTTTATGGTTATTAAGGCTTCATTTGGACAACTATTATTTCAAACAACTATTATTTCAAATAAATATTGTACTCCTTTCACTTCAATTTTATTGTCATCCAAGTGGTGGGCACCATTTTTATAAAATTCAATTTTATGGTATATATACCAAAATGATCCCTAGGTATATATAATTGACATAAGACAAGTAAAAGAGTTGTAGTTTTGATTGTTTAGATAGAGTAGAATTAGAATATGATACGATAGAGACATAGAGTAATGAACAACTATTTAAATATGAGGTCTACGAGACAAAAGATAATTAAAAAATGTAATTAGGATATTATTGCAAAATATATTTAAGAAATAATATTTAGACTTTGTTGAGATTGTAACTAGTTGTGAGTTATTAACTATACATATTTTCTAGAAACCTTTTTATCTTATAACATCACATACTAAAACTGTACTTTCGTTTCTATTTCAAATAATATTTCCTAATATAATCCAAAGTCAGAACAAACATGAAATATTTAAATAAAATATTACTTTGCTGTAGAAGAAGAAGAAAAAGAAAAAGGAAATGATAAGGAATAGACTGCAAATGCGATTAAGAAGGTAAGTCCGGCGGTAGAAATGTGTAGAGCACAAGAAAGGAGGGATGTAATTCTCAAAATGAATGGAGGGTTTGCGTCCATTTGGATGCAATTCCTACCCTTTAGTCCAAAGTGTGAGCTTGTGAAGTTTACTTCACGCTCTTCTTTTACACAACTAGTACTAACTTTTGTTTATCACTAGTACTCTTTTTATGACAAAGTACTTTCGTTTTTTATTTGGTAAATTATTTAAACTATTAATCGTTTGCAGTTTCTGCTCTAACTAATCAATTATGACACTTAAGTAGATTAATCTATACACTTGTAGTACATTGTTCAAAAGTATTAAAAACTAGTGACTTATCCTTTTGAACGAACAGTTTTAGATGAATAAGTATCTTTTGGGTAAAATATATACAATTCAAAGGTACTAAAGTCTTTTCATTCAAAATAATTAAAAAAATTCCAACTGATATGAGCAGCATGCCATAAATTGATAATACAAGTTACTAAAATACTAAAATTTATAGTTTAATAGGCAAAATATGTTTTAATTAATTTCTTTGGTTTTATCTACATAATGTCAAATTTGAATAGAACAGTGAACCTCTATCTTTGAGATGAGTTGCTCTTTCTACAACCAAGATTTGATTGCTACTTTTCTTAACCTAGAACTACTACCATTATATTTTCTTCGCTTTCACTCTATTCATTTAGGTTGCGTTTAAATGGATAAATTTGATTTATAAGAAGAATTTGAAATGAACACGTGAAAAGTTGTTCTCGTCAAATTTCTCATTCAAATCAATCATAAAATCAATCATGCATTTATGGTAGTCAATTTCCTTATGTCCTTAAATAAGAAAGTTAAATAAAGTGAACCAACTGAAATAACCATTTTCTTGCTACTCTTGATCCACATATAATTTATATTTTATCCCTCTTTCAAAATAAATTTTTAAATTTTATCATTAATGGTAAAATAAATTTTAATTTCTAATATTTACCACATTACAAACTAATTATTCTCTTTAAATGCCTATCCAAATTTCTTATACTTTATTTATCTTGATCAGTAGAGAAATATATTTTGCAAACTATATAAACCCACTTTATTATCATTCATGTTTTTATTTACGCTTTCAACTAATCAATTTGATTAAAGGGCCAATCAAATGCTTCATCATAAATTATATTTATACTTTTACTTGAAAATTTTGTATGCATCCTTTAAGTTAGTTGGCCTTTCTTTTAACTAAAGCTTAGTTGTTACTTTCTTAACCTCTATACCTTCTGCACTATTTATTTTCTTTTCTTCTCTTTATTCATTTAGGTTGCATTTGAATTAGCAGAGTAGATTTGTAAGAAGAATTCAAAATAAAAAATTGAATAGTTATTCTTGTCAAATTCCACGTTCAAAGCAAATATAATACATCAATCATGCATTTAAAGTAATCAATATCCATTATCTCCTTATAAACGTGAAAGTAAACTATGTTAACCAATTGAAATAACTACTTCATATTAGTCTGGATTAACATATATTCATATTTTATCTTTCTTTCGGAATAAGTATTTTAATTTTTATCACTAGCGGTATGATTTCTAATTGTATAGATACTTACCATGTTATATTATACTCTTTACATGCCTATCCAAATTTCTAATATATTATTTATCTTGATTGGTAAAGAAACATTTTTCCAAATACCTTTATTACCATTCATGGTTTTATTTAAACTTTCTACTAAATAATTTGATTACAATTCCAATCAAATACTTCATCATAACCTATATTTATACTTTTAACTTGAAAAAATTGTATGTATTCTTTAAGGTGGTTGGTCCTTGTTTTAACTAAATTTTGGTAGTTTCTTTTCTTAACCTCTACAACTTATGTACTAAAATTATTGTCTTTTTTACTCTTTCACCCTATTCATTTAGATTGCACTTGAATGGGTAGATTTGGTTTATATAAATAATTTGAAATGAACACTTGAATAGTTCTTCTCGTCAAATTTCTCGTTCAAATCAAACACAATACATCAATCATGAATTTAAAGTAATTGGTGTTCTTATCTCCTTAAAATGAAAGTAAAATATGTTAACTAATTGAAATACCATAAGGTTATACCATTTACATATTCGTTGTGATCAACATATATGTTGGCCCAAAAGCAACCTAAGAGGGGGTGAATTAGGTTGTCTCAAAAAACAAACCTTTTGAAGTGCTTAATGAAAATGCAAACCTTGTGCAACAAATGAATACTTAAGCATAAATGAACAAAGATAAATATTTAACAATCAAAAGTTAACGACAAATAAAAGATTGAGATAAAGAATATCAAACCAAACTCCCAAACTTCTCAAGTTTGGAGTATATCCACTAGTAGTGCCTCTTCAAAGAAGGTAAGGCAATAACCTTCTAGTACACAAAATAGGCTCACCCTTGCACCAACTAAGTTTCTCTAGTTGAGCCAAAGGGTTTTACACTACAACCTCACTTTTGTACACTTGTTATCCCTCCACTCTTACACTTGAAGATCACTCACTAGTCTACTCTTGCTCACACTAATTCGCTCTAGTTGAGCCAAGAGAACTATATTACCCAAACCAATACAACGCACAATATTTCATCTATATATAGCCTATTTCTCCCCAAACTAGCTCTTACAAGTATTTGTATTGAATGTAGTAGTTCCACACACACACTCTCTCTCTTTTTACAGACTTGGGGGTATTTATAGATGCCCAAAAACTGCCTCCTATAATTCTCTAACAGCTATTTTTTGTTACCTGAAAAACTAGCTGTTAGATCTTTCGGACGGCCGATGCAGTAAGTGTGCGTCCGAATGAACTAGCCGTTGGACCGTTCGGATGCCCAATCATAGCTTAGCGTCTGATACTGCGTCCGTTCTCTAGAGGTATTTTGTCATCCAATCATTCGGACGTCCGAGGCTGCGTCCGGTCGGTGGTCAGTGACTACTGGAATTTTGCCTCAACTGATCAAACACTAATCTTCGTTCGAGACTACTTCAGGTTCTCTGTGTCGGACGATTATCATCGTCCGAATTATCTTCCTTCCGGATGATCATTTTCGTCCGAAGAGTTCTTCTGGTTTTCGGAAGATCATCAGCGTTCGTACCTCCCTATTTTTCTGCAGAACACTTGTTTTCAAACCATTAGTGCGATTTGATCATCATTAAAACATTCTTAACATAATTGGGTTCAACAATATAGTTCATATTTTATCTCTCTTTTGGAATAAATATTTTACTGTTTATCATTAACGGTATTATAAACTTTTAATTTCTTATACTTACTATATTATAAACTAATTATACTTTTTACATTCCAATCCAAATTTCTTATACATTATTTATATTGATCGGTAAAGAAAAATATTTTCCAAGCACCTTTATTATCGTTCATGGTTTTATTTAAACTTTCAACTAATGAATTTGATTACAGTGCTAATCAAATAGTTCATTGTAAACTATATTTATACTTTTACCTTAAAAAATTTATATGTATCATTTAAGGTGTTCTTTTAACTAAAGTTTGGTTGTTCCTTTTCTTAACCTTTACGACTTTTGTACTAAAATTATTGTCTTTTCTCCTTTTTCACCCTATTCATTTAGATTGCACTTGATTGGATAGATTTGAATTCATAAAAATAATTTGAAATGAACACCTGAATAGTTGTTCTAGTCAAATTTCTCGTTCAAATCAAACATAATACATCAATCATGAATTTAAAGTAATTAGTATCCTTATCTCCTTAAACATGAAAGTAAACTATATTAAACTAAAGTTTTCCTGTGACTTAAGTTATGGGTTCAATTCAACAAGGGAGTAAATAGAGATTCACTATAGATCTTCTTTTAAAAGGAAAAAAATCATGATTAATATTATGAAATTAATGTTTACCATACCGACAATTATAAAAAAGTTAATATTAGATCTGATAAAGTGAAAGAGTATGATTAATATGTTGATCGTCATAGTTCAAATAATCAAAATTTCTCATAGATTTGACCCAGATAAACGGGTCTAGAGCTTTATGCTAACATAGGCTTTTATTCTTCATTCCAACATTGTTATGCCTAGCATTAAAGTCTCTTTATTGCCTCAAACTACCATGACCTGTACTTCCTACTTGTCCTACTCAAATTACACTTCCCGAATTATTCACCATGTTAACTTTCAATTTCTTATTCAATACCTCCTGTTTTAACTTTCATTTTATTATTCAAAACCCAATTTACACTGAATTTGGAAATTCACATTTTTTTCAAATTATTCTTATAGGGTTCTAAACTGCTAATCTGAACCATGACATTGAATTTTTTTTAAAGGGGATCTTCAGTGAATTTTCATCTAACTCCCTGGTAACTCAATCCCTGGACCTATGTCATAGGGAAAATATAATCTTACCATTGGGCTACACTCTGTTGTTGAACCAAGCAATGGTTTAATGTATATATCTAAGTTTTCGTAGGTAACATTGAAATTATAGTTTTTCATTGAATTTTACTTATGTGAGCCTTGTAGTTTAATTTATTGGTTCAATGTTGCATTCAAAACACTTTTTTATTATATAGTTGTTTTAGATCTACCAATCGAGACTAATACATTACAATAAATTATGGTTGCCATTTCCATACTAAAAATTTTGATCAAAATCGGGATGAGTATAACTACTTTTAATCAAATTGTATTGATCAAGATAACGACGTCATAAATTTATTCCAAAGAAATAAAAAGTTTAAAATGTATTCCAATCAAAAATAATATCAAAATGATTATTTGTTCGGTATACATTAATTTTTTTTTTATTTAGGGACATGAGAACAATCATTGCATTCAATACAAGAAGGATTGAAGGACAAATTGTATTACTTTGGGTTAATTATGGTTTTTGATTTATATTGTCGAACATACTCGTACACTGTTACTCAATTAATATATGGTACAAAATATTTTTCAATCATATTATCTATTTGCTTCATGCAACATATTTCTTTCTCAAGTTTGCCTAATCATTAATTAATTCCTACTAATATATTTTTTCCTAAAATAGACTACGACTACAATAGTTATATAATTTATTGCTCTCATATGATACAACCACTGCATATTAAAATTTTTCTTTCTCATTTTACATTACTCTATGAAAAATTAAATTAGTATTACCGTCAATAACAATTACTTTCTTTTAGCTCCTTTTATTGAGTTTTACATATGTGAGCCTTGTAGTCTTTTCCTCTTACCTAAGTCATGAGTTCAAGTCAACAACAGAGTAGATGGATATTCACTACGGATCCTTTTTAAAAAAAGAAAAAAAAAACCATCGTCAGTATTAAGAAATCAATGTTTATCATACCGACAATTGTAAAAAATTAATATTAGATCCAATAAAGTGAAAGAGTATGATTATATTGATCGTGATAGTTCAGATAATCAGAATCTTTCATAGATCCAAACCCAAATAAACGACTCCAGATCTTTATGCTAACATAGGCTTCTATTGTTCATTCCAACATTGTTATGCCTAGCATTAAAGTCTCTTTATTCCCTCAAACTACCAATCCCTACACTTCCCATGGTTGCAATCACATGCTCAAGGGATGTTTAGACTTGGAATCAATTAGCCCAAGAATTTTAGGCCAAACATTTTCCTTTCTCAAGGAGCCCGCCAAACTTTGAAATGAGATCACATTATTCAAGCAAAAAATAGGTGAAGATACTTGTGAGGTATGAGAAAGATTCAAAGAATTACTGAGAAAATGCCCACATCATGTTATTCCTCTTTGGTTTAAATCTAAACATTTTATAATGGCTTGATTCAAGAGACCAAATCAACTGTTGATGCATCCACAGATGGTTCAACATCCTTCAAAATGCCTAAGGAGGTTCAATCACTACTTAATACGATGGCATCTAACTATTACTCTCATGGTCCTATTGCTCAACTGGTAGCTCAATAACATGTTAACCAAGCCAATGCTTAACAAGGAGATCTCTCGAATTTGAACTTAAATGATGCATTACTTGCTCAACAAGGCATATTTTTGAATGTCATGAATAACTTCACAAGAGCTTTGGAGAATTTTGGGAGATCAAATATTGTAAATGCCATGGCTACTTCATCTCAAATACCTCTTGTTTGTAATTTTTGTAGTGGTTGACATCAAATGTCAATGGGCAATGTGAGGTTTCTTTTAGTTCAAGTGAGCAACTTAATTATGTATCCTATCAATATTTATCTTCAAGGAATCCTCCCAGAGTTTGTGAAAATACTTACAACCCTTCATGGAGGAATTACCTAAACTTCTCTTACAACAATCCAAACCATCAACAAAATCCGCCCTGTCAACACAATCCCCCACCACAAAATTTTTAAAGCCAAGTCTCAACTTCTTCCTCCAGGCCTTATCAATCCCCTCACCAAAGAAATTTCCAAGCCAAACCCTATCCATCTCAATCAAATCCTCCTTATACTAACAACTAACCAAGGCCTTAATTCAACAACATAACCATCCTCTACCTTTGAATTACAATCAAAATTTTCATAGAGAATGTGATAAATTCCAAATGTAATGTGATAAATTGAGGATGGAAAATGAGAGTCAAAGAAGAGAAATTGAAAATCGAAGAAGAGATGGAGAACCAAAGGAGGGAGTATGAGAATTTGAGAGCCATTATGAGACAAGGAATTTGGAGATTTAAATAGATAAATTGGCTAGACAACAAGAAGGTGTATGGGAGTTGCAGTAGATATAGAGGTAAGGGTAGAAGAAGACGAGAAACTTCGAAAAAAGAGAAAAATGGGGGAAGGAACTAGTAAGGGGGAGTGAGCAGTGAAGCGCGGAGAAAAATGAACCATTGTAGAACCCTAATTTGCTAGTGATCGAGGTCATGATTTATTTCGTGCAAATAAGAAGCATGAGGATATTAAGGAAAAGATTTGACTTGTATAGGCATTGGGGGGATTATGAGGGGGGATAGAAAAGAATTGGAAACACAACTTAGGGCTAGGAATTGGCAAAGTTTTGAGCAAGAGGTTTCTTTAGGTTATACAAATTTGGTTAAAAGTTTTACTGTAATGTGTGCGAGCTTGTCTCTTAAGTGAGACTTAGAGGTGTATTGGTAGATTTCAGTGCTGAAAAAATCAATGAGTATTTTAACAAACTCTCCATTGATAGTGTGGAATAGCCTATCGAGAGTTCCTAAATGACAGTAACAAGGATATGATGGCTATTAAAAATGCTTTGTGCTCTTCTAATATTGATTGGGTTATAAATACAACAGGGACTATAGAGCTTAAATTTCCTTGCAACGGTTTCTCTTTGATTGCTAAATTGTGGATTTATTTTAATAGTTGTGGAATTTGGGGCTCAAACTCCGTGAGTTATATTCTACGAGATAAGGTATGTCTTGTTTATGCTATTCTTGCCGAGATGCCTTTGAATATTAGTAGATTGATTAGACAGGGGTTCCTAAACAATGGGAAATCCAGGAGACCCATTTTTTATGCACCCAGTTTAATAACCCATTTATGTATCAGTGCAAGAGTTTCCATCATTCTCGAAGAGCCACAGACACATCCAAGAGGTTGAATCAACAAAGATTATGTTTACAAGATGGTCCAGGAATTCGAGAGACATCATCAGCTCAAAGGAGCTCATATGCTACCACCACCTCTCCCACGAGCACTACACAGCTTCTGGTAGATATTGTATTCAATGCACAAACAATCGATAAAGAATGCAACGAGTTTCAAGGATATTGGACGTACAACTAGCTTGTCCTCCACAACAATTTGGCAGTTATTGGTGAAGCTCTCAGGGTCATATCACTCAATATTTGAACTCAACCATAACCACCTCCAGTGTGGCATTATGGTCCACCTCGTGGGCATGCCTTTATACACCACTCGAGGGACCATTGCATCAAAGAGCATCACAACAAGTTGGAGACATTGGGGGGCCCAAGATGAAGATTTTGAGGAGAGCCAGCACAGTGGTCTAGAAGATGGACAAGAAGAGATGGATCGGGACATCAACATACTAGAGGATGAAGAATGATCACTTTGAAGGAACCTGGAAAAGATACCATTGTACAACAATTCTCATCACCTTATTTTGCTTCATGAATTTAGAGGAATTTGAAGACTGTTTTTATTTTCATTTCTTTAGTCACTTTAGTACCTTATTTTGTTTATCTAACAATCTACATAAATTGCTTTTAGATATTTTGGTTTGAAAATTTTCTTTTAAATAGATTGGCTAAGAGCCTTAAGGTGATGCCAGGTGACTATTTATTGATGCTTGAACTAGATTTGATCTCTTTGAACTTTATTGATGAATGCTTGGTTTTTGAGCTTTTAGTGCCTCTAGTGGTTTACTTAATTGAGTTGTAATAGTGGCTAAGGGCCTTAGGCTGATGCCAAGTATTTTTTTCCTTTATGTATAAGTGATTAGATTAACTATTGTGAGCTTACATGGATACATACCTGGTTTTTTTTTAATTTTTCTCTTAGTGACTTCTTTAAATTAGATTTTATTTTAGGATTATGAAACTATGACTTTAAGTTAATTGTATGATGGTTTTTGTTTGTTAACTTTTGGATGAGTGGATGGATGAGTTTTACTCATCAATGGAATAAAAGTGTTAGTTTGGGAGTGTTCTTTTCTCGTGTCGGGAATAGTCCTTTCTTGTGCATTGTATACAGGTGTTTGATGATAATGTCTTGGATAGAAATTTGATTAATTTGGTACCCGATGATGATACTTGACTTGTGAAACCATATGATTGAACTACTTGAATTGGACATTCCATGAACTTAAGTGTGTGTGAGTGGTTCTTTTGCAACTCAAAAACTTGGCACTACTATTTTTAAAAAGAGGGACTTATATTTTGAGTGAAATTTATTTGAAATATTGTTTTTGATCAAATCATGAATATTACTTTGTTGGTCGGTTTGTCTTTTGGAAAAATTAGTTTAAATGGAATAGAAGGAATTTAGGACATTTTGTGAATTTGCATAGGGAATGTTATTCTAATTTGTGAATGATTGGTATTAGATAATAATCTTAGGAACGTTTTACTCCTCTTTCTTAGTTTAGGGCCGTGCAAAAAAAAATTCAACATTTAGGAGTAAGGCGAGGACGGGATTTTGGTATTTACCCAAGTTGTTTCTCCGAATTAAGCTATTAGAATAGTAATAAGACGAGTACGGGATTCCGGTACGTAGGCTCCATATTATTTTTCCGAATTAAGCTATTAGGAATAACATTTTAGAATACCAAAAAGTCAAGGGGAAATATTTGTAATACTTATCATTGCTACCATACTACTCATTTCTTGATAGATTAATGTTTATGAATTATGTGACATGTGTATGTAGATAGATTCCTAATGAACTTCTATTTCCATGCAACCTTGTAGGGATGGTTGAACAACTTTGTAGTACTTGTGATTTGAGAAAAGATTATGTTTTGAATGAATAAAACTTACTATTTGAAAACCTTTTTGAGAATGGTTAATCCTTAGTAATTTAAAATATTGTATAGCATTTGAACTTGTGATTTTTAGAAAGATGAAAACTTGGAGTGACTAGTTGAAATGGTTCAATTGTCATCGTTTGTTCATCTTTTGGTGACATCAGTTTTGGTGGTGTGTTTTGTTTGTTTGGTTAGTAAAGTTCTTTTTATTTCTTCTTTTGCTCGAGACTAGCAAAACACTAAGTTTGGGGGTGTGATAACTCTAGTAAAATAGAATATTTTACTATTAAACTATAGCTTTATGTGAATTTAGTCCTTATTTTTGGTATCTAATTAATTGTTTTAGCTTAGTTACTTGCATTAGGTAGTTACACTTTCATCATTTGTGAATGTTATGAGTTTTACTGAATTTTAATTAGTTTGAGTACTTAATTAGTTTAATGTTTTGCAGGACAAAAAGTGAAGGATAGAAGTTTGAAATAACAAAGATGCAAGGGGCAAAATGCAAATGATGAAGAGTTGAAGACCAGAGATGAAAGAGGCTCAATGTGGCAACACCAAATATTTTATGTCACGACATCGAGGTAGGGATTCATTTTGTAACTTTTAGCTCAATGTCTTGACATCAAATATTTGATGTTGCGACATCGAAGCACTAATAGTCAACGTTCTATGGCATTTTTGTAATTTTGGCTAAAGCTCTTTAAATTATGTCTTGTAACTCACTCAAGTACAAACAGTAGTAGTGTAGTTAGTTTTATTAGATTAGTTTATTTGTAGTTTAGGTTAGGATTCAAGTTTCTTTTAATGCAAAAAGTTCTCTTCAATTTTCCTTTGTATCTTAACTTTAAATTCCAGCAAGCTTTAATTTTGATTAATTAATCTTAGTAGGCTTTTCAATTGTTACATGTACTAGATATAATTGTTACATACTTTCTTGTTAAATTTCTTGAAAATGTAGTTACTTTCATTCCAAGCTTTCTTAAGGTTCTTGATAATTTAGTGATTTTTAACTTAGAATTTCATTTTCTTGTTTTAATTTCAAGTAATTTTAAGTGGGCTTTCTTTTATTAAATCAAAACTCCAAAAATATTTAGTTTAAATTAGTTCTCTTTGCAAATTTCACTAGTTTTTATTGAGTAGGAAAAAGGGAAATTGCCTTATTTTCACGCCTTCTTATTTCTTTCGTTAGCCAACATAGGATTACTTGCTCGTTAATTCTTGGTTTACTTTAGTTAATTTAGAAGTAATTTACTTATTTTCTACTAAATACTATCTTCCCATTAGAATAGATTGGTTAGTCCTTTAATTAGTTGTTTACTTGCTTAATTAGAGTAGAAATTACTTGCTTAATTTCATTGCTCTTAGTAGTTAAAATAGTTCTTAGGTCTACTTGTTTGATTGAGTTTGTCTAGGTTAGAATACCTCAATTTATTGGTTCGTCTAACTATACAATAGTCTTTAAATCTTGGTATTTGTCAACAAGCAATTCTCGTGGGAATGATACCCACTCATCCTATGTTATTATCCACTCCGTATACTTCGGATGTGAGGATAGAGGTTAAAGGATTTGTGTAGATGTTTTTATAACTTGTTTTTGTATTGATTGACATATAAAAGTTTTTGGCACTTTTTTCGGGGATTGTCCTCAGTATTTTGGCAATATTGAGTGCTTTAAGGGTCGTATAGGCATTTCTTCTTGTTTAGTAGTTAATCTTAGTTCTTAGTTAGTGGTTTTTAATTGTTTATGTTGCTAGTTCTTGTTTGTGAATTGAAACGACACTAATGTGACTAATTGGTTGAGTTTGCTTTTGTAGTGCATGGTTAGAAAAGACAAAGGAATATTGATTTGCTTAGACGACAAAAGAGAAAAGGAATTAAGGGAAATTCGAAAACAAAAAGAGTACAACAAGAATTGGAAAGACTTGAAATAGAGAATCGTCAACAAAATTCTAGAATGTTGAATGAGAGTTTGGGTAATAATGGTGATGATGATCAAGTAGACTAGATTGGAAATCTTGGTATAGGAGCTAAGTTCAACCGAGGATTTGGAAATAATGGTAATGGAGTTCAAGGATATGGTTTTCCTCTTAGAGACTATGCAATGTCCTATTTCAATAGGGCTACTTCTAGCATTGCACGTATATTGGTGCATGCAAATAACTTTGAAATCAAACCTGCCCTTATAGAAATATTTCAAGCCCATGCGATGTTCGGTGGAGGCCCTAACGAGGATCCGTATACACATTTGATGAACTTTGAAAAAGTGCTAGACACATTAAATTCGTACAATGGAGTCCATCCGCATTGTGTGTGCATGAGAGTTTTTCCTTTTTATTGAGGGATAGAGTAAAAGTTTGGTTGCAATCACATGCTCAAAGGATGTTTACATCATTGAATCAATTGGTTCAAGAATTCTTAGTTAATCATTTTCCTCCCTCAAGGACCTACAAACTTTAAAATGAGATCTGTTTGATAGAATATTTACTAGGTTTTCGAAAACACTGAATAAGTAATAAAAAGCTTAATTATCCTAATCAACTCCCACACTCTCGCAAGTATACGAGGTGAGTTTGTATATAGGATAAGTAAGGATCATTCTCACGAGAATTATTGGAATAATTATAAGGTTCACAAGCCTATTTACTAGTTAGACAAAATAATCAGGGATTTTTGACTAAACTTAAACTAAATTTAACCGCAAGAAATTAAAATAAACACAAGAATGTAAAATACTAATGCTTCGGAAAGCAATTAAATATAATTAACTAAAAATCCTAGCTTAATTTACCGTAATTGTGAAAATTTAATCAAGAACAAAAATCCAAATTAAACTACTTTATAAAAGCAAGTAAAAACGATCCTATAAAACCCTAACTACTAAACTATGGAAGCAGTTAAGAATTTAAAATCAATAAGACAAGAACGATAATTAAGGAAAAAGAACGCAATGAAAGCAAGAATTAAATTACATAAAATAAATCAAACTCAGTAATTGTAGCGAGAATCAATGTTGATGATTGTTGAGTTATGAATCCGTGACAAGAGAAAAAAAATCTAGCTTTAACGCTTGAGAAAATCTACCCTACGCTAAACTATCGCTCTAACTGTTGAAAACTAAGAATAGCTAATGATAATCTCCCATTTCCTCCCTTCTCTTGGTGTATTTATGGGTGTTTTTAGGGTTTTGGGGCTCGGGGATGATAAATACAGAATTTTTCATGCAATTAGGCCCATGGGAGGATGTTTCTTGCAAAATAAGTCAAATTTCGTAGCCCACCCAACGATTGGCACAATGTGTGCTGCAATGTTGTCGTGCATGTGCGCGCTGGACAGAACCAAAAGTCGAACTTCTGGAGTTGGCGCAAATGCGCTACAATTTGGTCACGCATGTGCACGCTTGGCAAAATCAGCTTCAAATTCCTCCTCCAATTTGACCATGATGCATGCCGAATTTGGGAAAACTCAAACATGAGAGTTGTAGCTCTATGTCTTATCTTTCCAAAACATCTTGAATCACCTCAATTAGAGCTCAAAAAAAAAAAGTACGCTCAATATACCAAACTGTGTCAGAATGACTCCTCGCTGGTGCATAGTTTCCAACTTTTCAATTTTGAACGAGATGCCTATAGAATCATGAAAAACTCAAGACATAAAAGTTGTAGAATTTCCATTATCTTTCCAAATCATCCAAAATCACAGCAATCGGAGTTCGAACAAGAGAGTTATGCTTGATCTGCCAAACTATATCCGATTTGATGTGCCAGTGAATGTTTTCCTCTAATATTGTGATCTATTTTAACTCATATATCTTCACGCAAACCCTAAAAAACTCAAAATAAACTATTTTAACTCATAATTACTCAGTTCTTGCTCAAATTACATTAAAAACGGAGGTAAACGACACATAAAATATTCTACATTTACGAGTTTATCAAGATCACATCATTCAAGCAAGATATGGGTGAAGGCATTAGTGAGGTATGGGAAAGATTCAAAGAATTACTGAGAAAATACCCACATCATGCTATTCTTTTTTGGCTGCAAATCCAAACATTTTATAATGGATTGACTCAAGAGATCAAATTAATTATTGATATATCCGTAGATGGTTCAATATCCTTCAAAATGCTGGAGAAGGCTCAAGCACTACTTAATAGAATGGAATCTAACTATTACTTTCATGGTCCTATTGCTCAATTGATGGCTCAACAACATGTTAACCAAGCCAACGCTCAACATGGAGGTCCCTTAAATTTGAATTTAAATGATGCATTACTTGCTCAACAAGGTATGTTTATGAATGTCATGAACATAACTTCACAAGAGTTTTAGAGAATTTTTGGGAATCAAATACCGTGAATGGCGTGGCTACTTCATCTCAAATATCTCTTGTTTATGATTTTTGTGATGTTTGACATCAAAATGGGCAATGTGAGGTTCCTTTTGGTTCAAGTGAGGAACTTAATTATGTATCCAATCAATCTTCATCTTTAAGGAATTCTCCCAGAGTTCATGAAAATACTTACTACCCATCATGGAGGAATCACCCAAACTTTTCTTGGAGCAATCCCAACAATAAACAAAATCCTCCCTATCAACACAATCCCCCAACCACAAAATTTTCAAAGCCAATCCTCAACTTCTTCCTCTAGGCCTTATCGACTCCCTCACCAGAGAAATTTCCAAGACAAATCCTATCCGTCTCAATCTAATCCTCCATATCCTAATAACCAAGCAAGGCCTCAATATCAATAACATAACTCTCCTCCATCTTTGAATTACAATCAAAATTTTCATAGAGAAGGTGATGAATTTGCCCAAACGCAATGTGATAAATTGAGGAGGGAAAATGAGAGTCAAAGAAGAGAAATTGAAAATCAAAGAACAGTGATAGAGAACCAAAGGAGGGAGTATGAGAATTTGCGAGATGTAAATTTTCTTTTTTCTTGGCCCTTCTAACCACTAGGGTGAATTCACTTGCAACAGGAATAGTTTTCTTGGCTAGCTTGTCTAAAAAAACTTTCTAGTCCTCCATTTGTGCAGACCTATCCATTATTGATATATCAGGCATCTCCTTGAATGATTTCAATCATAAAACACCTTATCTTTTGCATAAAAAAATACCGTACTAGTCATCTATTGCCTTATTTGAAATAACATTTAAATCAGGGAAGGTCTCTTCCTTAGTTCGGAAAATCCTCATCTCCCCAGCTTTTGAGGACTTTGGAATATCAATCACTTGATCCTCCTGAACAACCACTTGATCCTTTGATAGGGTTTTTGCACCTCCTAAGTAACAACTTGATCGTATTTTTATATTGGCTTGCCATGCCATTTCAAAATTTGAATTCCCTTTCTTTCTCTAACCACCTTTGGCTTCAAGAGGTGCACCTGCTGTTGAGCTTTTTGTACTTGAACTGGTTGTTTCTACTCACATCTTGCTTTGATTTGTCCATGGAACAATCTTGAATGATATATCCTTGTTTGCAACATTTGAAACAATATTTGGGAATGCCTTCATATGTCACCTACTGCCAAACTTCAAACTTAGAAATACCAAGCCAAACACGATTTGGTAACTAACCAAGAAGGTAAACCTCTACACAAACCTTTGCAATACTTGGACGTGACCAATTTGCTATAGCCAAATCTACTTTCAGCAATTTACAAGCTTTTTTGTGCCAAGGAAAACAAGAAAGATTTGTTGAAGAAGCAAAGTTGCAATTTCTTAAAAGATATCCAAATTGGAACCCACTGATGTTTCAGCATCCGAATAGGAAAAGGGTTCCATTTGAAGACCCTCATCTAAAAGTCATTAGTAAACCAAACACTGTCTCTTAATCTAGCACTTATGATGTAATCTTCATCCAATTCAAACTTGAATAAGATGTGTTTGAAATCTTTTAAGCCCAATGTGAACTCGCCTTTGAAGCCAATGATGGGAATATTTTTGGTAAAAACCTCCATGCTTGGCCTGCCCCTCATGAATTTTCCTATAACGGTAAACTGCAATGACTTGGACAAAATTTCAACCTCCTGTTGTGAGAACACCGAGGATTCCAGCTTTTTTATTGCAATATTTTCATTCTCTGATGAGTGAAGAACATCAAGAAATCATTTGTTAATAGCCATAATAAAATTTATTGAAGGAGAAAAAGAAAGAGATTGAAGACAATGATGAAAATGACTTCTTCTAGATTTTGATGGGAAAATACTGAAACATTATGTTTAAATACATTTGTGGCTAGTATGGGAACGAACTTAACAAAAAAGATGATCACCTGTTTAATGAAACTTCTATAAGAATTCGGATACATTTTTCTTATTTTTGAAATGATTTTCCATTACTAATTTTTAGTGTTTAGACATTGGAGAATATTCTTAGGGTTATTAGTATTTAATTAGAAGCATGGGAATCAGATTTTGGATGAAAATCTTGATAAAGGGAGTTTTTTTTGGCTCATGGATTGCTAATTCAGTTTTTGTCTTTGTGTTGATTTTTGGACTTTTTCCACTGCAGAAAATGGATTCTATGCACCCAAATTAGTCCAAGGGTATGAATTTCACCCGTAAAATCTAGCCGGAAACATTTTTTGGAGATATGGCTAGAAATTCCCATGGCTAACTTTAAAGGTCTTCTGTAACTAAGATATGTTACTTTGGGGGATGACTTTTATTTCTAAAATGGAAGGAAAGTTGTTTTGAATAGAAAGTAGAAAAAAGAACTAGAAACAAAAGGAATGAAAGAATAAGAAATAAAAAAAAAAAGTAAATTACCATAAACCCCCATGTGGTTTGTCCTTCTAACCAATACCCCCAATATATTTGAAAATATACTTTATACCACTTTGGACTTAAAGGTGAAATATATGAAAATCATCCAAATTGACAAAGTTTGACATACACTTGCTGCATATGCAAGTGCTTAACAAAAATGATCATTTTTCCTAAAAAATCTTACCTTCAGTGACCAAAAAATATTGTTTCCTATCTGTCTTTCCATCTTCAACCACCACTACCAGCTCCATCATTTTCCTCACAACCCCAACTCCTTCCCTTTCCTTCCCAATCTTCCTGTAACCATTCCCCTTAACATTTCTCCCTCGCTAAACTCTTTCCTCTCCTTCATAACCACCACCACCACCACTTGTACCTTCAACCACCATCACCAACCCTTTCTTTCTCTTCCACCTTTCATTGCCCATGCCCTTTCCTGTTCCCATCCCCTCCATCTCTCTCCTCTTTCCCCCCACCAGTCCCTTCCCACTCACTCTCGTAGCCCACAACCCGTTACCCCCCTCTAATAACCAACAACTTTCTTTTCCTCCCATCAATCTCGTAGCCCCCCCTGTCTTCTTCTCCTCCTAGATCAACCCAACAACCCTCATCCTCCTCTCATCAACCCTGTAATCCCCTAGTCCTCCCCTTTACTTCTCATAGCCTCAGCACCTTTTTCCTTACACTTGCAGCCGTCTCTTTCTAATGTAATCACCCCTTATAGCCTCATCCCTTCTTCCTCATAAATAGCTATGATTTTTCAAAGTATTTCTAAAAATGGGACATTATAGGCTGGGGTATACAAGTAATTTTACTAAAAACTATTAGTTTGAGTGATTCCCACATCCATTTCACTTTTTGGTCCAAACCATATGGGGGTGCAAGGTATATTCCCAAATCATATAGGGGTCATGGGTCAGAAGGGCATACCGGATATGGTACACTGTAGGTACCCAATAAATGAAAAGTTTTGTAAACTTAAAGAATATATGTGAAGTTAGAGAAGAAGTTGAGAGAAGTGATATAGATGAAAAGATTTTTTTATTTATTTTTTGCTAAAAAAAAATAACTCATCTATCTCCCTACACCCTGGTAACTCAAATAATTATCCATAACCAATAGGGCTTAGAGGAAACGTCTTATCAGTTAAACTATCTTCATTGTCATATAGAAACAAGATATTCAATATCCTATTCTATAGATGGTAATTTCTTATTTATAGGACTGCAAATGAATATTTGACTTACAAAACAAGTTAATAACGTATGGTGCATCTATACATAGATAAGATTTATCAAATAACATATACATCCATGACTACGCCCATGTACATGGCCACGACCACACCCATAATCATAATTATTTTTACTATTGTTATGCATGACTATATTTACTTTAAGGAATGGAGCACATACAATGGGGTAGGCTCCATGATTTTCCATTAATATAGTTCATTATTTAACTCAATCATAAAAAAAAACATGAAATTAATTCAAAATGTCTCGTAAAATCTTTTTTATGTTATTACTATTGTAGGAGCACATTCAAAGTTTAAAAAGTGGAAAATATTTTTTCTAATATATTTTCATCATTAATATTCTCTATTTGAATTTTTCAATAATTGATTCTAAATATTATTGAGTTATAATCACTTATAGATTTAAAATCTTGTAGCCTTCAATGCTGCCCTCATAACGAGTTTTGGGAAGATTTTTGCTTTCAGTGCATGTATACAAAGTGACAAAATCACTGATGTGTTGTTAGATCTGTCAAAGAAAGGAAAATTTGTCCAAGTATCTAAAATCGGTGAGATGGTGATTGAATATGATTTTGTCACGTGGACTAACTTGTGCAAGTTGTCGTGAATTTGTGGTTCAATAAATCGTTTATGTATTGTTTTTTGTTGGTCAAATTGATATTTTACACTTCCTCATAGACCTACTAGATCTTGTACGGTGATATACTCATTTTTCATTCCAATGGGATGCAATATTTTCCTTCTTGATTTTGTCTGCAAAGCCGATGGATCCAAATGCATTTCAATATTCAAAATCCAAGAGAGATATTCTTATATGTTATGTCACTGATTGTAAATTTGAATTTGATAAGATTTGACATGGATTCAAACTAATATAAAATAATAGGAAAAAAATACCATTTTGATCCCTTATCTGTCAAGTGTACCCCAATTTATCACAACAAACCAATTTAGTCCCTTAGTTTTAAAATGTCAGTCAATGTATGCATTTTGATGGAAAAGTTGGTCAAATTAATGGTGAAGACCACATGAACATCATGTGGCCTTGAAATACAAATGACTAGAGGTTAAGAACCTGAAAATAATGCAATATTTTTCATTAATTTCTATCATTGAAGATTGTGCTTGAAGAGATAAGACAAAATTAAGGTTAGGGAAATCAAAGAAAAGGAAAAAAATATTTTGGGCAATGAGGAATAAAAATGTTACCTCATATTGTTGTATTTAATAGTTATGAGATATTTACATGATTTTCACCATTAATTTGTTCAATTTTTTTTTTTATTTATCAAAATCCCTACATTAGCTAACATTTTAAAAGATGAGGGATTAAGTTGGCTTATTCATATACATAATGGACAAATTAATTGAAGCATACCCCAAAAATAAAGGATCAAAATTATATTTTCCTAAAACAATAATCAGAATAAATACTAAATAGATATTGAGATGAGAGAATACTGAAATATTGTTAAATCATACATTGGTTGTGATGACTTTTCAAGTTTTACTGGATTGATAATCCAATAATGTATTGTTAAACTTAAAAAGTTATGTATATAAAGTTGGGAGGAAGTTAAGAGAAGAGATGTAGAAAACAAGATATTCAGTATCTTATTCCGTAAATGGTAATGTCCTATTTATAAGAATAAGAATAAACATTTGAGTTGCAAAACAAGCCAACAATATAATATGTATCTACACATGAATATAAACAAGACTTATCAAATAACGTAAACATTCACTATTACCTATTATTTTTTCGAATAAATATCTACTATAAGCAGTATTTATAACAAAAAAGAAATAGAACTAAAACTTAGCTTTTGTTATGTATTTCTTGGGCTTTATTTTATTTCTTGGGTTGAATCATTTATTTCTTGGATTGTATATTGTTTTCTTGGATTGATTTGCATTTGTTTTACGTCATGGGCTCTCTTTTATTGCCTCAAGTTTCCCTCAACCTAACTTTGTTTCAGGTTACAAGTTTAACTTAGCGGGTTGAGTATGTTAATATTTAATGGGTTTGGTTTCATGGGCTGACCTCATTTCTAATTGCTAAGGGTTTAGTTAACTAACGGGCTGGTGAGGTGTTGGCTATTGGATTTTCTTGGGCTAATTTTATAAATGGTTAGTTTCAAATTTAGGCTTATTTTAACAATGGCTTGTTTATAGAGTTTTTTAAATTTCCTTTTAGTTGGTCCATATTGATTTTGAATTAGTTTTTAATACTGGTTTGTATATTAAAACTAGTACAATCCACAACCGGTGCTCACTATTTTTCTTCAAATTTTAATTACCTATTGATACAAAATATTAACGTTATTATTTATTGACACAAAATATTGATGTCATAAAAGAGTGGGTATATTTAACCATATATCCATAAACAAAATTAGTAGTAACAAATATAAAATTTTGAAACAATTAGCCACTCAGTTTCATTTGCTTTTAGTAGTAGTTGAATATCTTTTGTAGAAAGATATTTCTATGCAAAGATGTTGCTCTAAAATTATGCATACGAATGGAGAATGTTTTGAATAAATCATGCAATATGGTTGTGGTTGGTCTGCACTTCTATGACCAAATAATGCAAGTGAACTTATATATTGCATGCATGATTTGTTCACTATATCGTTGATTTACATGCTAAAAGAGATGTTAGGAAATTCAACTATATCCTGGTACATATTTCAGATGCATTATAATAATAAAGATAATAGTAGTGCTTTCTATTTGCAAGTGCTAAGCACTTAGTTAAATAGCTTTACATATAACAGTCTTAAGAGATTTCAAGTTAAGTTACAGAATGACATGCTGCAATTCAATGTTATACATGCTTATTAAGGTCTTTTTTATCTTTTTTTCTCTCTCTAAAATTGCTTCTTAATAGTGATTCCTTCTCAACCTATTCCTAGGGGGACAACCGGACAAGCACCTCTTTCTTTTGTTGCAGTACTTGAGGGAAATCATGCTCTAGAGGTTAGTCAAGTGTCCAATGGAGAGGAGAACTAGGAGAGTAAGTTGAAGCCATTGTACCAATTTAAAGGTGAACCAACAATATTTTTTACTAATAACGAGATCAACCAACTTGTTGAACTCTTCAAGTTTGCTTTGGTTGGGCAGTTTGATAGAGGAAGACCATCTATAGAAGTGCTGCATAAAAGCTTTCATACCATAGGTTTCAAGGGGGAAATCTATCTTGGTTTGGTAGATCAAAAACATATTCTGATAAGGTTTGCTTTGGAGGTAGACTTCTTAGATGTTGGCTTAAGAACACTTGGTTCGTAAATGGATTTCACATGAAAGTGTTCACGTGGACTCCATGGTTTCAGTCGGATACGAAGCCTTAAATTGTTCCTACATATATTTCATTTGAAAATTTGCCAGCGTGATTTTTTTCAAAAAAAAAAAAAAAAAAAAACATTGTTTTCTCACTAGCTCAGGCAGTAGGTCATCCATTAAAGATTTATGTGGCTACTTCAACTTTTAATCGGCCTAGTGTTGCTAAAGTGTGCGTGGAAGTTGATCTCCTTGCTGATTTGCCTACTAGAGTTTGGCTAGGAATAGGGGATGCCCCTAGAAAATGGCAAAGTTTACCTAAGAAGATATTCGAGAAATTTCTAAAATCGTGCTTCTTTTCAAAATTGTTCTTTTTTATTTCTATTCCAAAATGCAATTCCGGACTTTTTTTTTTTTTTTTTTTAAAAATTTTTTTGGAAGACCTCGCATTCAGCGAATGCGAGGTCTTCTTAATTTTAAAAAGAATTGACCTCGCATTGACCTTTATCTCGCAGAAGATAAATCCCCAAATTAAAAAAAAAAAAAAAACCTTCCTCCCAAATATGGGAGGTTATGTCAAAATTTTATCAAAAATACGATAAATTAATAAATTTGCGGGTTTGCACATTTCATGATGTTCGCGTACTATTTCGTTAATGTTATAGTTTATGATTTAAAGATAATGGTTTACTATTCCCAAATATCGTACTACTTCGTTAATGTTATAGTTTATAATTTACGGTTTAGTATTTAAATAATTTTATCTTACAGTCAAATCCTTCATCTTTCTATTTTTGTAATAGTGCACAATTTCCATTCGCAATATATACATAGTCAAATTTGCTAAATCCTTCATTTTTCTATTTTTGTAATAGTGCACAATTTCCTTTCGCAATATACATAGTCAAATTTGCTAAATCCTAAAAAAAAAAAAAAAATTCATTACCTCGCATTTTTTAAATGTGAGGTTAAAATATATATATATATATATATATATATATATATATATAATATATACATAGTCAAAATTGCTAAATCCTAAAAAAAAAAAAAAAAATTGATGACCTCGCATTTTTTAAATGCGAGGTTTGAAAAAAAAAAAAAATTTATTCAGACCTCGCATTCGGGGGAATGCGAGGTCAGTCAAATTGACCTCGCATTCTGAGAATGCGAGGTCAATTTTTTTTTTAAATTAAGAAGACCTCGCATTCGGTGAATGCGAGGTCTTCCAATTTTTTTTTAATTTTTTTTTATAAAAAAAAAAAAAAATTTCTTGTGCGAGTATAAGAGTCCGGAATTGCATTTTAGAATAGGGTTAAAAAAAGAACAATTTTGAAAAGAAGCACGATTTTAGAAATTTCTCTAAGATATTCCTATCCATTGCAAGAAATGTTGCAAGGTAGGTCATGTAATTATAGAATGTCCATTGTAGTTGTGGAGGCTTCAAAATAGCCTCATGCAAAATATAATCAATAGGAGATTCTTTATCAGTATAAAAAAAAAATTGAAGAAGACCCCAGAAACCATAATGGGTGACCAAGGGCCTATAAAAGGCGATAAGGGGAAAAGTGTTTAAAAAAGATGATGGGGTGTAGTGAAAAAATGATTTCAAATTAAAAAAATCAATCAACTCTAGAAGAAGCTAGATAATGCAGTTAATATGATTGATATCCTAGAATCTGGTAGAGAATCTCAGCCTGAACAATATCCTATAATTGTGAAAGATAAACAGTTACCTAGTCAGCCTGGGATAGCGCTAACAACTCGTAGAAAAATAGTCCTAACTTGGACGATAATTAGTATGAGTTGAATGGGGCATCTAACAAGGATGGGGATCATTCTTTCTCAGATTTTGAGGTTTTGGAGAGCTTGGATCTTGATAAATCCAAACATATTGCAGTCCGGAAGGACTTTCTTAACAAGATCTCAAAGAAGTCATTGCCTGCCCTAGAGCAGGCAATTATAGAGGTTAAAAAGAGACCAAGAAAGAGGAAGAAGGGCATGCAAATAGTGGTGGTATCATCTGTGCTGACCAGAAATATTGCCATCTAATAATCCAGATTCTCAATGAATTACATAATTTAGAATATTAGAGGCATTACGAAAAAAATGATTTCTTTTAGGAGATTAAAGAAGCTTGCTAGGATGAATAACATTTCTTTTATTGCACTTTTAGAACCTACACTTGGAGCTAATAAAGCTACAGAGCTACAGAAAAAGATAGGGTTTGATTCTTCTTTTAGTAATGCTACTAATACTATTTGGTTATTCTAGAAGAATTCTTTTAGTATAAACATTCTTGCTTCTGAAGTCCATGTGGTACATTTGACTATGAATTGTAATGCTTTTTTGAAACCAGTGGCCTTATCTATTTTTTATGCTAAATGTACAACTCTTGAAAGGAGAGAGTTGTAGGGCAGTTTAATAAATTTCTCAGAAGGTTGGAAAGACCCATTGACAGTGGGAGGGGACTTTAATGTCATCAAATTAATAGAAGAGTATAAGGGGCATCTCAGCCAGATGGAAGAAGTACTACTGAATTCACTAATACTCTAAATCATTGTAGCTTACCGAACCTTCCTTACTCTAGTTCTACCTTTACTCGATATGCAACAAGATGCTTTCACATGGGAGATCTATTTAGAAGAAGGTAGATAGGGCGGTTTGCAATCAGCAGCTAGTTGATTATTTTTATCAAGTTTCTATCTGTCATTTGAATAGAACTAGTCCTGAATACTCTCTTATGATTTTCACCTGACAAATATCATATTTCTCTGGTCCTAAGTTATTCAAATTCTTGAATGATTGGATCAATTACCCAACATTTATGAATATTGTCAAAGCAAACTGGAAACAATATTGTAATGGCAATGCTCTTCAAAAGTTTGCAGCTAAACTTAAATGATTAAAGTTTGACCTCAAAGTTTGGAACAAGAGCCATTTTGGAGATATTTTTCAAAGATTAAGGGAGGGGGAAGAATCTGTTAGCCAGCTTGAAGATTTGTATAAGGCTGATCCCAGTCAAGTCAATAAGCTCTCTTTGGCCAAGAATAAGGCTTTTCTTCATAAATCCTTAGTTGAGGAGGAGTCTTGTTGGAAACAAAAAGCTAACATTAAGTGGCTTCAAGTGGGAAACAAGAGACGCAACTCTAAATGCTTTCATTCTTCTCTACAAGTAAAAAGGAATAATCTTTGTATTAGAAGATTGAAGAATTCTAATGGGAATTGGATTGAAGATAGGGAAGAATTGTGTTCCCAGGCAGTTCATTTCTTTGAAAAGTTATTAACTATTGATGAGATAGATGATGATGCTCAATTACTGGAGGTTATCCCCTCTAGATTGACTGATGAGGATAATGTAGATATAATTTTTCTGCCTTCTATGGAGGAATTGAAAGAAGTGATTTTCTGATTAAGTGCAAATATTGAAGTGGGGTAGATAGTTTTAATGGTTTTTTTTATAAGGTTTGTTGTGATATTACATCTTCTGACTTACTGGAGGCAGCTCTGGAGTTTTTCCAAGGAAAATTTCTCCTTATATCAATCACCAGTGCACTTATGTGTCTTATTTCTAAAGTTCGAAATCCATCCAACTTTAGTGAATTTAGGCCTATAAGTCTTTGTACTGTGTCAAATACAATTTTTTCCACAGCTTATGGCTAACTGGTTGAAGACCATCCTGCCAAGACTAATATCTAAAGAGCAAAGTGGATTTGTTCATGGCATGAATATTTCAGATAATGTTCTCTTAGCTCAGGAATTGGTGGAGCATATTGATAAGAAACATAGATGGGGGAACATGATTCTCGAGCTAGACATGGCTAAAGCATTTCATAGAGTTTCTCGGAAATTCTTAGAAATTCTTATATTTTGTGTTGAGAAGATTTGGTTTTGCAAATCTTATATCTCCTTATTGGCCAGCTGCATGAAATCTAATTGGCTTTCCATTATATTCAATGGATGCCCCTAATGGATTTTTTAAGTCTACTAGGGCAGCTAAGAAAAAAGATCCTGTCTCTTCTTACCTTTTTTATTTTGCCGCTGAAGTGTTTATTAGAGAAATAAATGGTTATTTGAGGAAGGAAAGATTGGTTACTATGCAACCACAAGAAACTGTGTTCTAGTGACTTATTTATCATATGTTGATGACATTATTTATTGTGTTCCTGAATGGGGAAAAAATCAGCGAAAAAACTTGAAAATTCAATCAGAGATATGAGGCTCGGGCCATTCCGCAAATAGAGACAGGAGTAATTTCGTTATCTCATCTAAACTCAGCAATGCGAGAGCCAGGCTCATTCCAAGATTAATAGTGTTTGTAAAAAATGAGCTTTCTTTAATCTATCTTGGTTGCCCATGGAAAAAATGGAAGAAAGAATCATAATCTTTTTCAACCAATGATTGACAACATAAATCAGAAAGTGATTGGTTGGAAAGCGAAACTTCTTTCTCTGGGGGGAAGACTTTTGTTAATAAAGCGTGTATTGGGCTCCATTCCTATATATCTTCTGTTTGTACTTACTCTACCTCCTCTCCAAACCATAATTATAGAGATTGAAAATCTTTTTACAAACTTCTTTTGGGGTGTCTTAAATCTGGAGTAAAAGATTGCATTAAAGAAGATGCTTAGCTTTGGTCTACCCTGCCCTAGAAAATGGATTAGGGTCTTTAAAGCCTTTGCCAGGTTGTCCATGGGATGTCTATGAACTATGGTAGAATTTCAGGATTAGGGATTCACTTTGGAGCAAAGTATTGAGGTCGAAATATACTGCAAATTGTAATCACCCTTGCATGATGGAGGTTTCTACATTGGCTTCACCACTATGGAAAAGGATGATTATAGTGAAGAATGATGTAGAAGATCTCTTTTTGTCAAAGTCAGTAGAAGGAAGGCTTCCTTCTATTTTTATTGGTGGGGATGAAGAGGATTTACCCCTACTATTGAGACTCCTTTTAAGGATTTGCCTTTAAATCGAACTTGGCATGGAGATGGCCGAGATATCTTATGGTTGAAAGGAAAAGAGGTGCACCTATCCAATACTGAGGATGTTTGGATTTTGGAAAGCACTTCCACTGGCAAGTTCACAATTAGTTTAGCAATGAAAAAGTGCTTTGAAGAAGGTTCCTATTTGTTCTCTAGGAAGATGATTTGGGATGCTAGGATTCCTAGGAGACAAAGTCTCGATATTTATGTGGTGACTTCTCAATTCTTTGCTTTCTGTGGAAGACATTATGAGGAGGAAGGGATTTTAGTTTCCATGAAAATGCTTATTTTGTAAATCGGAGGAAACACTGGATCATCATTTTTCTTCATTGTACTTTGGCTACACATGTCTAGAATTCCTTTGAGATGAGATTTTAGACAAACTTCACTGGACACAACTTGTTTCAGTATTTGAATGGCTGGTGGTTGAACTTTACTCAAACCTCTGTATCAAACATCTCTACAAATTGATCCCCTTCCTTGCTTGTTGGGAAATATGGAAAGCAAGAAATAAGAAATTTTATGAAGGAATTTAGAGTACAGTTCTTGGTATATGTTCAATTGTGGAAGGCCTTCTTCATTCACTATGTACAGATTTTCCATTTCTAGTCATGCTTGAGGTAATTGTGCAAATTATCCTTCTGCATGGATACATTCTCAGGTGCACAGGCAGCCAAGAAGAATTCGGATGTAGTGGAATGGAATCCACCTCCAAACTCATTTCACAAGCTCAATTCAGCTAGTGCATATAAGGGAAAGATTGGAACGGCTACTAAGAGAGGTGTGATTCGAGATTTTAATGGTTTCCTAGTTGCTGGTTTCTCTTCTTTGTATCCAAATGTGGATCAAAGCTTGAAGGCTAAGGCTTTGGCTCTTTTGGATGTTTCAAATTATGTAGACAACTTTGTTTTTCAGAATATTATCATTGAAATGGACTCACAGGTTTAGATGAAGGTTCTCAACAATTTGGCAAGCTTTCCTTGGAGGATTGATCTTACTATTCAAAGGTGTTTCTCTTTGATCTAAGGCATAACTTGTATTGTGCAACATAATTTTAGGAAAGCTAATAAGGTTGCAGACTTCTTAGCTAATCTTAGTAGCTTGGATCATGGCCAAAAAAAGGTATGCTAAACCATAATTTCTCCTCAATTGCTAAATCACTAACTAACTTAGATAGGAATGGTTGAAAAAATGTAAGATTAAGGAGTTAGTTTTCAATTTGCTTCTAGGGTTTCAAAGGGTATGTCTTTGATCCCTTTCATTTTGATGGAGATTTTGACCTCATCCCCTTCCTTGTATTTATTTTGGAGTATTAATAAAACTTGGGAGTAGCATCCTCCACTAGGCTTCGGTGGTTAGCTAATAAAAAAAATTAAGTTACATATTTCATGTCGATTGTTTGCTTTCAAAAATTCATATGCTAATATTCATATTCACATTATATGATCCATTAGATTTCATTTTCATTAAAAACAAAATGGATCACAATTTGAAGGAACAAAACCAAATTTCAAAAAAACCAAATTTCAAAGTTTTGCCCAATTTAGCAACACATCAACCTTACAGATATTCAGTCTAAACCAAATACATCAAACTCAGCTTTAGTTGTCTCTATTCTTCTTGGATGGGCTCTATGCAGCAACATTTGGCAAAAACAAAAATTTGTTTCCATTGAACAGTATATCAACTTTTTATGACTTGGCAACCTCAAAGCACCAAAAAAAAAAAAAAAAAAAGAGTTTTGGTCTTTTAACAACACTATCATTGTAAAACAAAAGTAGGAACAAATCTTGTTTGAGAACTAAAGAAAATTTTTAAATAAAAAATATAGACTCATACGAATAGGAAAAAGTTACGAATTTTGTATAACTAAAAAAATTTAAAAACAAAATTAATTCAACCAGCTTAATTTTCATGAACCCAACATTACCAAATTAGTATTATGAAACTTCCTATCTTCAAAAGGCTATGTGAATATAGAGTAGCACATAAAACACATAAATATTCAAACCAATAAGTGATAGTATTTTTAAAGTGAAAATTACACCAATATAAAATGGCTAACATTATATATTTCTACTTATTCCATATTAGCACAATAAAAGTTTGTTTCTATGTGCCAGTATAATGACCTTTTCATTTACTAAGGGTAAATGCAGTAAACAATGTGATTTAGTCCTTTAACAATCTTACTTGGGTAGGACTTTCATCCAAGGAAGAAACATAGATTTTTGGACACTAAAGATACTCTTAAATTCTAGAAATTCTCCTCACAGGTATAAGAAAAATTTGCCAAACATGTAGCACTTCAAACAGGAGGTTTGCAATTTATCCAACTCACTTATCATGGACTTATCACTATTTTAAACTTGTTTTTTGGCAAAATCACAAGTACCTTTGTGGGGTCAGATACCGTTATATTGATTAAGTAAAATAAAATTACAAGGAAGGCGACTAGGCTAAAACCTCCTAAAAGGTTCAAATTACAAATAATCCTAACTGTAGGAGGAAAAGCAAGTCCTATACAGTGCGAAATGTTAATGTTTTTCATCACAAATACACGAATTGAAGGGAATGCTGTCGCATCCAATTTAGCTTGTTCAAAAGTGCCTTAAGAATAGTACATGAACAACTTAAATATTTATGTTGATAATCATACTCCATCCATTCCATTATTTTGCTGCAGTTTGACTTTTTTAATCAAACAGGACAATTTTATAAACTTATGAATTTATATAACTTTACTCGATTTTTAATGAAATTTATTCAACAAAAGAGAAATTTATATCAAATATTAACACATGAAACTTTAAAATTTTAACAAAGTTAAAGATATCTATATAAAATTAAGCTATGAAAAATTAATGTGTTGACCATAAAATTTGAATAGTGATAACTTTAATACGACGAAGGTAGCATTATTTTTTGGTGTAATTCTTTGCTTCCATTTTGAGTCTTTCTCATAGCCTCCACCTAAGAAACTTCAAGCATTAATTCTAATAAAAAGTGCACTAAGAATATCCATATTATGACTTTTGCTTTTATGAAACTATAAGTGATATCTTATATTTTACCCACAAAATCAATGATATTTGGGTAGATTTTACCTGATTTACTAGTCGTATTTTATGATTTAGTGTTATTTGTTGTTTTTGTATGTGATAAAGTAAAAGTATGGCTTTGGTAGTACTTTCTGCTAATTTTGATATCATTTAGTACTTATGCTTGTTATTTTGGTAACTTTTGTAGGCTAAATAGAAGAGATAAAATGTAGAAATGAAGAGTTGAGAAGTTTGGGCACAAAAGGGCAATTCTAAAGAATTGTAGTACAAGCAGCCAATATTCGGACCGAGGTGCCATATTTTGAACATTGCAATCTCAAAACCTTGTCGAAGAAATCTAATTACAAGTATATTGTGAATACTAAAACCGTGCTACAGAGTTCAAGAGAGTAAAAATCTACACTGCAATCCAAGAATCAATTTTATGTGTAATTTTTAACAAGTGTTGGTTAAACTTGAGCATCAAGTCTTGTATATTTAGCTTAATTAGGAAAGAGAGTCTTGTATATTTCACTTTAATTTGAAGTAATTTCTTTATTTAATTTCTTGTCTTAAATTTTTGTAATTTACTTTCTTTCTTAGTTAAATTTAGTGAGCTTTTTGTTAGTTTTGATTTAGCATGAAAACTTGTTATTTTTCATTTCATTTGAATAATGATTAAATGGAGTTAATATTTTCATGACCATTTTGTTCATGCTTGCTTTCTTAATTATGGATAACTGAATTGCTTGGATTGGAGCAAGGAGATGTGAATCTTTATGAGGAAATGATTAAATTGCTTGGATAATGTGAGAAGTGGTGGAAGAATTAAGTATTTTTTGAAGTTTTATTTCCAGGGTTTGAGAAGGTGACCAACTTTTTCGAATCCATTCATGATTCTAGGCAAAATACGAAAGTTGCATCCTAGGTTTAAACCAATCAATATCTAGATTAAGTAAGATAGTGGTCCGGCCAAAATATTTCTTCCTAGTTAGCTCAAAAGGTTCATGATGTGAATTAGAAATCAATTGCCCAGGTAAGAAGTTGATTCACATTGGAAGAAAGCTCTTAATTTGACTCCATCAATCCATTAGCCAAGCAATATGACCTACGTTTAGAAGAACATTTCTGAAACCCAATCCCTTATCTTTATATTTGAAAACTAGTGCATTGCTTGTTGATTATTTGTTAAATTTTTAATTGAGTTATTTCTTTCAAATGCTTTATTTTAGGAAAGGTATCCCAATTTTACTCTATTTTGTTATTTCAATAGCAACATATTCCTAAGTCTAGTAGTTGTAAGCAAATCTTCGAGGGAACGACCCTCTCACCCTAACTACTATCGCACTCTGCATACTTGCAAAAGTAGGTGGTCAAGTTTGCAAGCGGAAGGTAGATTTTAACTTGGTGACTATATTGAGAAATATGCCTCAACAATAAGACAATATGTTTTCCACATATGAGGACCCACTAAAGCAAACTCAATGATCAATAAAACATAAAATGACCCCATGATAACTCAAATATATATATATATATATATCTATAAATTCACATATATATATATAACTATGATGTGAAAAGAGATGCTATCCTGTGAAGAATCTTGAACTATTTGTAATTTTCACCCACTACAAAATCCAACCAAAAAGATTCCATGATGACTAAAAAATATAGTCCTTCCCAAAATGAAAATTCTTAAAGGTCTACCACCTACTTTAAGGACACCAAAAAAATAGATACAGAGTACAACATAAATTTGTTACTCAATCTTATTAACAAAACACCTCATATGCATTTCATAAGAAACAAGAGAAACGTGATCGTCGAGTCAAGATCAACCCCAAGAATACACAAATAAGAATTTTTCACCGATAAAGCATCCTAAAATAAGTAATTGTTTTAGCCAAAAAAATATGTAATTGTTGCAGTTCTTAGCTTTTTTTCCCCATTGTACCTTCTAAAATATTGTTAGTGTTGCATACTAGAATGAATGTAGTCAAAATATCAAGCTAGCTAAGCCAAAAGGTTAAGATTTAGTAGCTACATAATAAAGCCGAAAGGAAAGTATCAAGAAAGTATGAAAACACATTTTTTCTACATATTCTCTTAAACTTACTTCAAAAGTAGACTACAATGAACGTGAATGTTTCCTTTTACATCAAAATTCATGGATATCAATAGACCTTAAAAATTTGAAACATCGCCCGATGTTACTGTCATCTATTACAGGCCGATGCTATCTCTTTGTAGCTGAGGTTATAGGTTGTAGAAATAATTAATGAAGTTAGAGGACTTATGGAAATCTTTTAGGAATCATAGAGGATATGGAGATCTATTGGGAATCAGAAGCCAGAAAACCAATCATTTGAAGATGCAAATCATTTGCAATGAAAGTATAAAAGTGAAAATGCTAAAACTTTCGCCATAGGGCTGGTGAAAAATGAAGACATTACATGAATATATAATAAAAAATACTCAAGAAATAACCCATTAAGAAAAAATAAAAAGCCAAAAAATAAATTAAACCATTCTTTTTGTTTCCTTGAGTTTCTTGAAGCAGAGGGTGCAGTGTCAACCTACATATTAAAATCCAAAGTTTTAAAATAGAAAACATATTTTTAATGAAGAAAGAAAAATCAAAATGCTACCTTCTTGGACGATGTAGGAGCCAACAAACTTTCTAACTATGTCATTGATCTCTACCATCTATTTCAGGAGGTGAAACAAAACAAATAGATCAAGATCAAGTTACTATGAAAACAATAACTGGAATAAAAGAACAAAAATTAAAAAAAAAGTAAAAAAAAAAAATAGTAAGAGAAGAAAGAAGAGACAAGACAGAGATAGAGACTAAGAATCGAGAACGAGAATTGACGATATGTCTGGGGTTTTCACTTTGTTTAGTTAATGTGTATGGTTGGTAAGTGGGTACAAGTAATAGCAAAAAAATACAAAAATATTTTTATGTTGTTAATTGGTAAATGAACTTTTCTCATTCCATTACAATCACAACACAAATTGACCAGATTACCCATAAACAGAATGCTATTGTTCTTGACAAAGGGTAAATGGTGAAATTATTGGGCAAAAAAAAAAAAAAAAGAGTAATAACAAATGTGTTAGAAAGAAATTAATTTGGTTGTCAATTTGATTTCATGTGCCACACGGATGTAAGGTACAAATAACTCCTCATTTTAGGGAAAAAAGCAACAAGTCTCTGTTATATAAATGTAAATCTTCTTGTACTTAAAGTTGATATGAAGAACAAAATGAAAGATGGTGGTTGTAGAAAGTGATAAAAAACTTATAAGAGGAAGTACAAAGGATGGGGGTAAAAATACGAGAAAGTAGGACAAGTTGTAGTTGTTGTCAATCTATAAATTTGAAACTAAATATATCATCATATCAAATCCAACAGTTATTATAGAAAATTTTTACACCAAGTGTTGATCCAACCCATCTAAGATGTCTATACAACTCGTGTAATAGGTATTATAGGCATTGATCCAATAGGTAATGACCCAATAACATGTAAAGGAATGGGTCAAATATCTTCTTTAATCAAATACACAATCTTTCAAAATATATCACTTGCTTGCCTACATAGTTTTGTTAAGGGACCCAAAAGAAAGCTAGCCCAATTTAAATTCCTTTTTCACAACCAAAAGTAGCCTTTGTAATAAAAAGTAGCCTTTATTCATAAAAAAGGTTCATGAATAGTTTGTAACTATTTGACCTCGAAAGTTCTTTATTTCAAGGGTGATATAGTTAATAAATGTCTTTTTTCTATACAAAATGAACTTTTTAAAATTGGAATAAAATAGGTATTTATAGTAAAACCCTAAATAGTTTGACATTGTTTGATCTCATGTTTACTATTCTTGGGCAAACAGTCATTTAACCAATTTAAATGAAATCATTCAACACCCTTCAATATCTCAAGTTCATCCACATCGTATAGATCAGTGAAGACACACTAGAAGATGGCCTCTTTTGATCTTATTGGTAGAATAGCTAAACTTGGTTGTGCAATGCACAGCTAGGGCCCACTATTTTTGTTCCATAACTTACACTTATAGGTACTTAGGTAAATGTTTATGAACAAGAGAAATAATCAAAGAAACTAAAAAAATTCAACATTTAGGATGTATTGAGAAGATGATTCAACATGAGCCATATACGTTATTTTTTGGAGCAAAAAATAAATTATATTGATGCTCAAAATGCATGAAAAGCTCCAGCATTAGAGACTTTTTACGAAATCAGCTTACAAGAAATGAAACAAAATAACATTTACTACCAAATGAAAACAATCTATTCAAAACACTTTAGAGCTATTCCTTATTCCAAGCCAATGCTATTCGTTATTCCAAGCCAATTTTCAAATGTCTTCTTGTTCTCGAAATTTTATCCCATCATATTTTTCACAGTATGCTACAGTATTCACCCACCCCCCATAACATATGCTAATTTCTGCTTGAAGATTACCTCATTTCTAACTTTCCAAATCTCAAAACACTGGTAGAAAGAGGTAGCCTCTTGAATTTATCCTCAAAGCCATTAGACTTCCAATATTTGATAGCCATTTAATCTTTTCATTCTAGTTACAGCTTTTTTGTATGCCAGGTATACAGTTTGGACTTTGTTCCATATGCTTCTTGATATTTGGCAATTAGATATACTATTTGCGAGCACTTGAAATGAAAATTCAAAACTGTTGATAACTTGTTGCACTAGAAATGAATTATAAAGAAATAAGAAGATGAAATTTAGAGACAAGATGGTGTATCAGATATGTAGATCAAAATCACAAGTAGTAAATAACAGGGTTTTGAAACCCAAACCGGACTGGTCGGTTCAACCATTTAAACTACAAATCAGAAAAGACACTAGTCCGATTGAGTCTAATAGCCAAAAATTGGTCAAAACCAGTAAAATCGAAGAACCGTTATGAACTAGTAAGAACCTGTTATGGCTAGTTCTTTGAACTGTGTCGCCAAAATCAACCGCAACAACTATGACACATATCACATTACTCCACCAACCTTCTTTTCTCCTAAAACAAATCATCTCCATACAATATTAATGAAGTAATAATGGAAATAATCAATTTATTACCTTACTCTGGTTGTTTTCACTCAAAAATCATAACCACAAATTAATCTATCTTACTTTTTTGGGCAAATCCAAGAAGAGAAAGGGGGGAATGGGATCAGAAGGAAATGAGAATCAAGAGGATTATGGAGAAGGCAGGAGGAGAAGGGAAGTTAGAGGCGGAGAAGGAGTGAGAAGGAAAATACTGAGAAAGGACTAGGAAAAGGGGGATGGGAAGTGGAGCAACGGAAAAGAAGGGAAGGGGGTAAGGGAGATGGGAGATTGGGGAGAAAAGAGAGTTAAGATTAAAAAAAATAGGGCTTTCAAGGGAAAACTATCAATATATAAAAATGAAATAAAGAGTTTCAAAAATTTTGTTGATTGAGAGATTTGAACTTTTGACCTTAAGTGAAAAGGCCAGAGCAACATAACCAACTCAGCTGCTCAAATCATTTGTTACGATTTGCATTTTTAAATATTTAATATAAATTATGACCTGTCTAGTTTAATCGGTTGAACTGCGAACCGAAAACCCTAACAGTTCACTTACCGAGTTTTAAAACATTGGTAAATAACTCCAAATAGGTGATGATAGGAAAATAACAAATATTTGTTGCATGAAACCAAAAGTGAAGCTAACTACTTAAGATACACAATAGAAACCTCTTTTCTATATAGTTGACCGCCTCTACTTTTCATCAACATGTCCAACTTAAGGAATCTCATCTTAACTTCTAAACATCTAAGCTCAACTTCTTCAACTACATCATCACCAAAGAATACATATTGTGATGCATGAAATAGAGCATGCGTGTCCTGCATTATTAAGCTCCAGAGCTGAAGATTAATACCAAGACACGCAACATGCATAAAATGAAACAAATTAAGTTTCATAGACTTTAGTAGAATATATCTAATTCTAATGAAAGATAATTAGCCCTAAAAGAAACAAGTATAAACAAAACCCGATTCCACACAACTTGAAATCTTACCATCATTTCTTCAAATAATTTGAATAGTGTGCACGAGAAATGAAATCTACCAAAAGAAAATAGTTAAATCTTAAATGAGAGAAATTCTACCTGAGTTCCTAAATGCTTAATCTTATCCAACAAAAAAAAATATATCAATGTTCTAGAAACAGAAAAGAAATGCTTTCAGAATAGAATCATTTATCTTGAATTCGTCTATTTATGTAGAATTTCATCTACATAATTCCAAAGCAAGAATTGTTTAGATGTTTAGTATTGAATTCATTTGAACAAATAAAAATAAATTAATTGACATACTGGGAAATATTGATGCTCATATTAATATTTTTGAACTTGACAATCTCCATATTAAGCAATATAATCTTACATTCTTATTATCCATTTTGTATCCTAGAAATAATCGAGGATAATGAGGCCAATAAATTTGTGATTGATTAGGAATCTTGGTTCGAATCTAGTGAAGTGCAAAGCTCAGCATCCATAATGCACAAGAAATTATTGCCAACATGATGGATTAGAACAAAATTGTTCGAAATCCTAAGGATTGGAGGACTCTCTAATACTACCTTAAAAGCTTTCCATAAAATATTCTTTTACTGAACTATTTAAAAAAGTAAAATTGTCTCTCTAAAAATGAACATAAGACCAAAAAAATTTCTTCTTCAAAAACTAATAAACAAACTAACAAAAACCATAGCCTCTAAAATAGAAAGCTACACCATAAATTTAGATTCTCAAAAGTGTGGAAGAATCCACATAAATGGGCAGAAAGCAAGTTAAACTAAGAATAGTTGCAATGAAACATTCAAACAAAGCTACTAATGAAATTCACTAATAAAATTTGGGATTAATAACACTTTGCCCCCGAACTAGGTGGGTAATTACACTTTGTTCCAGTGAACTATAGAAATATATACTTTGTCCCTTATTGACACTATTCATCTATTACTAATATTAAAATCATTAAGACAATCTAGTTAAATGACTAAAATACCTTAGTATAGCTTGATTTCTTATGTCTTTAAATTTTGATAGTGATATGATAATTATGTAAAAACAAAAAAACAAAAATAAACTATATAATATTTCAATATAATCTATATTAATATATTTCTTGGTCATATTTTTAAAATTTTTTAATTTCATTTTATATTATTTAGAATTTGAATGTTTAACTGTAGTGATTGAACAACTCCTAAACAGGCTTATTTTCTATTGAATCAAATTTTTCTTTAAAGTTATTGTACGAAAATATATTTCCTACAAAATTTTATGATTTTTTTTATATCTCTTCGTATTTTGTATTTTTAATATTTAACTTAACGTTTGCAAATTGCGATGTCGGATATAATAATTCAACTTTTTCTCACATTTTCACTCCCTAAAGTCAAAGATATTAATGTGTTATTATGTTTTATTTTTCCTAATTTTTTTATAACTATTGACATGAAATTAAATACATGAAAAATTAAAATACAATAATAAGGGTATTTCAGTTATTTAACTAAATTTTCTTAATATTTTAAATTTTTTAAAGGATGAATAATGTGAATAGGGGGCAAAGTATAATATTTTATAGTGTAGGGGGGCAAAGTATAATTATTCACCTAGTTCAAAGGGGCAAAGTATTATTAACCCTAAAATTTATTTAGCTAAATTTCTTTCCCAACTCCTGAATCTTGAATAATGACTTAAATAAGCTATAATATCCAAGTAAACATCCAAATCATACTTCAGTCTAATTTCTTATGGCTGTTATAGATACCAGTTGAAAGTAAGTAATGCATGCTAAGTGTAGTATCAAATTCAACAACCATTCAAGTAATAAAACCACCTACAAATATTTAGACTACAATCCATACTCATGCAAGTATACGGGGAAGATTTGTAGTAAGTGACGAGGGGATTGTTCCCATGAGGATTTTCTTAGGAGCAATTACTAGGACTATCGGGAGACTTGTGCTATCTAGACAATCAATCAATAGGATAAAAGGATTAAAACTAAGTAATCAAAGTAAGTAATAATTGAAGTAAAATGATTAACTAGCAACAATAATGAAAAAGGGATTGAGTGCCTATGAAAACATACTTTCTACAAGGTAGTTACATCAATTGGTTGACCAATCATTGTGTTAAATTAGGGCTTCCCTCCCAAATGTAAATCAATCCCTCGTCTAAACTCGTGATTCTAAGGCTAAAAATTAAAATAGATTTCAAGAAATTAACTAGAAAAAATAGCACATCAATGAGCCAACTACTAACATTCCCAATCAAATAGTAAACTATTCTAAGAATTAATACTCAACTTTCATAATTTGTGTTAAAACTCACTAAATTGGTTTAAGAAATGGCTCTCTTCTCTCAATAAAACTCAATAAGTACCAATGTATATAAAATAACATAAAAGTAATACTAAAAATCTAATATTACTCTAATACATCGAAAAATGCTACTAAGCACTAAATTAAAGGAAAAACAAAGATAAAAACACATAAACTAGAAAAATACTATCAAAATACAATGATTTTTAGAAGTAAAAATAATTTTATTTACTAGAGTGATCAATAAGGAACAACTAAAAGTTATTAACATACCTTACTTTGAGGTAGTTGATACGGAGTAAGTTTAAAGATTCTATCTTCTACAACTATTTATGTTTTCTATAGTTTGATCCTCTAATATATTTTTAAAGAAATTTTTTTGGTTTCATCCTTTACAACTTATTGGCTTGAATAGTCTCATTTTTTCTAATTTTATGTATTTTTAGCAAAAAATTTCTTCTTTAAGTGATAATTCTATAAACATTTGCTCTTTTTCTTAGTTTATTGATTCAAAAATCCAAATATTCACATGCTATCACACATTAAAAAAATGAATGGTAGGAAGAAAAATAAGACTTACCAAGTGAAGAAGAAAAATGAAAAGCTAGAAAATGGATTGGTGTGAAATTTGGGGATAAATGGATGCAAAGAACATCTCAAATCATTTATCTTTCCTACAAAAACTCTAAAACATCATGTCATTGACAAAATCAAGCAGATAAGGGAAAATAAGTGGATCAAACGTTGTAAGAAAAAGAAGATCTCACGGGTGTGAAGAAAGAGAGCAACAAAAGATGAGATAGAATGTGAAAATTATTTACCCATATTTCATGCCTTTCCTCGTCTCGAGCCAATCGCTAGTAGATGGTTATTGTAATCCAGGGGGTGGAAATGAATAAGTATAATCTGAAGACTAACAATTAGACAACACATAAATCCTTGGGTATGCGTTTAAAGTCATGTCCAATCTCCTCTTACATGTCAGGAGTGAAATAGTTCATTCCAGTCCACTCTAGTCTTTATTTACGAAGTTGCCCATCAAGAGTTTGTAACAGTATAAACCATTAGTTTTGTTGTCAGGGTAATACTATAAATTTATTTATTTTTTTACTGAATACACATTACTAAATGTTTTTGAAAAAAAAAAAATTTCCTACAAAACCCCTGAATAGTCTCTAACTATTTTCAACCATTGGTTTAATCTTAAGGGCTCAACAATAATTTTACCACTCTAAATGTATTATTGTTAGAAAATTAAGAAATATGTGTTCCACATGTCAAGGAGATGGAGGAAGCAACAATAAAATTAGTCATATTTTTATCTTATTGGTAGATATTTGGGGCAATAAAATAATAAAAAGGAAAAATATATAAAATATAAAAATGAAAATAAAAAAATCAATGCAAGAAAAATCCAAGAGGAAATAAAGAAGTTTTTTTTTTTAAGAAAAAGAAAATTATAAAAATTAAATAAAAATCAGAAAACAAAAGGGAGGAATGGTGACTTTTTCAAAAATACACTTTTGAAGGTTTTTCGATCAAGGTACAGTAATTTTAACTAAAATCTTTAAAATGAAAAATTATTTTTTAATCTATCCCCTATTTTCTAATATTAAATTGACCTAATAATTCGGTTTTATTTCAACTAAATTCAATTAATTGCAACTAAGTCTCAACATTTTCATAATGAATTTTTTGGCTCATGGACTTTTTGAGATTATCAATTTTGAACATAACTTTTACTAGAGTCTTATTTTAGACCTCTAGACTTTCTAAAATTATGCTTTGGCTCCTAAAACTTTTAGATAATTGCATTTATCTAACTTTTCTAAAATTTTAGTTTGACCCCTTAATTTTGTATAATTCCATTTTCCCTAGAATTTTGGTTAGTTTTATGCTTATGCTCCTAATAATTTAGATTTTGTTCAATTAAAGTCCATACTTGTTTACAATAATTGCTATTTACTTACTTTTAGTGCACGTTAATTCAATTACTAGCTATTTCTTTCATAATTTTGCATAATAATAGTTTTTCTAATCTTAAATAATTCAAGTATTTTATTATTTTTAGTATAGCAATAAGGTTGCTTTTAACTTGTTTATTCATGTTAGTTAGGATAAGAACTCTAACATTTATTTTTGCACCGGGAGGTATACTTTAAAATCCTATCATGTGCAATGTGAATTAAATGCTAATAATTAAAATGATTAATTACATTTTATAGACTTGAATCAACAACTTAGTTTCACATGATAACCCTAGAAAACTAGAGTTATTCATATTCCTTTTCGTATGATTTTTGCACTAGTCTTGACAATTTTGGGTTTATGTGCTTGTTTTCATGCATTTCTATTTCTATATGTTTGTGAGTGTTTTTTCCCATGTTTAACTTTTTATTTATTGTTAGTCACCTTATATTAATGAATGTTCGTGTTTAAATATATATTGCCTTAAGGCTTATGTTTATAGTTATACCTAGTTTCGGCTAGACTAGGGTTCTTTTTATCCGTCTTTAGTTCTAGTATTGTGAGTATTTGGTTTAAGTTTTAATGTGTTATTTTAATGTTATATTATAGATATTAATATGTGGTTTTGTTCTTGGGTTGCGTGAAAAATACTGCTCATCAATCGAACGTCAGACGAAGATTCTCTAAGCGATACAGTGAAACCGCACAAAGCTATTAGGGAGATTTCTCCATTGGCGAAATCATCAGGCCAATTTGTTTGCCTTCGACGAACCTAGACAAAATAGGATGCTCTGTTAGTAAATTCCACAGGCTAAAACAGTTAGCTAATGGCGAACCATGTCGGGAAGAAGCGAAAATTTACTTTTGGCCTATTTTTCATAGGCAAACATGTCCTTGTGCCCTCAAACCCTAGACCTATTATAAATACATGTTTTAGGGTTGATTAGTAGTCATTCCCTAGTCTATTTTCTCCTTCTTTTCTCTTCCCACTGCTTGGGAAGGAATTTCTAGTTCTTGATTCTAGTTTCAAGGTCTTTCAGGGTATAGTTGAATTTTAGTGTTAAAAATTGGTTCTTTGATTTAGTAAGTACTTACTCGATGAGTTATTTATTTGTTTTGATAGTTATTCTAGTTTAGTTAAATCTCTTTCATTGTCATTTTTTCAAATAGTATTTGAGCCAAAAAGAATTGGTACTTGCTAAACCAATTCTTATAGGTTCCACTCTTATTTCTACTATGTATTACTCTGTACACTTGCAGTGTGTGATTTAGTTAATAATAGAGTTAGGTGATTATAAATTTTATAATTAGAAATATTACGTATCAATACTTTGCCCCCTTAGCTCAAATAACATACAGTTTACCCCTTTAAAAGATTCCATGCTATAGAAAATTATAAAAAAAAAAAACGATGCTTAAAACATTTGTTTTGATAAAAATATCCTCCAAAAAACTGTGGGCAAAGTTACTTTCTTTTATTTCATTTCTAATTATTCCATAATATATTCTTTTGATATTTTTATTTCATGACTCTAAAAGAACTTCATGCATTATCGCATTTTCCTTAATCAACTTATACATTGTTTTCTTTATTTACAAAACTAAGTACAACAAAGAGAATTTTGACAACTATTTTCTATTTATTTTCATTTCATAGAAACAAAACATATTAAATATAAATTTAATCAGTAAAATATATTTTAGTAAATACATTTTGTCAAAGAATAACTTTGTCATTATATAATTAATTGTGAATGACAAAAGTTATTTAATTAAAAGATATTTAATTACTAAATATTTGTAAAAATTCTCCCTTTTGCACTTATATTTATAAATAAAGAAAATAATATATAAGTTGATTAAGAAAAGCTGAGCAATTTATGAAGTTCTCTTATAGTCAAGAAATAAAAATTAAAAAGAATATATGAAATCATTAAAAATGAAATAAATAGAAAGTAACTAATTTGTCGACAAATTTTTGGACTATAATTTTGCCAACACAAATAGTATTCTTCCATGAACTTTTCGTATTTACTTGTATTATGGAATATGTCAGAAGGGATAAAGTGTATATTGTTTGAATTTGGGAGATAAAGTACAACTAGAGTGTGAGTTTATGGGATAAATGGTAATAAATCCTAATTAAAATTGCTTTATTTAGTTTTTACTATTAGTGTTTCTTTTATTCTTTAATGTAATTTCATTTTTGTAAAGGCATAAGCTAGCTATAATAGATAGGTTTATTTACTACATGTTTAATTGCTTTCACTAGGTTCAACATGCTAGTCATCATGTTTATATGATTTATGTGTTTATAATTTTAGTAATATTTTAGCAAATACAATTCTTGTAAATATTTTTTGCACTACATTATGCACTAATTTAATACTAATGCAGAAATTCTTATCTTTCACATCTTTACAACATAAAAGTAGAAGTTGAACTTTCGTGTTAGTCCAACGACAGCACAGTAATTCTCCCATCCATTCTTGCTTTTACACGTATTTTCTTGTTTGTTTGCATTATACTAATCCATTAAAACTTAGTATAAACTAGGATTAAATTTTAAAGAAATATGAATTAAACCCCACTACCTATCTTTAAGGGTGCTTAAGATATCTAAACAGTAATCTAACTTTTCCTTTTTCTTAATGGGACCCGAACCTTTTTTATTTTGTTTTCGTAGACTCATCTAATATAGAATTTTCAACTTTTTTATTTTTATTTATCAATTTATTCCAATTTTTTACCCTTTAGTACGTGTTCTAACATTCTTTTCCAAAATCTTTTGAAATTTTCCATTTCCTTTTTTGGTTATGATTAGTATCCACATGCATTCTGTGACACTTCATTATTTACTTATTTATTTATTTAATTTTGAAAAACCCTAATTTAGATTAATTAGGGTTTTAAACTATCGAATTCTAAAATTTCGTTTAGATTTTTTTTTTCCAATATTCTTTTTCAACCTAATAGTACACTTTTTAACCAAAAAACTAATTTATTTTTCTTTTATGGATAACAACGAGGGCACGACATTATGAATTAAATTTTATGAAATCTTTCGTATATCAGGTAATGTCATTTGTTCTAATTTAATCTAAATCATAAAATTTAATATTTCATAAGTTTCAACTAAATCATTTTCAACTAAATCATAATAAACAAGATAAAAAATCAGATCTGTGTATTTGCCCATTGCTTGTATCCAACTTGCAATATAGTATTGTTAGGCAAATATTTAGATAGATCCGGTTTTTAATTCCACTTGTAGACTTTGTAGTGTAGATTAAACTTTAGAGAATCTATGACATCAGCTGATGTAAGCAAGATTCTTTAAGATTT
Source organism: Cinchona pubescens (assembly GCA_025175665.1). Taxonomy (NCBI): domain Eukaryota; kingdom Viridiplantae; phylum Streptophyta; class Magnoliopsida; order Gentianales; family Rubiaceae; genus Cinchona; species Cinchona pubescens. Next base: position 546,807 of record JANKKI010000204.1, read on the forward strand.
AATACTAGCCACAGGGTCTACGAGTCAAAAACTAAATTTACCTAAGTATTTTCCGTATTGTTATATGGTAACGCCAATCCTTTTTTATTTTTATTTTTTGTTTTGGTAATAATGCCTAAATGATAGGAAATTTTTTACATGAATTGGGTTCATGATATAGTGTTATGGATATCTTGATTCATGTCACATCACTTATAACTATCTATTAAAGTGACGTGAAGTGATATGACGAAATATGAATTAAGGGTTAGTATTATGCTATAGAGTCATGAATCCAATTCATGTAAGAATTTTCTTCTAAATGATAGGAAGACTTATGTAGACCTGATTTATGATCTCACTTGTAAATCCTCTAATATAGATTAAATGTTATGAAATCTGTGACATCAACTGATATAAACAAGATTTTATAAAATTTAATCTTGACCGCGAGATCTACAGGTGGGACCAAGACCGGGTTTATGATAATATTTTCCCAAAATGATAATACACTTTTCTTCAGTAACATGACATGACATGAGCAAGCTGATGTGTACAACTCCTATTGGTCAATACACGTCGCCGCTCTTCCCAGCAAAACACAGGTTTCGCTTCTTCAAATGCGCAAGGGGCTTTTCACCTTTGGCAAAGAGGTTTCGCTTCTTCAAATTCAATTCATCAGTCGCGCACGTATTCAACCTGTCAAATCACGCCCTCCCCCAAAAAAAAAAAAATGCGTGGATTGTCGCTTATTCCATTAATATTAATTAGCATAGAGCTTCTTTCAAGTGTTAATGCATTGTATGGTCCCTCAATCCCCGATTGTTCAGTTAAATCCTTCCAATTTTAAGTCCAAGGTAATTATTCAATTTCTCTATGATTTTGTTCTTCTGGGATTGTTCTTTTTCATTTTTGTTTTTGCTTGTTTCTGATATGACAATTGAGATCTAAATCTTGATTTTCTAATTTTGCTGCCATTCCCTCTACTGTCCGAAAATATCCAAATTTGGTTGATTTGCAAAATATATGACAAATCAGTTATTTAAGAATTTGGATAAATTATACTTCAATTTTTTTCTAATGTATAACAAATCAGATATTCAAGAATTTGGATAAATTAAACTTAAAAGTTTTTTTATTTGTACAAGTTGAATGTAACTGCATAATGAGTTGTAGTCTTAACAATATTTCAGTGCTGTAGTTTTGCTGTTCTATTTTTTTTTTTTTCCTATAATTATAATTTAACTGTGTAGCCATGCTAAAACAAAAACCTGATTTTTTTTTTGTCAAAATGTTTAATGTAGTGTTGCTGTAGTTAGTGTTTTGTTATTTAACTGAGTTAGCAGGTTCAAGTTTGTAACTTGTGTTTGATTTTTTTCTTTTATTTCTATTTGTTTGTTTTTTGTTTATTTTTTAATTATTTGTTTGTTTTTGTGGTTGCAGGTTCTTAATTCTAATGGGGTTGTGTTAGTTGAGTTTTTTGCACCTTGGTGTGGTCATTGTAAAGCTCTAACGCCCACTTGGGAGAAAGCAGCTACAGTCTTGAAAGGTGTTGCCACAGTGGCAGCTCTGGATGCTGATGCTCATCAGTCGCTTGCTCAGGTTCGATATTTCTGATTTCCAGTTCCTATTTGAGTGGACTAAATGTAAAACTTGTCATCAGTAGAATGTTGTGGTATTAACTATTATGTTTGGGAAACGATTATACAGCATGATTTGTAGTGTTAATATACTGTCCATCCTGGTTGATATGCCTCAAATGGATGAATGGGTGGTGATGTTGGGTATAGTTGTGATAAGTTTTGATGAACATTCTGATGAAGAATGATTACGAGTCGAAACTAAGAAAGGGTTTGCTATTAGACTACCTCATGATTTTGGAGGCTAAAAAAGTGAGATATTGCTCGTAAAAAAAAAAATTTCTGTGTGAAGAAGCTAAATGAGCATGGTATAGATTGTCTTAACTGTGGAAGTGGCTCACGAGGGTGTTAATAAAATTGTAGAGTCATACTTTGGATTGATGTCCTTTTGAAATTGCTACAAATGAGTTACTAGATTGAATGCAAGTAGTCAGTAGATGCAATGGTGTGGACAGTAATGATAGTATAGAATTATTCTTTGTCAGTCTTGATTGCTGTTGTTTCTCACTGACTATAGGTACTGGATAAAAGGAACAGATTGGCTTACAGTGTTGTAAGTATTCAACTTTGTAGTAACTCATAGTCACGAGGGAGAAAACCTTTATTAACTGCATGATGTATAAAACCACCCAAACTTTGCATCATTTTAGTTTATCTAGGACTGTATCTTATTTCTACGGATTTTTGGTCTCTGTAGTAATCTTTGTCATCCTATACAAGAAGATCAGACTTTAAGTGTGGTCGTGAGCGCACACTTTTTGTGACACGTCTCGAATGAAACTAAATTTGAAGTCAGAAAACCATTAAACCAACGTAATGGAAAAGTAATAAAAAACAATAAAGGAAAAATGATTCTCTTAAAAAAGAAAAATAAGAGAATGAGAAAAATCACCAATCAAATTCTTATTTATGGAAAAATTTATACTACTGTAAGTTGCATACTGTAGACTCCCCAAAAACATATACTTCTGCATATAGGAATAGTTCAAACTATTGGAAATGTAAATGCTAATTCTTTCCTTCAAACTTATAGAAATTTTTCTGTTTATTCATATGGGATCTATAAAGAACTTGGGTTCCTGAAATTTTCTATCAACTATTGGAGACTAATAACTGCAAAATGTTAAATCTGACACTACAAGAGCATCAGCTGTAAGGGAAAAAAAATTCATTTTTCTTTTGGGTCTGGTGTCAGATGTCATGTAAGTTTTGCATAGGCAGATACTTTACGACGTAAAAAAATAATATATAGACTACACTTTTCCTTGGTTGGTCAAGAGATGTACTTTTGAGAATTGAAGCAAGAAATGTCCAAGAAAATAAGGGGAATTCCTTTGCATTTTGCAATTTTTGGTGTCTCTTTGGTGTGCAAATTAGAAGGAATGAAAAAATAAAAAGTAAGAAAGTGAAATAGACAGCAAATATGTGGCCGCAGTGGCATTATGGTTGGTTGCAGTCCTCAACCATGGTGCCAGAATGCAGAAACCAATTATCTTTCACCTTGAAATATATATATTCAAGCTCTTTATTCTGCAGTTAGTCAGGTGGTTGAGATAAATTTTATATTGATATTCTTTCTTAAAATAATAGAGTACTCAAAAGATGGCCATTGTTGTGAGACACAGATGGGAGTGGTTTAATGAGGGGGAACTTATGAGGATTAAGTCTATTAAAGTGATTTAAGTATTGGTTCATAAAGTAAGCACAAAGGCAAGTTTGACGTTGACAACTAAGTGCGTCTTAGGTAGTAAGATGCTTCCCTATGACCTATTGGTCATGTGTGAAGAGGTTGGTTTTTTTAACACACACACACACATATATATATTTTAATAAAAAAGGCCTCAAGTTTGATGCTGAACTTAGCATGTGCTTTCCATGCTTTTGTTGGCTCTACAAAAACTTAAGTCATTATTCAACTGCTTGTTTTCTTTGTTAAAACTTCTTATGTTATAACACTTTATGAAATTTTTTATATTTTTTATGATTTTAATTATTATCTTGTGTTTTTAAGCAATGAAATTTGACAATTTGTGGCGCTTGCTAAAGGCCATTGGCTTTTGAGAACACTGATCATTGTTTGTCCTTTAGAGACTGAAATAGGTGTGGTATCTTGGGGACATTTTATTTTATTTTTTAATTTAATTTTTTCCAAATTTTTGTCGTCATAGCATATGATACACATGATACATTGATGTAAAGTGACTGTAATTGCATTTTCCTTTTCTGACAATCATCTGCATTGTCTGTATGGATCTACAGGAATATGGAATTAAAGGATTTCCAACCATTAAGGTGTTTGCACCTGGAAAACCTCCGGTTGACTACCAGGGAGCTAGGGACGTCAAGCCAATTGCTGAATTTGCATTGTCACAGGTGATTTCTGCTACATGGTCTGATGTAGCACAAGATTTGGGATCTTGTCTACAAGTGCGAGTGGAAGGAAAGAGAGGATATTGGGGCTGTTCTGGTGGTGTGAACAGTAACCATGAACAGTATCTGGGGAAAAACAGAGAAGAAAAACAGAATTTGGGGGATTTTTTGGAGAGAAAACAAAACAAACTAATAAACAAAACTGAAAATTCTTTATTAATCAATCTTTGACTAAAATAATGAGGTAACAAGGCTATTTATAAGCTGTGAAACTACCTAAAAGGATAGCTTTAGAATCCTATTGTGATTAGGCTTTCTAATGCCTATTCTAAACATAACTAAATACTTCCTAAATCAACTAGACTCTAATTATGAACCTAATATAATTAGAATATTGCTTAATACTTGAAACACAATTGCTGAAATTCCAGCACTAAAGAAAAAGACTAAAATACCCTTACGACCTAAAATCCTAGAAAGAAAGACCATAAGTATCACCATGGGCACGTCTCTTTAGACCAAAACTTTTTGTTGCAAGCACCCCTAACTTTATTCTTAGGCTTCCACAGACGGAAGTTTTTATCCAGCCAACTTATGGCTGCTGCGTCATGGTCATAAATTTTGCATAGCATCCCATAAATTAATTTTGGCCTACCTTGCTTTATTCCTTGTTTTGTAGGAAGATATTTTACCCATAAGGTAGGTAGAGTTGACGTTGCTTATACTACAGTGTGATTGTCCTTTCTGTTTCTCCTTAATTATTCCCCTTTTCCATTCCTTGCTGATAATAATGTCCACCGGTTAAATATTATTTATGACAATATTTTAGTCAAATTTGGCAAAGATCTGATGGTTATATGCGGTGTAAAAATAAAAGTAATCTTAATTCCTAAGGATTCAAAACTGTAACTTATGAATGTGTTTACATGATATTCACAGGCATGAGATGTCTTTTTCTGTTTATGTTTCCTGTTATTTTCTTTTGGGAGATGAATGAATAATAAAACAAAAATGAAAACAGTTATGGTGTATCCTGTGTGCAGATTAAGGTGCTTTTAAAGGAGCGGTTGAATGGAAAGGCAACAGGAGGATCAAGTGAGAAGTCTGAACCAAGTGCCTCTGTTGAGTTGAACTCTCGTAATTTTGATGATTTGGTGCTAAAAAGCAAAGACCTGTGGATTGTTGAATTCTTTGCACCATGGTAAGTTTCCTGCTCAACAAAATTTAGAGCATATTTTATTAATTTCCAGTCCTTGATTTTTAGGTAATCCATCTCTGTAATTTATACAAATCACGGGAAATTGGCTTTAGAATATCTCACAAATAGCTATAGCATAATAGAGTCTTTCTGTTTTTTCTCTAAGCATTTTAAGGCCTTAACTAGGATATCTCTGGGAAAATGTTTTAGGTATAAATTTTAATTTCATCAGTTTTTTGCTGAGGGTGTTCCCAAGCCACATTTGGTACCACTTATTCTTAAAGTTCTCTTCTTGGCCTGTATGGCACTAACCACTTATTCTTGAAGTTCTCTTCTTGGCCTGTATGGCACTAAGGAAAATTTGTCAGAATTTTGAATGGTTTTATGGGAGAATACAGGATGTATGGCACAAAATTTTCGGTAAGTTGTAAGGATATATAAAAGGCTTGACAAAGTTATAGGGGTTCTTACATGAACATAAGAAAAGAATAACTAAAATCTCAAGTCTTACCATTTGAGTTTCTTTTCCATATTTTGATTAATATTTCAGTCTTTCTTTTCTTTTTTTTGTGTTTTTTTTTTTTTCTTTTTTTTGGGGGTGGGGAATTAATCATGATCCATTTATCTCTCCTAAGATTTGGCCAAACTACCCATTAGTCCCTGAGATTTGACCAAACTACCTTTACACCCCTTGTCAATAACAGCATCCAAACCCAGTCCATGGAAACATTGAAATGACACAATTACCGTCTCTCTAAAAAGGGAAAAATAAAATGAAAATAATATGAAAGAACATTTTTTTTAAAGAAATGAAAAATAGAACACACTGGTCTCTATACTATTCAAGTTTTGAGGAGGAAAAAAAAGATTATATGTGATAAAAAAGGAAAATAAATTATGACGGCAAAATGAAAACAAAAATAAAAAATTGTACCACAACTGGAAACAAAGGAAAAAAAAAAGGGAAAAAAAAAAGGGAAAACTAGAAAACCAAACACAAAGTGGAAAAGAAATGAAAATGACCAAACAACAAAATCAGTAAATATGATAACATTCAGAATAAAGATAAGGAGAGAAATGCATTCAAACACTATATAATGTGTTTGTAAATACAGGACAAAGTTTGATCCAATGAAGATTAAGAAAAGATCTAAATTGTGAAAGCACAAATTCTAAATTGGAAAATGGTGGAGTTGGCTTGGGCTCGGGAGATTTGAGACAATGTCTTATGCTGTGTTTTTCACCACAATATTTCTTCACAAAAAAATAGAAGAGAAAAATGAATATCCAATAAACGAAAGAAGATAAGAAAAACAATCATTCTGCTTCTCTACTGCTGCCATACCATTGTCATCACCACCACCACCTTCTCCTTCCTCCTCTCTCCTAATTAAATCCTTGAGCCTCCTCCCTCCTTTCCATCTTAAACCAAAAAAACGCACACACATACACATGGGATCAGATTATTTATGAATGAGTTGGGATTTTTTTGGGTAAGAGATTTGGATCTGTGACTAGAGTAATCAACTATTACTCATAATTTAGTCCTTTTGAATGCATATAAAGGTTTGGGGTTTCGTCGTGATGTCCATTGAGAGTATTTGTCTTAAATCAAATATTTTAGTAGTTTGGCTAATGGATCGTCTGGTGGGGGTTTGCTTTTATGTTAAAAAATTGAGCATTTTTAATTTGATCTTCACCGTTTTGAAGTCAAAAGGTTGTTCTACTGGAAGAATAAGATCGATAATTGGGGTTGTTTTTTCAAATAAGAGATATTTGATGGTTAATGGACAATGAAAGTCTGGAATTATGCTGCCATTGTTGTTGGTTGTTGTTGTGAATTGTGATTACAGAAGTTGGGTAGAGGGTGGAGACTAAGGATAGAAGAAACAAATGAGAAGAGGAGAGAGTAATTGATGCTTGATGGGTACTTTAGGAATTTCATCCCTTATTTTTGCTGACAAACAGTTGAATTAGTCAGTCAACTGTCAATTGACTAATGGTGAGGGGCTATTTGTTTTGGTTTCTTGAGAATAAGAGTTCGTTTTGTAATTTTGCCAAACCTCAGGGACTAATTGGTAGTTTGGTCAAAGTTCAGGGAGGTAAATGCAATTAACCCTTTTTTTCCTTGGTCTAAATAGGGGGACTTGTTATATTTCCATTCAGGTAAGAAACATTGTTCAGGTTTGGCATAGTCGGATAGGGTTACTATGACCTCAGGACATAGGGCTTGACTGTTGGAAACTTTTTGCTCCTACTATATTGGCCTGGCCTTTGAAATCCAATATCAGTGGGAAGCATTTGAGTTTTCCTTTGTCTAGTGTTATTCTTCAAGAAGATCTAGCATGACCACCTAATGGCTTACTTTAGTAACTCAAAGAGTACATGGAAGCTTACTTCCTTGTCAAGAAAGGAGGAACCTAATGTAAAATGAGAAACAATATCGGACTACACCAACAAAGTAATCGCTTTATTTTTAAATTCTCTTAGTTGCTGTAAAAAGATTCTATAATTTCCAATCTTGCCATACGAAATTCACAAGGTTATCTAATACATTGGGGAAAGTATTTGGTGGTTGCAACATTAATCACATTCCTTTCAATCCGTTTAATAATAACCTACTAAATATCCTCGCAATATAGAGTCTTCAACCTATGTAATGCCAAAGTGTTTGCTATTTTTGTTTGTTGAACAATCGTTATTACAGAAGAGCTATTAAAAAATATCTATATTTTCTCATCATGAGTGCTTTGTTGAATTTACGCAAACTTTGGTGAACCCCCATGCCATTGATATTTTCTTCTGAAGAAAATACTCTATCTATCCTATGTGCTTCCGCTTGTGGGTTATGGCAATGTTTAACCTGCTCAAGACATATGAGTGTTGGCAAATGAACTGAAGAAAATACTCTATCTATCCTATGTGCTTCCGCTTGTGGGTTATGGCAATGTTTAACCTGCTCAAGACATATGAAGAAAATACTCTATCTATCCTATGTGCTTCCACTTGTGGGTTATGGCAATGTTTAACCTGCTCAAGACATATGAGTGTTGGCAAATGAACCTTAAATTTTTCCTTTAAGGTGTGGACACTGCAAGAAGCTTGCTCCTGAATGGAATAAAGCTGCAAATAACCTTAAGGGCAATGGTGAAGTTCGGTCATGTGAATTGTGATGCTGAGAAGGTAAGTTCCACAATCTGATATTATTGTGTTGTTATTTACGTGCACTGAACTTTCTCTTCCACTTTTAATTTGCATGAAGAAAAGCAGAATTTCCCCTTTCTTTCTCCTTTTGTTGAAGATGATCGAGATCTTGTATTCATTTGAAGAGTACAAATATATCTAAGAAAAAACAAAACAAACAAACCAAGTCTTAATCCTACTAAGTAGGGTCGGCTACATAAATCTTGCTACGCCATTGCGCTCTATCATGGACCATATCCTCCTCAATTCCTAGATGGGCTATATCTTTCTTACAAGTTACCCACCAAGTCTTTTTCGATCTTCCCCTACTCGTCCTATGTTAACTACTCTCTCTAAAATCTACTCGCTTGATAAGCGCTTCTACTGGTCGTCTTAACACATGACCTAACCACCTTAAGCGTGTTTCTCTCATCTTCTCATCAATAGATGCTACTCCAATTTTCTCACGTTTATAAATACGTTCATTGTGTATCTTGTCCATCCTAGTGTACCCACACATTTATCTTAACATTCGCATTTCTGCTACTCTCATCTTTTACTCATGTGTGTAATTCACTGCCAATACTCAGACCCATAAAGCATCGCTGGTCTAATTGTTGTTCTATAGAATTTACCCTTAAGTCGTAAAGGAATTTTGCGGTCGCATAATATTCCCGATGCCATTCTCCATTTAGTCCAACTCGCTTGTATCCGATAAGTAGCATCTCGATCTATATCACCATCACTCTGAAGAATTGATCCTAAATATTTAAAATTTTCACTTATAGGTATCTCTTGATCTCCGATACTAACCCCTATTCCATTCCTACTTACACCCTTGCTAAACTTAAATTCCATATATTCTGTTTTTGATTGACTAATTCTAAACCCTTTTGCCTCAAGTCTCTCCAAAGTTCGAGTTTAGCATTAACCCCATCTTTTATTTCATCTACTATCACAATGTCATCTGCAAATAATAGCTACACCATGGTATTTTCTCCTGTATATACCTTGTAACTTCATCTATAACCAATGCAAATAGATAAGGATTTAGAGCTGAACCTTGGTGTAAACCTATATTTATAGGGAACTTTCGTGTCAACTCTCCTAGTGTTCTCACACTTGTTATTACATCCCTATACATCTCCTTTATTGATTCTATATATGCTACTCTAACTCCTTTTTTTTCTAAAATTCTCCACATAATTTCTCTAGGGACTCTATCGTATGCCTTTTCAAGATCAATAAAAATCAAATGTAAATCCTTTTCCTTATCTCGGTGTCTCTCGGTAAATCTCCTTAAGAGATGTATGGCTTTAGTAGTCGATCTCCCTGGCATAAAATCAAACTAATTATTTGACACCTTAGAGTCATTTCTTAACCTTCTTTCTATCACCCTCTCCCAAAGTTTCATCGCATGGCTCATTAACTTAATACCTTTATAATTTGCACAATTTTGTATGTCCCCTTTATTTTTAAATATGGTAGATAAGTATGAGAGTACTCTTCTTCCATTGGTCAGGTATCTTTCTACTCTTTAATATTTTATTGAAAAGATTGGTAAGCCAACTTATGCCCTTCTTTCCTAAGCATTTCCATATCTCGATTGGAATATCATCGGAGCCAAATGCTTTTCCTTTCATCTTCTTTAAAGTCTCTTCCAACACTGATTCTTGAATCATTCGATAATACATTACGTTTCTATACTCCTCAGACTTAGCTAACTCTCCTAAAATGATATCGTCTCCATTGTCTTCATTGAGATGATGGAAGTATCTCTCCCACCTTTCCTTAATTTCCTCATCTGTTACTAGCACTTTATTACTTTCATCCTTGATGCACTTGACTTGGGTTAAGTCCTTCGTTCTATGGGCTCTTGCTTTAGCAATTTTATAAATATCTCACTCCCCCTCCTTAGACTCTAATTTTTGGTAAAAATCTTCAAAAGCCCCATTTCTCGCTTCACTTACGGTCTTTTTTGCCTCCTTTTTAGCAAGCTTATATTTCTCAATATTTTCGTCACTTCTACAACTATATAGAGCCTTATAGTTAGCCCTCTTGACCTTGATTTTATTTTGTACACCTTCATCCCACCACCAAGGTTTCCTTGTTCATGGGGGCATAACCTCTTGACTCTCCAAGTATCTTCTTAGCCACTGTTCTCACTCTAGTTGCCATGTCATTCCATAAAGTGTCTGATTCTCCTCGTAAGTCCCGGATACTTTGCCCTAACAAATCTTTCGTAAAAATTTCTTCTTTTTCCTTCTTTAAATTCCTCCACTTATTCTAGGTGATTTACGTAGGTCCTTTCGCCTAATGTGATGTTTAAGCCACAAGTCCACCACCAAAAGCCTATGTTGTGAGGTTAAACTTTCTGCAGGTATGATTTTACAATCTCTACAAACCATTCTATCCCTCTTTCTTGTGAGGAGAAAGCCCTTTGTTGAACCACTTTTAAATGTAACTAAATATATCTAAGAAATAGTGAAAAAAATCTTGATGAACACTATTGCACTTGTTTAAGTATCATTCTCTTCGTGTTTGTGATTAGAAACAAACTTCGTTTCTCTTGAATGATCTCTATGCTTCTCAAACACGTCCAACAGTTTGTAGTTGAAGTCAAAAACGTTTGACCGCTTTCAAAAGTCACAAGACAGAAAGTGTTATTGTTAAATAAAGTGTATTTAGTATAAACTAATCAAGTTGTGTCAAAATTGTCTGAGAAATTATGTGAAAAAGAGGGATCACTAGGAAGAGAAGAATGAGTTAAGTTTGCTAATGATATTAAGGGACACTTGACATTTCTTTCTCTGTCTCTTTTCCTTGTTCGCTTATTATGATGATTTTGCACCTTTGACATACTTTTTTCTTAATTTTGGATACCAAGTAAATAGTTAGTTTGCTTTTTGAGTGAACTTAATAAGTAAATGTTTCAAATTTGTTTTAACTGGTATTTCTTTACAAGAGTTCTCCAACTTATGGTAAAGTATCTTTCTTCTTTTCTAGGTTACATGTACATGATTTGAATTTAAAACTCAATTGTGTAGCTAAGACATTGGTCTCTTTCTTGCCGAATGGAGTTAACAACAATGGCCCCGAAGAGATTCCAGTAATCTACCAGGGAGAGCACATCTAATTGCATTTTCTTGTGCAATATAATATATTCTTGTTGCACATTTTGTTTAAGTATCATTCTCTTCGTGTTTGTGATTAGAAACAAACTTCATTTCTCTTGAATGATCTCTATGCTTCTCAAACACGTCCAACAGTTTGTAGTTGAAGTCAAAAACGTTTGACCGCTTTCAAAAGTCACAAGACAGAAAGTGTTATTGTTAAATAAAGTGTATTTAGTATAAACTAATCAAGTTGTGTCAAAATTGTCTGAGAAATTATGTGAAAAAGAGGGATCACTCGGAAGAGAAGAATGAGTTAAGTTTGCTAATGATATTAAGGGACACTTGACATTTCTTTCTCTGGCTCTTTTCCTTGGTCGCTTATTATGATGATTTTGCACCTTTGTAGGCAAAACATACTTTTTTCTTAATTTTGGATACAAAGTAAATAGTTAGTTTGCTTTTTGGGTGAACTTAATAAGTAAATGTTTCAAATTTGTTTTAACTGGTATTTCTTTACAAGAGTTCTCCAACTTATGGTAAAGTATCTTTCTTCTTTTCTATGATTTGAATTTAAAACTCAATTGTGTAGCTAAGACATTGGTCTCTTTCTTGCCGAATGGAGTTAACAACAATGGCCCCGAAGAGATTCCAGTAATCTACCAGGGAGAGCACATCTAATTGCATTTTCTTCTGCAATATAATATATTCTTGTTGCACATTTTGTATGATTTTTAAGCTTTTCAGTACTATTAAATCTGGATTCACGCCTAGTAGCCAATGGTTTATGAATTGATTTATTCGGATCAATATTAGGAACTGGTGTTGCACTTAATCAACAACTCATGTAAACAATTGGCTTCTTGATGAATTATAACTTGCTCATAAGATTTGATTGACTGGGCCATAAACTTATGGCACTTGAACGAGTTGAAGAAATTATGAAACTTACTACTTGTCAGCTAGGTTTGCCTTCTAGTGCAAAATCTTTCTCTAACTAAGCAGTTAGGCAATAAAACAGTGTCCATTGCTTTTTGGTCTATGCTTCATTGCTGGTGAGCTGAATCTTTTACCTACAGCAGATTGGCTATTGATAGTATAAATGACATAGGAGTTAGCACATGCCATTTGCTGAGTTTGATGATAATGCCAGTTGAGTGTCTTGGGTTGTGATGTCAAGATAGCTGTAGCAAGAAAAAAGGTGCCGTTTTACATCTGGTTGTGTCTTAAAGCAGACTCATCCTTGTTACATAAATTGGAAACTTTCTCCAGGCTGTCATGATGGTCTTGCATTCGAAGAAAGCTCTTATTTGTAACCTTGTGTATCTGGACTGCACATATTTTTGTGGCTTGTTAAATTTGAATTTAAAGATCTAGTTTTGGGTTTGCAAAAGAAAGTTACAATCAGAGGCTCTGACTTACTTGCATGGTTTATTCACAAAAAGCATAGTCCTAATGGTGTCAAATTTGCAGCCTTTAATGGGCAGGTTTAATGTGCAAGGATTCCCCACAATTTTGGTATTTGGAGCTGACAAGGATAGCTCGAGTCCTTATGAAGGTGCTCGAACTGCCTCAGCCATCGAATCATTTGCTCTGGAGCAACTGGAGGCAAATGTTGCACCTCCTGAAGTCATTGAGCTGACTAGCCCGGTAAAGAGATCCTCCCCACCCAACATCCCTCTCCCTCCCCCATGCCCCAAAAAAAAAAAAAAAAAAAAAAAAGAAAATGGATTACCACTAAAGAAAGGGGAAAAGGGTATCTGTTTTCAGCTCTGAAATACATTGTGAAATTGCGGAATAATCATGTTTGGCAAATTCATGTAATAGGATGTCATGGAAGAGAAGTGTGGTTCGGCCGCCATATGTTTTGTGTCCTTCCTGCCCGACATATTAGACTCCAAGGCGGAGGGAAGGAACAAGTATCTTTAACGAGATGTTGTTATCAGCTGCTGAGAAGTTTAAAAGAAGCCCATATAGGCAAGAACAGACGGGATCCTTTTCCATATGTTTCCTGAATTCAAATACTGTAAGTCTCAACTCTGAAGCATAAAATTTACTGACATCAAGACTTGGAAAATGTTGCAGCTTTGTGTGGGCAGCTGCTGGTAAGCAGTCTGATCTAGAAAAGCATGTAGCAGTAGGTGGTTATGGGTACCCAGCTTTAGTAGCTCTTAATCTGAAGAAAGGAGCTTATGCTCCTCTCAAGAGTGCATTCGGACGAGACCAGATTGTGTAAGTATTATTATTATTTTATTTATTTTGTTTATTTATTTTTTTTCTGTTTTCATCTTCTACAAGCTTTTGGAGGTAGTGAAAAATAACCTGGCTTGTCCTCCTCCCCCCCCCCCACCCCCAGAGAATTTGTTACGTAAGCTGGGCTTGGTATCTTAAGCAACCTGCCTCTTGGAGCCACACCTTCGATTGAAAAAACTGACCAAGCCATGGGATGGAAAAGATGGACAAATCATCGAAGAAGATGAATTCTCCCTTGACGAGTTAATGGGGGATGACATTGCAAGCAAGGATGAGTTATAATTCTCTCCAAGCTATTTTGTTGGACAGGAAAGTTTTGATATTAACAGTTTGAGTTACTGCTGTAAAATATTTGCTTCCTTGATATGTAATTTTCGTACACTATGGGGAAGTAATTAATCGATTTGCGCCAAATACAAGAGTAAGCTATAATGATCTGAACAGAAAACATTTAGTCAGTATCAACTTGAGCCTTATATTTTGAGCTTGATTAAAAACATGATTAGGCAAAATAGAATGTCTGACCAGCTATAATTTTTTCTTTTCACGGGTTATATATACGTTATTATTCGAGTACTAGTTATATACGTGTAGGCAATAGCAGTAAAACATAGAAATATAATTATCTAAGTAGTTATTTTATTAGTTGTAGATGGTCAATAGTGTTCAGTTAGGCTTGCGACTTGCGAGGAGTTGAATAGTGTTGAGTTTGAGCCCAACTACTCTCAGGGCACTCGAAATTGTTTAAATGTCAAACTCGGCAAGAGTTGGAGTTACACTTTATTTCTTTTCTTTTTTGGTTTTTTGGATGAACGACAAAAGTTTACTTTCTTGAAAAGCCATTTGGAACCTTTACGTAAACGGTAGATTATTAATTTGTTTGGAAAAAAAACAAAAAAACAAAAAAACAAAATCAACTTGCATAGAATTGTGTCGATGTAAACTACCCGGGTCCGTGGAAAGTCCAACTCTTTTGCGTCATAAAGTAGCTTAACGATTCCTTACTCCTACCGGTTGGAAAAAAAAAAAAAAATACAAAATCTTCGTTTTGTTATGCTCGAGACGATACATATAATAAAATTATAAATGTGAAAATAATTAATTTAGTTCCTTATCTATCATAAAAATTAATTTATTTTTTTATTCTTAAAAATAAATTAATTTAAAAATTGTGACACAATTTATCGATAAAATAACTCGAGTCGTTAATAATACATTTACTACAAGTTAACACTTATATGATTATCATGTGATTTGTTTTGTTAATTTATCCATAATTTTCGTTATTAATTTTTTTAAAGATAAGGGATCAATTTAAACGATATTCTACATATAAAAGACTAAATTGGTTTTTTTTCATTGTAAACAAAGTGTGGCACGATGATGGAAGAAAATTTTTAGGTGAATCGAATCCATGATAGTCATGGATTTCTCGACACATATTCATCCACATCATTTTGTAAAATTTTATTTTATTGAATTAAAGTGATGTAGATGAATGTGGATCAAGAAATCTCTAACACCTATTATGAACCCGATCTACTTAAAAATTTCCCAATCACGGATAGGTAGCGCCTTATTTCTCAATCTTAGGACATTTATAAGATTGTTTTTGAGGTACATTTACAACTAAAATACAGTTAATATGTCTACAATTGAAATTTTTACAATTAAAATTTTTTATCCACGCAATGTGGCGAGACTTTGTATGACCCACAATCCCACCAATGAAGGTTGAGAAAACTGAAGGCATACCAGAGGGACTTAACTAAGACCTGAATACTCTTGTGTTGCTTATTTTGTCGTCTATGTCAAGATCCCCTTTTTTTTACCGAATAATAATAATCCTTTTTATTGTAGTCCAGGAAAAACAACAGCAAATAAAAAAGATACATATTTCTTGTCCTTTTTGTTTTTCATTCCTTTTTCAATCACCATTAGATCAAAGTTCAAACAACTTCACATAAACTTGTTCAAAACTTTCTTAACAACATGATCGCTGATTATACGGTTTGTTTTCTCAGTGGGATGGAATGAGTCCCAAAATACATATTTGTTTGCATCTCTACATGTGAACGGATTATATCTATCACATGCATAACCCATCTCGAACATCCCTGTGGCGCAGCATGCAACTGAAGTAACTTCAAAACCTACAAATGAACAAAAAATAGTTTATAAAAGCCACGATCTAGTATAAAATAGAAGCTAATTACTATGAAGAAGCAAAATAAAGCACACCATAATTGTTGGTGTTTGACTTGTTTATAACTCTAGTTGAGGTTTTGTTAGACTGCTGTTATTCTAGATATTATTTAAAATAATAACTATAATTTTTTAAAATGTAATGTAAGTGAGATAAAAATATAACTAACAAATGTTTTAAAAAATGATTACAAAATATTATGTGGAGAATAATGAATAATGGTTGCCATCAAACAGAGGCAATGTTATCTTCCAAGGATTTCATATTTTATTTACTTTCATTGATGAGTTTGAACATTGATTGCACACTTTAGAAAAGTCAAACGCAGTTGCAATACGCATAATAAGTAAAAACCCACCAAATCTTACCATATAAGGAAGGTCTTCTGATGATATTCAGCACAATGTAGTAAGGATTGGAAAGGACCAAGTGAATCCTTGGAAGCTGCTTGTTTAGATCCGTTACTAAATCCTTCAATTTTGTGTTGAAGCTGATTGCCACAATGTTATAACTCTGCACACATCTATCTCCATTTGGTATATTCGTTGTTCTTTCCAAGGGCATACATCCCATGGGGGGGAGGCCTCCAAGAGAGATCTTTCTTGCTCCAAGACGATAAAGATTTGTTATGAAGTTTTTGGCAATCCCAACTAGGAAATTTTCATATTGATCTACTGTGTATTGAGATCTCCTCTCAGAAAATGCATAGTAGTTCTCAAGGAAGTCATTTGTTCCTAGACTCATAACATATAGTGCCTCACTTATTGTGTAATTGGCCTTCTGTTCACCAAGATAGGCATTTAGTTTCTTTTGATAGTCCTTGTAGTACTCCAGTTCTTTCCACAATGGTATGACACCCTGCAACATCCAAGCATTATTAGAAGTCTATTCAATATTAATTGCTAGTAGTTGTGTGGTTTTTGTTGATTTCCCCTCTTTTAGGAAGCTGCATAAATTCTTCAATTCTTGTCATGATTTAAAAACATAAATATACATTGATATTCTCCCTAATTGTGTATGCCAAGGTTTATGGATGAATTTGATGCTGTTTGGGATATCTTTATTCTTCCTTGTAACTATATGAAAAATATGTAAATAGATCCGATCATGAACACTACGTGTAGATTTTGTGGTTGAGATTAAATTTTATGAAATTTTATTTACATCAGTTGATGACATTTATACCATAAGGTCCACAAGTAAGGTTAAAGACAAAATCTACTAAATATTTCCCTAACTATATAGAGTCTCTAAGCATTTTCCTAACTATATATAGTCTCAGAAGACGTCTTTAATTTCTAAAAGCATGATATGTTATTGAGTAACTGTATATCAGCTACAACTACAACGGGCTCTAATAATGCACAAGTAACCAAGTAGAGATGCTTGCCGGGCTGTTGCTTCGTTCTGTCTAGGCAAATGTTATTGCTACAGCAACAATTAATATTAATTAATGGCACAACAAAAAGTAATGCAATGATCAAAATAGCCTTCTTCTTATGAAGAAAAGCCAGGAGGACTCACTAGGATATGGGTAATTTGGTCAGTACCTTGCATTTTTTTTTTAACAAATATTGCTGTGGAAATAACATTGGCCTTCTATCTAGCTTCAGTTAAAATTGGCTGAAATTCTTGACTATTGCACTTAAATGGTAACTTGTGCATACTTAACTGGTTAGCTATTCAAATGTTTTGGCCTAAACGTTAAGACATCAAAAAGACAACGAACCTTATGGCATCTTAAATTACTTCTATGCAGAAGTATAAACAATTGTTGATAATGATAGTGCGTTTTCTCTATCGCATGCATATAAATGTGAACGTTAACGAGGACTTACTAAGACATCAGAAGTGGCATTGTCATAACCAGTTCCTGCTGAAGCAAAACTAACCCCCACAGCAAAATCTGCAATATTGTATTTAGGATCCAAATATGCAGGCACTATAGACCTGAGTCCAATGGCCTCTGAGATGAAATCTGTTGGAATC
Organism: Cinchona pubescens; assembly: GCA_025175665.1. Lineage (NCBI taxonomy): Eukaryota > Viridiplantae > Streptophyta > Magnoliopsida > Gentianales > Rubiaceae > Cinchona > Cinchona pubescens. Next base: position 564,738 of record JANKKI010000204.1, read on the forward strand.
CGACCATTCGAAAAACGTCCGGTTGGCTGGCCACCTCCAATAGAAAAATCCCGACCATAAGGCTCAAAATTACTCCTTGCAACTGTTTGGATTTGGTTGTTGTTTCCAGAGTCAACAGACGAATCACCAAAGACAATAATGGCGGGAATTTTCGCGCTGCCTTGAACAATCAGGAAAGGAATTAGGAAGAGGCACGAATTGATCCAGATGTGTGCCATTTTTTCAACTTAATTTCTGATGAGAAATCTTTAACTGAATTGCTATGAATGGAAAGTAAATCTTCGAGATATATATATAAGGTTTGAAAACAAGAAAAGTTAAGTCATGAACTGAACTAAGTTTTTGGCGCTTTAATTGCTACTGATCAATTTTCAGAAAGTCATGTGAACAAAAGACTATGAGAAGAAAAGGACACATATCTAATTGGATTGAGTAACACCTCAATTAAATGAAAAAATGTGATGATTCAACAAAAGAAGAGGGTCCAATTATGGATACAACAGAATTCATTCAAGTAATAATGAGGCGATTTGTAGAATTAAGCGTTCTGTTTTCAAGCATTTGTTTGTATCATAATTTGGTTCCTTTTGTTTGCTATTTTGTTTTCCTTTTATATGTTAGATAAAGAAGTTCTATTAAAGTGAGCTTGCAATTTTATTTTATGACAGGAAGCTCGGAAAAAAGGGAGAGGAAAAGGCAGATGGACTAGCGAGAATTGCCCGTAGGTAATCTCAAAAATTAAAAAGGAAATAATTTTTAACTATTGAACACATTCATTTCTAAAGGGCACTTGCAACTTAATCAGTTATTTAAGCCAAAAAAAAAAAAAAAAAATTGCTAAACCAACTCACATAATTAAATTTCAAATCCAATTTGTTAATGTATTATGAGGGATTGTTGAGCATTTTTTTTTTTTGAAGTTGGTTTTTACATCACGGGTAGCATAAAACTGTTACGTAATATTTTCTTCGGTACAAAAGGGAATAAAAGGACTAATTTACTTTTTCATTCCATATCTATATATATATATATATATATATATATATCTTTATATATATATATTATAGCAAAACCACTTCTGGGGAAAGTTATAAAGAGTTGACATGTGGAATATTAGGTAAAAAAAATTTACTTGGTAAAAATAGATGTAAAAAATCTACTACTTAAGTAACTAAATCTTACATTTAATTAACTTTATTTTTTTAAATCCTTTTTTATCACACCTCTTATAATTAATTTTTTTTCCAAAAAGAACTACAAAATTGAAATCGTATTATAAATCATCATATAAGTATCATTATTAATATAAGTTCTATCAAATAAATATTTATTAGTTATGAATTTTTTTTATCTATATGTCATCATTAAGAAATTAATTTTAGATATATATTTAGATAATAACTTTTATAAAAGTATGAAGATATTTATTCTAATTATCTCTAAATAATAACATTTTTCAACCTAATTACATCCACTTAATATTTATCAAAAGGAACTATAATTTATTATATAAAAAAAAAAAAAAAAGAAGATAAAAAGGTCGTAAGATTATTATTTTTTACATCTTGAGTCTTGCAACTTTATATTTATTGTTAATTAATATTTCAATGTCAATACAAATCATTCTTAAGTGATCATGTAATCATAATAAGTTAAAAAATAGTTTTAACAATATGTCTTATTTTTATTCTCACCATTAGTTGTATTATTTTTTTTTCTGTTGACTTAGAGATATATCTAATAGGCTAAAAGGGAAAATAGTAAAAATTACTGTGACTTTTATCATAGTAGTTTATAAGATTTAAATGCTAAATTATTAATGATTAACCATTATATTGTACAATACTAAAAATTCTTAAACACAAGTATCTTTTTTTTTTTTTTTTTTTTATAAAATTTTTTAAGAGCTTGAGAAAGGATGGGTCACAAGTCTTTTGTTTAATATCTCATTTGTTAGCTAATAATCATATTATGTCAATCATTCCTAATCAGTCATCATGTCAACCATCCTCCTTATTCTCATTGTCTATTTTTCTTTACTCAATTAGTTTTATCTAATAAAAATAAAGATACGTACACAAAACTTTTCACATTTCGTACACAGATAATTTTTTTTTTTAAGTTTTTGTCTTATCTCTACCATTTACTCTATTTTTATGTACAATCACCAAACTTTTTACAATTTTTTTTTTGTTAATTTAAGTTTAACTCCTATACACAAATCATGATTTGTTTCATATGGGTATATACGTTCTTGGACATTTCGACATTTTCAGGTCCAATCAAGCCAATCTTCACATCTGATTAATCATTGTTGTAAAATATGATTTCCTCTATTTGGAAATTCAATTTATTTATATAAACTTATTTCATTTTATTTCTTTACTTTAGGTACATAAATTTCAAATAATACACTAACGCATATCTTTTTATGTTTTTTCTTACTATACAAACTTGGGTAATAGCCAGTATAAATATAAGACTAAAAATATATTTTTTTCTTCTATTTTCTCTTAATCCAGTCAGAAGTAACTTTTCTATGACAATATCAATTTGCATATATATATAGAAAATCATACTACTTTAGAAAATTTGAAATTATGTTTCAAGACATAATTTTGACCAATGCACATGTATTCATAACGTTTGATTGCATGATATGTACAAATGACAATGCCAAAATATGTACATGACTATATTAATTACACAAATTCCATTTCTTCTTAGTTGTAGTTTCTATTGACAATTTATATCAACAAAATTAAGTTAATTTATACTAAACAAAACAATACTTTAAAATTATTGTGTTTATTTGATCATTATAAATAAAAATATGTTCATTGACATTCAATAAAATGAGTTTTATCATTTGTTTTCGCATAGAAATTAGAAGTAGGTTACCAACACAATCATATATCCAATTGATAGTAATATAGTTACTATAGTATACATATCTAATGTAATTTCAATTAATATTTAAGTTATATAATTATTTTTATACGATAGATATATAAATATTTTATATGCATACTTAAGATTTAGTATATTTTTAGTTGTTCTATAAACTAAAAAATATTTTTAATTATTTTTTAATTAATATATTTTGTAATTAGTAAAATTTATAGATATTATTACTTAATTTTGTTTGTATTTATATAGTTTAATTACTAAAGGTTATCTTTAATATTATTTTATTAATATTATTTTGTAGTAGTAATTGAATGTAGATATTCATCCTCCCATATATAGTACGAGATATTTCGCTAGTTACTACTAAGACACCAACAATGAAAGTTCATCTTGGAGATTGGGGATATTCTAGAATGGATAGGTATAGTTTAGTTTACAATGAGTCACATTAAGTGACGTGACTAATTCTAAATGAAGGTTTCATATTATTATAAATCTGATTCCCTCAAAAATCTTCTTAGAGAGCTCTCAATGGACTTCCTATTTTTTCCACAGCAGGGCCATGCGCTTTTGATAGCCCCACATACTTTTTTGTGTGCACCTGTCACCAATGTTTTAAAAACTGAATTAGATTGGTTGGTTCGATTAGTTGGATTGCGAGTTGAAATAATTACTACTTCAGTTAATTGAATATATATTCGGTCTGTATTAAAAACTAAATAAAACTAGAAAAAAACGTGAATCGAAAAAAATTCAGTTCAACCGGTCTTTAATGATTTTTAAATATTAGAATAAAAACTAATTTAAATAAAGAAAAAAATTTTAAAAATCGTGAATCAACTCCAAAATGGTGAAACAGTGAAATGACCAAAATCTAAACTATTAAGTTATTATTTTTTAATATTTTTGGTACTTATTTTTGTATATGTTTGATTTTATCTTATTAGAAATTTGATTAGTATTTTTGGATATTAAAACTAAAATTATCAAAAGTATTATTTCTAACATATTTTAAATTACAGAAATATATTTAGGTCATTTTAAATTATATCAAGCTAAAAAAAATTAAATTAATGAATAAATCGGACCGATTAAATTGCGAACTAAACAAGCATCAGTTTAATGCCTTCTCCGATTTTCAAAACATTGCCTGTCACCCATCCCATGAAATGATCTTTTTTTTGGTAATAAAATTTTTATTTAAGGAATGATAAGTTACTTATCTTTTCCTAGCGTTAGGGACATATTATTAGCACAGATTTTGATAATTTAGTTTATATTGAAACTTACCAATCCCTTATGAAACGAAGGCCTGAGTGTAACTAATGTTAAATTTAAATATTTTAATAGTATAATCACTTAACTTCCTGTCTAAGGAGGTATTTAATAAGTCTGAAATCAAAAATTTGAAAAGTAAAAATTAAGTATTGAAATTTTAATTAGCCAAATTCGTAAAGTTGTATTTGTTTGATAATTAGCTGAGTTTGAACACTAAATTGAGTATATATTTTATTCCTTATATATTATATAGTTTGATGATAATATCATATTTTTCAATTTAGGCTAATTTTTTTAATTATTATATTTTTAATATAAATAAATAATTTATTAATATAGAATATGTGTGTGAGAGAGAGGGGTGTGTGTGAGAGAGATATACTATGTACAAGTATATGCTTATATGTGAGAGGAAGGAATATAATACGTATGCAATTATATATTTTTGTGTGGGAGAGAGAATATATTGTGTGCAAGTGTGTGTTTGTGTTAGATAAAAAGAACATAATGTGTACAAGTGTATGATTTTATGTAAGGGTGTAGGAATAGTGTATGCAAGTACGTGTTATGTATGAGACAGAATAGTGTGTAAAATGTGTGTTTATATGTGAGAAATAATGAATATAGTGTGTGCAAGTATGTGTTATGTGTGAGAGAGAATGAATATAATGTGTACAAGTGTGTGTTTATGTGTGAGAGAGAATGAATATAGTGTGTGCAAGTGTGTATTTATGTGTGAGAAAGAAGGATTATAGTTTATTCAAGTATGTCTTATGTATGAGAGAGGATGAACATATTGTGTGCAAGTCTGTATTTGTGTATGAGAGAAGGAATATAGTGTGTATAGTTGTATGTTCATAAGTACATTTGTATGTATAAAAGAGTGTGTAAATGTGAAATAAAGAAAAATTAAGTGAATTTTGCTATTGACTAGTGAAAAATTAAGTGAATTTTGGTGATAAAATTTTCACTTAATTTTTTTTTATAGAAATTAAGTGACACGTAATGTATTCAGAAATAGGAGAATTTCGTTATAAAAAATACTTAATAAAAAAAATATTTAATAAATTAAATTTAAATACTAAATTAGGTTATCAAACACCCCGAAACAATCTTTGTTGGTTCCAATGAAGCAGCAAATTGAGAACTCTTAACATTAATTTTTCAGACACAAGAAGCAGTTTTTGCTTATGTCTCATAGTTTGAGAGGCATTTAGGGGACATTATATACTTGACAGTATTTTTTAAATAATCAACATAAAGGGGTTGACGGAGAGGAAAAGAAAGCAAAAGTACCTTGGTAAAATATGGGGCTTATATCCAAATGTGGTGTTTCTTGGATTCTGGAAATGACATTATATGCTTAATTATACTTCTCCTTCCGCTATAAATGGGGGTTAATTACAAATTGTTCAATGTATTTATTTTATTTGCATATAGTGCACCCAGTGGCTCAAATTTGTTACATTTTAATTTGAATGAGCGACAAAATACCATAATTATCCTTGCTATTTTAATTCTATTTTTGTCACCGTAAAATTAGAGTGAATTGCGTTATAGTACTCTAAATTTATTTTATAAGTAGTTACTCTAGAAAAATCTAACCGTTGTAAATTTTTTCCTCCAGCCTTCTTATAAAAGACTTTTTTTTTTACCTTTCAATTTTAAGTGCACAAACTATTAATTTTCTTTTTTCCCATTTTTCTTGTTTGTTGCAATTTTTTCAAGGCACCACTTTCATCTCTCTCTTCTATTAAATTTTGCATATTTAGAATAATATTTTAGTACTATAACTAACATTTTTTATTTTTAATAAGGAATTCATTATATACTTTGATATTTTCCTAGCAAATCAATAGTTTAGAAATTCTATTAATAAAGTTCTTGTACAAGTGGTTGATGCTTGTAGTTTACAATTGCGAAATTAATTAAGTCCTTCACTTAAGACGTTGAAAGGAAAGCTGATAGCTCTATAATTAGAGCTATTTTATGTTCTAATAATATTTAATTTGTATGATTTTAGTTTCGATTATCATGATTTAGTAGAAGTTAGTTACTGTGTTAGTAGTTCATAGAATTTTCTTATGTTAATAGTTTATTTAGTGTGTTAAATATAAAAATATAAATATTTATTTTGTTTTATTTTTATATGTACAGGTCATTAAGGGATAAAAATGCCATTTGACGTTCAAAGATGGAATTTAGACTGGGCAAGACAAAAAGGCTCGCGAGCTGCAATGGCGAGCCTAAGCAGACTTGTGCTCACTTATGGCGAGTTGATGATGAATAAGAGTGAAGTAAAGAGTAGTCCACATAGGACTCTATTACTTGAAGTACTCAACCCAACATAGGCTATTGGATTTTTATTCTGAATTCCTCCAACCTTGAACGGGGGCTTTTCTTTTTATTCTTTAGGCTTATAATTTTTTTATATTATTTTTTTTTTTACGCACATCAACAACAAACATCTAGTTTTAGATTTTCAATTTAAGAATATGTTCAATTTAAGATTGAACAATTATTTTTTCTGCAAAATCCAACTTTGCAATTTGCAATTTTTAATTATTCTAAGAATATTTTAGGTAATTTTGTTCCTCTTTATTATTATTATTTGTTTAAAGTTATATTCTTGTTTTATTTTCATGAAATATTAATTTTAGTAACAACCATTGTTATATTTGATCACGAGTTTTTGCGATTTAATTAATTCTTTCATGTTTATTTCAACTATGATACACTAAATTAATTAGAGTAGGGTATGGGCAATGTAATTTTGTACGTATTAACTAGAAAAATCATTAATTAGAAAGATTATATACGTGAGTAATAATTAACATAAATTGATATTGCAAAAATTAGTGGAAAGTCGTGAATAGGTTAAACTTTTCCTGCATCAAGTTTTTAACACCATTGCTGAGGATTGTTGTTTTAGGCAATATTAAAAGTCAAGATGATTTCTAGTTTTAGACTTTTTCTTTTCTTTTTGTTTGAATTTATTATTATTTCCTGTGTAACGTTGTTGCACTTTTCTTTTCTATTTACTCAGTTTATCGTGGTATATATTGGTGCATGTTATCTCATTTTCCTTGTGTTGCTTTCTATATTCCGAGGAATCTTAGAAAATTTAAACGACAACAATAAGAGAAGTCAGAATTGAGTATGGCTAATGAGAGGAATCCAAGACAACGGATAAATCCTGAGAATATAGACGATGTGGGATACAACGGCAATAATGGGAATAAAAGCGAATTCGGGGATAATGTGACGTACTTATTCGCAACAATCGACCCCTAGGAGATTATACTCTACCAATTTTTTTTGGAGGGGTCTAATTCCAGCATTGTTCTACCACCCATTTAGCTCAATAATTTTGAAATTAATCCTAGTCTTATATCTATGTTGTAGCAGCATGCTATATTTGGAGGTCTCCCAAGTGAAGATCCAAACCTCCACTTAATGAATTTTGATTATTGGAAGTTTGTGACACCTTCAAACAGAATGGTGCATGTTCGAATGCTTTCAAGTTGTGGTTATTCCCTTTTACATTGTGGGATAAAGCAAAACTGTGGTTACAAGTGTATATAAGTAGGGTACATTTTCCACTTGGGAAAGACTTGCCCAAACTTTCATGACAAAATACTTCTCATCTTCTAAGAGTGTCAAGCTTAGAAATGACATTACCATTTTTAGTCAACTACATGGGAAGAATTTTAGTGAGGCTTGGGAGCATTACAATAATTTTTTGAATAAATGTCCCCACTATGGGTGGTTACTTTGGTTATAGATTCAGACTTTTTTATAACGGGTCGTCCCAAGAGACCCGTGAAGCCGTTGATTCTTCAGTGAATGGATCTTTGTCACTAAACAAGACATTGGAGAAAGGTCAAGAGCTACTGGACAAGATGTTTAATAATTACTTTCCATCCTCAACATGTCAAGCAAGGGAACAAAGAAGGAGCCTTCAAGTTGAGTACGAATCATGGATGCAATAATGACCCAAAATAAACTCATAGCAAATTAACTAGAACAGCTATCAAAGAGGATGGATAGGATACAACAAATGATGTGGCTGCTCCACAGCCACTTGTTTACAATTTTTGTTCATGTAATCATCCTAATGGTCAATAACTCAATGCAGTTACACTAACTTCTTCTTCTTCTTCTTCGTTTTCAAGTAATGAGTAGGTGAATTACGTGGAGAATCAAAATCAGAACCAATTTAGACCCCAGAATAACCCATATAGCAATACTTACAATCCTGGGTGGAGAAGTCATCCAAACTTTTCCTGAGAAAACCAACAAAATTAGTCTCATGCACAACCATAGGTTTTGAATCATAGAGCATCTTTCCAGCAATATCAGTCACAACAATAGCAGATGCAAGCACCCCCATTCCTGCTCAAGAAAGAGCCTAATTAGAGAAGGCTCTTACTCAGTTCATTCAATTCAACATTGAAAAGATGAAAGGATGAAGAGTATAGAGTCTATCTATCATGGCTGCAGTTAAAAATCTTGATAACCAAGGAGGCCAAATACCACGAAGCTACCAGGAACCTTACTGAGTGACACAATTATGAACTTAAGATAGCACGTAAAAGCCATTGCATTGAAAAGTGGGAAGGTATTGAGCCTGTACTAGGTCAAGAAAATGATGAAAAGAAGCTAGCATTTGATAATGAAGTTGATACTAAGAATTCAGAAAAGGGTAAAGAGAAAGTGAAACATCTTGAGAAGTATCAAATTCTAGTAAGCGCAAGGTAGAGAGTTAACTTAGTGAACCAACAGTTAGAGTCCCATTTCCGAATTGACTGAAAGAGCAAGATCAAGAGATCAAGTTTAAGAGATTCTTGAAGATTTTCAAGAAGGTTCAGATTAATATACCCTTCATGGAAGCTCTTGAAAATATGCCAAGCCATGCAAAATTTATGAAGCTGGTGCTGACTAATAAGTGAAAACTATTAGGGAATGAGATTTTGTGCTTACCTAAGGGTTGCAGTGGCATGTTTATTCAAAAGAAGTTACCCCACAAGATGAAAGATCCCTGGGTCATTTTCTATTCCTTGCACGGTTGGGGGGATGGAGTTCGAAAAGGCCCTATGTAATTTAGGAGTTTATATTAACATGATGCCATTATTTATCTATAAGAAACTCAATGGTGGGGATCTCAAAACAACGAATGACTCACTCCAGCTAGCAGACAAAAGTATAAAGTATCCTGTGGGTATATAAGAGTGTATTTTAATCAAAGTAGATAAATGCTATTTGTCGCCAAATTTTGTCATCTTGGACATAGATGAGGACATGGATGTGCCTTTGATCCTTGGGATGCCGTTTTTAGTGACTGGGAGAGCACTAATAGATGTACAAGAGGAGAAGTTATAAATGAGAGTTGATGATCAGGTTATCAATTTTTTCATTTTTAATTCTCTCATACTTCTCTTTATATATCATGAAATGATGGAAATTAATGTTGTTGATGAATTTATTAAGGATTTTTGCAGGTTCGATACGTCCCACTAGACAAATATTTGATGCACGCAAGAGACATGGAGAAGTATGATGAATCGACATGGACTTGTTCCGTCAGTTGAGGAGCAAGTACCCAGGAAGGAGTTTGGGGTACACACCACAGGTAGGACCAAAATCCAACCCAAGAAAAATATCAACAACACCAATTTGAAGACAATTTTCAGAACTCATTGTTCGTGCATGAGAAAGGTTCAAGTAGAGGCTAAGGGTTTAGATGAAACAGTGATGAGAACTGCTCAAATAATAATGATGGGATGCACAGTAGCCTAGAACCCAACAAAAGGGACCATAACAGCACCACCACCGGATGCACATCCAGATTATGTGTTCTTCTTACCGGTTGATGAGGATGTACGTAGAGAGTTGATGCATTATCAAAGTTAAAGTTTACATTCACTGCATTGAAAGATAGATATCATTGTTTGAAGGATGAATCAAGTTAATCCTTTTGACATGATTTATTTGCCTCAAGAACCAGCTGCACCTAGAGTGGCACTATAGTCCACATGATGAAGTTGAGAGAGAGGCTCTACGATAAGGAAGGAAGGAGATGGAGCTGGTCCATTTGGGGCTGTAGGCGATTGATCATTTTCTGCATTTGCACAATTTGTAGAGAGAGTTATATGTTTCTTTTTAGTATTACTTTGTGTTACTTTGTTATGTTTTTGTGTGGAATACTTGTAGTCTCGTGTTCTGTTGGCAAGTGGTAATTTAGTGAAGTTTGTCCATGTTTCATTGTGGTTGTGTTAGTGTTTGTCAATTATGATGTCAACTTAGTTGGAATGGTATATTATTAGTAAGATTGATTTTAATTGCCAATAATGTGATAATCTAGCATTTTAAACTGCATGATGCATGTGCACGTTTTTATGTTAAAATGATGGAAGCATGAATTTATATTAAATAATACTTTCTTGGATATGAATTTTTGAACTCATTATTATTTGAGAGGAGTTGTTTGATTTATTGTGATTGCCCGTACCTTGTTAATAATGAAGTTGCTACAATTATTCTTTGTAATTGTTGAATGGGTTGAAATAGATATGACGTGGGCCTTTGTGTTTTCATTTGTGTGTTTATGCATGGGCGAGTATTAGGTTCTAGTATGATTGTTTGATCTTTTTACATTGATATAACCCATTTTTCCGTGGCTAGTTCTTTAAGTGCTCTTTGTGCTCCAATGAGTTCACAAAAGAAAAAAGAAAAAATAGCTTGCTTTGCATAAAAAACGCAAGCATGGTAAGAAACGAGAAATTCAAAGGCATCTGGTGTGAAAATGTGTCTTGCTAAGGCTACATAAAAAAAGGAAGAGAGCCGAATAAAAAGATAGTCATAACAGAATTACTAAAGGTTATATTCTATTTTTGGGTTAAACGGTTCTAATTGTTCTATAATGCTTTGCCTTTATTTGTCATTTGTGTGTTTTGCATGGTAAGGTTCCACTTATTTTTTTTTGTACCTTTTTTATGGTTATGAGATTTCAGTTTTATATAACTTTTGACGATGTGACTCTTGGTTGTGGGACATCATGATTTCATATGTGACGTAGTCCATATTAGTATATTCGAGTTCTTGAATTTATGTGCGAGAAAGTTTACTTGATATTTATTCATATGGAGTTTTGCTGTGCGTACTCGTGTTATATGATTCATGTGGTTGGTTGGTTTCAAGCGCGATTTATGAGTCAATTAAGTCTATCCGGTTTTAATATTGTCACTCCTACTTTGTTGTGTGTGAGCTTTGTTTGGTTTTGTTTTGCTCGATACTGCCAAATCGGTAGGTTAGGAGAAGTTGATAGCTTTATAATTGGAGCTATTTTATGTTCTAATTATACTTGCATGATTCTAGTATCGATTGCCATGGTTTAGTGGTAGTTGGTCAGTGTGTTAGTCGTTCATAAGATTTTGTTCCGTTAATGGTTTATTTATTATATTAAATATGAAAATAGAAATATTTATTATGTTTTTTTTTATATGTGCAGGTCATGGAGGGACAGAAATACATTTCCTATTCAATATGGATAGAATTTGGACTGGGCAGGACAAAATGGCTCGCCTGTGACAAGCTGCAATAACAAATTGCTCGCCTAAGCAGAATTGTGCTCGCTTTTGGCGAGCTGATGATGAATATGAACTGGCTTTGAGCGAGCCCAAGGAAGCAAAGAGAAGTTCACGTAGGACAATTACTTGAAGTACTCAACCCAACTTAGGCTATTGGATTTTTATGTTGAATTGCTCCAACCTTGCTTTTCTTTTTATTCTTTGGGCTTAGAATTTTTTATATTATTATTATTATTTTTTTACGCAGAACAAATGTCTAGTTTTAGATTTTTAATTTAAAAATAGGTTCAATCCGGCATTGAACAATTATTTTTTTGGGAAGAATCCAACTTTACAGTTTACAGTTTATAATTATTTCAAGAATATTTTAAGTAATTTCGTTCCTCTTGATTATTGATATTAATATTAATATTAATATTTGTTTAAAGTTATATTCTTGTTTTGATTTTCTTGTGATATTAACTATTTTAGTAGTAACCCTAGTCATATTTTGATCATGAGTATTTGTGATTTAATTTGTTCTTGCATGCTTAGTCCAACTATGATGCGCTAAATTAATTAAGGTTGGTATGGGCAATGCAATATTCTACGGATTAACTCAAAAAATCATTAATCGGAAAGATTTTATATGTTGGTAATTATTAATATAAATCGACCATTCGAGAATGTTACTAACTCTTGCTTTGGTTAGATTTGTCAAAATCGACCCCGTCATACACCTATGTTAATTATTAGATCAGGTTAATTCGAGATCGTGATTGAGAGAATTACTTGGTTAGTTCATTATAAATTTCATATAGATAAAACTCAATTTAATTGAATTAGGTTAAAGAGGAATCTACCATTAAATTAATTTGAAAGGGCCTAATTGTTCGAATAATCAAGATTGAGTTGATAATTGAAAATTGAACTTCCATTTAATATAATTGAACCGATTGATTGGTGATTTGAGTAATTACGGGAAACGAATTGCTAGCCTAGTACTTAATTTGAATTTTGAAGAATATTTGAAAACATTTTTTTAATTTGGTGTTATTTAATTGCATTCATTTAATTTCTGTTTTAGTTATAGTTTTAATTTATTTTAAAATTTTGAAAACACTTATTATGATCGTCTAATTAGAAATTGTCAAGGATTTTCGGTACTTGTCTACGTAATTTTCGTGGCAATGATTCATATTCATCATACTATATTAATACCGTGCACTTACGGAGATTAGTGAAAAATTGTGAATATGTTAATTAAACTTTTCCTAGATCAAAAGCAAACTAAACTAGTTTATGAATTTTGTCTTGTTTCTAATGTTTTATTTCGCTTTTGGAAAGCATGAGTGATTGAATTGATTAATTTAGGTTTATACAAAATATGTATAGACTATAATTTAAAGTAGCATTTGATCAAATAATGTCATTTTTAAAATTGCAGATTGATGGATCAATTATTAGCAATAGAAAATTAAAGCACAGCTAAATTCAATCATCCTGTTTAATAAAATGAAAGAATATGACAAAGTAAGTAAAATATTTTATTCTAGGTATGAAAATAATAATAGTAATAATGAAATGATTATGTGATTATGTGTCAAAATGGATAAGAACACAAGAAAGAAACAAAAAACTAAATTAGTAATGCATTTAATATTGAAAGTTAAAAAAGTATTTTTGATCATATTGTTGGACGGAAAAAATTAACTACCACAATTTTTAGGGGGAAAACTCTTATAAAATAAATTAAGGGTACAAAATAACAATTCACTCAAATTTTTGGATAGCAAAATGTAATTTAATAATCGAGGTAACTATGAAAAGCGATAGTTCACTTTAATGGAAAAGAACACCATTAAGGCTTTGGGGCGCAATTTGTGTACAAAATAAATACAAGGGGTAATTTAGAACTGGTTTCTATTCACTAGGGCAAATTATAATTAACCATATTATATACTTGCAACTCGAAATATTATCAATATTTGATCTTTGTATTTTTCTAGTTTAAAAGTCAAGATATTAAATATTTATGGAGCATTCTACGGTACTTTTTAGGGAATCATTCTCTTAGTTTTAAAAGATTGTACAATAAAAATTTTAAAACACATAATATTATGTTGTACAAGCATTTAAAGTAAAAAGGAATAATTTCCGAAAAGGGATTTAAGAATTTTCTAATATTTAAATTCCTTTCACATCAAAAACCTTGTTGCTTTTCTCCTCTTTCTAGTGGATGAATGTTAAACAACAGAAAACAAAAGTGATATTGACAATCACAATACTTAATCCATCTAAGATAATTAGTTCAAATTTTGTACGTGTAGAGAGAATCGAATATTGCTCGATAATTATTTTTCTGTTCCTCGTTTAACAGTTAGAATTTAATGTTTGTCATCTCTATTCCACTTTCCAAAACAAAGAAGAAGACAAAGATGGATGTGCCTCCAAGGTGGTTGCATTTCATTAATAGAGAGATTTGACAATTGTCCCGGACATTGAAAGCTTTTACAATGAGATCCCAACAAATTTTGGAGGTGCGTTAACCGGCCTCTTTATGATCGTTGATAAATTTACTGATCATATTGTAAAGAAACAGTGAATCCATGCATGCTGTTGTCACTTTTTCTTTTTACGCGGAGCAAACTTAAATTGATGATTTGTAGAAAGAAGGAAGTAATTTTGTCAAGAAATATACCCATGGAGTTGAGTTTTGGATTATTCTTTTTAGGGCTATTGAAAGGGAGAAATTTTGAACTTAGAAAAGTTTTATGAATCTATGAATAAAAGGAATTTTAGGGCCAAATTGAAGAATCTTTGAGGCCAAACAGAATAGCTTAGCTTTTGTGAGTCGGCAAGACTTTTAAAAGTTAAATAAATTAAGATTATTAGAAATATATTGGGGACAGAAAACATTTCTAGTACACTTCTTGAGACTTGTATTCAGTCAGATATTGCAAATGGAGGTATTTCAAAATTTCACACAAAAATAAAGTAGGTTAACACGGAAAATCCAGAAAGGCCCTAAAATCTAACCAATCCTGCTATTAAATTTCTGTTTGAATGTTTTGATGGATATGCTTCTATACATAATACATGCGGATTAAAAAAAAAAAAAATTATATACCGGATTCCACCCAATCTCCTGCCCCTCCCCCCCATACTGTTTCAACCAAAAGGTTTAAGTAACAAAGACACGCCTTCACTAAAGTCTTGAAGACAGTTATTATCATTTATTAGCCAGGGTGGTTTATCGCTAGCTACCGGCTTTTTTGTTCACTTGTTTGACCTCTAAATAACTTTTTCTTCACAATTTTGATAGGACACTTATTCAACTGTTAATATTAATAGGGAATTCTAATGGAATGTTCATTCTATCGTTGATTCAAATTTAGACACATTAGTAATATATTATCACATAATATATGTGTGATGTGCCTAAATGTGAAAAAATATGGACCATAATGGTAATAGCATGAAACATGATAGCTCCAGGCAAAAAAGCTTTTCGCGTCTTCACGGTTTCCAGACGTTCCAAAGGACATATCAACTTTCAGGGAAATGGAAAAACTAGTAATCTTCTTGCTAAACAAACAAAAATTAACAAAACCCCCCCCAAAAAAAAAAAAAAAAAAAAAAAAGTAAATTACGAACACGTATCTGCAAGGCACAGAACTTAGAAACTCACCCACCCAACGTAAATAAAACATTTTCTCCAACGTTTCTAACCAAGCATAACAAAAGCAAAAGTTTTTTTTTTTTTTTTTTTTGAAAAAAAACCCACCCCCTCCCACATACCTTTTAGATTCAAACCTATCACCAATAGGTCATAAAGAAAATATCTTACCACCTAAATTAGACTTTGTTGTAAAAAAAGTAAAATGGTTAAATCTACTTTGGTTCTCTATACTTGTCACCATTTACCATACTGCACCATGAACAAAATTTTTGACCTTAAAGTGTTTGTTTCTTGACATTTCATCTCAAAGTTCGATGGAAGTTAGAAAGTGATAGAATGTAGGCCTGTTCTACATGCACGTGCCACTGGCCCTTGACATTACACTAATGACCAATGACGGACGGAGTGAGGGACAACTGTCCCCCAAGAATTTCATAAATAAACATTCCCCTTAATTTTTAATAAAATTTTGACTAACCCTTATAAAATTTATACTTGCTGTGTAAAATTTGACGAGTAGTGTAAAATTATCTTACAAATATAAACTTATATAAGTCTTGCTCCCTTAAGTCTTAACTCCTAAGTCCACCCCTGCTCACGTGCATAGAACATGCAAAAATTTTGTTTCTTTTCAAGTTCCATCACATTTCGGGGTGAAGTGTCAAGAAACAAAAAGTTTAGGGGGCAAAGTGATAAAAAAATTAACTCGGAATGTAATGTGACAAATGATCACAAGTTTAGGGGCCAAAGTGGATTTAACCCAAATAAAGGAACTCTCTTGAAATCTAAGTGATGAAAAAGAATGTGTTCAAATAGTACTAAGTTGGAAGATTCTAAAGAGAGAAAGTAGGGACAAGTGTATTCATGTGTATGATTTTGATTAGTGTGGAGTTAGTTATATTTCTTGGGAAATGAGTCCCTATTTATAGACTCGGAGTAAGGGTTTGAGCCCCTATTTACTGGTCTTTTTATATTTTTGCTCTTAATGAGCCTTTCTAACAGATACTTATTTACATGAACTAATTAGTGTATCATCAATATCCCATTCGGCTAATCCTTCAAAAAGCTGCCAATGGATGAGTCGAACACAATCAGCCCCAATAGCAAGCCAATGGACTGAACCCTAGAGGTCAGCCTCATTGTCAATTTATTTATGGATGTTCCAGACTTAACATTCTTGCTACTAAACAATTTTTCAAATTTTGAAAATTTACTAACCCGTTGTTCTACGTGTGTTCGCCTTACTATCTTCCTCTTCACACTTCTTCCAATTCTCCTAGAAGTTTCTCGAATTTCACCCCATCTACCTTTTCATTAATTACTACACGTCTCTTCATTATTCACACCCCTTCATTTCCTCCTTCTTAATAACTTCCTATTTCTCAATTTTTTGGAGGTACCTTTTGCTACTTGTTGCCATTTTGCTCTTTCTACTTGATAGTACACTTTTTCTTGCAAAAACTCCCTTACTACTCTACCAAAAACCTTTTTTCTTCAAAAGTCTCTTTCATTTTCAGTTCTGTGTAACTTGCAACAATGGCCTTGCAAAGTCAATCCGGCAACGTCTCAGGAGGCCAACCACCACGTAAGTACTCTTCTTCTAGATCTGTTGAACATGAAATCTTTGAACCCAAACGTATATTCCTGGTTGAGATAGAGGTCACCAGAATAAAACCCACTAAACTTCCTTGGATCCATAGGCTATATAACATTCCTTCCACCGTTTCTTTCATATGTTCAAGCCTACTTGGCCAAGCCCATCAAACTCTCAGGGATACTTCTCTACATATGAAGAATAGCTAATAGATGGCCTTCGGCTTTCTCTTCTTCCTACCTTTACAACTTAGCTAACTCTTGGAACATATGCCCTAACCAATTTAACTCGAACGCTATTAGGCTCGCAGAATGGCTATTGCATATTGTGCAAACATCTAGAACTTGGTCTACCCATCGGGCTTGTAGAGCCTTCTATAAGCTAACCATTAGCCTAGAACCAGGGTTCCATTACTTCTTAGCTCGATCCGATCACCGTGGTCTGGTAGGGGACTATCTGACCTCTATCCATAAATGGATAAGTACTTTTTTCTTTGCCAAACAAGAAGACATGACCATGGTACTACCCAGATGGCAATTAGAGGTCCAATCCCCTGATAACACAATTCCTTCTATGTTTGAAAGAATACAATCTGAGATCGAAACCTCAGATAGCTCAAACCTTGTTGTAAACCTTGTTGTTAATTTTGATAAAAAGAAGTTTTTATTTGAAGAGCACTTTCTATCTTGGGCTCAACCCGTGGTGTCATTAGCTCCTTCTGAAGGCTACGACCCATGTAAAGCTGTAATACTCTTGACCGTCTTATCTCCTCCATTTTATCAACCCAATTTGATTTCACCTAATTTATTTTTATAGGTCCCCATTATTCCTCAGGCAACTAGTTAGGTCCTAAAAGATCAAGTTGGCCAGAAGGAAGGCCACCCAAGACGAGCCAAAGCAACTAGTGGGCACAAGTCCCCTCAGCTCTGTTCCTTCAACAACAACAATGACTCCATTAACCCTCAAAGTCTCAACCCCATTAGGCACCCAATTGACCATTGAGGGTGTTACCATCTTCACTACTACTAAAGCCCCCGGGGTTCCACCAATTGACACTGGAGTTCCTAGATCGGCCTTCCAAGAGCCCATTCAGGTGTCCAATGAGGAGGCCATACCAATACAACCATTTTTCTCACAACCGAGCCCCAATCCGAGGTCTATACCAAAAAGAAAGACTATTTGTCCTGCCTTAGCCAGGAAAGAAGCCAAGACCATATCTACTCCAAGCCCGACCACAGAGGCGATAGTGGTTGGAGCCTTTGAGGTTGGCCAACCGCTATTAATTTCAGTGACAAGTAAGATGTCTTCTTGACGACATTCTTTGTCCATTATATAATCTTTCATTTCTTACTCTAATCGGATCTCCTTCCACCCTCTTAACAGCTCGAGGCATGTCTTGTACTTTTGGTCTTATAAACCGAGAGCCTTTTGTGTGCCTAAGATTATATAATGTGCAGTGCCAGGAGCTCAATTGTAGACACTTAAAGAAAAGGTTACAGCCAGTAGGTATTGTGCCTCTCCTGGACGAGAAAAAAGATTGACCAAGTCAAAGAACCTGAGGGGAAAGAAAAATTTGTCCCCTCTTGGTCTTTTGATAACAACGCCCAGGGTCAATCCCCCATAGGGTCTTATTAACTGATCAATCACGAATTCCCTCCTTGCAATGTGGCCTATACTGAAAGTTGCTCACTTGAAAAGAGTTTGGACAAAGCTGCTCAAGCATTCGTCATTGTGAGGACTTATGACAAATTTTTCTTGATTTTAACCTAAGTATCCTCATATTAATCCTTAACTTGTGTACTTAGCTCGGCCCTTATCTACACAACTTGAAGCGTTTGTCATTGAAGTTGATTGCCAAGAACATTTATCTGCAAGCTCAACTTTATCAATTTGAAAATATCTAAGTCGAGGCTCTTTCAAAGCTGGTGAAAGAGCTGGAAAACAAGAAGAATGAGGCCTTGGATGATCTTCAAACTCGACTAGAAAATGAGGCCTTTAACTTAGCCAACCTTGAAAATGAACACGCAACTCTGGTGGCTGAGTTGAACAATAAGCTTGAAGAACTAACTGTTGAGCTGAACACTAGCAAAGGAGAACTAGCTTTGACTCAGATTGAGATCAATGTTTGAAAGCAGTGGCCTTGGCTAGTTAGTTGTCCGGAGTAAACTTCTTCCTTAACGTTGAAGGCTACTAGAATGACATTGCCAAATTCAGCATCATTTTCATGAAGATGGGGTATACGATCGTGATGGATAACATTTTGGAGGAATTTGTTGAGGTAGACCTTGACATCTTAGCCGTGCCCTACTACAATAACATAACCACTAGAGAGATTATCAGTGGAATGAGCCACTATTGTTCAGTACCTCTTGCTCGGCTGTTGATCTACTAGATCCGAATGTGGTCATCAAGTTGGACAAGCTCTAAGCTATTGCTGCCATGACATCGGCCAGTGCTAAGGAAGATGAGGCCAAGTCCACTCAAGTCAAACCAGTAGCCAATACTTGGTATAGGTCATAGTATAGACCTATTAGGATTTTGTAATGATTTAGATCAACCGACCTTGTTTTGTACTTGAACAAATTTTATAAAATGCATGAAGTTCAAACTTCCCCATTGAGCGTCTTGTGCTTTTTTTTTTTTTTTAATCTTCATCTTAGATCGAACCCATTGAGTAAAGCCGGTTATGAATCCATTCAAGCTAGCAAACACTTCATGTGTAGCTTTGTGCCTCATTTAATAAAAATAATAATAATCTTTCTTTTATCTTCTTCTTGGACTGAACCCATTGAGCACATCGGCAGTTTATGAAACTATTTAGGTTTCCGAATGCATCGTGTACAGTTTGTGCCTCAGAGAATAATAAGAATAATCTTTTTTATATTCTTCTTGGACTGAACCAATTGAGCACATTGGCGGGTTACGAATCCCTTCAGGCTATTGAACGCATCATGCACAGCTTTGCGCCATTTTTTTTTATCTTCTTCTTGGATTGAACCCATTGAGCACATCGGTAGGTTATGAATCCCTTCGGGCTATCACGTGGAGCTTTATGCCTTTCTTTTTTTTTATTTTTTTTAAAATATACAAATAGAGACATAAACCCATCATTTTATTGATGTTGCCCAATTTGGCCTTTACTTATACTATACACCTAGATAATATCTTCTAAGGTTTACAATATTTCACATTCGTTGTACTTCTATACCGTACCGATTAACCAATTTGTAATATCTTGTTCAATGGGCTTCAATGACCTTATATGATCATTCCTAGTTTGGATCTAACTTTGTCATTCCCTCTGCTCCACTAACCTCGTTCTTTCTTAAGACCAAATCACCTGACTTAAAGTATCTTTGCTGAACCCTCATCCATAGCATTGTGATGCTTGGCTATCTGTTGTTTATATTTTGCCTACTTTCCGAAGCTATTAACCTTTTTTTCTCCAACAAATCCAGATTAGTTTTCATCTCAGCATCATTATTTATGTGATGATGTTGTTATGTTCTAGTCATCAGTTTTCCCACCTCTATAGATATGACTGGTTCTGCTCCGTACACCAGACTAAAAAGGGTAAAATCATTAACTGACCTTTGGCTCGATCTAGACTAGCTTTTAACCCAACGATAATTGTTCGGTTAGTCACTTTTGCTTGGCCATTAGCCTAGGGATGTCCGACCAAGGTAGGATGCAAAGTAATGTTTAATTCTTCGCAAAAACTCTTGAAGGGTTCCATTAAAACTGAGTTCCATTATCTGATATCAGAGTGTGTGGAATGCCATACCTACAAACAATGCTTTTTCAAAAGACCTTTTGCACGGATTTCCCAGTCATTGATAATGAAGATTCAAACTTTATAACTAAATATCTCAACTTTCCCTTTGCTACCTGAGGAAAGGGTCCGACCAAATCAATGTCCCATTGTTCGAACGGCCATGAACATAAAACAATTGTCAAATCTACCATCAGCTTTCTGATGCGTTTTACACACCTAGTTATAAATTAATGAAACATCTAAATCCTACTACTAACTAGATGACATCCCGCAAGTATACGGTTGTCAACAATCTACTAATAAAAACTATAATCTTAATTCAAATCTAAATTAACCAAATTAAGACTAAAATTAAAAACAAGCAAATCACCCAATTAAAAGACTACAAAAGAAAAGCCTTGAGTATTAAAAGAAACCATTTCTAGACTATAAATTGGAAAGAGTTAAACTAGAAATCTAAATATTTTTAGATTTTTGATTGAAATTAAGAAAGCCGACTAAGAATTAAAGCAAGAAATTTAAAATTCTAACTAGAAATGCAAGAAATTAACAAGAACCTTAATTTTCCTAAGAAACCCTAGTTTGCAAGTAAAGAAATTCTTACTAAATTCCAGGACAAGAAAGCAAATAAAAATTATATCTACGAGAAACTTGCGATTAACCCACTACAATTATCTAATCAAAATTTGAACTTGACAATAAATTAAAAGAAGATCTAAGATAAAAGTAAAGAGAAATTTCTATTAGAGAAGTAAACTTGGAGTTCAAACTATCCTAAACTATCTAAAAACTAACTAAAACTATCTACTACTTCCTGTTACTAATTTTTAAGTAGCTTAAATAGTCTAATATTACACTAGGCAAAAAATCAAGAGTTACTGCCTGAAAGTTTACAGAATTTCCCTTACAACTTAACTCTAGATCGCGATCTCGACTCTAATACAGTAAGATAATTTCCCGAGTCGAGATCGCGTTCTGGAATAGTCGAGACCACGATCTCAACTCTCCTCCCAACATTCTTCATTTTATCCATTTTTGCAATCTAGTCCCTTGAGCTTTGTTCCTTTCTGCTTCTAACCTTTAATTTTAACCTGCATAATATTAAGACCATTAAGCACTTAAACTATAAATTTAACACAAACTTATCATAATTAATTCAAGAATGAAAATACCAATACATATGAAAGAAATTAACTAAAATCCTCAATTACTTTTCCAATTTTGGAATTTAAACTATCAAAATGCTATAATTTAGAGGAAAATAACTCTAGTTTACTAGAGTTATCAATTTCCTATGATCGAAACGTGTACCTGATAATTGTGACAATACTGAACCATCGTATTGGCATCTATGTGCATGCTCGGCCAATAGTATCCTAGAATTATTGCTTTCGGGTTAAACTCTGAGGCCTATTGTGACTTCAACAAATTCCTTCATGTATCTCTTTAGCACATATTCTGCTTTAGCAAGACCCACACATCGAAGAAGGGGACACAAATAAGATTTTTGATACAAAATTCCCTCAATAAGTTCATAATATTATGCTTTATGCATTAACTCCGAGCTTCTCGCTGATCAGACATTAGGATTCCAGAAGATAAAAAGTCCATTATTGATTTCATCCTACCCAAGATCATTGTCTATTTCTATGGCCTCAATTTTATCTATAGTTTATCTTTCCTGGACTTTCACCAAAACCTCTTTGATAAGATCTAAATAAATGGCTGAGGCTAACTTGGCCAATGCATTAGCATAAGCATTTTTCGCCCGAGGTGCCTCAACGAAGTTCACTTCCTTAAAATTTGCTTACATTTCTTTACCTTTTAAAGATATCCCTACATAATTTCCCCATGGACCTCAAAATTACCAAGGATTTACTAGCTACCAATAAAGAATCACTATTAATTTTAAGAGTTTGAACTCGTATTTTCTTGGCTAACATTATCCCTGTTATTAAGGCTTCATATTCTGCTTTATTGTTTGCGACTTTAAATCCAAACCGAAGGACATATGTGATGTAGTCTCCTTCAGAGGACTTAATGATGATTCCAGCCCCCAATCCTAATTCACATGAGTCTTCATCAACATGAAGTTCCCACAACTTGTAATCTGTTTCAAGCTTTTCCTGGTCCTATGGGAACTTGTCCCCTCAACGCTCATTACTTTGTCAATGATTGGGGCTTTAGATGTCCCTTCATTAATAAAGTCTACTAAGGCTTGTGCCATGATGGTGCTTCGAGGTTGAAATTTAATGTCAAATTCCAACAACTCCACTGACCACTTGAGCATCTAACTAGAAACATCAGCTCCCCTAGCATTGTTCTCAAAGGAAAATTGTATAAATAATAATTTTGTGGCCCTGGAAGTAGGGTCAACTTCCTTGCTACCACTATTAACGAGAAGGCCAGAGACTACTAGAAGATAATTGCCCTTGGGGCCTTGTAGGATTCTACTTATAAAGTAGATTGGCCTTTGAACCCTTTCAAGGTCAGCGACTAGGACAGAACTAACAGTTTCTTATGAGGATGAGAGATAAAGATAAAGTTCTTCTCATTCTTTTGGTGCAATTAATCGAGGAAGAGTTCCCAAATATTCCTTGAGTTGTTCAAAAGCCTGCTGACATTGTTCGGACTATTTAAATTTCTTAGTCCCTTCTTTAACTCTTGGAAGAATGGAAGACTTCATTCGGTTGACTTAGATAGAAATGTATTTAACCCTGGTATTCGTCTAATCAATTTCTGAACATCCTTTACCGATGTAGGTGGCTTCATAGCTATTATTGCATGTACTTTTTTGGATTAGAATCAATACCTCTTTGAGAAATGATAAAGCCCAATACCTCTTTGAGAAATGATAAAGCCGAAAACTTTGCCGATAAGACCTCAAAGGTACATTTTAGCAGATTTAACCTCATTTGGATCGTGTGAAGTACCTAGACAATTTCTTGAGGTCTTCTATTACCTCAGATTTTGTTCAACTCTTAATGACCATGTCGTCCACGTAAACCTCCATATCTCATCCTATTTGATTCTTCAAGACTTTGTTAGACAATCTTTGCAAAATCTACACACATTCGTCAGTTCTCTTCTGGCTTCTTGGATACATTAGGTTTTTTTTTTAACTAATAGAATACAAGACTTCTCAGATAATCTGAGCCGTAGATCATTTGACTAAGAGCTTATTTACTTCTACTTTAATGATCACACTCCGCTTGAGTCTGAATAAGCTCTTTATTTATTTTACATTCTTGTAGTTGGGGACGATGCTCAGTAATCCCTTTTGAAATTCCTGGCATGTTAGCAGTTGACCAAGCAAAGATGTCTTTATAATCGAATAATGATTGAATGAGTCAACCTTCAATTCTGCAGGTAAGAGAGCACAGATATGGAGTTTACACTTTGGGAACTCTGGATTAAAGGATATTTCTTCAATTGGTACACCTAATGCCGGCACTATTTTACCCTTGCTCTGATTGTTAGTAGCTCAGAGGCAACCCTAGATTCCTCAGGAAATTCTTTGATCTTTAGATTTTCGGTTTTACTTCATAGTGACATTAGGTATAGCACTCTCGAGCCTCTTGTTGGTTCCTTGATACTGTCCCTACAGATCCATTCCTTAACCAAAATTTTATTCCAAATGGAATACTGAAGGAAGAATGATAAAGACGTACTATCTACAGACGGTCGTCCCACAATTATGTTATACAAGCTGTATTATTTGACAATGACAAAATTTATTAGCTTTGTTTTGCTCTTTGGCGACTTTCCCAAGGTTAATGGTAGTGGTAACTCTAGTTTACTAGAGTTATTCTACTTTTAAACTATGGCTTTTAAGTAGTTTAACTCGTACTTTGGTGTTTAATTGGGTGTTTTGATCTAATTGTGTTCATTTTGTTTTTGCATTAGCTTTGCTTTTAAATATTTAGTTAATAGTATGAATTTGTATTAATTTTGGGTTCAATTGGAATGACTTATTCGGCTAATTGTTTTGCAAAAGAAGAATTTAGGGAATGAAAGTCAAGATTACAAATGGCCAAGGAGCAATGTCCAAATTGATGAAGATTGAAGACGAGCTGAATAGAGCTCGATGTCGTGACATCGTAGTGGAGTTTGAATTATAATTTTCAGCTCGATGTCATGACATGGAAGATATTGGTGTTGCGACATAGAAGCGTTTTTAAGAGCTCAGTGTGTATAGGCCAATGTTATAATTTTGGCCTGCAGCTCTCCAAATACTCTCTTTTAGGACATGCAAGTACATACATGGAAGTGTTGTGAGTAATTAGGAGCAGTTTTAGTTGTAGTTTACCTTTGAACTCAAGTTTCCTTTTAATAAAGAATGTTCTCTTTCAAATTTCATTTAGATCTTAGTTTTAATTGCTAGCAAGTTTAAATTTTGATTAGTTAATCTTAGTGGGATTTTGATTTGCTACAATTAGATATAATTTTTACGTACTTTATCTTTAATTTCCTTGCAATTGAAGTTCTTCTATTTCAAGTTTTCTCAGAAGTTTTTAGGGTTCTTACTTGAGTATTAATTTTTAATCAAAATTCTTCATTTCCTTGCTTTAATCCATAGTAATTTTTAGTGGATTTCCTTTTATTCAATCAAAAATCCAAAAATATTTAGTTTTAATCTCTATTTCTTTACAAATTCCCTTAGCCTTATTTAGTAGAAAATGGAAATCTTTCTTTGTGTTCATGTTTACTTTATGTTTTCCTTAGTCAAATTTGGATTATGTGCTTTCTTAATTTCATCATGTTTGGGTAGATTTAGTTTAATTGGGGATAATTTTAGTTGCTTTGATTAGATTAGTATAGTTTAATTAGTCCTTTCATTTATAGTTTACTTATTTAATTGAGTTTGTCTAGATTAATTTATATTAATTTATTGGCTAGCCAAACTACACAATGTCCCTTAAATCTTGGTATTTGTCAAGAAGGAATTATTGTGAGTACAATACCCACTCATCCTATACTAGTACCTATCTAGTCTTCAAGGTGTGGGGGTAGAGTTAAGGATTTAGTGCAGTTTATTTTAACATGTTTGATTTGATTAGATCTCTACCCGAGGCATAACAAGTTTTTGGCATGGTTGTCGAGGATTGTCCTTGGTATTTTGGCAATATTAAGCACTTTGAGGGTCATATTGATTAGGCATTTTTCCCAGTTTTCGTAGTTTATCTAGTCACATCTCTAATTAGTAATCTTTAATTGTTATGTTTACTTCCTCCTTTTAGTTCAAATTGGCACTAGTGATTAATTGGTTAAAAATTTTATTGTAGTGCATGGTAAGAAGAGAAAAGGGTTTTTGTTTTGTTTAGACGACGAAAGAGAGAAGGAATTGAGATATATTCGAAAAGCAAAAAAAGATGCAACAAGAGTTGGAAAGACTTCAAATGGAGAATCCTCAACGTAATCAAAGGATATTGAATGAGAATGTTGGGAATAATGGAAATGATGAACAAGAAGAAGGAATTGGAAATCATGGCATAGGTGCTAACTTTAATTGTGGGAATTGAATGTAAATAACGGCATGAGAATGGTCGTCGTCTAAGGGATTATGCAATGCCAAACTTTGATAAAGCCAATTCTAGCAATGCACATATACCGGTGCAAGTGAATAACTTTGAAATCAAGCCCATTCTTATACAAATATTGCAAGCCTGTGCAATCATAAAATTTTCAAAACCAAGGATTTCTTCATCTTTTAGACCTTATCAACCTTCTCACTAAAGGAATTTTCAACCCAACCAACCAACGTCTCAATATCCATATAACCCTCCACTACCTTTGAGCTACAATCAATATTTTCATAGAGAAGGTATGAAAATTTGAGGAGGTAAAATGAGAATCATAGGAGAGAGATGGCAAATCAAAGGAGGGAAATGGAAAACCAAAGGAGGGAATATGAGAATTTGTGAGCCACTACAAGGAATTTGGAGATACAATTGGAGAAATTGACAAGACAACAAAATGAAAGGCCTTGGGTGCTTTGCCAGGTGATACAATTTCCAATCTAAGAAAGCAAAATGGGAGAGAGAAAGTTCAATCTATCACACTTAGAAGTGGCAAGATATTGGAAGGAAGAATTGGGGATGGTTCTTCATCATCAAGGGTCATGAGAAGAGGAAGGTTAAAGATAATGGTGAAAGTAATTAGGAGACTTCAAAGGGTCCAAGTGAAATGATTAAAGAACCATATGAGAAACATAATAAAGGTAAGGATCCTCCACTCCAATTGTCAAGAAAGTTAGAGTGCCATTTCCACAAAGATTGAAAGAAGAGAAAAATGCAAAAAAAAATTCAAGAAGTTTCTTGATATGCTTAAAAAGATTGAAATCAACATACCATTCATGGAAGCACTTGAAAACATACCCACCTATGCCAAATTCATGAAACAAGTTCTCGCATCAAAGAGGAAACCCTATGTAGATGAAATCTTATGCTTGATGGAGAATTGTAGTACATTGCTCACAAAAAGGTTACCTCCCAAGCTTAAGGATCCGTTCTTCCTTCATTCCTTGCGAGATTGGTGGTGTTCAAACAATTTGAAAAGGCCTTGTGTAACTTAGGAGCTTCCATTAATCTCTTGCCTTAATCGATCTACAAGATGCTTAATGGAGGAGACTTGAAGCCCACGAGTATTAAATTACCAAGGGGAATTGTTAAGAATGTGATCATAAAAATTGGCAAGCTTTACCTTCCAGCGTAAATTTCATAATTTTAGACATGGAGGAGGATAAATAGACGCTAATAATTCTTTGAAGATCTTTCCTCGCAATTGGGCATGCACTAACTAATGTACAAGAAGGAAAGTTGGAATTTTAAATTAATGATGAAATAGTCACTTTCAATATTTTTGATTCATTAAAACTTCCTTCTATATATGAAAATATTATGAACATAAATGTAGTTGATGATCTAGTCAATGATTTTTGTAAGTACAAGTTAAAGAATTCTCCATCGGAAAGAGATTTATTAAATCCAAAACATGTAGTTCAAGAAGAAGAAGTTGTGGAGTCTTTGAATCAATTGGAGAATAACGCTTCATTGCAAGAAAAGAAAGAGGAAAAATAATGGTAAAGGTAAAGAGGGGACACCAAACAACAAACCCCCTAAGGTGGAACTTAAACCTCTCCCTACTCACTTGATGTATTCAATCTTGGTGACAATGAAACCTACCTGGTGATTGTGAACTTTTTATTGACTAGTGAGATGTAAAACAACAACTTGATAAATTGATTGTGGTGCTAAAAATGTATAGAAATGCAATTGCTTGGTCTATTGATCATAGTAAAGGAATTAACCCTTCTGTGTACATGCATAAGATTTTGTTAAATGAGGGGAACAATTCAGTAAGGTAACCTCAAAGGAGATTGAACCCTTCTTTGAAAGAGTTTGTGAGGAAGGAGGTAATGATGCTCTTAAATGCCGGCATAATCTACCCTATTATTCATAGCTAGTGGGTTAGTCTCACTCAAGTTGTTCCTAAAAAGGGTTGTATTACCATCGTAATTAGTATATCCATGGAACTCCTCCCCTCTAGATTGATTATGGGATGGCGTATGTGTATTGATTTTTGGAAGTTGAATGAAGCCATTCGTAAAGAAAATTTTTCCCTCACTTTCATTGATCAAATGCTTGAAAGGTTAACCAGTTTTGCATATTATTGCTTTCTTGATGGATACTCCGGGTACCTTCAAATTGTTATTTTCTGGGAGGATCAAGAAAGTACAATAAACCTTCACATGTCCATATGGAACTTTTGTATATAGGAGAATACCATTTGGACTTTGTAATACTCCTAGCACATTTTAACGTTGCAATTTTCCATTTTTCATGATATGGTGGACAAATTTATAGAGATCTTTATGGATGATTTCAATGTTTTCGGTGTATCTTTTGATGATTGTTTATTGAAGTTGTCTCATGTGTTGAAAAGATATGTAGAAACCAATTTGGCTCTTAATTGGGAGAAATGTCATTTTATAGTGGAAAAAGGAATTGTCTTAGGACATAGAGTCTCACATAGGGCATAAAGGTTGATAGGACCAAGGTAGAAGTGATTGAGAAGTTTCCACCACCCATTAATGTTAGAGGGGTGAGAAGTTTTCTAGGTCATGCAGGGTTTTATAGAAAACTCATTAGAAACTTTCCACATATTGCTAGGCCTTTGTATTCTTTGCTTCAAAAACATTGTGTTTTCAAATTTGATGATTCTAGTTTACATGCATTTTCAATGAGTTGAAACACACACTTATTAATGCACTAATTATCATGGCACAAAATTCGTCTCTTCTATTTGAACTTATATGCGATGTGAGTGATTATACAATAGGTGCCATTTTGTGTCAAAAGATTGATAAAATATTGCATGTTATATACTATGCAAGTAGGACTTTGAATGATGTACAGTTGAATTATTATATTACAGAAAAGGAACTACTTGCTATAGTATTTGCCTTTGATAAGTTTAGATCCCACCTCATTGATTCTAAAACCATTGTGCACATGGACTACTCCACATTGAAGTATTTATTTTTCTAAATACGATGCAAAACCATGCTTATCAAAATAGATACTTCTATTCCAAGATTTTGATTGAGAGATAGTGGATAAAAAGGGAGTTGAAAATATTGTGGTGGACCAAATTGAAGGCTTGAGGCTTATGGTTCAAGAGAAAAAGACCATTGTGGAAGAGGAATCAATTAGGAACTTGCTTGAAATTAAGGAGGCAAATAGTTTGGGATGTGACAATTACAAACTACTTAGTAGCAAAGGTGATCCCAAGCACGTTAAATACAAGTGCAAAAAGTAATTTCTTTGCGGAGATCAAGTATTATTTTTGGATGAATCCCATCTTTTTCGGAGATGTAATGATCGAATTTTGAAAAGATGTGTCCCGGAAGAGGGAGTGAAGGATATCTTGAAAAATTGTCATGCATCTCTTGTAAGAGGCCACCATGGAGCACAAAGAACGGCATTTAAGGTTGTACAAAGTGGTTTCTATTGGGTGAATATTTTTAAAGATTCAAGAAATTTTGTGCTTGAATGTGATGAGTGCACAAGGGTCGGTAATATTTCAAGGAGACGAGATGCCCCTCAATGGGATTGTGAAATGAAAAAGTTTCTAAAGTATGGGGGATCGATTTCATGGGACCTTTCCCAACATCATATTCCAACAAATTTATTTTGGTTGTGGTGGATAATGTATCGAAGTGGTGAGAGGCAATTGTCACTCCAACCAACGATACAGGAGTTCTGACGAAGTTCCTTAGGAAGAAAGATTTCTCTTGGATTGGAGTACCAAGAACCATTATTAGTAACGAGGAAACATACTTTAAGAATTCTCATTTTGAAGCCTTGATGTTGAAGTATGGGGTGAAGTATAAAATTGCTCTAGCATACCATCCACAAACTTTGGGTCAAGTTGAGGTATCAAATAGAGATTTGAAGATAATCTTGGAGAAAACGGTCAACAATTAAAGAAAAGATTGGGCAATCAAGTTGAATAATACTTTGTAGGCTACAGTACGGCATTCAAAGCTTTGATTCGAATGTCTCCTTATCGAATGGTCTATAGTGAGGCATGTCATTTATTGGTGGAGTTGGAGCACAAGGCTCATTGGGTGGTAAAAAATCTCAATTTTGGTTTGAAAGAAGCATGTAAAAAGAGACTCTTAGATTTGAATGAGTTGGATGAGTTCCAGAGAGAAGCTTTTGAAAATTCCTTGATTTACAAAGAAAAGAGCCAAAGCGTGGCATGATAAGCTCCTTTTGAGAAAGGAGTTCAAGGCCGGTGATTTGGTGTTGTTCTATAATTCAAGGCTTAAACTTTTTCCAGGAAAGGTTAAATCTAGATGGAGTAGACCATTCGAGGTGTTATAAGTTTTTCCCTTTTGTGTAGTGGAGCTTAAAGAAATAGAAGTCAATTTCAAAGTCAATGGTCATCGGCTCAAACATTATTTTGGAGGAGTTATTAAGGATGGACATGAATCATCCAATTCATTCAAGAATGATATAGTCTTGTCATAGCCAAGCTAGTGACTATAAAAGAGAGCTTTTTGAGAGGCAACCCAAGCTTTAAATTCATTGTTTTGTTTAATTTGGATGTTATTTTATGTTTAATTGTTTGGTGTGAATTGATTTGTTTTACTTTAGTTTAGATTTGAAAATTTTGCTTTATTTGAATAAATTGTGCTAAGGAATGAAATGAAATGAGCTTCTAATATTTCTATTTTTTATGTTTGTAATTATGGAAAATGTAGTAGGAAGGCTTGGGTTTTAGTGAGAAAGAAGGAGGAAAAATTGGCTAAGTATAAAAATTGAACTTTGTAGAAGTTCAGTTTGATGTCGCGACATCAAACACAAACTTCTGAGAAGCCAAAAATTCACCCCTGTTTCGTTGTCGCGACGTCGAGAATTGATGCCACGACACCGATCACATGAGAGGCATATTTGGCAGTTGATATCGTGACATCAAGGCACTTATGAGAGGTACATGATAGCCGATGTTGTGACATCAAATATTTGATGTCGCAACATGAAATATTTGCGACACCAAAATCGAGCAGAATGTATTTTTAAGGCCTTTTCAACTTCTTTTTCATTCCAAACCCCAATTTTTCCAAGCCCTAGCCACGCATCTCTTCCACCCTCCTCTTCAATCTCTCATTTTCCTCCATAAATCTTCCTTAAATCTCAAAAATCAAAGCCCTAATAACATCTAGAACAAGATTTCATCACTTTTTGAACAATAAAACAAGGGTTTGCAAGGCTTTCAAAAGGTGATTTTCTCAAGTTTGAAGGAGGCTTCAAGGCTACTAATTGGTCTCCAATTTTTAAGTAATATTCTTCCTTTGTGCTGAAGCTCGTATGTACTGAAGATTGTTTACTAATTCGTGAGATTTTGGAAATTTTCTTGAAATTGTTCTGGACAAAATTACGCTTGAACTTTTGGGTTTTGGATTGGTGAATTGAAGTAGTAATTTTGGTTGATAGTTCTTGACTGAATTGGGTTAAATTTTGTTGGGTTATTTTTGTTGACTTTGAAATTGTAGAAATTGTTGTGCTTATTGTTGAATTTTGGTTTAATTGACGTCTGATTGTAAAGTTTATATTGATTGTGATAATTCTTGTTGGATTGCTGATTGGTTAAAAAACAAAATGGCAAGAGGAGTATATGGTAGTAAAGGTAGAGGTAAGGATAGAGGAAGAGGAAAAACTTTGAAGAAAAGGAAAATGGCGGAAGGGTCGAGTAGAGAACCAATGCCTAAATGTATCCCAACACTAATGAGGAGCCGGTAGTCAAACCTCAATTCTCTAGTGAATGTGCACATGATTTGTTAAAAACCATTGAGAAAAAAGGTTCAATTTGTAAATGCATTTGGGGGATTATGAGGGAGTTATAAAGGAATTAGAAACACAACTTAAGTCTAAGAATTGGAAAATTTTTGATCAAGAAGTTGCACTAGGTTACACAAATTTAATGACGGAATTTCATCGTAACTTGTGTGATTTGGAAGAGGAAAAGGTGAGAGTGTGGGAAGTGTTGGTAGATTTTAGTGCTGAAAAGTTTAATGAGTATCTTAACCCACGTTCTTTTGATCCTGTGGAATATCGTGAGTTTATAAATGATAACCAAGGACATGATGATCATAAAGAATGCTCTTTGCTCCACTAATTTTGATTGGGTGATGAATACAATTGTAAGTATAGCGTTAAATTTCCTCGCAAGGGTTAAAATTTAGTGGCTAAATTGTGGCTCTACTTTATTATTGCACCTGTCTCTTATGCTGCAAAATTTAGGGGTCCAATTCAGTTAATTATATTCAACAAGGTAAGCCATGCCTTTTTTATGCTATTCTCACAAGCATGCCTTGAATGTTGATATGGCAGGAATTCCTTGATAGTGGGAGATCCAGGAGGCCTATTTTTTATGTACCAAGTTTAATCACTCATTTATGTATTAGTGCAGGATGTCCAATCACTTCTGAAGAGCCACAAATCCATACAAGAGGGTGAATCAACAAAGATTATGTTTACAAGATGGTCAGAGAATTTGAGAGACATCATCAGCTCGAAGGAGCTCCTGTACTACCACCGCCACCTCCATGAGCACTACACATTCCCATCCCAGCAGAGTATATTTTTAATGCACCAAGCACCGATAAGGTATGTAAAAAGCTCCAAAGATATTGGACATACAACTAGCTTGTCTTCCACAACAATTTAGCAATTATCATTGAAGCTCTCAAGGTCACATCATTCAATACTTGGACCCAGCCAAGACCACCTCCAATGCATTTGGCATTATGGTCTACCTCGCGGGCATGTATTTTAAACAGCACCTGAGAGACCATCGCATCATGGAAAATCCAACAAGATAGAGACATTGGAGGTGCCCAGGATGAAGATTTCAAGGAGAGTCAATACAGTGGTATAGAAGATGGCAAAGAGGACATAGAGCGAGACATCAATGTAGTGATGATGAAGAGTGATGATATGGAGAAGACCAACTTCCAATTCTCTGAACTTCCTTTATTTTATGCACATAAATAGACCTAAAGACTTTTCTACTTTTTCATTCCTTTAGTTGTTTTAGTACCTTATTATGTTGTTTTATGGTTTTTTGATATTTTGGTGGATAATTTCTTTTGGACTAGATTGGCTAAGGGCCTTAACCTTACTTCAAATAGATTTTGTTATTAATGCTTGATTGAGATTTGATCATTTTGAGATTTTGTTGATGATTGCTTGATTTTTGGTTTATTGATGCGCCTAGTGATTGTTTTACTTTTGGTAATTGTTACTCATTGATTTTGGTTGTAGATAGTTGGCTAAGGGACTTAACCTAATGTCAAGTAGAGTATTTATTGGTGATTGAATGATTGAATGGATTATTTTGAGCTTCTTTGGATGAATATTTGAGATTTAGCTTAATGTGTTCTTAGTAACTTGTATTATTGGCTTTATTGCTTAAATTTTGTCCTAGGTTACGTTACTATGGTTTTAAATTAATAGTATGTGGTGTTTTTTCGTTGACTTTTGGATGAGTGGTTGGATGAGTTTTACTCATCAATTGAATAAAAGTGTTAAGTTTGGGGGTGTTCTTTTCTTGTGTCGAGAATAGTCCTTTCTTGTGCTTGTATATAGGTGTTTGATGACACTTGGATGGAATTTAATCAATTTGGTACTCAATAATAAAACTTGACTTGCAATATCATATGATTGAACTATTTTAATTGGACAGTCTATGAAGTTAAGTGTGTGTTGATTAGTTCTTTTGCAACTCAAAAATTGAAAAACTTAGTATTATTATACCATTTTCAAAATTAGGAACTAATATTTTTTTGGGTAAATTCATTTGAAATATTATTTTTGATCAAATCATGAGTATTATTTTGTTGGTCGATTTGTCTTTTGCAAAAATTGGTTAAAATGGAATAGAAGGAATTTAGGATATTTTTTATATTTCCTTAGAAAATGTTATTCTAGTTTGTGAATGATTGATATTAGATATTAATCTTAGGTACGTTTTACTTCTGTTCCTTAATTTAGGCCTATGCGAAAAAAAATTGTTCCACATTTGGGAATAAGGCATGCACGGAATTTCATCATGTACCCATGTTGTTTCTCCAAATTAAGCCATTAGAGTAGTAATAAGGCGAGTATGGCATTCTGGCATATACCCATGTTGTTTCTCCAAATTAAGCCATTAGGAATTATGTTTTAGAATACAAACAAGTCGAGGGGGAAATGTCTGTAATACCTATCATCGATATCATATACTCATTCCTTGATAGATTAATGTTCTCAACTTATGTGACAGGTGTGTATGTGGGTAGACTCCTAATGAACTTCAATTTCCATGTGACCTTTTCGAGATGGTTGAACAACTTTGTAACACTTTCGATTTTAGCAATGATTGTGTTTTGAATGAATAGAACTTGCTTTTCGAAAACCTTTTTGAGAATGGTTAATGCTTAGTAATTTGAAATATTGTGTAGCATTTGAACTTGGGATTTTAACAAATTTAAAATTTTGGTGTGATTAGTTGAAATGGTCCAATTATCATATGGCATTTGAGATCCTTTGAGAGATTTCCTTATTATTCGTTAGCACATCCAGTGTTCATCTTTTGGTGATGTTTTTTTTGGTGGTGTGTTCTGCTTGTTTGGTTAGTAAAGTTCTTTTTGTTTCTTGTTTTGCTCGGGACTAGCAAAACGCAAAGCTTAGGGGTGTGATAATTCTAGTCAACTGGGGTTATTCTAATTTTAAACTGTGACTTTTGAGAACTTTAACCTATATTTTTGGAGTTTAATTGAGTGTTTTAGGATGTATCTAATTGTGTTCATTTTATTTTTGCATTAGCTTTGCTTTTAATATTTAGTTAATAGCATTAATTTGTGTTAATTTGGGGTTTAATTAGAATGACTTATTTGGTTGATTTTTTTGCAAGGGAAGAATTTAGGTGATGAAAGTCAAGATTAAAAGTGGCCAATGAGCAATGCAAATTGATGAAGATTGAAGACATGAACTGAATAGAGGTCGATGTCACGACATCGAATATTTAGTGTTACTACATCGAAGTGGGAGTTTGAGTTGTAATTTGCAACTTGATGTCGCGACACCAATTATTCAATGTCGCGACATCAAAGTGCGTTTTGCTTAGTATGTAGAGCAATATTGTAATTTTGGTCTGTCAGCAGTGTGACGTATATATTCGATGTAGTGAGTAATTAGGAGTAGTTTTAGTTGTAGTTTACCTTAGAATTCAAGTTTCCTTTAATACAAAAAGTTCTCTTTTAAATTTCATTTAGATCTAGTTTAGTTGCTAGCAATTTGTTTAAATTTTGATTAGTCAACCTTAGTGGGCTTTTCATTTGCTGCAATTAGATATAATTTTTACATGCTTTATCTTTAATTTCATTCCAATTTAAGTTACTTCAATTTCAAGTTTTCTTAGAAGTTTTTAGTGTTTTTACTTGAGTAGTAATTTTTAATCAAAATTCTTTATTTCCTTACTTTAATCCATTGTAATTTTTGGGGGTTTCCTTTTATTCAATCGAAAATCTAAAAATATTAAGTTTTAATCTTTATTTCTTTACACATTCCCTTAGCCTTATTTAGTAGAAAATGGAACTTGTTTTGTGTTCATGCTCACTTTATGCTTTCCTTAGTCAAATTAAAATTACGTGCTTTCTTAATTTCATTATGTTTGAGTAGATTTAGCTGAATTAGGGACAATTTTAAATTCTTTAACTAGATTAGTATAGTTCATATGGTCCTTTCCTTTATAGATTAATTGTTTAATTGAGTTTGTCTAGTTTAGTTTATCTCAACTTATATTGTCCAAACTACATAATGTCCCTTAAATCTAGGCATTTGTCAGCAAGCAATCCTTGTGCAAACGATATCCACTCATCCTATACTTTTACCTACCCCGTATACTTGCAAGTGTGAGGGTAGATTTACGGATATAGTGCAGTTTATTTTAACTTGTTTGATTTGATTAGATCTCTACTTGAGGCGTAACGGGTAGTAGGATAGTACCTTCGGGCATCGCAGAATTTCCAGTGAGACCAACAAGGTGTGTTTGGATTGACTGGATATGATAATTGTTAATAGCCTTACACTCCCATGCATTCCAAAAGATCATATCAACTTAACTGCCTTTATACATTAAGAGTTTGTGAATGCTATAATACCCTAGTTTGACATAGATAGTAATCGAATCTGCATGAGGAAAATGATTGGGTAAAGGGCCATCATTAGAGAAAGAAATGTTCATATTTAGTTTTGGTCTTTTGAAAAACTTCTCTCGTTCAAGCTGATATTGAGTGTATCTTATGCTTCCTGGTTTGATTGGAGTCTTCACTTGTCTGTCCTCTAGCAATCACATCAAGCATTCCTGCCACATCATCATTGCTAACTGGAGGTCCCAGTTGATTGTTACCATTATCTTTAGGCCTTTAGTACATATACCGATCACTATTAGGTCAAGGAGGATGTTTTTTGGCCTATCTAAAATTGTCAGCAGTGTGACGTCTATATTCTTGTAGATATCCATCACGAATTGCTTTCTCAATGCCTATTTTTAAATCATTGCATTCCTAAGTGTCATGCCCATGATTTGCATGATGAGCACAATAACGAGGTCTATCCTGCTTGTGTTGTTCAGTCCTTATTGGCAGGGGCTGCTCTAAGATCCCATTATTTTTTTTCAAATAGTATATCATGCTAAGAATCATTCGGTAGGGTAAAGTCCTCATCTGGAAGGATTCTAGTTTGGGTGGGTTTAATTAGTTCATGGATATATCACCCAATCCTCAAGTAACATGGGATTCTGTGGCTGCTTATTTGTTTGGATTGTTCGCCCCATGTAGAATCCTTAGGCTTCTTCTTCATGTCAGATCCTTCAGCCCTCTCATCTATCGGCCTTTTTCCCTTTTGTTTGAAATCTAAGAGTTCCTTCTTTGATCTATTTGACTATTTTTCCCTCATATGACTTTTAGCTCTTTTCATAAGATTCGAAAAGGTTTTTGGAATCCTAGAAGCCAAATCGTGATTGAATAGTCCTAACTTCAAAGCATTACAAAAGCTTTTATCATTATCTTCTCATCGATGTCTAGAAATTGAACAGTTTCATCATTAAAACATCCAATGTATTGACTCAGAATTTTCTCATTTTTCTTCCTTATGTTCATTAAGTGTGAAACTTCCTTTTGGACGACCTGTAGACTCATAAATTGCCTCAAAAACTTTTCAGCTAGGTTTGTTTAAGAAATTATTGATCCTAAAGGAAGTTCTTTGAACCACTTCTGTGCCGATCCTGACAAATAGGTTGCATTTTATAGTATATGTGTAACTATAGAGGGCCGTGTTATAATAGATACATGAGCAATATGATCCACTGGATCTATTGTGCCATGATAATAGTCTCTATCAGGTTGTTTAAAATTAGGAAAATTTTGTTTTGACCTAATAAGTAGGATGAATGGGCCACGATCAACATCTGAAACAATTTGCTAACCAATATTGTTTTGAGACAATAATTGTTGGACATAGAACTATATTATTAGTTTTTGTGACTTGGAATTATTAGTTTTTGATTTATTTTTGAGTGTAGTAAATGCATTTTGTAAAGTAGATATTGTAAAGTTGTAAATACAATTTGTTTTTGGTTATGGTTGTACAAGCTTTGTGCAATTGTGCTCCAAGAGAGCGTTTGTAGTAATTTGGAATAGTTGGCATCTTCATTGCCACTGATTCCATGAGCTATTTGTGTCACAGTATATTTTTTTTTGGTAATAAACTATTTGTATTACAGTAATAGTTGTAAAGCAAACATCTTCACCTATGCTTTCATTGTGACCAAAGGTGAATAAGAAGGAAAAGAGAACACTATAATTAAGATAGACAAGCTCAAAAAGATGTAAAGTACTTTATGTATAAACATAGTAATAGATCACACTTTTCTCTAATAGGCTAGACTTGAAAACTATGAATTTCTTTATTTTATAATTGTTTTAAATATTAGATAAGAAATTCTAAAGGTAAACTATCGTACTAAGCAAACTTTTGAATAGAACATTTTGTACCAATCTATTGATTCTAGTAACACAGGGGTCAACAATCAAGTGCAATGCAATCCTTATTTCATATTGATTTTCAAGCTATGTAATAACTTTCTCCTTTAAGACGGTAATTATCATGTGAAATTTGTTTTACTAGCTGCAT
The DNA here is from genome assembly GCA_025175665.1 of Cinchona pubescens. Lineage (NCBI taxonomy): Eukaryota > Viridiplantae > Streptophyta > Magnoliopsida > Gentianales > Rubiaceae > Cinchona > Cinchona pubescens. The sequence continues at coordinate 603,289 of JANKKI010000204.1, forward strand.
ATATGGATTTTTTATCCTTTTCTGATATCTTCCTTGCGAGCGATCACCACATGAGCAACTTGGTGTGAGCTCAGAAGTTGTAGCTTATTCTCCAGACTAATCCACTTAGGGTGCTGCTACAGATATGGTTGGCTGGGGAAAGAGTACTAGAAAATTGAAATTGATACCAAAGGTATTGTATCAATCAAAGAAAAGGTTTTTTTATGATTTTTAGTATGCCGAATTTACGGACTGTGATGAATTTAATTATTCACATTTACTTAGTTGTAGAAATTTTGTAATTTGAAGCCTGAAATAGTTGTTTTGGAAAAGGTTAGTTGTTGCTTTGCAACACATACTAGATATTCTTTACACCAAAGTTGATGAGGAATTCTAGTTTTGCTTTTGCAATTTCATTAATTTCTCCATTAGGAGAAGAACACAATGGTTACAAGTGCTCAAAGCAGGCCATCTTCTTGTGTACCCCATTCATAATTCTTATAAGAATGGTAGTGAAAATATCAAGATCAAGATGGTTTATTTTTTTAAAAGTGTTCAATTACTAGAATGGATTAAGATCAAACCTTGGCTCTAATGCATTCAATTATGGGACTTAAATGGTAACAGAGTTTAATTACAAGAATCAAGTTCTTGATGACAAATGTTTGCAATAACATCCTTGGGATTCTTTCAAGATTTGAGATTGTTTGGGGAAGCAATTACTCTAAATTTTCTGAATTTATGATTTTTTCTATTGATTATAATATACTACTTTGTGAAATTATGGAGTTAAGTGATGTCTTAAGTAGGTCTCCTTTTTAACCTAGTTACTTTTACTTGTTTTACCCTGGTTAATTGGAAAATTGATTGAATTGGAATTGAAGAAACATAGAATTATGGGGTACTTTACTGCTAGATGCCTTTCAAGGACTAATAAATTTCTTACCTGTTTTTTTATGGGATCTTATGATTTGTGGATTGATTGAGATGTCGATGTTCTCGATTTTAGCTTTTCATGATTTATGATACATTGATTGCTGTTTTCTATAGTTCTCTTACTATTAAAAAATTGATTTTTTGGCTTCCTGAGAAGTTTACACCTGTTAATGATGTGCTGGTTATCTCTCAAATGGCCAGGTCTGGTTTTATTTTGACTTTTTTCCAGTAAAATATCGGAAGAAGATTTATGTAGATGTTGGGCACATTGTTGTTGAAACTAATGCATTTTAGGGGGAGAACCTGCTTCGGAAAAGCATGGATGCGCTTGCACACACTCCATTTGTCTCTCTCCGCCACACTATATCTCTCTCTATCTCTCTCTCTCCCCCCCCACACACACTCTCTCAATATTAAAACTACAAGTGTAGAGAGGTACTTTTGGATTTGTATATAAATTTGAACTGTGTTTTGCTTGATTTGAAAGCTTTCCTAAATGTCATGCCCAGAAAAAGTTGCATTAGGGCCTAAGATACATCTTTTGATTCTAAACAGGCGTAAAACCTCATCCTTGAAGCCTACTAGCTAACCCAATCGTTTCTTAATCTGTCCGAATTGTTGTAAGATTCGGGCTTCATTTTATGTGCTCTAGTGAACAGTATGTCAGTGTATTTCTTCTTTATCTTGTGCTAGATCAGTTTCCTGTTTTAGGATGATACTAAAATTGTACAAAGCCGTAGATGCTTAATTCAAATACTCTATATATTTCAGGAGATAAGCCTTTGAATAATTGGAAATCTGGCTTGCCATGAGGTTTTATAGAAAAATAGCCTCGACAAATGGGTTGATTAAGACAATTATGGATTAGGTATCTCTAGATGATGTTTTGTGCCTTTGTGAGGCACTCTAGTAAGTATAATTTTAGAATAAGGCAACATTGTACACGAAAATAGTAGTCATATTTCGAGAAGTTTTTGGTAGTGTTTTTTAGAGCTCTTTGACACTAAAGATCAACCCCCATATAAAATTTTTACGCTAATTTTAATGTTCTAACTTACCCACTTTGCACTCTCATTTCTTTTAATTATTGGATAGTTGCTTGCCTGTACTAACCAATGCTCTCCTTGTGTTACTCTTAATAGCCATTTGTCTTTGTATTTGATTCTTCTTAGCTTTTTGCTTACTGATTTTAGGACATTTGCAGTATTTGATTTTTGTTCTTGATCTTTTTGCTTTTTCTTGTCCTGAAATGGTCTATCCATATGAGGTAGTCTTTCGATGCGCATACTTTTGAGATTTCTATTTGATGCATTTAGCCTTTCTTATGGCTATAAGTTTTCACACAAGTTGATTACTTATGTTTTCAAGGTGGTGAAGGCAAGAAGGTTTATAGGTCAAAAACACACAAGAAACATTTGGCTAAAGAAAGAAAACAAAAGCAACCCAAAAGGCAAGACAGGGAACCTCACTTTGCAAAACTCCTTGCCCTTTGCTTGACTGTAGGAACCAGATTGATATGTGCCTAAGATACAGAACCAACTTGCCCACCTTACCTATGTGCCTTTGCCCGTGAGTCACCAACTTGCCCACCTTACCTAGTACAACTGAGAATTTCCTTTTCTTCAATCATTACTTTATTCTTTAGAATTAACACCCTATTTGACTCACTAAAGATTGCATGTATGCATATAAACTTTGTTCTTGGTTTTGTAGTCAGTACTCATGCTCTTTATTTTTTTTTTTTTCTTACATTTATCATTTTTGGTTGTAATTGAAGAGTACATGAAGTTGTTAATTCATATATTGGCAGAACAAAGTTTGCTTTTAGCGTGCTTTTCAATAAATGTTCAATTCCAACTGCAAAATTAAATTGTGTTCATCTTGAGTTCCTTTATGCTTCTTGTTTCTTCCTTGAGCTAATAATAGGTGTTCATGATTTAGAAAGATGACATTGTAATTGCTACTGACTTGAGCTTAAATGTAGTAAGTTTTATGACATGACAGTTCTTTCCTTTTCTCTTTCAATAAAGTAAATTTGAATTTTTTTTGATTGAAATCCTTTGCTCACACCTTTTATTGACCTACAAAAATTCAAAATTGTTGATACGAAAATAACCTTAATTAAGGCTTGAATGTATTCAGCTGTGTTTATATATGGTTACCATCATGTTGATTCTCTAAAAAATTTGTTGTCTAAGTTCATGTTTTGGCATGTGGTAAAAAGCAAAGTGGCATGGTGATAACTAGTCATATCTTGCTGGTATCATCAAAGTTTCATAATTTTACCATTATTCATGACTTTCTTTTGCTCTTTAGTTAGTTAAATGTGTTGTAGATTGTCCCATATGTTTTTTCCATCTACTTTCGAACTTGCTCATGCATAAGACACATCATATGTAGGCATTACTTTTATATCTTGTGATCTAACATTTGATGTGGTGAAATGAGTTTTTCCTGAATCTTAGGCCGTTAGACTGATAATCAATTGAATTATTTTTGCTGCATTTTTTGGGGACCTCATAGGCTTGCTACTGCAAATGAGGAAGAAAGATTAAAGCATCCAAATCCCAAAATAAATTCTTTCTTGAAACAAAGTATTAGCAATGTCAAATTTAGCTTTCATTTGTATTCTATTTACTATCACCCACACTAAACCTTACAGGAGCTCCTTCACCTAAAAGTCTTCCATGTTTAAATCATCTATAGGTGTGTATTTAGTTTGCTTTCTCTTATGAATAAAATGATGCCTTATCTATCGCTGGATGTAATAGTTCTTCCTTTTGAACTTCAAGACCTCAGATCTCGTTATCGGCAGCCTCATCAAGTGGTACTGCATCTTCTTTGAAATCCTACTCTGGTGGTGGTGTTTTATTGGTTCTTCCTTTATCACCTCCATCTTTGCTTCGTTTTGATGACATGGATTCTTGAGATGCCTCCAAATTGCTTGCATCTTTACCTTTGCTACCTTTCTCCATTTCTATCTCCAAAAAACCTTTAGTAACAAACTTTGATACATTGTCCTTTGCCACCACCGCCACCATTTCATATGCTCCATTGATCTATCAATGTGCTCAACCTCCACCGCTTGGAACTGGTGGAAGCGAAAGGGAGAAAAGCCACTCCGTCAAATTTCGGGGTAACTGAAAGAAGTAAACTGAAGAAATATTGTATCATATATTAGTTGGTTTAACTATGATGACTTCTAGTAAATTTTGGAAAGATGTCTATTAAAATATTATCACTTATGTCGAAACACTTGCCATTGTTTAAATGAAATTTATTTTATGAAGTAAATTGTGGAAGTTTAAACTTGTCCGACATATTGACAAATAGAATTATTAATAAAAATTTGAAATGTAACAGGATAAAAATTGCTGGTTAATTACATTTCAGTGCTATATTTTACATCACTTTTGGCCGCAAATACTTTTACGACACTGGAATTATGTCACAAAGTGCTTCAAAAGTATTGCAAATACATTTACTACTCTGCAATTGTGTCGCAAAGGTGCTGCAAAACATTTGTGGCGTAGTTTACAATAAAATAACCCCAAATGTGCTGCAAAATCTTTGTGACACAATAAAATTATGCCGCAAATACTTTCGGCACAACCTAAAAACTGTTGCATGATGGCTACATTGGCGATATGAAAGTATTGCGCCACAATAGAGCCACAAGCGCCCTTTTTTCAATAGTTTTTGAACTTTTTATGATGCATTTCATGGATCGCAAATAAGCAATTTTGTTGTAGTGTGTATAATCCTGCATAATATCCTTTGATTTATCTCATGTGATGCCTACATGTTGACACAAATTCAAGAGCGGACCCAGAAGCTGAACTTTGAGGGAAAAAAAATTATATATACATATCCTTGGAGAGATAGTTCTATGATTTTTGTAAAATTTTAGGGGTTGAAGTCTAATTTTTTAAGGTGTGATTAAATTTTTTTAAAAATTCAAGGAAAATAATGTATTTTCAAAATTCTTGGGAAATTAGATTATATGAATATATACATAGGGAACAATTTTTTATATTTTTTAAAATTTTTTGGAGAGCAAAGTCAAGTTTTTATAATAGTGTAATAATAATTTCAAAATTTTAAAAGAAAAAATATAATTTTAAAAAACTTGGGTGGTTGCCCTTCCCCATTACCCAATAATCCACCCGTGACAAATGAATATTCAAGCGCAAAAACCACAATCCCAAAGAAAGTTCTATACACAATGCACCAACTATCAATGGTCTTGAGGGCTTATGAAAACAATAAAGTAAAGAACGTCGTATCTTTAGCTACATCAGACTGTGAGATGTGGGGTAAAAATTATAAAAAATTAAGGTAAATCACATGGAATCTTTATGATTTAGTTAATGTTTAGATTATCTCTTTATACTTTATAAATTTATAAATTCCCTCTTATAATTTTTTGTATTAAAATGAAATTATTAAATTTTTCGTTAAATAACCGTTAAAAAGTTGATTTTTTTTATTTAAAGAATTATTTTAATTATTTTAAATTTCTAATCAAGACTAATTATGTAGTTTAATATAAAATACAATCCCTCATTTCTGTAGCAGGTTTTTCTGGCCTTAGAGGGGTACTAGATTTAGAGATATTTTTAAATTTTTGTATAAATTCATTAACTTTTTAACTTTTCATTTAACTTATAAAAAAAACACAAACTATGAGGGGACAAATTTTAAATTACAAACCACATAAAAAAATATAAATATTAACCAAACCAAACTAGATTGGTTACCCAATAAATTCTGTGGTAGTAGCACATAAACCACGGAAAATACTACCATAGATCCGATTCTTTATCCCACCTGTAGATCTTGCGATTAAGATTAAATCTTATAAAATTTTACTTACATCAACTTATGTCATAAATTACATAATATTTAATTCACATCACAGAATTTACAAGTATGGTCAAAAACCAAATTTGCCTAAGTATTTCCCGTAGCACCACACCTCGTCTACTGGAGATATACTAGCATCCTCGTACACGGTACAAGGAAGGACTATGCCACCACACAAATACCTAGTAATAGTCGTTAGATTAAGATCCCAATATATCCACAAAATGACTATATTCATTATTGTCAATTTTCAGGTACCGAAGATACTATTAATTGCTTCACACGAAAATAAAACCTTTTTATCCCGAACTATTACCATAAAATCTTTATTTTAAGGAACATTAGCATATAATGCTCACTACTTGATCTATTGCATATCCTGGATGAGCTCGAAACAACACCAAATTCCATTTTTAAGTAAATTGATCAATTTCCTTTATGGTATCTTGCTTTTTCAGTTTGAATTCAAAACAAAACTCCTTTCCATTGTCAAATTTTCTTCTCTACTTGTTTCAAGTACTTTTTGAAGCTCTAGCCAATACAAAACATTTTTTTTTTGGTCAGATTAGGTTCCATAGGGCTACTAGGTACCTTAGAGCGTAGGAGCTACTGGTTTGGTTTCGGAAGGCATATTGTTCAATCAAGCAATCAAATTCCCAAAAATTTCCCAATTAAATGTCTATAGCAAAAGAAGTGAAATTATTACGATAAACCAATAAAATGAGAAAATTACCTAAATAGTCCAACTATTTCATTAAAACCAAAATGGTCACTCATCTTTATTTTTAGCTAGATTAGTCCTTGATTTAAATATTTGTATCTAATATCATTCCTAAATGGCGGCTCCACCCAAAATATAAACTTTTTGAATTTTGACCCGTATTGACAAGGGGCATAACCGTCAAATCATCTGGTCATATTATTTTTGATTTTTAAAAATCACATCATTAATCCTCTAACTTTTTTATTAAAACCAAAATGGTCCTCTAACTTTAATTTTAACTAGATTAGTCCCTGAATTAAATATTTGTACCCAATTTGATCCTTAAGTGACGACTCCACCCAAAAACATGAATTTCTCGAATTTTGACCGGTTTGTATAGGTGCACAACTATCACATTATCTGATTCTATGATTTTTATTTTTAAAAATAATTTTAGACTTTATAATAAAAAGGTAAATATGTTACATGGATTAATGATGGTCTAGTAGTTAAGTTTTTGAAATTTTATTTCGTTGCTAATGTGCGATCGAAACATACCGCTATGCTATATTCATTTTCCCAATAATTTCATTTCATTTAAACCCAAACCCTAAAATCGTCCTTATCTTTTTCCGTACACAAATGTACCACCAACGCTACCCCTCTATCCCCTACCAATGAAGCCTTCCTACTCCCTTCTATCTGCCATGATCTCCTCCTTCCCCATCCTCAGAATCTATCCTTTCTCGCTTCCCTACTCCTCCGCCGGAACCATCACCAATTCTTACCCTTCTCAATCCCGTCCCCTCTTCCATTACTGCCACTATCTCCTCCTTCCCCATCACGCTCTCTCTCTTCCTACTGTCCTTACCATTTCATCGCAACTATTATCACTTTATGTCTCTCCCACTTCCCATCCCCTCCACCTCCAATAGCCAAACTTCTCTGTATGACCTCCATTTATTCCTTTTAAAATACGTCTATATCAATGATTTCTTTAAAATAAGATCTGCAACCAACAATTTTCTCTAAAACGCTACTCGATTTCCTCCTCTTCATCCTGGTTTTGGCAGTGTGAGCTCTATAGTAAGGATGTAATTATCTTCTAGAGGAAACTCCATAGATCGATTTTGGAATTGGAGTTGAAATCGAAGTTATCTGTGATTTATAAAAGCTATCATATTAGTATCATCAAACTCCTCGGTGTTTCTGTTTCTAACAATCATACGATTAAACGATAAGTTGACGACTACGTAACTAGTCAACACCGATTAAAATTAATAAACTTTAAATTTTGGGTAGACCCGCCATTTAGGGATCAAACTTGATATAAATATTTAGTTCAAGGACTAATCTGGCTTAAATAAATGTTGGAGGACCATTTTGGTTTTAATGAAATAGTTGGAGGACTATTGAGATAATTTTTAAAAACAAAAATTTCAGAACCAGATGATTTGACAATTATGTCCCTAGTGAACAATGGACAAAATTATAAAAAAAAATTTTATGTTTTGGGTGGAGCCACCATTTAGGGATCAAACTAGATATAAATATTTAGATCAAGGAATAATCTAGCTAAAATTAAAGTTGGGGATCATTTTGATTTTAATAAACTAGTTAGAAGACTAATGATGTGATTTTCCCCAATAAAATCCAAGAATGACAAAGTAATATCACAAAAATGAAAACTGACAACTTTTAATTTTTGTAAATCCTATACTTTTATTAATAATAAAGGGCAATGATACTTGCCACAGCAATTATCTTAATGTCACAGCATTTTTCAATGGAATGATACAATTACCCTTATTCAAGTCAACCTAATACTTCATACTATGTGAAACAACAATTCCATCGTCTTCACCATCTTTACTATAGCAGGCAGCTACTCCTTCGCCCTACCACCTCTCTCTCACAGTAATATTCCCAAATAGAGAACTCTAAGCTACTATAGAATTTTTTCCACTGAAACCAATACCATTAAAATTTTCCCTAAATCAAAATACAAAATAACCATAATTTTAGATCGCAACCGCTAACCTCCAGTAAAAAAAATTACAACATTGATATTCAATATAAAGACTAATATGTTAGTTTGGAAGTTATCATCCACCACAAATCAACAAAGAAGCAGCATAAAGCAATCGACTTAAACCCAACATAATTTTCTTCCAGCAAGTATCTTGAAAATTTTTCTCATTCTTTAGTATCTGGACAGGGGTTTTAAACTTCTTTTTCTAGTAGGTTTCCCGGAGTTTAGGAGTAAGGAAATAAGTATTTTCTTTAGGCGAGTTGGGGTGATTTTTAGATGAGAAGCTTGAATTTCAGGGGACAGTCTTCTATCTGGGTAGGAAGAAAGAAGGTTTGGAACGGGAACGATAGAGCCTTTGGGAAGGAAATAATTGGAAAGATTGTGAGAAAGGAGAGAGAGAGAGAGAGAGAGAGAGAGAGAGAGAAAGAAGGAGACCGAGAAGAGAAAAATACCTTAAAAAAAGATCGAGAAGAGACCAGAGAGGGATGGATAAGACGGTGAAGGTGAAGAGAATTGTTTGCAGTTTGTTGGTATAACATAGAAAGGGCGTTGACTGTTAAGATTTGAGATTAAAATGGTGTCGAACCCCAGTTATGATAATCATTTTTTGATGATGACCATATCATACTAACGGTTTTAAAACAAGTGTGTAGAAAAATAGAAAGGTTCGAACGTAAATAATCGTCCGAACACAATTAAGATAACAACCAGAAGAACTCTAGGATGCGCTGATGTTTGTCCAAAATGAAGACACTTCGGACGATGGTAATCAGCCGACACAAAGAACCTGAAGCCTCGGACAAAGAATAGCGTCCGATCAATTGAGGTAAAATTCTAGAAGTCACTGACCATCGATCGGACGCATAACGAAAGAAGACAAGACACCATCTGGAGAACAGACGTAGTGTCGATATAGAGCTTAGCAACGGCCATCTGAAAGGTCCAACGGCTAGTTCGTTTGGACACATACTTACTGCATCAGCCATCCGAAAGATCTATCGGCTAGTTTTTCAGTAAACAGAAAATAGCTGTTAGAGAGTTATTTGAGGCAATTTTTGGGCATCTATAAAAATCCCCCAAGTCTGTAAATGTAGAGTACAGAGAAGAGGAACTACTACATTCAATACAAATACTTGTAAGAGCTATTTGGGGAGAAATAGGCTAAAATATTGTGGGTTGTATTGGTTTAGATAGTATAGTTCTCTTGGCTTAATTAGAGGGAATTAGTATGATGCAAGAGTAGACTAGTAAGTGACCTTCAAGTGTAAGAGTGGAGGGATAACAAGTGTACAAAAGTGAGGTTGTAATGTAAAACCCTTTGGCTCAACTAGAGGGACTTAGTTGGTGCAAGGGTGAGCCAACTTTGTATACAAGAAGGTTATTACCTCACCTTCTTTGAAGAGGCACTACTAGTGGATGTACTCCAAACATGAATAGGTTGGGAGTTTGGTTTGATATTCTTTATCTCGATCTCTTTATTTGCTCTTTAAGTTTCAATTTTTAAATATTTATTTTTGATCATTTGTGCTTAAGTGTTCATTAATTGCACAAAGTTTGCATTTTCATTAAGCACTTCAAAAAGTTTATTTTTAGAGACAACCTAATTCACCCCATCTTAGATTGCTTTTAGGCAAACAATTGGTATCAGGGTTTGGTCTCTTATATCGAGCTTAACTAGTTTTTGAGAAAAGATCATTATGGCAACCAATAATACTTTGTTTTTAGTGGGGTATTCTCATTACTAGACCTCCCATGTTTAATGTTAATTTTGTTGTTTTGAGAGAAAAAATGAAAATTTTCATACAATCAATTGATATTGATTTGTGGTACATTGTTGATGAAGGTCCATTTGAGACTAATATTTTTTTAATGAAAATACACATAGATTAAGGTCTAAAACTAGATATGAGTTAAATGCACAAGATAGAGTAAATTTATCTTTGAATGTTAAAGCCATGAATATTTTGTATAAGGCTTTGGATGCAAATGAGCCTAAAAGTGAAAGGTTGCAAATCGGCCTAGGAGATATGGGATAAATTGAAAGAAATTCATGAAGGAAGTGAAGATATAAGAGAGTAAAAGAAGTCACTTCTTATAGCTAAATATGAATCCTTCAAAATAGAATCTCATGAGAATATTAAAAAGATGTGTTGTAGGTTCAATGATATTCTAAAGGATTTGGAAGGTTTAGGTAAAGAATATTCATTGGGTGAAAAGAATAGAAAGATTTTGAATGCTTACCTAAGGAATTGGGAACCTAAATCCATTACCATAGAAGAGTCTAAAAATTTAAATTCTGTGCCTATTGAGTTTTTGATTAATTCACTAACCTCCTTTAAATTGAAGTTGAAATATAAGGTACAAGATGATGATGTGGCAAGGACAAAAAGAAGTATAGCATTGAAGGCTTCACAAAAAGATACAAGCAAGAAGCCAAGTGAAAAATGCTATAAATATAGCCAATTGGGATGCTTTCCAAATGATTATCTATCAAAGAAGAAGAAAGAAGGATGGAAGCCTCACTTTAACAACTTTCAAATCACATGGGATAATTGCAATCGGATGGAGAAGTTGAACGAGAACATGAGGTAACTCAAATGGCTTTCATGGCCATTGGAGATAATAAGGTATCCTCCAATTATGATTCTTGTGATGATGATGGTGATGTTGAATCATTTATTTTTAAAATGCATGAATGTTTGAAATAATCATATGCTAGGAACAAGGTGTTAAAAATCAAGATTAATGCTTGATGTGTACATATTGAATGCTAACTCAAAATTTATGCACGAAAATAATATGTTGACACAAGAAAATAATGTTTTGAAGAAAAAAGGATTGGATGCAAGAACCAAAATCAAGGAAGAACAAGCTTCATTGAAGAAGAGATTAGATGATCTTGACGTACTTTTGCAAAAGAAAAAGGAAAATGTTTTCGAAAAGAAAAGTGCTAGATATGTGCTTATCAACAAGAATTTTACCACCTTTAGAAAGAATGGTTTATGTTTTGTAAAATCTAAATCTTGTTTTTATGGAAATAAAAATATTATTTACAATTATTGTCATCAACATGGACATGTGAAAAATGATTGCTAAGTTAAAAAAATTGAGGAATTTGGAATGAAGGCAATTTGGGTGATCAAACATGCTACTAACCCAATTGAACCCAAGAAAGTTTGGGTACCAAAAGTTGTTGCTTAATTTTGTATGCAATTATGTTTGGATAGCACCGAGGGATTCAAGATGGATTATCAATAGAGGGTGTTCAGTCAAAGCATATAATATAAGATGACATGGAAATGGGTAACATTTAAATTTTTGAGAATGTGTTAATGTGAACTATGATCTCTTGAATATTAGTCAACTATGTGTTTGTATCTGTTTAGAATGCTTGGGTATGAGTATCCCCAAATTTTATCTATCTTAAGTCACTAATTGCAAAAGGTTTATTTCTAAATGGTTTATTTGTTAGAAATTAATTTGCATCACAAGAAATTGCATCACATATGCTTTATTGTTTTGATGATACTTTTTGGTATGGAATGAGTGATAAATGTCTTGATGTTAATCCTTTGCATAGATTTCCCGATTTTTACTTGATTTTATATTCTTGAAGGGAAGAAATATTGAACTTGACTTATAAACTATACACTTACTTGAATTGCATGCATAATTTAAGGGCGAGATTGTATGTATAAATTATTTTTACTCTTATGTTTTGATGAGGCCAAAAGGGTGAGAAAATAATGGATAAAACCTCTTATCTCGTGCTTTGTATGTTATGGTTGTTTTCAGAATTGTCTAATTGATACAGTCATCATCAAAAAGGGGGAGATTGTTGAACCCCAGTTATGATAATCATGTTTTGATGATGACCAAATCATACTAACGGTTTGAAAACAAGTGTGTAGAAAAACAGGAAGGTTCGGACATAAATGATCGTCAGAACACAATTAAGAAAACAACCAGAGAACTCTATGGATGGAGATGTTTGTCCGAAAGGAAGATACTTCGAACAATGGTAATCATCCGAAACAAAGAATCTGAAGCCTCGGACAAAGAATGGCGTCCGATCAATTGAGGCAAAATTCCAAAAGTCACTGACCATCGATCGGACACAGCGTAAGTACGATCGGACCATCGATCGGACACAGGCAAAATTCTAAAATTCTAAAATTCTAAAAGAATAAATTGTGGTTGTAACTACTTTTTAACGGCTAAATAATAAATGCACAAAAACTAGTTGTTGAGGTTTTTGACGTCCGAGATAAGTATGATGCCGTCGTCAGACATAGCATCCGATCTTCGTGCAATTGGTGAAGGATATCGTTCAGACGACTGTGCATGCGTCCGTTCCATCGTCCGAACAGAGTTTCGGACGGTTGTGTTCGTTTGAAAGAAGCTTCGTTCGTACAGTTGTATGCGTATGTAGAGAAGCATCAAGAAACTTGCTTTCTGCCTATTAGTTCGGACGGTGAAATGTTTCTGAGAAAGCTGACATAGTTCGGACGGTGTACTGCGCCCGAACACCCTGTTTCCAGCAGAAAAAGTAACAGACTTGCAAAGCTTGTTTTCAGATTTTAGTGCTTATGTCATCATCAAAATAGGGTTTGGAAAACATCACAAACGTGAAGATGTAATGTAAAACCCTTTGGCTCAACTTGAGGGACTTAGTTGGTGCAAGGGTAAGCCTACTTTGTGTACAAGAAGGTTGTTCCCTCACCTTCTTTGAAGAGGCACTACTAGTGGATTTACTCCAAGCTTGAATAGCTTGGGAGTTTGGTTTGATATTGATGATCAAAAATTTATCCCAATCTCTTTATTTGTTCTTTAATTTTTAATTGTTAAATTTTTATTTTTGATCATTTGTGCTTAAGTGTTCATTTATTGCACAAAATTTGCATTTTCATTAAGTACTTCAAAAAGTTTTATTTTAGAGACAACCTAATTCATCCCTCCTCTTAGGTTGTTTTTGAGCCAACAATTGGAAAGGATAATTTTGGCATTTCATGAAAAATTGCTACAGCATTATGATAACAACAGTGGCAATATCATTTTCCAAGAGAAGGATGATGGAAAGAGCTACAGCCCCACAAAGAAAACCACCAAACTCTAGGATAGGCCCCAGATAAAAACATACTGATAACTTCACTTTAACAAGAAAGCATTTTAACAGAAAGTGAGCTGATCAAGATTCTAGGCTATTGTAATGTTTCTGTTCTAGTATAATTTCTAATCCCTTTGTTCTTTGTTACTATAGCTCCAACAGCATTGGTGATTTGCTGAATAACTTGTCTTGGTGTCAAGGATATTGCCTTTTGGAAGATTAATTTGGTTCCCTGAACTACACAAAGTATATAGAAGCAGCCAAAATACTTTACCCACGTATGAGACAAAGTTATCATATTTCCATTGCAAACTTAACCAATTCATCTCTTGGTTCCAACCATATGCACTTTTTTGAATCTAATTCATATACAAAACTTCCCTTCAAATTGTATAAGCTAATAGATAAACAAAGAATAAGTTCTCCCACATTTGGGTAATAGTTGCATATCTGATGTTTGGTTAACCGTTTCAATGTTTCAATGCATACATTTTCCAAGTTAGACGCAAGAGTATTCTCAATATACTTGAGTGGAGGAGAAGGAAAATTTTGCAGAGGGTGAATGTTAAAATATGGTGGTCAAATATGTCCAAGAATACAAGAAAATTTGGAAAAATATTCAAAGTGGTTAGTAGGTATTGCTTTTCCCTTTTATACGGGAAAAACAAATTTGACCCATATTATAGGAATGGAATTTAATTGGACCTCATCCAGAAAACCTGGTATGATGGGGTATTTTAGCTAATTTGATTTCCATGTGGGTAATTTCAGCCATCCAAGTTTATTAGAGTGTGACATTTTGAGTTTACTTAGATAGATACTACAGTAAAGAAAACATACCTAACAACTTATTCTTTCCATCTAAATCCTATTCTCTCAATGCACTTTTGGTATCCTACTACTGATGTGCTCTTTAACCTACAATACATGAGAAAACAACGAGGTGAACCAAAGAGATTGAGAAAAAATTTACCCTAAAGAGGCAAGAAATCCTTACGAAGCCTGGAGGCAAGGATTGAGTGTCGACTGCAAAAACTATTTCAAAAAAGGGACACAATATCAGGTCTTCTAAAGATCATCCTGACCTAAGATAAAGTACTTCTAGGAAATCTCAATTTTACATTGGAATTGACATAACTATTGCTTGTACATTTGTGATATTTATTTTTTGTTATGTAATTTACTCTTAGGTTCCTGTGAATAATGCAACTACTCCTGGTGCTAGTGGCACATATGGTGTAGATGCTACTAGTGCTGTAACTTTTACTCATGCTACTGCTGCTGCTACTGCTGCTGCTGCTACTACTACTACTACTACTACTAGATTCGAAATATTTGTGGAAAAGGACATGATAAAGGAGTTTTAATTTGGAACTAATGTTTTTGGAAAGATCGAAGGATATACAATAAAGAAAAATATTAGAGGAAAGAGTGTTTATGCAGGCTATTTGGCATTCCTGATTTGTTGGTTATTTAGCCTCATTGGTATTCTCCAAATTTGTAGGATGTTCATTCCCATCTAAAATCAATATGGTATACAACACTAAATCATAAGGGGAGACAACTAGAAGGGATTAGTCTATGTTTTCCAGCAAACACCTCAAAATGACGCATGCGATCAAGTTGATTTCTGAGGCTTTACATTTTCATTAGACCTTAGATATGCACTTGTAATATGAAGGGTAAAATTCAAATTCCAAATATAGAAATTGAATTCTTAATTTAAGTCCCAAATCCTTTAGCAACCTTATTGTGCATAGACATTAATTTATCCAATGTAATGTCACTGGGTTTTGCATTTTGGAAAAATGGCTATTTTTTACCAATATACCTAACATAGGGC